>CM060902.1:867518054-868768054 GCA_030737815.1 Allium fistulosum
GGTTTTTAGATGTAGCTTTTGTTTTGAAATGAAAGTAATAGTGAAGGAAGAGAAGACTGTGGGCAAGAGTTTATATGTTAATGATTTTAGCTTTGGCTAAAATCCCTCTAACCTAATTTCATTAATCTATTTCCCTTAATACACCATCTCCTTCATTCAACATTCAAATTTTAAATTTATTTCTATAATACACCATCTCCTTCATTCAACATTCAAATTTTAAATTTATTTCTATCTCTTATGGCAGAACTCAATTGCGTTAATCACTCTTTGGTCCATTCAATTAATATTTTAGGTCTCCTACATCCAATTAATCAAATTTCCCGTAAGTGATTTCCTAAATTAAATAATCTTAAGTATTACTTAATAAATTATTAATATTAATTTACTTTCTTATATTATGGCACTCCAAAATATGAGGTGTTAGAGTGATGATCTTGGGGAAGAGCTAGGTTGAGTGTACATAAAACATGATCATGGAGTGGTTTAAAACTAGTAAAATCTATGCAGAAATTAGAAGTTATACCTATGTTGAATTCCCTACAAACTGGGTGTGGTATAAGAAAGAAAAATATTGGATAGCGGGAAATAAATGAGAGAAATTAAGATGTGTGTAATATGCACATACCATTATCAAGGAAAGATTCTACCTTCGCATTTTATTGTTATAAAAGGCCTCAGATCTTATGACATAATTAGAATGTTTGAAACTATAACATATGAAATTTTAAGTTAGCACATGAAACGACTCTTGTTTTATTGTATTTATAAATAAGCAACTAAATGAGATTAATGTCAACAATTCTAGTTTTGGAATAATCTCATAAATAAATATAGGAGATTTTAGTTGATAATGTAATGGAAAAATATAATGTAAATAATAAAGTTTAAATATGCTAAATGTAGTTAAGGGATAATAAATACATATATGTGTCAAGAGGGTAACATTAAAGTGTGACTTTGGAGTAGATAAAGTTAATTAAAGGTATTTGAGTTGATGTAGAGTTCTAGTGAAGGTAAGGTGAGAAGTAGGCATGAGATGAAGATAGAATTATGAGTTAAAAGGGGAAATTTTCTCTTTGGAATGAGCTTATAAATATACCTCTACCATTTCAGTTTTTTCGTTCATAATCATAATAAAAGTAGGCAACCACATCTTGTTCTCTTTTAATATCTCTTAATCCAAAAGAATAATATGCTTTAAACATCTATAGATCAACCCAAACTCTTATATAGTCCGCAGACTTCATTCCCAAGGCACCTAAATGGGTTGGGAAGTTGATATAGGTGTAGTCGAGGTCCTAGGTGGTTTGGACAACAAACAAAAGGTGGAGGGTCTACTAAAAACATGGCTTTTAGGGTGATAAGGCTTAAGTGTGAGCTTGTGTAGGTTGTGGTTATGTTTGCTTTGTTTTAAGTAAATTTACTCACTAATCAACTATGTGTGGGTGTTATATGCTTATACTATCTTTTATACTCGTTATAGGTTAATATAGCTACATATAACGTGTTCGGTATGATATTGAAGTTAAAGACATCGCCTTTACCTTATTTTGATAAGATGACATTTAACGTGAGTGGTTGACTTATCCTCATGTGTTTAAACTTGTTTGTGTTTTACTTTGATTATATATTTTCACATGTATTAATGTAGCATAGTTGTATATGGACAATTTAATGAATATGGTATGCCTATAGAGTTAAAAGTGATGTTTTTAAGGAGTTAAACAAGTTGAATGAACATATATTAAAGAGAATTTATTAAAGTTCACATTGTTAAGTGGTGAAGAGAAGTTAACTTACTATATTCATATGCAATATACTTCATTTTAACTTAGAAACATTATAAAGTTTCAACGAACCATTAGAAGTTTATTTGTGTTATTTAGAAAAGAAATGAACATGTTATGGTCTAACGGAAATTACATAAATCCATGTAAGTTAGAGAATGACAAGTTAAGTAAAAAGTAACTTTTCAGGATACTTTACCTGACTTTGTTGCGTTTCTTATATTTTTGTTGATCCTGTTAACATATGAACTCATTTGTTGCTGCAACACTATCTTTTTAAAATGTTGACTTTAACATTTTAATGATTGACTTTTTAACAATTTATTAGTGACTTTTCAACTTCAAAAAATAATAAAGATATGTTGTTTTATAAGCTTTGGAAAACTCTTGGTGGGGCTCTACCATAGGTATAAAACGCCAGCCTTAAAGTTGATCCATTTAGGATCCTCCCGATGAGGCTGTACCAAATATATTAATCGTTAACATTGGTAGAACCAGAATTGAGTTGGTCGAATTTAGTTGAATGTGAGTTTGAAAGGACTGGAACCATATTAGTACATCAAAGTATGTTGAGATAGATACTATTATGAAACTAATAACGAGTTACATTGGATGATGATGTTCGATACTTATGATGAGTCATATAGCAGGAATTGTTATTTGGGGCCACAAAGTGATCGTGGTTGGCTGGGGGTTCAAGAGCGAATTTGGACGCGGTCAAGAGGATAACATCCAACTTTGATGTGTTAGTTGGCTTCAATATGTGCTTATATTTTTGTGCTCACATGGACCGGAAAATCACCTAATCAACATAGGAGTTGCATTGAGTAACTTGAATGTTATATATTGTCCCTTATTTCGAGGCTCAAAAATAAATACTTTTAATGTTGCAGTCATCCTCTATATTATTTTCCAATGACAAAGTAAGATAAGTTATTGTATTTTAACATCAAGAGCACAAGAATTTACCAATTTTAACAAAACACTTTTCATTCTTTAATTTGCAAATTCATTATATTTCATTATATTCAATTACACAACTCCCCATGATTTCAATTTTCAAATAAAACATAATAGATACAGATAGAGTTCCAAGAGAGACATTGAAGATTCCTCTTGGATGATAAGAGTCTTAAATACTAGACAGTTACAGTACCCTTCATTACATGCATTCAACAATAAACAAAAGCAGATAAATTACATAGTGGAAATAATACTTCTAAAAGCTTGACTCCTGCACATCTTCAGAAGCTTATTCATCTAACCTGAAAACTCTACTGCTGGCCGACCCAATTTTAATTGAGTACCCAAGAGTTTAGTGGAAAATCAAAAACTTTGTGTTAAACAAAAAGTCTAGTGTGAATAATATTAGTCCACCTCAAACTAAAATAGATACTTAGTGAGACCACATCGCTTAGCGGAACAGATTTCCCCTCTTTAGTATCTTATCAATATATGTCAACCATAACATATCCTACAGCTAAAATGACTAGAACACGATCATAACATTTATATCATTATCACGCATGAATAGGTCATGGTGTATAGTCCATTATTCACCAGGGTCAATGGTTACACATTCCCATCATTACCTAATCCCATACAATAGTCCATCCAACAACATAGTTTTTGCAGGGTCACTATGAACCTATATCACTTTTCATAAGCCAACTAAAAACCAATCAAACTGACTTGGGTCAAAATATACTAGATAGTCCATTGGTCTTCAAGTCTATTCAGAATAAATAACACGGTCTCCTAAGTTCAGTAGGAGAAAGATATCCGTGGTCTCCTAATACGATAGAAGAAGATAACTATGATCCCCTAAAATAAGTAGGGAAATAACAACAGTATCCTAAGATCGGCAGGAGAACAACATAGGTCAGCAATTGCTAAGAGTTCCTTCAGATGCGTAACTCCAAATTTTAGCCTCAATATTGACAAACCATTATGCATTAGAATCGCGAACATAACCAACCGGGGGCTTAATGGTTGGAAAATAGGGTAGGACCCTACGCCAGTCTCAACCCTTAAATATGGTTCTAAAATATCAATGAGTAATGTCTTTAGATTAGTTCGGGCATCCTAACATAATGTGATCTTGATGGTCTCCAGGATGTAATTCTACTCACTTATTAGTATAAGTCTGACCATACCTACTATAGAACAACCCTAAGTGGTCATCGGTTCTTAATCCCTAAGGTCATAAATGTTGGGTGGTGGCATAAACACATAAGTGAGCATGTCAACATATTAGCATATGCAATAGTAACTGATTAAGATACAAAATTGATCATATAACACACCATCATCCATCATAAATGTAACGACCCTTATTTTTACGGATCGAAAAGTTCGTAAAGTCTGGAATTTTTAGCGTTGTTAAGTCATTTCAGATTTTTGGGCAGAATTTTGTTTAAGTCCTAAGTCGTTTGGAAGTTAGGTCGAGTGATAACTTGGGTCGTAGGGAAGGTTAGGTCGGGTGAGCGAACTATAGAATTATGGCGACTTAAGTTTTGGAGCGACCTAAGGAAGATACGAGTTAAGTCATAGGGTGGCTTAGGTCAAGTGACCGACTTAAGGTAGTGACCGACTTAAGAGGTAGATGACCTAAGGTTGACCGACTTATAGGATTGGCGACTTAAGATAGTTAGGTCGTGGCCTTCTGGGTGAGTTAGCAACCTAAGGGGTAGGTCGGCAACGACCTAAGGAGATGGCGACTCAAGGGTAGGCAGATAGTTAAGTGACCGACCTAGTAGAGTTAACGACCTAGGGGTTAGTAACCTTCGGTAGTTAGCGACCTAGTGGTTACTGAGTTAGCGTAGTTAGGTCGGCAACGACCTAAGGAAGCTGGGGTAGTATTGAGCGACCTAAGGAGTAAGTCGTAGACGACTTAGGAGTTAAGCCGCTAAGTCGTAAGTCGTATCCCCTGTTAAGCCGCAACCTTGTTAAGTCATGTGAGTTCTTTTGGTCGGCAAAGCAGTTAGGTCGCACCTGTTGTTGAGTCGTTATGTCGTATGCCTAGTTAAGTCGTAGGTCGGCATAGCTGTTAGGTCGGAGACCCTGCTAGATCGGAGACTCTGTTAGGTCGCGCATATAAGTTAAGTCGTGGGTTGTGCGTGTGTTAGGTCGGAGCTGTTGTTAGGTCGTAAGTCGTAGACTGGTGGGTTTTGCTAAGTCGTAGGTCGGAGGGAGAGTTAAGTCGGCAACGACTTAAGGGGCGGACGACCTAAAATCTGCCTATAAATAGAAGGGTTTTTCTCACTTTTTGGGATCCGGTTTTCGAAGCGACGAAGTGCTGCCATTTTGAGAGCTCGACTTCTACACTTCTTCACTTCTTTTCTCCACTCTAATCTAGTGATTCCATCCATCCATATTGAAGATCAAATCGAAGATCGAAGAGCTTAGATTGAAGATCTACATTCTTCGAAGAGAGATTTCATCGTTTGAAGCGGATTTATGATAGATCAAGTTAGATCCTTCGCTGTCCAGATCTGAAGTGTGTTGCTTTTGGGTTGTTTAGGAGATTTGGTGAGTGGTGATTATCTCTCACACGGATCCAAAGGAGTATATCGGATCGTTGGCTTGATTTGGTGTTAAAGTAGTGATTTCCATACATTTTTGTAAACCTAAGTGTAGATCCATATAGATCCATTGTTCATGATGATTTGACAACCATTTTACTACATGATTAACCTTTGCAAGTTCATTCATCAAGTCGTAGAGATATTTCTCATGTTTTCATGCTTGTTAGACTTTCAACTCTTTATTTACGAAATTGCCATTATTGTTAATATTGTTCATTAGATCATATTTGAATGCTTGTTTTACTTGGATTAATGTTTGACTTGATTGATTGCTATGAATTAGATGATTGATGATTTGATTTAGACAAGATGGTCGAAGATGATTCAAAAGCTAAGGGAATGGCTCTTGAATTGGAAAAGCTGCACATGGCATATGTAGCGGATGATGATGCTCATATGGATAGATTCGATGATGATGTTGAGATGAGACTTTGCTATGATGATGATGAGGCGAAGTATGATATGAGATAGTCTTGGTCTAATCCAGACGGGATCATTCCAAGCATGTTGATAACTCGGTGAAATGGTTCGAGTTGAGGATAATGGTTTGCTCGAGAGGCGCTTGAGCTAGTATGGAAATAGTCGTCGAGGAGGATGACTAGGAGGCTGAGATCTCATCGTTGTTGAAGGTTCTAGCATGCTCAAAGCAAGAGTACATTGGGCAGATTCGATAGTCCCTGAAGGCTAATGATTGATAGTCAAGTACTCTGGGCAGATTCGATAGTCCTAGGCACGGGTCACGATGACGTGCGGAGTTATGTCTAGAACCGGGGTTTCCATTAGCCCTTGACGGACGGCTGAAAGAATGTGCCGGTCATTCAATTAACGGTGATATCGAGGCAATGATAACAGTGATAGCCAGAGTCGTGGATGTTTGGTTGTATCGTCATTCGGTCTCAAGAGCGGTATTTTCTGGGTGCTTATCTGATCTTGGTTTAGGCCTTGGGGGTTTGTACTTGGAAAACATCGCCCTTGACTCGAGTGATTATTGCTTTACTTTAAAATTGTATGCTTTGCTATGTTGCTTCTACTTAGTGTGTGTCTGGGGGGCTATCACTGTAGAAAGAGGTGGAGTGGGAGGGTTGTATTCCTATTCCTTTTCCTTTACGCTCTTTTGGTATGTTGTTAGTTAGTTTACTGCTCACTAAGACTGTTGTCTGACTCAAGGCTTTATGTTTTAACTCTTATTGCCTTGGGCTGTTCGTCCATTTTGGGACGGGCAGACTAGGTAGCAGGTGACAGGTGCTGTTCTTGCTTTCCACGTTGCTGATGACGAAGACGAGCTGGAGTATTGCATATTATCTTCCTACTATATGTACTGGGTGTTCCGCTGTTTGTATATTCTCTGAGTGATATGTTGTGAGGCTTGATGTATTGACTATTCAGATGTTTGTATCCAACTATTATGAAGTTTTATTGATGAGATTCCATTCTGTGAAGCTTCACTATATATATATTCTATTGTATTTTGTCCATGCGCTGTGAGTAATACGATAGATTCTGTTGTTTTAATTTACCCTGGCAATCGTCCATAGTCGCCTGGCACACTGTACAATGCACTATCTCTAGATTCGGTGCAGGGGTCATGGGCGGTCGTCACAATAAATATATGTTCATACAATAGCCATTTTATACAAAATTACTTGTAACAAAGAAATACTTTCCTTCACAAAATCTTTAAAAATGGGCTAAAAGATTATTATTCTTTGAAAACTTTTCAACATACTTAAAAAACCGTATTTAAGGAAAACTTAGCCCAGCACAGAGTTAAAAACTATCAAATGTCATAAAAATAGCTATCTTCCTTTTCAAAACTTATGCTATCGCAGACTAAAACATATCATGTTATCGCATGTTGAAAACATAGGTCATCGCATGTCAATTAAGTCATAGATATCGCATGTCAAAACAGCTATAGCTATCACATATCAATCAAAATAAAGCCATCGTAAGTTGATAAAAAATACATAGCTATTGCATGTTGAAAACATAATAGCTACTTTTACACCAAAACTTTTCAAAAATTGCAAGTGTTATGCCCAAGATGTTAGTTATTGTAGGTTGGAGATAAGCCATCGCAAGTTGAAGGAGGCATCGTAATTTGATAGTTGAGAAAGCTGTTGCAAAAGTAAAGGCCAAAGATGGGCTATCGAGGGTTGATGTCTCCATAGCCATCCAATGTTGACCAATGAGCTACGTAAAGTTGATGATCCTAAAGCTATCGCATGTTGACCAAATAGGTTATTGAGGGTTGATGATCCCAAGCTATTGCATGATGACTAGGTAGGCTACCAAAAAGTTGATGATCCCAATGCTATCGCATGTTGACCAAATATGTTATCGAGGGTTGATATTTCCAAAGTCATCACATGACCAACGAGATATGAAAATTGACACTTTGTTTAACAACCCTCTTCGGAATAGACCTAAATTTCGACCCAATAAAAGCCCATCAACCCTTAGGTTTATTCCAATGTTGGATGTTGGTTGGTAAAATTGATACAATGAATAATATCCCAAGCTATCTATCTATCCTTTCAAAATATCGTAGCAGAAGGGATAAATATAATAATAGAAATAAGTACATATTTCATAAAAATCAAACCCAGAAATACAACATACCAAAATATCCATAATATAATATCTTAAAGTAAAACATCAACATGTCTAAAATCTAGGTACATATGAATACATCAAAAACATAGATAAATAAATAAATTGCCATAAATCTTCACCACCGTTCCCATCTTCTCTATCGGCATCGTTTCTCCCTGACCCGTGGGTTGTGATGAGGAGGGAGTCAGAACAATAATGTATGCTGAATGAAAATCTCAAGTCTTACCGTAATAATGTTAGGGCAGTGTCATTTAGATAAGTAACATGTCCTGCGCATCCTATACTTCATCCTACTAAGTATACCTCCACCGTAAGACAAAAGATTTTCTAGACACACTCCATAACATACCGTTAACTATATGCCAAGGAAGCCTTCCCGTCTAACTTCATAACTCCCATGTAGTTACAACGCAACTACTGTCGATCATGTCCAAACAATGCAAGAGAAAGCACCGGATCCACTTAATACCTTTTTAATGGGAATTAGGTAGACTCTAACAATTTAATACATATACCTGAGGCAGATCCCCGTCATTTAATACTTAAACCCAAGGTGGACCCTTCTTTGGTACTTCCTAATTTACATCGCAAGAAATTCCATCAAGCTACTTAATACTTCTTTTATGGGAAGAGGCGGACCCTACAACAACCACATAATACCATCAACCCCAAAGCTGACCCCTTCAATAAATTTCCCACTATCCCACATATAAGATAATGCCGACCATTTAATACTTCTTGAGTGGGAAGGAGGCCGGGGCCTACAACAACCACTTAATACCTTCAATCCGGAAGTAGACACATACTAGGATATCTATCTTATGACTCCTAACCTAAACCGTAACGTCTCATATTAATCCGACTATTCGTAAGTGCTGGTAGCTAGATTAGCTGGGTAGACTTACCCTATAAAATTGGGACTAATCTCATGTCCAACGTGGGTGCTTATTATAGACGATGTATCACATTAGTCCCAAAGTCACATTGCTGATAGCCAGGTTAGATGGGCAGGCTTCTATGTGCTTTTGACTAACCTCGCAACCATATAACTTAGTCATATTTTCACTCTTCGAATATACTGCTATATATATATTATATCTCACCTTTGTTTACGCATTAAGACCATATAAGGTAAACTCCTTATTTCGCCTTTAATGATGGTTTAATTTCCATAATTATCCTCAACTTCCTTCATAAGGGGTTTAATACTATTTATTAACCTATTTATTCTATGCGGTATGATTTATACGTTACTATAAATATATATATGTGTGTGTGTGCTATTAATATATTTATATGTATGTAAATTTTAGGCAAGCTAGGTATTCCTTAACGTGCGTAGAAATATTCATATTCTAAGATTTTATCTTCCTATACCAATGATTAAAATGTCAAAAGTTCCATATTCATATAAGCCTCAATTTCATACAATAATTTACAAAATAGCTAATATCCTTAACTAGACAAAACAGACTTGTATATAAAAAAATGGAATCAAAATACCATACTTATTTTACATTAATATAATAGAATATATGCCTCTATTTCAAGGAAACAAAGCATTACAATTTAAACCCTTTATGTTCTATTCAACTTTTATATATACAAACTTAAAGTGAAAAAGGGATTCATATTTGTCCAAATTTCAGAAATAGGCGGTGCAAATTACAAATAGGAGAATCCTTACTTTGCATACCATTTCCTAATTTTTTTTAGAACCCTTCATCATAATAATAGAAATTAGAAGTAGAAGTTGAATAGAACATAAATTATTTAAATTGCAAACAACAAATTAAATTCTACTATATTAACATAAAACAATTGAAATTCCAATTAAGCCAAGAATTGACATTTTATTAGTTGAATTTTGGGATTTTAGGGTTTAGGTTTTCGTATACAAAATTCCCCAAGGCATAAAACAAATCCAAACTTTTATTACATAAACTACTAAAATGCGAAAAACTAGGATTTCCACTCACAAAAAGTTTTTCTACTTTCCTTCGATTTGATTCACACCTTTGCCTAACTGCTCCTTCAGGTTTCTACTTTTTGAAATATACAAGAATACAATTGTATATAGACTATATTCAAAATCAGAGACTAGGGAAGAATAAAAATAGAAAAACGTGTGTGTATCCAAAATCTATTACCTTTAAGTTTGATTGATTCTGAATTGAAGAACTGAAGAAGAAGAAGACTGATAGAGTTTCGCTATCATTCCAATTTTATTGTGAATAAAAGTAAGGCTCTTGTTTATAGTGGTTAGAATGCATCTAGACCATATGATTTAAGTCGGTTTACTATAAAAAATCCAGGTCATTCGTGGCTACGACAAACCCTAATCGACATTCACTAACCAGTCTATCGGCCTACCCTAGGCGATCGACCTGCCCAATATAGGTGGTCGACCAGCCTTCTACCCCAAGCATAATTTATTTTTATCTTTATTCATCTGTTTATTTCCTCTTTAAAACTAACATTAAGTTTTTCTTAAATTTTAAGTTTTCCATAACATTAAATATTTATTACCGTTTAAATTTTAAATGTTAAAGTTATTTAATTTTTAAATTGAAATTTGTTCGAATTATTTTAAATTTGAAAATTTCAAATGTCAATAACTTTTCGGTTTGAGCTCCGATTAAAAAACTTCATATATGAAAGTTGATCAGAAAATCGTCATGAACATAATGGTGTAAACTTCATGGGAAAATCCCAACATTTGAAAATTTTATAATTTTAGCCTTATTTTAATTAATTACTTTCTTATTAATTTTGACAGATTTTACACTTTGAAGCAATCGCATATTTAAGACTTAAGAGAGCTATCATCTAATGAAAATTACGGACTATCGCATGTTGAGGCTAAGGATCCATCGCATGTTGAATCATCAAACATCACATATTGAAGATATGTTGTCATTACATGCTAAAGGTACGTGGCTATGGCATATTGAGTATATGAAGCAATCACATTTTGAGGCTAAGGAGCCATTGCATGTTTAATCATCAAACCATTGCATATTGAAATATGTTGCAATTGCAAGCTAAAGGTGTGTGGCTATGGCATATTGATTTTATAGAGTTGTAGCATGTTGAGGCTAAGGAGCCATCGCATGCTGAATCATCAAACCATCACATATGGAAGATATATTACCATTGAATGCTAAAGGTATGTGACTATAGCATATTGAGTTCATGAAGCCATCACATATTAAGTTTATGGAACTATCGCATGTTGGTTGATATCGCATATCAAGAAATCAATACATAAGCACACCTATAATGCTACGTGGCAACCCTTGATTAGTCTAACCAAGCCATGTCATGATGGAGGGATCAAAGGGAAGTTGTGCCAATAGACAATCAAAGTGCCACATCAGTAGAATCTTGTTAACACCTCTTTTTCTACGACTCAGCGACCCAACGACTTACGACTTAACGACCTAAGAAAATCTCCTGCGACCTAACTGCAGAAAGCAACCTAGCGACCTAACGAGTTAGCGACCTAGCGACCTAACGAGTTAGCGACCTAACGACCTAACGAGTTAGCGACCTAGCAGCCTAACGAGTTAGCGACCTAGCAACTCAGGAAAAGGGAACGACTTAACATGTTCCAGAGTAAAGCCACATGACCTACCTCTTCTATTAGGTCGCTCACGACCTAAACATGCCGAGATAACTTCTGTATTCACTGCATTAGGTCGCTCACGACCTAAACATGCCGAGATAACTTCTGTATTCACTGAATTAGGTCGCTCACACCTGGTATCTCACTCAGAATGGCTCAAGTAAGTCGCCAACGACTTAAGCTAACTCGGGATGACCCTTAGGTCGCTTACGACCTACGACCTATGACCTAACCCCTAAGTTGTCCACGACCTACAACCTACCTTCAGATTTTCCCTATAAATACCCCACCTACTCCATATTCGAGGGGGACTTTTTTTCCAGACTTTGAAGTGCCGAAACTCTGCTGCATTCACGACTTCTACAATACCTCTACTACCAAAAACATTCCAAACTACCTAAATAGAAGATCAACTACATTCAAGATGGATTCCTGAATCTCTTTTGCATTGAAGTGTTGATTTCTTGTATCGCTTGTTGAATAATCGAAGGAATTCTTGTAAAACTTGTAATCGAACTTGAGATAAAGAAGATAAAGTGGACGTAGGCTTGATTTTGAGCCGAACCACTATAAAACTGCTGTCTCTTTACTTTTCTACTATTATCTGCTTGTTTTAGTTCCCATACCAACGGGTGGTGCTTTCACTTTACTAATACTCACACCAGGGTGTTAGCGTTTGATTTTTACGTTAACATTTTTGGTGCTTTCACTGAGAACCCAACTCAGGATTGCTTTCATCATTGCTTCTCAAAGATTTGTAGAAAGATTCTCCTTAAAAACCAGAAGTCTATCTGAAATCATGGCTCCTGGAAGAAAGAGTAGATCTACTAAATCCGGAGATGCTTATGACAGGGCTGCCTCTTCTCCAGCGTCGAATCAGGCGACTCCTACTCTTAGAGTCACAAGGGCCGAACTTGATGATGTTGTGTCTGGGTTATACCAACAAATGGAAGCTCAAAATGCTTTGATGATGGACAGGTTAAACGCTCTGCTTGGGGCTAACCAACAACCAGAAAATAATGCACCCACCTTTGTTGAAGATGCTCATGAATCCCAAGAGAAAAGTGTTCCTCCAAGGGCAGCTGACACCGCCGAAGGGGCACCTCCCCAAGCTGAAGGTTCAAGGCCGCAACCACCTCTTCGTGAACGTTTGTTCAGGCAAACTTCCAAAAAAGTGGCTGACGTCTTCCCGACAAGGCCTCTGAACGATGAGGAATACCTATCAGGAATGGTTCGTCAAATTATGAAAGAAAGTATGCAAAGGGATGAAGATGAAAATGACTGGGGATTTGCTCCAAGCAAGACTTCGTTTACCGAAAGAATTCTAAAAGCTGAATTTCCAAAGAAATTTGTTCCCCCTACTATCCCAACCTATCGGGGGACAAGCGACCCTAATCAGTTCTTGTACAAGTATGACTGGCATATGACAGGTGCCAAGGCAACAGATGGGATTAAATGCAGATATTTTCCTATCTATTTGGAGGGTTGGCTCTACTTTGGTTTACAAAGCTACCAGTCCGATTTGTGGATCAATTCTCTGACTTAACTCGTAAATTCAAGGATCAGTTCAGGTTGTATGCTTCAAAGGCCAAGGTCATAATGTCACTGTCCAGCCTCGAACAAGCTCCCAGAGAATCTATCAAATCTTTCTTGAATCGCTTTAACATAGCCTTGGCCGAAGTGGATAATGCTGAGCCTCGAATGATTCTAACTTATTTGATGCGAGCCATCGATAAAACAAGTGAGTTCGGAAAATGGTTGAAGATGAAGGAACCGAATTCACTGGAGAAGTTTTATAAGAAGGCTGACGAATTTATGCGTCTGGAAAATCTTCCTACACCAGCAAAGGTGGTTGTGGCTGAAATTGAAAACAACCATGTGGCTGAAGCTTCTAATAAGAAAGAATCTGGTGGTCAAAAGAGGGAAAATAACTGTGGGAAAAAGCAGAAAGATATGAAGAAACCTCGTCGTTTTCCAGGTTTTACTCCTTTGACCGAGACTCCAGAGAACATCTTCTTCGCAACCAAGGATGCTATCGAGTACCCTGAGCCACCTAAGATGAAGCTTGGAAAAAATTTTGTGCCTAATGGAAGATTCTGTCGATTTCATAATCAGTCTGGCCATGACACTAATGAGTGTCGCCATTTGAAGAATTTAATTGAAGAGCTACTGCGACAGAATAAACTACAACAGTATGTCAAGAGAAACAGAGGTGATACGGCCTCATCTACTCAGGGGCAGCAACTTCCTGCTCGTCAATCTGGCTCAAGTGAAAAGGTTGTGGTGCAGGAATCTGAAAGGCCTGTTATTAATGTAATTACAGGGGGGCCTCACCCAGTAGGCAGAAGTTGGGGAGAGATGGAGAGGTATGCTCATGCTCTGAGACATGCCCCGAAAGAAGAAACTGTTTTTGTTTTGGAAGATGTTGTGCCTTCAAAACAGCATAGAACTTGTCACGATGACATCGTATTCAGAGCTAGAGATTCTATGGGAGTTGAGGCTCCCACCATGGATCCTTTGGTAATAACTGCCGGTATCGGACCAGCTATTGTGAGAAGAGTGCTTGTCGATTGCGGCGCTTCTTGTAATATCCTCTTCAAAAAGACATTCGATCAAATGAAAATTCTGATGGCTGATGTTCAAGCTTCTTCGCAAAAGATTGTTGGGTTCACTGGGGAACCGAAACAGCCCATCGGAACCGTCGACTTATTTGTAGAACTTGGTGAAGGGGAAAGAAAAGTGGTCCGTAAGCAAACTTTTGTTATTGTTGATGAATTTTCTGCTTATAACGCCTTCTTGGGACGACCAACTCTTGCTGCATTCAAAGCTATTCTCGCCCCATCGTGCCTAACTATGAAATTCCCCACTGATAACGGTGTTGGTGTTTTGAAGGGAGACCAGGATGCTGGGCGGGAATGTTATCTCACAGAGTTGCGGGAGGCGAAGAAGAGAGAAATGGGAAAGGGTGCGGCAGCTCCGCTCTGCATCAAAGAACCCACCTTGTAGCAATTACGGGGTGGACCCTGCACTGGTGAGCATAGCGGTGCATGAAAAGAAATTGATTCCAGAAAGACCAGTGCAGGGGAGAATAGAGTGGTGCCGGTAGAAGTGACGGTACCAATACATGTTGACCCGAGTGACCCAAACATGGTGCTGAATGTAGGTTCACAACTTGGTATGACAGTTCAGAATATACTAATAGCATTCTTGAAAGCAAACCTAGATGTATTCGCTTGGTGTCATGCTGACATGTGTGGAATATCTCCAGAAATCGCAGTACATGCCTTAAATATTGATCCAAAATTCACACCCGTAAAGCAGAAAAGAAGAACCCAGGGTCCTGAAAGGTCAACAACATTGAAAGAAGAAGTAGATCGGCTCATGGAAAGTGACTTCATCAGAGAATCCACTTATCCAAATTGGGTTTCTAATCCGGTGTTGGTTAAAAAAGCAAATGGAAAGTGGAGAGTATGTATCGACTTTTCAGATTTGAATAAAGCATGTCCCAAAGAGTGTTTCCTGTTGCCCAAAATCGATCAGTTGGTGGACGGAACAGCCGGGCATGAATTATTGTCTTTTATGGATGCTTACTCAGGATACAATCAAATCATGATGCATGAGCCAGATCAGGAGGACACGAGCTTCATCACTGACGTTGGTCTTTACTGCTATAAAGTCATGCCCTTCGGATTAAAGAACGCGGGGGCAACTTATCACACTACAAGAAAAGTTGACTTTTATAACACTAATAGATAACGCTTTATTGGATAGTGTTATTATTTGTTTTATTTGTTTTATTTATTTAGGGTCGTGTTGGCTATGTAACGCTTTGCCGCCTGCCGCCTCCAATTATTTGCATGGCGCCATTCTCCTTCAATTATTTTCCCTTTCCCTCTTCTTTTCGTTCCATTTTTTCTCTCCATCTCTCACACCAGAAAAATCAAATCCCCAAATTCTCAAATCAATTCCCCAAATCACCCATAGCAATATATAAACGCAGCAGCCGAAAAGGAGAGAGAAGAGGAAAAACATCGCGACTCAATAAGCAGCAAGAAGGCAGGCGGAAGGCACACGACCATCGATTCCATATTCCAATTGACAGCAGCAGCACATTACATGACCATCTGATCCTTCAGACGTGACTCAAATTGCGACTCTAGACTCTAATCGATGGAAAGGCTCGAACACCAAGGTCTAAGCAAGCAGTTATAGTTAAACAATCATCTTTCTCGGCTCGAAAGTGCAAAAGGTGTTATTCTGTAAATTTTGATTTGGCATAATATGTTATACTGATGATTTAATTTGGAAAAGGTATTATTTAGTATATTAAAGACCATCATAGTTCAAATTTGAGCACTTGTTATGATTCTTTTTTTATTCCTAGCTTAGGGTTATTTGTTTCATTATATGAGAACTTAAAGTTCTACTCGCAACTATGTTAAAAAAGTACGAAATAAAATTGGAAACTTTAAACCTTGTGTAAATTTTGAAACCTTATGCCTACTAGGTTTGCACCTAGGAGAGAGCAATTGTTTATGAAGCCTCCTATTCCCGATGAACATGATGATTGAGCATAACGTAAGAGAAGTTTACCGTATCTCATGAGAGGGAGTTCTATTTACGTATGCATTTTGCAAATGTATCTTTTCAATACCTCGACGTGTTCATTCAAATGCATGCTCTTTACTAGATTACGCTGATTAACTTATCAGTAAAAACTTATGGATGGTAGATATGATACACACACAGTCATTACAAATTTTATCAACTTGGAATCATATACTAGGTTCTATATATTATCCAATATATTGGTTGATGCAATAGTGATATGTTTTGACCGCTTGGTGAAGTTTTATGATAATTGACTTCCAGTAGTATTAT
Source organism: Allium fistulosum (assembly GCA_030737815.1). Classification (NCBI taxonomy): domain Eukaryota; kingdom Viridiplantae; phylum Streptophyta; class Magnoliopsida; order Asparagales; family Amaryllidaceae; genus Allium; species Allium fistulosum. The sequence goes on from CM060902.1 coordinate 867,534,557, forward strand.
TAGATTTGGTTTTTATATTTATTTTTGTTGTCAAACCCTAAGTTATCCACATGATAATATATAACACTAGTTTGTGTTATTAACCAAACTTTCTCCATGCATTTGATAATGCAAACGAGTTATTATGACAGTTTGTAGGCTTTGCTAGAAATGAATGAGTATAACCCTAGTGGTAGATACTCTGTGCCTGAACTTTGGAACTTCAATGAAAAACGCAGAGCTACACTGAAAGAGGGGGTAGCATATGTAATGAGGCAATTGAAAGCACTGCGTGGTAAACGGAAGCGGTAAGTCTAAATGCCTTCTCTATTTTTTTCCTTTACTTTTTCAATGCAAGTTATTGGATCTTTAGTTAAAGCACAACCAACAATGACTTGTTCAGTTGAAAAACTAACCACCACGCAATCAGGTGTGGCTTGTTCAGTTGGTTGTGCCTAGTTTTAGATGATTTCATGTCTGATTCATTGAACAGAAGACTGGTTTTTTAAACGGTGAAAACTTTACCGTTTTATTACATATAGGTTAAAATGGCAAAGTCTTTGACGTGTTATTTAAAACGGCAAAACATGTTGATATATAGCGTGAAATAGGCGCTATAGAATAACTATTTTATACCGGCTATATTATGCTATGAAATCATGCTCTTTTATAGCGGTTTTTGTGTGTTATAAATGTGCAATTCTTTTTTATAACATGTCGATATACATCGTTTATCAAACCGCTATAGTTGTGTTTAATAGCGGCTATATGCCGCTATAAAAGACTATTTTTCTTATAGTGTCAGAGACTCGTTAATGCCATGTTCAAGCCTTAGATTGGTAAGACTATGGAAGTATACGTTGATGATATGTTAGTAAAAACAAAGAAGGCAGTAGACCACATGGACCATCTGGCAAAAATGTTTGCGATCCTCCGAAAGTATGGGATGAAATTGAATCCTCTGAAATGTTCATTCGGGGTTGAGTCCGGAAAATTCTTAGGTTTCATTGTGAGTGCTAGGGGCATTGAAGCTAATCCTGCTCAGATCACTGCCTTAAGGGAAGTCAAACCCCCTAGAACAAAGAAGGAATTGCAAAGCCTCAACGGGAAAGTCACTGCTTTGAGTCGATTTATTCCCAAGGCCATAGATAAATGCATTCCCTTCTTTGATGCTCTAAAGAAAGGAAGGAAGGATTTCGAGTGGACTCCTGAGTGTCAAAAAGCTTTCGATGAGCTGATTCATCATATGGAAACGCCTCCAGTACTTTCTAAGCCCAACAATGGTGAAGATCTATTCATATACTTAGCAGTTTCATCTCATGCTCTCAGTGCAGCGTTGGTACAAGAAGACGCAAAGGTTCAGCGTCCGGTTTATTACATCAGCAAAAGGTTCACTGGGGCAGAGATGAATTATTCGAAGTTAGAAAACCTCGCCTATTGTTTATTGATCGCATCCAGAAAGTTGAGGCTATCTTTCCAGGCTCACCCTATTAAAGTCCTCACTGATCAACCGCTAAAGCAAGTCCTATTTCGCCCTGAAACTTCGGGTCGTCTTCTGAAGTGGAATATTGAACTCAGTCAATACGATATCACCTACCATCCCCGAAGAGCAATCAATGGACAAGCTTTAGCAGATTTCATTGCAGAGTGCACTGACAAAGGTGACAGTGAGGAAAAGGTAACTATTGACTTCCCAACCCGATGGAAATTATATGTTGATGGTGCAAGAAATGACTACTGTTCCGGAGCTAAGGTTGTGCTTGAAACCCCCGAAGGGCGGTCATTGTGTTATGCATTAAGATTAGAATTTCCTTCGACAAATAATGAAGCCGAATATGAAGCTCTTATTGCCGGTTTGAAGATTGCTAAAGAATTGAGCATCAAAGTATTGCAGATCTTCAGTGATTCCCAGCTTATTGTATGCCAAGTCAAGAAAGAGTTTCAAACTAAAGGAGGAAATCTTCCTGCTTACTTATCAAAAGCCTGCGAGCTTCTCGATGATTTTGATCATTATACAATCAACCATATACCCCGGGAAGAGAACATGAAGGCAGATTATCTCGTGAAATACTCAAGCTCTGGCGAAGCTTAATTATTGGGATTGGTCCCTATAGAAGTCTTGACAGCTCCAAGTATTGATGAGATGGATATTGACTGGATCATGGCTGTATCTCAAGAACAAGAGTCATGGATGACCCCAATCAAGGAATATCTACTAAACGGCTCCTTGCCAGAAAACTCAAAAGAACGCCAGAAGCTATTAAGAAAAGTCCCGAGATATGTAATTCAAGGCGACCATTTGTACAGACGAGGATTCTCGATGCCATTACTCCGATGTGTAACCAAAGAAGAGGCTAAGACAGTTTTAGCTGAAGTGCACGGAGGAGAATGTGGGGATCATTTAGGTGGCTAAACTCTTGCAAAGAAAATTCTCCGTTATGGGTATTTTTGGTCGGATATTAACCGAGATGCCGCTAGCTATTCCCGAAAGTGTGATAGATGCCAGAGATTTGCAAAAATCCCAAGAGCACCTTCCACCGTGCTAACACAGATGGTCAGTCCATGGCCATTCGCCATTTGGGGAATAGATCTCATTGGGCCTATGCCGATTGCCAGATCCGGAATCAAATATGCCATTGTTGCTGTTGATTATTTCACTAAATGGGCTGAAGCTGAACCATTGGCTACTATTACCTCTAAAAAGATGATAAATTTTGTGACTAAAAATATCATTTGCAGGTATGGTGTGCCTCAGAAGATAATAACAGACAATGGTACCCAATTCGAAAGCGAAGAATTGCAGGAATTTTGCAGGCGATTCAAGATCCAAAAAAGCTTCCCAGCAGTAGCTCATCTGCAGGCAAACGGGCAAGTGGAAGCAGTGAACAAAATCATCAAATCAACCATCAAAAAGAAACTGGAAAAAGCAAAAGGTGGTTGGGTTGATAAGCTGCCACTAGCACTATGGGCATATAGGACTACCCACAAAACTGCGACTGGGCACACTCCATTCTCATTAGCATATGGATCAGAAGTAATGATTCCAGTGGAAATAGAGGTCCCCTCACACATGATAATTCATTTCAACCAAGCTGAAAATGAAAAGCTGCAACTTGAATCACTTGACTTGCTTGATGAAAGAAGGAAAGAAGCTGAACTCGAAGTTGCAGCTCAACAGCAAAGGATAGCCAGGCACTTCAATTCTAAAGTTCGTCAACGCAGCTTTGAAATTGGGGATCTAGTCATGAAAAGGATCATGACAGCAACAGGAGTGTTTGGGCCAAACTGGGAAGGGCCGTATGTCATAGGCAAAAAACTTCTTGATGGCACTTTCAAACTCACAACTGTCGAAGGAGATCCAATCCCGAGAGCCTGGAACAACAACCACTTGCGTCCATATTTTACTTAAAAGCTATGCTTAAATTTGTAAAATAATTCTGGATTTATCATTCTTGTATTGTAAGCCATTGTAATATCAGTGTGACTCTGCAATAAGAACTATAAAGTGGATGTAAACCCAATTCTTGGCCGAACCACTATAAATCTTGTGTCTTCTACTACTATAAAATGCATGTCTCATTTTGATGTGCAAATATTTTAAATATGTTGCTAAAATATCGATTTAATATTGTAGGCAATCAAAGCAAAGCTTACCTATTCAACGCGTCACAAACCCAAGCGATTCCCATAAATCACTCAACAAACAAATGTCAAGCCATAAAAATTCCAGACTCAATTCCTACAAACGGTTGGTGATTCCACCAAAGGGGCACCTTCCCAAAGAGAAGGCACCAGGCCCTTGCTAACTGACTGTGATCATTTGTGCAAACATACATCCAGTTAAGTGGCTTGCGTCTGCCCGTGGATTCACTCAACCATGAAGTACACTTCTTTGGAAAAATCAAACAGCTTACCAAAGAAAGGAACATGCATTTGAGAATGATAACGAGGAATCGCTAAGCGGCAGTTGATGAAAAGACATGGACAAGCAGACAAAAGCAACCGAAATGGAATCTTGTCTCTCACCCAAGAATGTTGGTGGGACCACCCAAGGGGGCACCTTCCCAAGATAGAAGGTTCCAAGCCTTGTTACTTGATTGCGATCGTTTGTGCAAACGAACATCCAGTCGGGTAGCTTGCGTCTGCCCCGTGGACCCATTTAACTGTGAGATGCAACCTTCCTGGCAAACCAAACAAAGCCCTCTTCGGAGGCACACAAACAAAGACCTCTTCCGAGGCAAAAGACTTCTTCGGAGGCAAAATACCTCTTCGGAGGCACAAGCCCTCTTCGGAGGCACACAGAAAAAGACCACCAACGAGGCAAAAGACCACTTCGGAGGCAAAAGACTTCTTCAGAGGCAAAAGACCCCTTCGAAGGCAGAAGCCCTCTTCGGAGGCACACAAACAAAGACCTCCAACGAGGCAAAAGACCTCTTCGGAGGCAAAAGACCTCTTCGGAGGCACAAGCCCTCTTCGGAGGCACAAAGCCCTTCCCAAAGGCATATCAAAAGCCCTTCCCAAAGGCATATCAAACAAGCCCTCTCCCGAGGCACAAATCAAGAAGCCCTCTTCGAAGGCACAAAGCCTTCTTCGGAAGCACTAAACAAGTAAAGCCCTCTAACAAGGCACATCCAAAAACTTCGTCGATGGAACCACCAAAGGGGCACCTTCTCAAGAAGAAGGTTCTAGGCCGCAGCTAAATACTCATGATCATTTGTGCAAACAAATATCTGATAAAACAGCTGACGTCTGTCCCGTGGGCCCATTCAACGATGAAACATAACTTTCTGGCAAACAGATCAAAGCTTTCTTCGGAAGCTCGCTTCACTGCGTAGGGGAATCCACTTTTCAAAAGATAAAAAGTGACCATCTTCGAAGGTTGAAGTGTGTTTAAAAAAAAAGGGGAAAGAAAACTTCTCTGATGCAAGGCACGCTCTATTAAAAGCAGAATAATATTTCCTCAAAACGGAAGAATTATTCTCTAGAATAAGAGTATAAGTCTTTTCAGAATATTGCAATGAGCCGTGGTTTGGGGGCATATAGCTATATTAATAAAAACAACGCTTAAACAGCATACCACGAGCTCACTGCAGTATCGTACAAAGAAAATAAAGAAACTTGTGCAAAAACAAGGAATAAATGCATTCACAAATACTGACAAGAGATTGTACAAGTAAAAAGTGTCATTTTTATTCCATACTATCAAAAATTTTGTACATGTACAGGTTCAAAAAGCGGGGGCCGGTACCCGCACAATATCCGGTCAATACAAGCAAAAGTCAAAATAGCAAAACAAGAAAGATAGAACCAAAATCATTTCTTCTTCCTCACGCCGCCTTTGGAGCCTTCACCTGGCTTAATGACTAACTTCGCAGGCCGGCTTGGACGAGTTGCGGGAGAAGGAGAAAGAGATGCAATTGGGTCATCTTTTGTCTTCTGGTCACCAGCGAAAGTATCTGCTTTTGCATCATCAGTAGAAGCGCCTTTCTTTTTCTTCGAAACCCCGCGCTTTCCCCTCTTCTTTGAAGAAGATTCACTGCCCAAAGAAATAAGATCAGAAAGTTTCGTATCATCGGCAGTGAATCTCTCCAGGGTCCTCTCGCCCTCCTCAAGTTCCTCGGCTTTTTGCTCTTGAGAAGCCGCCGGATCGTCTAAGCCTTGAAGGGCTTCTATTTTTTCTTCTTGAGATCCCGGTTGGGAAGCAGAAGGAGGAGTAACTTGAAGAGGTGGAGGAGCAGCAGCTGGGGGAGGCGAAGCTGGTACATCACTTGTTGTTTTCGCTACAGAAGAAGAAAAGTTAAAAACATCGGTATTTCCCACGAAGAGAGGAGATAGTGGCACATCAAAGCTTAAGTAATAGGCAAAAAGTTCATCAAGCTCATGTGAAGCAAACGAGCAGTCCACTTGAGCCAGATCGGAATTGAAGTTACCTGGAGAGCTTGGGTTGATCACTTCGATTTCATAGTCTTGTGCTTCAGTACTCTCTTGGGCCTCTTCTTCAGTGTGAGCAGTTGGGGGCTTAGGAAATGTGATTTCAGTTTCAACTTTTGCGGCTTTTGCAGAAGAGAGGGAATAAGAGCTAGAACCGATGATATCAGGGTCGACCGAAGCCGAAGGACGAGTGGGGTCAGCCAAAGGTGCCTTCCCCAGATGTTCTCCTTCTGCCGCTTCGGCTCGCTCCCTGGCAAGCTGTTCTTTTCCTCTAGCTAGGGCGGCATGACCATCGTCGTCCAAGTAGCAAGCTTCCAGATCCTTCTCTGCATAACCAGCATCTTTAAACAATTCACTTATTGCCTCCCACACTTCGGCCAGAGTAATTTCATATTTTGGGCCCAAGAACTAAAGACTTCCTTTCCCTAAGACACTGAGAACGTAAAACTCAAAAAGTGTGGAGCTGATGGTGGCCTTGGTTGTTTCGTGCGATTATTCAGCAGCCGCTTTTCCGGCAATGTCCTCATCACGCTCCTTTTCTGCTTTTAAAAGTTGAGCTTTTAACATAGTGATCTCCAAGTCTTGGGAGCTGACTTTTTCCCGCAGTTGGACGGTGTCGTTGCAGTATTTTTCAACAACATGTTGTTCCGCCTCAAGTTTGATCTCGGCATCTCTCTGAGCAGCATGCGCATCTCTCACTTGCTTTTGAAAAATCTCTTCCTTTTGAGAATGCGAAGCGGAAGAGGTAGCAAGGTCCTTCTTAAGTTTCTTAACTTCGGCTTCAAGCTCCTCATTGTAGGCAGTGATGCTCTTTATTTCCGCATCGTGCTGATCAAGAATTTTCTGCCATTCAGATTTATCATTTTCCATAGTCAGCATAGCCTCAAGATTGGCATGGTTGACTCTTTGGAGTTCATCGACCAGTTTTTGCCAGCTGGACATTCTTTCGATATAAAGCTTTATAGCATCAAGATTTCGCAGCATGGCTTGTTTGTCGATCAGTACCAAATCCAAGTCAAAACGCACTCCTTTCAGACATCAGCTCGGGAATCGACTGTGGAGTGTAGGCAGAGGCTTTTCGACTTGATACGGAGGCCTATTGATAATTGTTTGGATATCAGTTCTTTCGAGGGCAGGAGAACTGAAGGGGATGTCTAAAGAAATAGAAGCAGCGGGCACTTTAGAGATTTCAGAAGAAGACTTGTCATCGAATTTATCCCGCTTGCTTGGATTCTCTGTTATGTGACTCTTTCCCCTGTCATCGTGAGATTTTCTTTTATGAGAATCGTCATCTCTTTGAGAGGAGTCGTGGCGATCATCTTTTCTTCCATATCGCTCCTCGTAAGCCTGCCTCTCTCAAGCTTTTCTAGCCGCTCGTTCCTCATCAGTTTCCTTGGGGGCAGGGAGATAGCGTCAGGAATCATAAAAGTCACGTCTTCCGTAGCTTCGAAAATCATCATAGTACGAGCCGCTTCGTCCCATTGGAGAATCTGAAAATGAAAAGGAGATAGAATTTAGAAATCTCCAAAAAAGGAAGTGAAGTGCGAGAAACTGCTAAAAATCCTAAGTGTATGTGGCGTGCAAACTACGCGCGTCAAGCTACAAACCACTCTTCAGCTTAGGAGTGATGTCGGCTTTTACAATAGGGGTCAACTCTTGGGTTGACGGAAGTGGTCGTAAGACAGATGTTGCTTCGACCGATGGAGAGACAAGCTTAGGAGCGGTAATATCATCTTTGAAAAGCTCTTGAGAAGTCACCAAAAAATCGCTTAACCCCCCGAAGATGTCGTCACCGTTATGCCCAGCCGAGTGAGTCACACCAGCAGTTCCTTCTTCAACATGTTCAGCACTTTTTGTGGCAGAACTTTCTTTCTCCGTCCCCTCATCAACTTCTGTGGCGGCTTCCCGGGACATTGAGGGAGTTCCTCTTCTTCGATAACCGGAAGAAGTTTAGACTTGCCGGAAAACTCTGCACCCTCAACAGAACCGGAGCATTTTACCAATGAAGCTTCTGCAACTAGTTCTTTCAACGCAAGTTCTTTTGCGGGAACTGGGGCATCAGATGTTTCCGGTTAAGAAGCAGGGGCATCGCGAAGTTGAAGGGATCGGGAAGGATGTAAAAGGCCAAATTGATGTAGAAATTCATCTTTCAAAAGAAATTTGATACTCCTTTCCTCGACGGCTACAACATTTAGCCTTTCAAAAGTTGACTTATGACTGGAGTCTTTAGAAAGGGAAGGAAGTGCTACAAGAATAAAAATGAAGTTAATACTTGGCAACTTGAATTCTGAAAGGCTCAGAAATGGAGAGAATAGAGATAGACAAACTTACTTCCTACTCTTCAAATGCCATAGAATCCTGGAGGGCAACGAACGAAGAAAAATTGATTTAAGAACCCGTGAACGCTGTCGGGCAAGTCTGTGATCAGTTTACGATTTCTAGCGCTCCTTATAAGTGTGATGGAAGGATGATCTTTATTCCTCCCGAACGAACACAAGTAGCAAATTTCATCGTAGTTCGGAAGGCGATTAAGTGTTCTCTCGAACAACACACACAACCCCATCAGAATGGCATAGCCATTAGGATGTAACTGAAATGGAGAGATAGTCAACCGAAGAAGCAACTTTTTGAGAAAGTCATTAAAGGAGGAATAGCTCCGCTCAAGCACATCTGACGGTTGACCGCAATAAAACCAGGAGGTGGCCTATCGGCGGTATCATTTACTCCAGGAAGTAAAGCTTCGATCTCGGCAATGCCAAATTGGACACAAAGCTGGCTGAAAGCCCGTTGGGTTAAAGTGGTTGAGACTGTTTCTAGAGGATTCCCCAGAGGGTCAGCTATTGAGAAGACTTCTTCAATCTGTTCTACTGTTTCTTCTTGTGCTTGATGAGAAGTCATTCTACACAAGGAAATGGATGTTCAAATATGAAGGTGCACATTTCCTAAAAGCGTGTGAAGTGTTGTGCGAAACTAATAAAATAACAAGTAAATAAAAATAACAATACTTGTTGGCGTACGTCAATTCAGGAAAAATTCAAGACTTGTTATTAAATTAAAAACTGAGAGTAGTGTCAATGCAGATAACATTCGTTAGTAAGCAGTTCTAACTGTGAGAATTTTGCGTTGACACTTCATTCAAGTTAGTTGATTCGCAGCATTTCACACTCGATTGAATTCAGTTTATTTTACTTAAGTAGAATACTGTCTCTTGATTTAATCCATCATTCGACGTGGGCAGTCAATGATGAGTATATTCGTCCTAGTTTTCTGCAAATGTTGTGTTTAATAGGTTAGTAGCAATCAAGTCAATACAATCTGCAAAAAAGTACAACAAGTTCAAGCAGTTAATTCGGGCAGTTCAAGTTGAAAGTTCGGTCAAGTTCTGTAAAATTTTGCAAGTTCTCAAGTCCTTAAGTCGCAGGAACGACTTAAGACTATCTCGGGATTACTTAGGTCGTCCAATCATGTTCAGCGACCTATCATAAGTCAGCCTCTGATAAGTCGCTCTGCCTGGGTTACAAAAGTTCATCAGCCCTACGAGTTAAAACTGCTCTACGAGTTAAAATTAAGTCGTCTGATTGGCTTGGTCGTATGAATTCTTTAAGTCGTTTGCTTCGTTAAGTCGTTTTCTTGGTTAAGTCGTTTGCTCGGTTAAGTCGTTTGCTTGGTTAAGTCATTTGCTCGGTTAAGTCGTTTGCTTAATTAAGTCGTTTGCTTGGTTAAGTCGTTTGCTTGGTTAAGTCGTGCTAGTTCCTTAAACCGTTTGCTGAGTTATGTCGCGTGATTCGTGTTTAAGCCGTAAGTCGCTCCTCCTCAAATCCTTAACTCGCCTAATGCCTTATCCCGTTCACTACTTCCCAATACATCAATTCGCCAACTCCTTAACTCGCTCAATCTTCCTCGGGTTGCCTAACTCACAAACCCAATAACCCGATAACCCGCTAATCCATTGGCGCCTTCAAAACAAAAAACCATCGTCTCTCCAATACCACCAAATCACCCAAAAACCATCAACATCGTCTCAGATTCGCCACAAATTCAATATCACTGTTTTATCATGAATCACAACCACGGCGTGGTCAACGGCGGTCACTAGTTGGTCGAAACATGATTCTCGACAAAATACAGCAAAAGAAAGTAAATTGAAGTCGGAAAATGGAAACCGGTGATTTGACGATGGGTGTAGGTGAACGATGGCCGGAATTACTTACGTAGTTGGACGGAGGGATGATCGACGACGAGAAGGTTGGAATTTGTCTTTGAAAGCTTGGAGAAAACGTCAATGGCGGTTTCAGATAATAGAGCAAGTGCGAAGAAGGAAGGAGAAGCTGAGCAACTTATAGACGGGAAAGGAGGAATTCGAATCGGCCTAAAAACAATTTAACAACTCAAGCGGCTTACGACCTAACAACTCGAGCGACTCACGACTTAGCAATTCAAATGGCACGAGTTAAAAGGTGTCGAAGCACACGACCTAGTCCCTAGGCATATACTTCGAGGGGCAAGTGTTAACACCTCTTTTTCCACGACTCAGCGACCTAACGACTTACGACTTAACGACCTAAGAAAATCTCCTGCGACCTAACTCCAGAAAGCAACCTAGCGACCTAACGAGTTAGCGACCTAACGATTTAGCGACCTAGCAACTCAGGAAAAGGGAATGACTTAACATGTTCCAAAGTAAAGCCACACGACCTACCTCTTCTATTAGGTCGCTCACGACCTAAACATGCCGAGATAACTTCTGTATTCACTGCATTAGGTCGCTCATGACCTAAACATGCCAAGATAACTTCTGTATTCACTAAATTAGGTCGCTCACACCTGGTATCTCACTCAGAATGGCTCCACTAAGTCGCCAACGACTTAAGCTAACTCGGGATGACCCTTAGGTCGCTTACGACCTACGACCTAACCCCTAAGTCGTCCACGACCTACGACCTACCTTCAGATTTTCCCTATAAATACCCCGCCTACTCCATATTCGAGGGGGACTTTTTTTCCAGACTTTGAAGCGCCGAAACTCTGCTGCATTCACGAATTCTACAACACCTCTACTACCAAAAACATTCCAAACTACCTAAATAGAAGATCAACTACATTCAAGATGGATTCCAGAATCTCTTTTGCATTTAAGTGTTGATTTCTTGTATCGATTGTTGAATAATCGAAGTAATTCTTGTAAAACTTGTAATCGAACTTGTGATAAAGAAGATAAAGTGGACGTAGGCTTGATTTTGAGCCGAACCACTATAAAACTGCTGTCTCTTTACTTTTCTGCTATTATCTGCTTGTTTTAGTTCCCGTACCAACGGGTGGTGCTTTCACTTTACTAATACTCACACCGGGGTGTTAGCGTTTGATTTTTACGTTAACAAATCTCAACTGTTCATTTTCTTTAAGTGCTACATGTCAACAATCTAAACGCATGATTTTTCTATAAATAGGCATCCCCTACTAGAAAGTGATGAATTTTGAATTGATCTTCTTATTCATTTTCATTTTACTTCTATCAAAATAAAGAGAGCTTGAATCGTGAATTTAATGGCCATTCAGATTTATATGACTTTGTGACTTTTCATTCAAGGACTTTGACAAAGGACAATTTACATAATGACTTCATGTGGACTCAATAATAGTGTACTTGACTAAGTAATCTAATTTACTCAAGTGCCTCTGATTCCTCATGACTAGAACATATTAGGGTGAACTAAATTTTAGCCTAACATTAAGTGGTGCTTCCATTAAGAATTGAACTCAAGAAAGACAATTTAATAATCACTATTAGACCACTAAATTTTGCAAATGGGTAGATCAATGAAGAAGGTTAATGTTCAAGTTCAAAGAAAATCTGCGCAACACACGAACCATGAGGAAAATGCGTTTCCTTAATTAAACATAGAAAATGCCAAGATAGGTGAAGCATCGACCCCTTTGGAAACATCTAAGGAAGAAAAAAAACCTCAAGACCATGAAGAGGCAACTTCAAACAATGCAAGAACTAATTGAGATACTTGTCTCTCAAAAATCTTCAAGGTCATTTCAAAGAACCAAAAAAATGAAGAAGATGAGGTTGAATCTCCTCGAAGGAAAGCTGATGGGTCAAATTAAAGAATAAAAATTTTGAAAAAACAATCTAGGACCATAAAGAAAAGCTGAAAATTGTCTAACTCAAAGACCAAATAAAGAGTAAAAATCCTCACAAGTGTAATGTGAAAGCTTTGCTTCAAAAGTGTATATAAACCCGAATGAAGAGACTACCATAATAATGAGGCATATTTGAAAGATTTAGCCAGTAAGATGATAATAGATATAACAGACCTAAAGGGAAACGGAATATGGACCCCAAGGTAAATAATAACTTTAGGGAAGCACTGTTCACTGAAGAGATTATGATAGTCCTATTTCCATCGTATTTAATGTCCCATCAATCAAATATGATGGAACAACTGATCCTAATGTCCATTTGATGGCTTTCAAAAGCCAGATGGATTTGCAAGATGCCCCTGGGGCAGTGCGATATAGGCTATTCCTGACCACTTTCTTCGGTGTAGCTACAAAGTGATACTAATGTTATCGCGAGAAAATAATTTACTTATGGGAACAATTTTCTTACGAGTTCTCACCTCAGTCCTACACATCTAAGGAGCCAACTCTCGATGCAAGTGTGTTGGCCAACATAAAACAAAACCAATAGAGTTGTTAAGGGATTATCTGAAGAGAATCAATGTTGAAGCAAATAAAGCACAAAGAGTGAGTGATCGAGAAAAGTTAATGGCAGTAAAGTTTGGTTTGATTGAAAATACCCCTTTTTGGAAAGAGCTATATATTCCAAAGATTTGCAAGGCTTTCACTTTCAAGCAGATAAATTCAAATGAATGGATGAAATTTTCCATAACAAAACAAAATTAAAGAGAGAAGGGAGGCTTTATGATCCAAAAAAAGGTAAATGGGATGAACTTGCTAAAGCTAATTTTGCTGAATTGAACCAACCCATCCCTTACATATATGTTGTGACTAAAGACAAGCTTGAATACCCCACATCTTTTAGGTCAAGTATAAATCTAAATCAAACAAAGGAAGGGATTAGGCACTTTTCATAACGTAAATTGGCAGGTTGCCGAGTTCAAGCTGGAATCATTCAAAATATGATTAGAAGAGGAGTGCTTAAAGAGTTTTTTTAAACAGATCAAAAAGTTCCTCATAATGAAAACCTCCAGCTAATAACACCAATGTCCTAGAAGGCGAGCTTCCTCAGGATTTGTTGTAACCAATTAACCATATTGATGTGATTCACAAAGCGCCACATATTGCAGGAATAAGTAAAGGACCAAGAAACATGTATATAAAAGAGGCGAAGAAAGGAATCTATTTAATAAGTGAGGAACCACTGTCAAAGACTTTCAAAAGTTCTATTCAAGTGTCGGATATGGTAATAACTCCAAACGAATTGTTAGGAGTTAGGCACCCACATAATAATTTGCTCATGATAACGTCCCAAATCAGACTTTCACTTTTGTCAAGGATATTAGTTGATACTGGAAGTGCAGTTAGTGTCATTTTAAAAAATTCATTTGATCAATTAGGAATTCCAGTCTTTGGATTTAACAACAAAAGCTCCACACCGGTTGGGCATATCAAACTAATTGTTGAAATAGGAACTCTACCTTACACGAGGATGTCTGAGATTTTGTTTGTTGTGATAAACCTGCCATCTTACTGTAATGCATTCTTCGGATGACTTGCACTGGGCGAAATTGACGTCTTTGTCTCTCCAAAGCAACTGCTTGTGAAGTTACTCTATAATGTAGGATAGGGGACCATATGTGGAGAACAATTTAGTTCTTATGAAATGTATTTCTCCATAGTTAAGCAGTATAATAAAGGGGAGAAACTTGTTATGTGCCTATCTTAAATGAACAAATGAAATTAAAACTCCTAAGCCCTTACATATTAGTCCTTAAGCACTGATATCTAAGGCAAACAGGCAAAATCTTCCAACAAAAGTCCACCAAGCGCATGGTAAGAAGGTCAAATCAGAAGGTAGAAAGAGGAAGTATGTGGAATCGAATCAAATTGACCAAGATAAGAAGGAAGTTTTAAAGGAGATAGTACCAGATTTAGATTCCAAAGATGATAAAAAAATGCATAATCCATTGAATACCTGGAAGAAATAAGTCTAGATCTTCAAGTTTGGACCAAAGTGCTAAAAATAGGAAGGAGGATGGATGAGAACACGGGAAAAGAAATAGTATCGTTTCTACAGTCAGTAAAAGACGTCTTTGCTTGGACTCTTGCTGATATGGAAGGAACTGGCCCTACAATAATGTGTCACACACTCAATATTGATCCAAAGTTTACTCTTATAAGGCAAAAGAAGAGGTGTTTGATAAAATTTGTACTATAGCACTGCAAGAAAAAAATAAAAAAGCTATTAGGAAACGGGTTCATCGGAAAAGTGTTTTATCCTAAATGACTAGCAAATTGGTCTTAGTCAAAAAGTCCAATAGCGGGTGGAGAACATTTGATTATTATACGGACTTAAACAAAGCTTTCTCGAAGGATCGCTATTTACTTCCTAAAGTTGACCAGTTAGTCGATGCAATAAGTGGTCATCAGTTATAATCATTCATGGATGCATATTTAGGGTACAGTCAGATTCCTATGTTGAAACCTAATGAAGAACATTCAAGCTTTGTAGCTGACTAGGGAACGTACCGTTCCAAGGTAATGCCATTTGGATCAAAAATGTGGATGCACATATCAATGACTTGTAAATTGGATGTTCAAAGATCAAATTGGGAAGAACATTAAAGCATATATGGATGATATGTTAATAAAATCTAAAGAGGAGGAAAGTCATGTAGGAGATTTGAGCGAAATGTTTGGAATATTAAGGAAGTACAAAATGAAACTAAATCTGTAAAAGTGCTCCTTCGGTATCCAATTTGGTAAATTATTCGCATACATCGTAAGTGCACGAGGAATAGAAGCTAACCTTGATTAGATAAGAGCAATTAGAAATATGTTGGAACTAAAAACGAGTAAAGAAATAATGTTTGAATGGATAAGCCGCAGCACTCAACAAAGTCATATCAAAGGCAACTGATAAATGCTTTCCCTTCTTCAATGAAATTAAAAAGCGAAAAACCTTTAAATAGACAGAAGAATGTTAAAAAGCTTTCCAAGGTTTAAAAGACCATTTAGAAAAGCCACACATACTTTCTAACCCCATCGAGGGAGAAGACTTGATCTTGTATATGGAAGTATCAAAACATGCAATTAGCTTAGTCTTTATAATGGAAGAGAATGGAATTCAATACTCGGTATACTACACGAGCAAGAGGTTAAAGGATGCCGACACTAAATACCCGAATATAGAGAAATTAGCCTATTGTTTGTTACTAATAGCATTGAAGTTAAGATTTTATTTCCAATCCCAGCCAATCAAGCTGTTAACTAACTACCCATTAAGGCAAGTCCTTAGTAAACTCAAAATTTTAGGAAAATTAATAAAATAGGAAATAGAGTTAAGCCAGTATAAAATGGTTCGAATCCCAGCACCAAACCATCAGTGGGAGTTTCAATGTTAAGCATCCGTGTGCGACGACTAAATAAAAGCGGGGTAGACACATGGCGTGGGGTTTACTTAAGTGAGTATCAATGAATACCATGATCTTAAGGTTCCCCATGATCTTAAAAAAAAATTGAGTACTTACCATGGATATCGATTAAAGGGCAAGCTCTAGCTGACTTCATTATAGAATGTACGGGTTTTACTAAAGAGCAATTTGGAAAGGAAAAGGAGCTTGAAACAAAGTGGCAATTATATGTGGACGAGGCTTCAAATAAACAAGGAGCGGGGGCCAGTTATGTGGTATTTACGTCCGATGGACATAAACTATATTATGTAATGAAGATAGAATTTTCGAAAACAAATAACGTGGATGAGCACGAATCCATGATAGTGGGTTTAACCTTGGCTCGACATTTAAAAATCCGAAAGATTGAAATATTTACCGATTTACAGTTAATGGTAAAGCAATTGAAAAAGGTTTTACAAACCAAAATAGTCGGTTGGTCCATTACATGAAAAGGGTTCATGAAATGCTAGTTCAGTTTGAAGACTTTTCTATTTATAAAAAAAAAAGAGAAAAGAATGCACAAGCAGATTCTTTAGTAAAAGTAGCAGGTTCTCGAGGGGCATCGAAAGTTAACATCATTCCTGTTGGGAATTCTAGCATCGGTCAGGAAAATAAGAGGGACTAAATAACAAAGCTTTAGTTCTAACTCGATCCCAAGCTCCATAACCACAATATAACAAGGAAGATCCTCGAGAGAAGATTAATCATGAGAAAGCTCCCAAATGAATGGGAAAAAGCACTTATGAGGATCAATATTCTAGTGGTTGGATTACGCCCTTAATTGAATACTTGGAAAAAGGGCTTAAGGGAAAGAATGAGTCATGAATGTTGAGATACCAAGTCCCTTCATATACCCTAACCGATGGGATGTTATGTAGGAAATGGTATTTAACACCTTACCTACGACGCGTCAACCTAGAAAAAAGGGCAAATTTATTGAATGAAACCCATGAGGGATTCTATGGGAAACACTCTAATAAGATAAAACTAGTGAAGAAAGTAATGATGCAAGGATGTTATTAGCCCCGTATGATCAAGGATGCATTATCCGATGTTCAAAGGTGTGATAAATGCTAAAAAAATTCTAGAATTCCCTGGTTACCTCCAAATGTGTTGACTACCGTTACAAGCCCATGGCCTTTTGACGTACGAGAAATTGATTTAATTGGACCTTTTTGGTCTAAAAAAAGGGAGTAAAATTTGCTACAGTAGCCATCGATTACTTTGCCAAATGGATGAAGCAGACTTTTTCCAAACACGACCATGCGGAAGGTCTTGAAGTTTAACATAAAGAATATAATCACCGAATTTGGATTCGCAAATTAGATTATTTCTGACAATGGGACTCAATTCAAAAATGAAGAATTCATCCCTTTTTATGAAAGAAATAGGATAGTAAAAGGCTTTTCGTCAGTAGCTCATACAAAGGCTAATGGAGTAGTAGAAGTGGAAAATAAGACCAAATAGAATATCCTAAAGAAATGCTTAGGTAAAGTAAAAGGAAATCGGGTGGAAGAACTTCCCCTCGTTTTATGGTCATACAGAACTTCCACCAAGATAACTACTAGACATACCCCATATTCTTTAACCTACGGGTTTGAGGCCATGCTACCAATTAAGGTTGAAGTTCCTTCGTGCTGAAGGATTGCGTACACTTATGAATCAAATCAAGAAAGAAAGCATCTCTCGACTTTCTTAATGTATTAAGAGATCAAGCTGTCGCACGGATAGTTGAATACCAATAAAGAATCGCTAAATATTAAAATTCAAAATTAAAAGGAAGAACATTCAAGAAAAGAGATCTAGTGCAAAGAAGAGTGATGGGAAATACCAAGGATCTAGCGGACAGCCTACCGGGACCAAATTTGGAAGGATCACTAGTCATTCCTTAAGTTATTCCCCATGGAAATTATCGTTTAAGTAGACCAGATGAAAATGTGACATCAAAAACATGGAACACTAAACATTTGAGGATGTTTAAGTGTTCCTCATATACGAAGTAGACAAGGTTAGCCAGATTCGTTAGGAAGAAGCATACCTCATATACAAAAGAGGATAACTAAGCCTTCGGTCTCACCACAAGGCCTGGATGAAATAATCAACCAAAGAGTGATGGTCAATTAAGTCTTCGATCATACCAACAGGCCTGGTCAAAGCACCCATCCAAGGGAGATGGACGAGAAGCCTTTAGTCCCATCGCAAGGCCCGGCCGAAGCAACCATCCAAAGAGTAATTGTTAATTAAGCCTTTGATCTTATCGTTGGGCCTGGTCAAAGCACCTATGTGATGATCGAGTTTTTCGACCCTTGAATGTTGACACTAATACACCCACGGTATTCAACGAAATAGAAACAGAAAAAGAAAAAAGAACAGTCTCAGATGCGGAACGATAATGTATAATATCTCATAAGGTCTTTATCAAAAGAAAACTTTGATATACATACATCAATTAGAGAAAACTAACCTATTATCTGCTTGGATAGTTATAACCGCATGTCCTCACAAATGCTGATAGATACAAATCATGTAATGCAGTGGAAAATAATTACAATAAGAAATCATCCAGCTCCTTCCCAAGAGCTCTAATGAACCACAGCTAAATCTGGAAATATACTGGAGCTGACCCGAGCATTAAGAAAATAACACCCGAATCAGTCTAGTAAACTAGCATGAGAAACTCAAACCATATAGATTTATTATATCTTAAAACCCTTTAAAAATAAGGGTATCTCGTAAGATCATGCCACCAATAAACACGGACGGGTTTTTGTCTTACGATAACCAAACCATTTCTGTTATAAAATCCAATGGTAATATAATAATGTTTAAGGTGTGAGATAAAAATAATCACATAGCTACGATGTATGTGAGTGTACATCACAATAATAATAGGCATACAATAACAATCGCTAAGATGCGTTTGCTACTTGTGTAGGATTTCCACGTAGATGTCCTTGGATCAAAGCCGACTTTGATCTACTACATAAGGATAAGAGATATCATTCCAAAGCAACATACATCCCTAGTGAATGTACTATAGGAAATACATAGCTGGCCAAACTAGCCAAGTGCATCGCTCCCACATGTATATCTGTAAGTGACTCTAGAAAGGAGTCGCATGCACCCTCATGGGTTGCTAACCCTATGGCTATGCATCCTATCTCTTGTTTTTTTCATTATCACCAGTGAGGCTACGTTCGACATTCCATCACACAAGCCACTCCTTAAAAGATCTCCCACACGAGCTCCAACTCGAACAGATCTCGAAACCACACATGGATTCCCATATCTCAACTGATCTCGTAATCACACAAGGATTCCCAACAGATCTCGAAATCACACATGGATTCCCATACCTCAACAGGTCTTGGAATCACATATGGATTCCTATATATCAACAGATATCAGAATCACATAGGGATTCCTCAACGGATCTCAAAATCACACATGGATTCCCATACCTCAATAGGTCTCGGAATCACACATGGATTCCCACATCCTGATTAGATCACGAACAACTACATGCGTTCGAACATCTCAAACAGATCTCAAATCTCACATAGACTCCAACATCACGAACCAATCACAAACCTCTTCCAAAGCATAGAACACGTATATGGTTTTGGAGTGGTTACTATTTCAAGTCATCTCATATAAGTACACTTCATCGCTTACCGAGTGCTCTAAAACCAATCGATCGATTTTTCGATAATCTCAACTCCGGTTCTGTGGGAAATAAACATACAATACATAAGTTCGAAGATCACCTCCTAACCATTTAAGTGGACGAATTTCCTTATCATTTGTCCTACAAGAGCAAAACGAGTGTATATGTACAGTATAGCATCACCGAAGATAAATGTACCATATAATTCTCGTGTATTTGCTAGATATTTCCAGAGGATATTTGGCCAAATCAAATAACAATGAGAATAATTGTATATGGGAAACCAAGTCCTGTATACTGTCCATAAACAAGTAACACACAAAGCACGATCGAAACACACAAGCATGATCAAGTCTTATAAATGACTTCTAATCCCCTTTTTAATTAATCTTCCTTTATTAATTAAAATCCTCTTTTATTAGTAAAACTCATTTTACTCAATAAACTCTTTATAAATGAAATTCCATTTATTAATTAAACTTCATTATTTAATTAAACTGCACTATTTATTTCTACATGTTTTGATATTCTCAAAAGTATTCATATACTTATCCCAGCCATATAAGTATATTCATAAATCAATTTCAAAGGCCTTAAGACAAATGTTACTTAAACATTGTCGCTATAAACCCAAAACCATTTCACTTATGATTATCTTTTAAACGATCTTTTCAAAGATCTATTTACATCCAGCAGTATAATCAAAACGGGTCATAGAAGAATGTTGTTAACACATTCTCACAACAAATCCAAAACCAATTCATACTTGTTATTCTCTTTAAAATTCCATTATTAAAGATCTAAGTATTTTCCAAAATCATTTAACAATATTTTTCCTCTTAAAATATTATCCAATGGTTTAAAAAAATGTTACTAAAACATTGTTTATAACAAACCTAAAACACTTCACTATTTTGTTATCTTTAAAACTCCATTTTAGAGATCTGATCACTTTTAAAAAGTATAATTAAACGGGTTAAAACAAATATTGCCCAAATATCATTACTATAAACCCAAAATAACTTTTAAAACTTGCCATTTACTTTGAAACATCCATTTAAAGCTGTAAGTACTTCTCCACTTATTAAACAAGGTTATATACCTTTTTAATAAATTTATAAAACAATCCATTATACGTAAGTGTTATAATCCTAAAACTCCTTTATTCTTTTACAAATACCAAACCTCCTTTTTAAAGCTTTTGAACATAAGTAAATACCTTTAAAAGATACACACACACATACTCATTTATTTATATTTAATAATACACCTATTTGCAACTAAATTGGTCACAAACACCCAAGAATAGATTTATAAAGAGAAGCAAGTGAAGAAAAATTAAATTAAACTAAGGAAATGATGAAGCAAATAACAGATAAAAACAATAATTAGAGACACAAAGATTTATAGTGGTTCGGCATTATATGCCTAGTCCACTTTGAAGATTATCTTTTATTAATCACTTATAAATATGATTATAGCAGTAGGAAATATCAAACACTTGATTACAATAGAGTCTAGAGTAACAACCAAAGTAAAGATCCTTAGAATGACCCATTAGGCCAGTATTTATAGGTGAAGACGACCACCAATCTCTCTAAAAATTCGACTGAAGGACCTTCTAATCCACATGGGCTCACTAGAGGGATCGCTGGCCCAATTCCCAATGAGGAAGGATCGGACCGATCCCTTCATTGATCGATTTTTGAACAGCAATCCCTATGGTGGCTTCTCTATGCTAAAATATGTTTTTCCTTCAATTCTCATATTATTTGGACCAATAGAACTCAACTAATTGCTCGATCTTTGACTTGATATCACTTGTGCACTACTTGCACCCAAACCCTCTATAGGGATGTATGCCGATCCCTTGAAGGTTGTTCTTATGACGTGCGATCCCTAGGGTAGGTTCCCTAGGGTCCATTTACCTTGCCCTCCAAATTTCATAGGCTTTGGACATGTAGATCCTGAGATATTGATTGTTGTATGCATGAATGCACTTGATCCTTGATGGATGCCGATCCCTCTTCAGTGAAGCCGATCGATCCCTCTTAATCAAGCATGTTGATCCCTCACAATGTGTCATGCTATGCCAAACCCTTCCATTCGTTGAGCCATATTCCATGCTTTGAGCATCCTACATCGTACGTCCATCAAATCCATTCAGTTTTGACTTCATATAATCATCTGTACTTGACTTTTCGGGCCCTACAATCATCATTATGGAATCATCGGCCTTGATGGCAGTTGGATCTAACTCGTGCAATCAGTTCAATATAGCCGGCCTAGAATTCCAAGTAACACTTGCCCCCCAAATTACATCTTGTGATTAACATGACATGCTTTGAATTTTCGAGAGTGAGATCCATCTAGCTTTCTAAACAGTTGTTGTTCCTTTATCGAATCATTTTCCAAGGTTTTGAATTCCTTATTGATTATCATGACGCTTGATCGATTTCCAATAATATAAATCCAGTGCTATATTCCGTCAATTGATATATATATATATATATATATATATATAAAAGTCCAGTTCTGCAAGACTAATAAGCTTTTGTTATCTGGTCCAGCCTCGAACAAGAAGATTCCAGGTTTTAACTTCAATTTCTATCGATTTCAAAAGTTGAACTCTTGGGTCATACATGTGCATGTTCATATACACGTTTTTGTTGTTATCTCCGGGACGTGTTCGAACACTCATGGGTCGTTGCCAATTTTCATAGCAGTTTGTATGTATATGCTTTCAATAATTTTTATGCCTATATTTATTTGCATACATGCCCATAGCCAATCCCCATCATTCATTCTTTCTTTTTTTCCTTTTTCTTATTTATTTCATTTTTTATAGGGATCGGCATATTCTTAGCTGATCCCTCTCACTCCCCTTTTTTCTTGATACATTTGTAAGGGTCGACATGCACTATGCTGATCCTTCCTTTCCAATTCTTCACTGCTACAGGGATCGGTATACCTCTTGTCGATCCCTTTCTGTCTTCAAATGTTAGCGCTTGGGCCGAACCCTGCTCTTTTCATAGCATTCCAAACCTTTCTTCCCTTTTGTATATACATGCCATCCCTTTACCATCCTCATTTCACTTATCCAACATTTCTAACTTCTGCCTCTACATTGAACCCTCCTTCTTCACTCGCAAACTCAAACCCTCTAATCCTTAGCTTGAAATTCATTTGCCATTTTACCTTTCTCACGAACTTATTCCTCTATTCAGTTCGTACATCCTCGAACACTCGTCCACATTCAAACTAAAATCACCATATAGGTAAGCCTTCTTTTCTTCATAACTTTGGGTTATACGATGAGATAGGGGATTCCAAAGCTTGGCCCAGTGATGGAGTAGCGGTTGAATCTATGTGGGAGAGGTGAAATGTTGGATTTGGAAGAGTTCAACAGGGTGAAGGACGAGGAAGGAAGAAGAAGATGTAGCAGAGGAGGGGTCGGTTGGAGTTCTGGACCTATGTTGATCGGTGTAAACATAGGGTTCGGTGTATATAAAGGAGAAAGAAAGAAAAGAGAATAAAGGAGGAAGAAAATTGAATGGAGGAGGGATCGGTGTTGGATGTTTGGTTCTATGTCGATCCCTCGGCATAAAGGCTAGATGAGTTGAGAACGAAGTAGATGAGATCGGTGTGTTTTGGTCGAAGAGAGGACTCGGTTGTAAGGCTTTGGGAAAGGGATCGGCAAGAACATAGGGATCGGCAGAAGGAACTTTTTTAACTGATAATCTGATCCAACTTTGCTTGCTTGGACAATCATCATTAATTCACCTTAGCGAACTTGAATATACGATCATGATGAACAACAAAACTTGCACACTCACTATTAAACTCGAGATTGGACAACCAAATTCCTGGAACTTTCAACATATTCTAAAAACTTGCACATGGACTTAAACGACAAACTTTACATGTCGACATGCCGATAGTCGATCCCAAAGCTTTTGCAACCGATCAATCTTCTTACCAGTAGTGACGGTCAGCGATGACGGTCACTCTAGTCAAAACCCAAAGTTTCA
Organism: Allium fistulosum; assembly: GCA_030737815.1. NCBI lineage: Eukaryota > Viridiplantae > Streptophyta > Magnoliopsida > Asparagales > Amaryllidaceae > Allium > Allium fistulosum. The sequence continues at coordinate 867,557,809 of CM060902.1, forward strand.
TCATTTAACTTCATCTTTTGAATTTAAGCTTGTTTATTTCTGCTATACACTTCATTACACTCAACTCCATTCAAACAGTTATGCCTTCCTACATGGAACCTTCCTACTATTTATGAGCGTTCTATGTCGTCCGCTAACTCCCGAGGACATAAGATTCATCCACAACTTTAAACGGCGGTCAGGATATCCTTTCTACGTTTTTCTTGAACCTTCCCCTGACTACCAAATCTTAACAGGTGCTTGGAATAAACTCTCTCTTTGTTCAAGCACGAGTGGTTCTATGTTCGATGTCCACCTGGCTTCGCGAGGCGATGTTGGAAGGACATAAGTATTACCTTCATTTCATTCTTAAGTCCTTTAATCCAAGTCATATTTTTGAATCTATTAACATCCGAAATTCCTACAGGTGTCCGCCCACGTCCTGAAGGCATTAGTTTTTTAAGAGCAGTCGCCGCTATTCAAGCTACCCATGTCGAAGATAGGGACATTAAACTTCTTGTAACTGATGAGTTACTATATTTATTCTGGTTGTTGGAAGAGGGTCGTAGCATTGGGCTCCCCGGAAGCACAGTAGTGCCAAGAAACATTACAAAGAAAGAAAGGGATGCCATCAATCATGTTGTACCCCCAGTCGAGGGGACTCGGGATGACATTGAAGAAGGTGAGATTAGGGATTCCCAGACCAATAAACCCGACGACCCTGATGCGGGCCCAGGCAAGGCGGATGTGATCGAACTGCCGCAAGGCGCGCAATCTCAAACACCCACCAAGAGAAAGAAGAAGCTGGCATACAAAATTCGTAGAAGAAAAACTATCGTAGATCCAGAACTCAACATTACTTCTGTTGAAGAATCCTCCTAACACTTGGAAAGTTCACTAAAGGGATTTTCAAATCTCCAAATTCCAGATGATACTATGACCTACTACTTTCCAAATATCAACATCGAAGGGCTCAATTCTCCTACTAGGAGCAGTAAAGGCATTCATCCTGTTGATCCGGACTGTCATGGGGGAACACTAGGACACTCACAACCAAGTGCACTTGACTACACGCTCTTCATTAATCCTTTGCATGATAGTTACTCACATGTTCTTATTTCGTCTTTGCAGGTGCGATGACTCAATCCCAGGCCTTTGATCGCTTGAGAGGTTCTTAGACATATCATCGACCTATTCGTGATTCAGAGTCTGGTAGGTGTAGGGAAAAAGACGATGAACGGAAAAGAAGCTACCACTCAAGGGAATCCTCCTCTTCCAAGCTCAAATCCCAATCTTATCCATCTCGCCAGGGAGATGAACCTAATTTTTCTACTTATAGTGGACATTGAAAGTGATGCTATGGATCATAATATGGAATATAATCTAAGTTAACTACTAGTGCGGAATATGAATATAGAAAGTAAATAGTAAAGTAAAAGGCACCAGGGATTTTTATACCGGTTCGAACTCCCATTCTACATCCAGTCCCAGACTCCTTCTGGAATTTAACTATAAACACTCACTTAACCCGAAGGAATAGGTATTACATCACCTGAGCAATCAAATAGGACTTCTACCGCCTAGACAACCAAATAGGGCTTCTACCGCCTGAGCAACCGAACAGAACTTCAAAAGTACAATAAGATTTCTCGACTGATTGTGCTCTGTAGATAGCACGGATGAGTGTTTAGAGTACACCCTTCCTATAATCTTCTCCTTTGTGGTATATAGTGTAGTACGTGAAGATTGGAAGTAATTTGAATCACAAATAATGTGCTTGAATGTGCAAGTGATTTGAAAGTGTTTATGAAAGTAAATGGTAGAATTTAGATAACAAGAATATAGAATAGAATCAGAGAATTAAGTTGTAAAAACAATCTGAATTCAAGGCTATTTATAGAGTTAAAAGGATGTAATCATTCGTGAAAAGCTTTGTCCAAGAGATACGGAAACAGCTGTTGAATTAAAAGATGTTTTTGTTCATTGAAAAGTGATGACCGTTTAGAAAATAACCGTTATGAATTATTAGTCGACTGTGGAAACAAATTCAGTCTTCTGAATCATTTAGAAAATTTTGGATTTTAAATTTATTTAAAAAAGGTACTTGATTCAGTCGACTGAACTAGGGTATTAAGTCGACCGAATCTTCAAAATAACTTGTGCATGTGTGCATGTTTCAGTCGACTGCCGACCCTAGTTCAGTCGACTAAAACTGTTGAATTCTGCCTAGTGAACTTAGTTTTGAAAGCAAGATGTTTATAAAATTTTTATAATTAAAACTTAAGTTATGCATATGAATTTGAATAAGATTTAAAACCATGTATCTGTGCATATACCACTTAGGAGAGATTTTAACAATTCTTAACTACTAACTAGACTATAGACAAACCAATTATAAACATTGAAACTTCTCTTTGAAATCTTTGTCTTTGATTTATTGTCGAGTAGAATAGTATCTTCTCCTGCAATTTTGGTTAGTTCATATAATATATACTTATATAGTTGTCATGACCAAAACATCAAAATACAAGGTTCTAACATTCTCCCCCTTTTGATGATGATAACTATGTAAGTTCAAAAGTTTATTAAAAAAATAAAATAATAAAACTCTCCCTGAATCAATGAACCATCTGCATATCTTCATATTTCTCCCCCTTTGTCATCGACAAAATGGAATACTAGTTGTATAACCGTTAGAGTATAGTTGAATATGAATATTATTAATCAAATAAAGCATGATAAATATGAATAATTTCGAGACAAACATTGATATTGTAGACAACAAATGAAAATGAGAACGACATAACATTGAATTAACATTAACATAAGCAAAACAAACATTACACTTTCATGGATACAACATGACAAAACATAAAAAACAAAGAAAAATATAAAAAAATAGACTACACTTCCTCGCTATTGGATTCTTCCTCTTCTTACTCCTCGGATGTTGTCCATCAGAAAGGAGCGGGAGGATTTTCGGCTACAATAGTGGAAGTTGAGCCGGTACAAGAGATTTTTTTCCAAATCTTGTTTAAGAAGCCCTTGATTGAGTAGAGCTTTTTGTTGGTCTTGACGACAGTTTTCTCAACATTGACCAAACATTGATTAATATTGCTTTGATTCCGCGAGAGGGTGATAAGACCTTCCTTGGGAGGAAAATCACCGTGGAGTTTTATAATGTCGTTGCCTTCTTCTTCTTCCTCGACTTGATGGGATGGTTGGGAGGAGGAGGAGCCAATGTGAGTCTCGTGGGGCTACGGTATCCCTTGAGCCCGATTAGCTGCCCATTGTTGGAAGCTAATTATTTCTTGAGGCGGTGGGCATTTTGGCAAGCCCATAAGACTTAATGTCTTCGTGTTAAGCTCACCGATAGTAATGAAAATGGGGTCGGGGATGGGGACACCGTAATTCTGGAGAATCCTCAAAATGTAAGCTCTATAGAAGATAGTCTTGAAGCTCCTCTTGTGGTTGACGGTGATGAATTCATCAAGGATGACCTTTGCCCAATTGATGTTTTGGGAAGAGTAGATTGCATAAAGCGCTTGAAAGTTGTGCTTGTAGACCTTCCCGTAACTTTCCGTATGTGGTTGGATGGAGTGGATAAGAGCACGATGAAGGATTTGTGCCTTTGGTCACAAGGCGATGGATTTGAAATTGGTTATATCGTCGGAAAGGAATTAATGAGAGACCTCATCCTGGTTATCCATATTGACTTCAACATCATTGATGCCAAAGCCTTCATATGGACATCAAAGAATATGGCCAAGTCGTTGGAGGGGAAGGTAGATCCAGATGCCGCAAACAAGAGTTCAAATGCAGTCATCCATATTCCTTGGATCTTGGTGATCCAAGTTCATATTGGCAAAGAATAGCTTAATTAGAAGAGGGTGGATCTTGATGATGTTGGCACCAAAGCTAAGCAAGCTCTCAAGACCACTTACTTCTGCCATTTCTTGGATTCCATAGGCATTCAAATCCTGGTAGTTGACAAATGAACCATTAAATATTCTAGATCTATGCATGGCTTTGAATCGAGTGATGGAAGTTTCATCATGTAGCAAAGCCCTAATTCGGTTTTCTGATGGTTCGGCGGTTGATTGGCGAGGTTGTATAGACCTTGAAGCCATTGAGATTGAGTGGAAGATGAAGTAAACAAATTATATGAAAAATTGAGGGCTAGGGTTTTCTCTTTGTAATGAGGTAGGGTTTGGCCGAGAAGGAGATATATTTATATGGTAGGTGAAAAGTTTGATTGGGAGTTATGCCGAAAGCTTTTTAAAAAAGCCAAAAATCAAAGATCCAGTCGACTGAAATGAAAGAGGCAGTCGACTGAAATGAACGAGGCAGTCGACTGAAAATTACAGGGTTTGAACCCACGATATTTTACCTAAAAATTTCATATTTCAGTCGACTTAAATTGTTGGTTTAGTTGACTGAAATCTGGAAAATAATTAGAGCTATGAATTTTCAATCGACTGAAATTATAATTCAGGCGACTAATATGCAGAGAAAAATCATCCCACGTTAAATAGCCTGAAAATGACTGAATTCAGTCGACTGAATTTCCAAACTCAGTCGGCTGGCTTTCGTATTATAAAAAAGTAAACTTTGAAGTTTTAGTTGACTGAATTTTAGTGGTCAGTAGACTGAAACTATTCCTAGAAGCTTTTCTAACCTTTGAAGCAGAGAGTTTTGGAATAAAAATTATTTAACATTAAAACTTTGATAAAATTTATAGTTATTATATATGAAAAACATTATAAAGGCATACAAACATACAATACATAGAGAAGAATCAATATACATAAGAATTTAATTTTATGAAGAATGAGAGTTGTCGAAGTATGGTTCAATCTTCGTGATTTCCTGTAATGGTTGGATTGGTGACCAAACATTACCACGTTCCCAGGAGTTCGGTGACACCTGAGGACGTTGTGCACTTCGTTCCCAAGAATTTTATGGAGCTTGAGAACGGATATGCGAAGGTTGATGTATGCTCTCCTTCGATGAAGACCTGCAGAACTTTAACGCGACTTGCTCCAAAAAATTTAAATGCTTAGTGTTTACTTTCTGTTCGTAGTAGAGTTCACGCTGTAGTTCCAAAGTCTCTCTCTGGTAGTGATGAATATCGTCTATTTTCTCCTTTATTGACGAAGAACCAAATCGTAGAGTACGTTTAGTTCTTTTCCTTGAGGAGTATATCCCGTATGATGAGTAAGTGATGGTGTGATTTTTACAGGAATATAAACCGTTGTGGAGTTGTTGAAGGGTTTTGACGATTTTGAAGAGGGTGTACTCAAACTGATAGAAGATTGATTTGATTCATTTTGCGAGGCCATGTTGATGTATTATAGGAAAAGAATTAAAAAGTTTTCAAGTTTAGAAAAATTTGAGAGATGATGAACAAAATGAGTAGATAGCAAAGTAATATGAATATAATCTAAGTTAACTACTAGTGCGGAATATGAATATAGAAAGTAAATAGTAAAGTAAAAGACACCAGGGATTTTTATACTGGTTCGAACTCCCATTCTACGTCCAGTCCCAGACTCCTTCTGGAATTTAACTATCAACCCTCACTTAACCCGGAGGAATAGGTATTACACCACCTGAGCAACCAAACAAGACTTCTACCGCCTAGACAACCAAATAGGACTTCTACCGCCTGAGCAACCGAACAGGACTTCAAAAATACAATAAGATTTCTTGACGATTGTGCTATGTAGATAGCACAAATGAGTCTTTAGAGTACACCCTTCCTATAATCTTCTCCTTTGTGGTATATAGTGTAGTACATGAAGATTGGAAGTAATTTGAGTAACAAATAAATTTGTGCTTGAATGTGCAAGTGATTTGAAAGTGTTTATGAAAGCAAATGGTAGAATTTAGATAACAAGAATATAAAATAGAATCAGAGAATTAAGTTGTAAAAACAATCTGAATTAAAGACTATTTATAGAGTTAAAAGGATGTAATCATTCGTGAAAAGATCTGGCCAAGAGATACAGAAACAACTGTTGAATTAAAAGATGTTTCTGTTCATTGAAAAGTGGTGACCATTCAGAAAATAGCCTTTATGAATATTCAGTTGACTAAGGAAACAAATTCAGCCTTCTGAATCATTCAAACAATTTCGAATTTTAAATTTATTTTGAGAAGACACTTTATTCAGTCGACTGAACTAGGGTGTTAATTCGATTGAATCTTCAAAATAACTTATGCATGTGTGCACGTTTCAGTCAACTGCCGACCCTAGTTCAGTCGACTGAAACTGTTGAATTCTGCCTAGTGAACTTAGTTTTGAAAGCAAGATGTTTATAGACTTTTTATAATTAAAACTTAAGTTGTGTATATGAATTTGAATAAGATTTGAAACCATGTATGCATGCATATACCACTTAGGAGAGATTTTAACAATTATTAACTACTAACTAGACTATAGACAAACCAATTATAAACATTGAAACTTCTCTTTGAAAACTTTGGTCTTCGATCTATTGTCGAGTAGAATAGTATCTTCTCCTACAATTTTGGTTAGTTCATATAATATATACTTATATAGTTGTCATGATCAAAACATCAAAATACAAGGTTCTAACAGAGACGAGCCTCCCTATTGGAGTCCTTAAATCACCACATCACATGAGCAACACTCTGGTTCTTTGACCTCAAAGAAATCTCGTGACCGTAGATCGAGCAAGCATCCAATTGCTGCTTCTAATCCATCCTTGCCAGCTGCAGCTTCTAACACTACTATAGCAGAGAAATTAGCTGAGCTTAAGGCCACTTTTTCGATAATCTACTTCGATGGGCTTAAATTCGTTCCCACAATACATATGATTCTGGGGTATGCCAAAGCGAGTTCTCTTGCTTGCATTAATGATGTGTTCATGCAGCATGCATCGTTTCAACACTTGGTTGAAAAAATCTCTAAAGTGTCAATTGAGCATCAATATGAAATTGATCGTCTCAAGCTAGAGGCAATACATGATAAAGACATAATCAAACACCAAGATGACGAATTATCGGAATTGACAACAAAACTTGCAAGGCGGAGAAAAGTTCTAAAGAAACATCGAAGGCAGTGAGCGGTTTAGAAGCTTCCCATAAAAAAGAACTCGATGCTAGCCTCAATCGCAGCGGGGCACTTGCTCTGAAAAAAGATTCCTTGCAAAAGGAAAAGATGTCATGGCCCACCGCGTTGAGGAACTTGAGGAGCTTCTCAAGAAAGAAAGGGAAGAGAAGATTGAGGCTCGAGAAGAATTACAAAGGTACTGCAAAGAGGCTGTTGAAGCCAGGAGCCTGAAAATTAAACTCGATGAGTAGTTTGCCAAGACAGAAGCTCTTAAAGAGGAGGCACGAGAGGAAGGTTGCAAGGAGATGACAGGAGAAATTGAAACCCAAGAAGAAGATGCTAAAGAGTCCGGTCGGAATGAAATCAAGGACTTTTTTAATCCATTGATCATTGAATATAACGCCAAAGTCCTCATCCACCACGACTTTAGTTTTCTTGGCAAAGGTTGTCTTGAATCACTTGCTGAAGCTTGGGAGCTCACCATTGAGATGAAATGGGTGTTGGGCGGAGCTGAATTTCATTTAGAAAAATTAGTGCGAGAGATACTTCGTGGAAACGATCCCTTAGATTCGGCTGCCGCGAGACTCCGATACTTTAACATTTCTATGCCTTCTAACAAAGGAGAACATATTTTTGGATCCTTGGAGGCAGATCCTAAGGGTTCCTCTTCTTCCTAAGTGGCTAAAAGTATCGGTTTCCTCGGCCTGCAACAAGACTTGGGCTATGATCCAAAAAAGCCCGGTTATCAATCTAAAGTGTTATCCCCTATTTTGGAAGGAGGTACGCCGGCTACCACCGAGAGCCAACCTGATATGGGTATTGCATTTTATCTCCAATTTATGAGAGGTTTTGTTCTTCATGCCCATTGGTTTTAGTCTTATTTCCCTATTTTAACAAATTTGCAAGTCTTCCAGGTTTCGGTCATACTCCTAAAAGCGATGCTGCTATAGAGCAACAAGGGAAACTGACAGAGATTCCAGCAGCTACTGATGTACCAGGGTCCGATGCTTAAGTCATCGAAGCTCTAGGCGATGATAAGGTTGAAGACCCGCTCCTAGTGGATGAATTCGATGGTGTTTTGATTACCGACGCCTCTGAATGCATTGACAAGATTAGCTTGAAAGAGCGTATCGAGAAGGAGGATTTGCTGAAGAAAAGGCTAAAGCTGAGCCCGTCAAGGTGGACATTGACGATCCACACCTTGTGCCACAACAAGTTATTCCACCTGGCGGGTTGATTCCCAGTGAACTCCCTTCTTTCTTTATAAGCTCTCCTGAAATGGTGGCAAATGATCCAAAAAGAGAAGTGTCGGGGTCTCAAGTGGCACCACTTCCGAAAAATCCAAAAAGGAGAGTAGGTCGAAGAAATAACCGTCACTTCGGCTCAGTGTGTATATAGTTTGCAGAGACGTTTGTTCATCGTTTCTTTTATTAGTTGTGGTTGTTCGGGTACAATTCCTGGTTTTTGGTACCATAATCTTAAAACCTATCATGTGAATAAAAGTTTTTATTTTTAGTTGAGCTTTTGTGTGAACTTCTATTCAAGTTGTTGAACTATTATTACTTTCCATTCAATGTACTTGTAATCCGTTATTCATTAGTTTCAGTAATAATCCACTAGCTCTATCCCAAAGCCTTCATGCAGTTATGGCCTTGAGTCATATAAAACGCTAGGCTCGAGCCTTAATGTTATGCCATCAAATTCAGTGGTTTTTGAGTAATTATACTCCTGGCACCATTCTTTTTTTAGCGGGGTTAGACGTTGTATGGTCGAACTCCATCCTTAGCAAGTTTATACTCCTGTCAGTTTCAGGCCGGATTTCATGGAATAGTGAATGGTCGAACCTCATTCAGCTATCTGTTTATGCTCATATCCACACTCTGGGGATAACAGTTAATTGATGGGTGGTCGAATCGCACCCAATCAATGTTTATATACCAGTCCGCACTCTGTTGACTTAGAGTTATTTCGCGGGTGGTCGATTCAAACCCGATTTGCGTTTATAGTCCAGTTCGCACACAACGGACTTAGAGTTATGTTGTGGGTGGTTGATTCTCACCCGATTTATGTTTATACTTCGGTTCGCACTTTGGGACTTAGAGTTATTTTGTGGGTTGTCGATCACACCCGAATTATACTTATACTCTAGTCTGCACTCTAAGGACTTAGAGTTATTTCGCGGGTGGTTGATTCACACCCGACTTATGTTTATACTCTAGTTCATACTCTGGGGACTAAGAGTTATTTCGCGGGTGGTTGATTCACACTAGACTTATGTTCATACTCTAGTCTGCACTCTGGGGACTTAGAGTTATTTCGGAGACCGGTCGGATCGCACTCTCCTTCATTCACCTTCCCCCAACTCTATAGGTAATTCAACATAACCAACGACTTCAGTTGCAACGCCGTTAAAACCGTGTATACGAGCCTTGGACGGTTTTAAATCTTTGGTTTCCATCCTCATCTGATCATAAGCTTTTTTGAAGATTAAATTTACTGAACTTCCACAATCAATCAATATCCTTCTCACCAAAGCGGGGCTAACCATGGCTGAAATGACCATTGGGTCGATTGTAGGAGCCTCTCCCTTATTTGCATCTATGTTCCTAAATACAGCATCATCTGCCATCATACGTTGTTGTTTTGTCGGAGCTCCATCTTCCATATTCGAACAGCATTCCACATCCACATGCCTAATTGTGCTAGCATAGCGCTCCATTTCATGCCAACTCTTATTTACGGGGCTTTCACAAACTGTTGTAATTTTCTTTCTCGGATCATATTTTCTATAACATCCTGGAGATGCCTGCATTCATTTGTATTGTGCCCATAGCACTCGTGAAACCGACAATATTTCCAGTCTATTTCTACTTTTATGTTGATTCCTTCGGAGGCGACTTCCTATATTACATGGTATTGCAAGTAGACAGATAGATATTCTCCAAGGACGTATTCAATGGCGTGTAAGTATTATACATCGGAGTCCTAAGCTTTCTTTATCTAGAATACCTCTTTCTTTCACGATTCCTATCTTCACCTCCCTTTTGCTGATTTGGTTTATTCTAGACATTCATTGGACTTTTCCAGAGCTGTCATTAGACTGTTTTATTGCAATGTTAATCTATACTCCCTCTCAACTAGGTCCTGCAACATTCTTTTTTCTGGAGGACCTGGCTTCCTACTTTCTCAAATACCGAGCCGCCTTTGCGTAAAAGCGCTCCAACGTTGCGGGTGGCTTACCGGCTAGCCAATCGCCAAACTCGGACTCTGTATTAAACCCTCTCATCATGGCCATGAGTATCGCATGATCATTTGGAATACTAACCTCCGTAATAGCTATATGAAATCTCTCCAAATAATCTTTCAACGACTCTCCTGGAGCCTGAATCACGCTGGAAAGGGACGTCACGTCTTTGGGACGAGTCGTGTGCATCCAGAATCGCTCCACAAACTTAGTTGCCAAATCATCGAATCTAGAAATTGATCGTAGGGGTAGCCTTGTAAACCACATCGTCGCTATTCCAGAGAGAGTTATGGGAAAGCATATACACTTGGTCACATCATCAGCTCGCGCAGAATCCATCCACCATTCGTATCTCATGATATGCTGCCCGACGTCGGTTTTTCCCTCGTAGGTAGGCATTGATGTCATGTTGAACTTCCTTGGATACCGTGCATGTAATACACTATCAATGAACAGGTTATAACTTCTTGAGATTCCTCGGTCATCTTTGGTTAAGCCTTGGCTCTCCCTCACTAACTGTCTGACTATAGCCGATAAGTCCGGCGTTTGGATGGTTGGTGCCAAGCGATGGTCACGCTCCACCTCACGTGAATGGTTCGGTCGATGTCTGCAGGTCATTTCATGCCTTCTTGGTTCACCCTCTTCCCGATGTGTATCTTGTAAATTCACTTCATCATCATTCCGAAGAAGAGCTTGGTCAAGATTCAATTGAACCCAGCATTCAAACCAACCGCAGCAGCTCCAGCTTGATTGTCATAGGGCATGGATGAATTCCTCCTTCTGGTGGAGGGATCGATATTGATCCCTATGGATGGGTCGACACCGATTGATCCTGGCAGACCACGATGGTCTGCCAGTTGATGCATCAAAGTTTCTACGTGATATTCATCTATTCTGCAACGCCTATGCATGTGATACTCTTCAGATGAGCTAGAACTCTCTGATGCTGAGTAAGGAGTGGGGTCCCTCCAAGCTTTCCCCGCTGCTGCTGATTGATTTGGTTCATCAAGTTGATATTGGTCTGAATTTGTTGATTTAGTTGTCGGTGGCTCTCCATCGGCTCTCTCATTAAATTATGAAATTCAGCTCTTGTAACAGAATCAGTGGGATTCTGAACTTCAACCAGATCATCATTCACATTTGTTGGTTGATTGCTTGGGTCTCCTTGCTGAATGCTAGTATTCTTATTTCCTTCCATGTTCTAAGAAGAGATCTAGTATGTCTCATCGTTATTAATTTCCTTGCTTAGATTTCTACAAATCAGAGTAGTATTAGCAATGTTTTGAAGATAACTGCAGATCTTCTTTGGAGGATTTATCCAATCCAGTAGCAACAAAGGGATCCTAGTAAGTTGAGAATCAAGCTTCTCAGTGAAAGCACCAAAATGTTTGCAACAAAATTGGTCATAAACACCTAAGAATAGATTTATGTAGAGAAGCAAGTGAAGAAAAATTAAATTCAACTAAGGAAATGATGAAACTAGTAACAGATAAAAAGCAATAATCAGAGACGCAAAGATTTATAGTGGTTCGGCATTGTATGCCTACGTCCACTTTGAAGATTTTCCTTTATTAATCACTTATAAATCTGATTATAGTAGTAGGAAATAGCAAACACTTTATTACAATAGAGCCTGGAGTAATAAGCAGTGTAAAGATCCTCAGAATGACCCATTAGGTCAATATTTATAGGTGAAGACGACTACCAATCTCTCTGAAACTTCGACCGAAGGACCTTCTAATCCACATGGGCCCACTAAAAGGATTGCTAGGCCCAATTCCCAATAAGGAGGGATCAGACCGATCCCTTCATTGGTCGATTTTTGGACAACGATCCATATGGTGGCTTCTCCCTGCTAAAATATGTTTATCCTTCAATTCTCATATTATTTGGACCAATGGAACTCGAGTAATTGCTTGATCTTTGACTTGATATCACTTGTGCACTGCTTGCAGCCAAACTCTCTACAAGGGTGTATGCTGGTCCCTCGAAGGTTGTTCTTCTGACATGCGATCCCTAGGGTAGGTTCCCTAGGGTCCATTTACCTTGCCCTCCAAATTTCATAGGCTTTGGACATGTAGATCCTAAGATATTAATTGTTGTATGCATGAATGCACTTGATCCTTGATGGATGTCGATCCCTCTTCAGCGAAGCCGACGGATCCCTCTTGATCAAGTATGTCGATCCCTCATAATGTGTCATGCTATACTGAACCCTTCCATTTGTTAAGCCACATCCCATGCTTTGAGCATCCTACATCGTACATCCATCAAATCCATTTAGTTCCGACTTCACATAATCATCTATACTTGACTTCACTGCCCCACAATCATCATTTTGGAATCATCGGCCTTGATGGCAGTTGAATCTAACTCGTGCAATTAGTTCAATATAGTCGGGCTAGAATGCCGGGTAATAATACCATAAACCATTTGTAAAATATTGTACTATAAAAGCCTTTAATTTCTCAAATAAATTTTTTAACAAGTTTCTAAAACCATATATACTAAAAATATACTCTAAAATACTTATGCTATATTTTGAAAACATTTATTTAAAGCACCAAAAAGCCCGTTTTATATTTAAAACCATCTCTTCAAAAACCATAAATGATTTCTGGTAATATATTTAAACCTTGATATTTTCCCGACAATAAGTATGCTTACAGTACTTATTATAAATACGAAGAAGCCCTAGGATGTGTTCCAAAGTTAACTTTAAAATCGCCGATCATAGTGATTTCAAAGTGCATCCATAGCGACTCTTTCGCTTCTAACATTCTCAACTCCCAATTCAAATTTCTAAAATATCCAAACCAATTCCTTTATGTTAAGCACACAAAAATGTGTATAGCCATACGTATATGCAAACATATTTCCACAATATATCATACATTATCCATTTTAACATATGTCAAATATCAGGAATTTCAAAGCATATTTAATATGACCATATCGCTCCATACATTTATAACGCACTATCAAACATGTAAGCAAGTAGTCTGGGCCAAGATACATATTATGGATGATCAAAAGAGAGATTATACTCAATAATAATGTTGTCACTTGTTTTACAAAACAAGGTGGGGTCCAAAAGTAATAACTTGCATAATTTGTTATGCATTTTATATTTTAATCCAAGAACAATTATATACAATAATTGTACAATCAACTAGTTAGTAAACTCATCCAAGTTCCAACCTATGCTTATGTGTTTCTAAATAGTCCAAATTGACTAAAATTCCCACAAGCTTCAAACTCGATGAACCCAACGCCAATGTGTAGATAATCCCAATACAAATGCAACAGCTAAAATGACGCCTCAATCGGACCTCGTAGGAACAAGATACGATTTCTATAGATATTGGATTATAAATTAAATTCATTAACTTTAATTAAACACTAATCCCCCATATTACCTTAATCCACCCACTCATCATCTTCCCCCTTCTCAAATTTAAACTGCCGCTTCCACCCAACTGTGCACGTCTCTGCATATCACTGACACCACCTAGACGAACACCAAACAACGAACGACGACAACCTGCAAACTCCACTTCGTGGCCTCTACCCTCCTGACCCCTTCAACTTCCCTCTGATCGCCATTATCTAAAAGAGAACCAAAGCCCCAATCTACCACCATCAGGTCGCAATTCATATCGCCCCACCATAGAACATCGAACCACCACCAAACACTCCGTTCATTGCGATGAACTTGAATACGCTTCCACTTTCACCTACAATGTCCACTATCGAATCGCAACCTGACACTATGCATGTATGACCACCCATGTCACGATCATCAACTCCTCATCGTACTCCATTTTCTCACCGTCGACCCTTCTTGAGTTGAGAAACCCAACGCCCATATTGCCAAGGCCCATCGTCCCCTCTATCACCACCAGATCACTCCCAAGTTCGACTGAGGCTATTGGATCCACTTTCGTCGAATTTCATCGAACGAGGCTCTGGGAACAATTCGGTTAAATAGGTGGCTCATTTTCTTGTTTCAGATAAAAGAAAAGAGGGAGGGAGAGGAAGATAATAATGTAGGTTTAAGTGTGGGTATTTATAGGAAAAATATTTAATAAGTTATATTCTCTCAATTTAAACGCTCTACATTTCGAGCGCGCACGACCACACAGCATGTTCGATTGTCACGGAACTCGTCGGCATACAATAATTCAATATCTTGAATCCAATAGATGAGTTTCATCAAAACCCGAGACGGTGACCCGGATTGATAATCTCACTCGTTAACTAAAGTGATTAAATTATTAAAACAAGTTTAATCGCTTAAATTATAAATTAAAATTTACAAAAACCATTTATTATTTATAAAGAATTTAAACAAGCTTTCAAAATCATTTTTACTAGAATTAAATTCAAGATTTAAATATTTAAATAATTTCGATATTTAATTATAAACCGTTCGAAAATCCGAGTTGTTACAACCCATTCAAGGGAGATGGGCGAGAAGCCTTCGATCCTACCGCAAGGCCTGGTCGAAGCAACCATACAAGGAGCGATGGTCAAATAAGCCTTTGGTCTAGGTGCCAGGCCAGGCCAAAGCATTCATCCAAGGAGATTGAACACCAAAACCTTAAATGGTGAGTAAAGCATCTGGAGTCAACCATCCAAATCCATAATTGGAAAAATAAAGCGTATTTTTTCAAGATAACGATAAATTCTCAGTTCATGATAACAAAGATTAGCTTTGATAAAATTGTTTCCAAAATATTTCCTTATTTTCAAACATCTCCTCGTACTTTGACGAGAATATAACCACTATTTACATCAAGAGATTTACAACTGAAATTATAAAATGTCTTCGAACAAAACTATGAAGATATACACCAAAAAGAACATCTTCAATAAAGTGACTATTGTCAAAATATTTTCAAAGTTTTTCTTCTCTTTGAAAGACAATTTTAGTAAAATAATTTCATCAAAAATCGAAGAGAAGAAGCAACTAGTTATGAAGAGTACAACAATGAAGAATGATAGAAGTTTACTTAAGCTAAAGCATAAGAAAACTTCTTATGGGGGAAAGGGAAAGTGTTACACCCAAAAAACTTCATAAATTACAAGGGTTATGCCTAAGATGCTAGTTACCATGGGTTAGAGGTAAGCTATCATAAGTTAAAGGAGCCATCACAAACTGATAGTTGATAAAGCTATTGCAAAAGTAAAGGCCAAAGATAGGCTATCGAGGGTTGATGTATCCATAGCCATTGCATTTCGACCAATGAGCTATCAAAAATTGATGATCCTAAAGCTATCGCATGTTGACCAAATAGATTATCGATGGTTGATGATCCTAAAGTTACCACATGATGACTAAAGGCTGTCTTAAGTTGTTGATTCTAATGTTATCGCATGTCGACCAAATAGGTTATCGAGGGTTGATGTTTTCAAAGCCATCGCATGATGACTAATGAACTATCGAAGGTTGACACTTTGAAGCTATCACATGTTGAATACTTAAGAGAGCTACCATTTGATGAAAATTATGGGCTATCGCATGCTGAGGCTAAACATCCATCGCATGTTGAATTATCAAACCATCGCATGTTGAAAGATATGTTGCCATTTCATGCTAAAGGTATATGGCTATATCATATTAAGTTTATAGAGCCATCGCATGTTGAGGCTAAGGAGCCATCACATGTTGAATTATCAATCCATCAAATATTGAAGATTGTTGCCATTGCATGTTAAAGGTATGTGGCTATGGCATATTGAGTTTATGGAGCTATCGCATGTTGAGGCTAAGGAGCCATCACATGTTGGATCATCAAACCATTGCATATTGAAGATATAGTGTCATTGCATGCTAATGGTATGTGACTACATCATATTGAGTTCATGAAACCATCACGTATTAAGTTTACGGAACTATCGCATGTTGCTTGCTATTGCACATTAAGAAATCAACGCATAAAGCACCCCACAAAGCCACATGGCAAACCCTCGATTGGCCCAACCAATCCACGTTATGATGGAGGGATCAAAGAGAAGTTGTGCCAATAGATCATCAAAGTGCCACACCAGTAGAATCTCAACTATTTATTTTCTTTAAGTGCCACTTATCAACAATCTAAGGGCATGGTTTTTCTAGGCATACACCCTCAGTAGAAAGGGACGAATTCTGAATTGATATTCTTCTTCATTTTCATTGTACCTCTAGCATAATAAAGAGAGCTTAAATTGTGTGTGACGCCCCACCTCTATACCCACGCTAACCAAGAACACTACGGGGTAGTGCTGTCAATTAGCACGGAGAATAAGGCTGTTGAGGAGCGACCATCCATGTAATTTCTTTGTGCGAGAACCGATATGTCAGATAGTATAGAATGCATATCTTTTAAGGAGGAAATCCGACATACCGATACAAACACAAAACTATCACACGGTGGCTATATATAATCTTCGGAAACAAATATAGAAGTATGCATAACATAAATCAGTCACAGACATCCATATCACAAAGGCGGAAGAAGATATGAATTAATATATATATCACATGAAAGTGTACATCAGAGTAGTGGTCGGAAAGATCCACGATAATACAAAAGAATAGCATCACGTGCTATACAAAAGAATAAGTACACAACATAGAGTCTATATCTCAAAGGTGTACATCCAAAAACTACTAATCTAGGTAGTTAGCCAAAAGTCAGAATAATCCTGAAGAGAAGTCAAGCAGATGCACCTGTAACATCTCGGTCTGACCCGAGTATTATTTATAAGAAAATAATAAACGGATCAGTCTAACTATAAATATCAGATGATATGGTATACAGTAAAAGGCATGACATGAACATGTAATAACCATAGCGACATACTACTATAAGTATGTAAATGATAATCAACAAAAGATTAATCAATATCACAAGAATCTTCTCAAAGATAAAATAGGGTATCATACCCTAAACTTGTATTCATAACAAGTCAATAACACATGAATTCACCAATGCACAAAAACTGATATCATATCAATGAAAATCATGAAAATTGGTGAAGCACAAAATTCCAGAAATCATCATCAGAAATCCAGAAAACACATAAAGGGGGGAGGCCTAACACATGAATGGGAGCATGAAAACTCACCTACGCGTAAACACATGACGAGATGATATCTCATGGAAGCTATCCATTAAATTTTCACACAGGAATGGCCCGAAGACCATAGGAAATGTGATGGCGAAACATCACATGATCGGGGTATAGTCTCCCACGTAGACAAAGAGACATCGCTCAATCGCTAGTCTAAATCACAAAAATGATCGTCATGATCATAAGGAAGTGTCAATCACACCAAGTTAGTAAATATATGAGTTTAGCTTCATGTCCCATAACCACTTGCTTAACTTAAATATTTACGAACAAGCTGTAAATCTTCACTAGGAAATTGTCACAAAAAGGGTTCAATCGAACAAGTCCAAGAGCTAACCGACGAAGTGAACGCAAGCGTTTCATACCACTCGTTTTACTAAGTCGTTTAAGTCGATTTCTCATTCGAGTGAAGTAAAGGCTTGTATATACTAGTAGATTGAAAATCGGTTTGAGAAAATGAACTTTTGATATTTAAAATAGTGTTGAAATCGCTTTGATGAAAGAGTTTTGATATTTACTATTAGTATTGAAACCTTCATATATCTTTAAAGTGACAAGTCATAAAACGATTGTAGAAACAAATCAATTCACGTTCGAAGACGTGAGTAAAGTCCAAAGAAGTCAATCCCAAAACCATCAAAGTAGAAATTCTGATAAATGCTTTGTCAGATAAGATTGCCTACGCAGAGTAATTCGGGGTTCGACCTAAGGGAAGACTGCCGTGCAACCTAGCTGAAGAACAGGTAAAATGACTAAGTACTAACTCGCGAACGACTTACGACTTAAGGGAGGCAAGCGACTTACGACTTAAGGGATAAGGTCATACGACCTAAGTGGAGAATGCCACGCGACTTAGCAGAAGAACAGGTCGAACGACCTAAGGGAAAAACAGGTCAAACGACCAAGTACTAACTCGCGAACGACTTACGACTTAAGCCTCTATTCGAGCTACGAGCTAAGGCTGGAACGACCTAGTGGAGTTAGGTCGGGGACGACCTACGACTTAAGGTCATACGACTTAACGGTTTAAAAGCCAACGACCTAGGACTTAAGAGCCATACGAGCTACGACTTAAGCTCAAATACGAGCTACGACTTATCACTTAACTCGCGAACGACCTAGCGAAGGCAGAACACCCAGAACGACTTAACACTTTAACTCGAGAACGACTCAGGCCTTTAACTCGTGAACGACTCAAGCCAGGCGAACAGAAATACACGCGCGCGACTTAAGCCCTTAACTCGTGAACGACTCACGACTTAGACTTAACTCGTGGACGACTCAGCGAAGGCCAGAAACGACTTAAGGCCAGAAAAATCACCAAAACGCTGAAAATTGAAGTTTTTCGCCAATCCAATTCAAACCAAATGCAAATGTTGATGCAAATGCAATAGGGGATCATTCCCAACAGTCCAATGACAATTTAAGCAAGATGTGAGACTAAAAATCTCACCTTTTCCACGAATTTGATGTTGGAGAGCTTAAGAACGAAGCAAGAATCAACCCCTAGCTTGAATCTATGTTCTTCACCTTGAATTTGGAGTTGAATCTCGGATTTGCAATAGAATTGGAGTTTGGAGTTTTAATTTCCACTTCCCACCACCATTTTTGATGAAGCTTGAATGTTAAAACAAAGGGTGAATGAAGTGAGGAAGAGGGTTGGGCTGAACTAAGGAAGTGCAGTCCAAACCAAAGTCTCAAGCGGGAAAAGTGACGAAAATTTCACTATCTCCAAACATATCGAAGTTTACACTCAAAAAGATCGCAATCGTCATTTTGAACCCAATGGGGGTGGTCTCGAGTCCTAATTTGACCGTATGCAAAAAGTAGCTTTTCGGACTAATATCCGACTAACGATAAAATATTTAAATAAAATATTTAAATATAAAATCGATAGATATGCGGGTTGTTACATTGTGACTTCAATGGATTTTTGTATTTATATGACTTTGTGATTTTTCATTCTAGGACTTTGACAAAGAACAATTTACATAGTGACTTCATATGGACTCAATAATAGTATACTTGATTAAGTAATCCAACTTACTCAAGTGTCGCTGAATCCTTATGGCTAGAACATATTAGATTGAACTAATTTCAGCCTAGTAGCTATCACAAGTTAAAACATATAGCTATCGTAAGTTGATTAAATAATAGCTATCACAAGTTGGTAAAAAGGATAATTATCTCAAGTCGATAAAAATGATAGTTATCCCAAGTTGATTAAATAATATCTATCACAAGTTGATAAAATACACCATTATCGTAGGTTGACATAACAAAGCTATCACATGTTGATAAAACATGGCTATCGCATATTGAAAAATAGGGGATATCGCAAGTTGATTAATGTCATTTCTTTAACTATTTGTGAAATACATTTGATTTCTTTAAAAGTAATAACTTTTTACCAAACCAATTTTTGTCAAACTCTTATTGGTTCATCAAAATCTTTTTAGAAATTTACGTCAAAACAAAGAGGAATTTTCTCTTATTTCCCAAAATATTAAATTTCTATTAATTTTGTCATTAGCTACCCTTTTTGCAATTAAAACGCTCTTCATAAAACAATTTATATCAAATTTAATTACTTGAGAAAAATCCCTAAAAATTCTTAAAAATCATAATTTGCCTCTTTCTCAACATATAAAATTTCAGATTAAAAATTATTATTTCCATATTTTAAATAATTAAAATCCAAAATTGTCCATTTTATCCACATAGAAAATTCATATTAAATTCATAATAATTTCGAAAATTATAAAATTAAAAATCCATTTCCAAATTATTATTCCAAACATCATGTCAAAAAACTCAAAGCATTTGAAGATCAAAAACATAGTTTTTACATTCAAAACCCTTTAGGAAAATTCCTTAAAGATCCCAAATGTTAACTATAACTCATATACATGATTATTCAATCCATATGCATGATAAACATTCATCATAATTTGGATCTACACTAGAAGCCGAATTATACACATCAAAACATAGAGATGGAAGTATATTATTCACCTTTGATTAGTTGTGTGTGGAGATAATTTCCTTAGTTTCCCTTCCTAGCTTTATGTTCCTCTTCCTCTTCTTAGTTGAACTTTAGAACGAGAGCTCTTAGTGTTTTGGTTTTTTTACTTATGATATGAATAGTGACAAAAATATGAAGGGGAGGTTGTATATTAGCGGAAATGATTTAATGTATTATCTTTCTTTTTTTATTTCTCACCCTAATATAATTAAGGCCCTTAATTCTTTCCTTATAATACAATTCTCTATTTAATGTTGGAAATTAAAATCATATTAATATAGCAATTGTCTATACCATTTATATATTTATTTTTTGCCACATTATATATTTTATTATTTCCTAATTAAATATCCAGAATAATGTGTAATAAAATTAAGGGTGTTACAGGCTCCTCTCATTAAAGAATTTCGTCCTTGAAATTTTGAAAGGTACTATCAACAAGCATATTAATAATGTAAACATGTGTCACAAGCACATAAAATAAATAATACTAGCATAAGTAGTAGTCAAAAGTCTATACATCTATATAGATCATATAATCAAAATAACTCAGGATAAATCTTTCTAATTTTATCCTAAGTCTCCCAAGTACATTCTCGTTTATTGCCACTCCATCGCACCTATACAAACTTGACTATAGTATTTCTAAGTTCCTTTGTATCTTTATCCACTTTACGAATAGTTTGCCTAATGATAGTCATGTCAGTCTCCAATACTAAATCTTCCAAAACCGTTGGCTCAATTATAATCTGTGGACCACGCACGTACTTTCTTAGGTGGGATACGTGAAAAGCAGTATGGACTTTTGCCGAAGTATTTGGTAACTCGATATAATACACAAGTTTCTCGATCCTTTCTATAATAGGAAATGGCCCAACATAACTGGGTGCCAAATTTCTCAACTTCTCAAATCGTGTAACACCCTTCATCGATGATACTTTCACAAAAACAAAATCTCCAACCGAGAATTCAAAGCCTTTATGTCTTCTTTCCGCATAACTTTTCAATCTTGGTTGAGCTTCCTTCATTCTTTCGTGGATTAAACCAATATTTTTGGTTGCTTCTTTCACTAATCCGGACCAAGTGTCGGTCTATCACATGCATCTAACCAACATGTTTGCGATTTGCACGTCCTTCCATAAAGCGCTTCGAAAGGTGCCATTCCTATCCCAGTCTAATAACTATTATTATAAGAAAACTCAACTAAGTGCAAATGGTCTTCCCATGACCCTCCATAGTCCAATACACAAGCTCTAAATAAATCTTCGAGTACTTTGTTAACCCTTTCTGTTTGCCCATAAATCTATGGATGGTAAGCGATAGTCATCTTCATCTTAGTGCCCAATACATTCTCTAAGCTCTTTCAGAACTCACTAGTAAATAAACTATCTCTATCACTTACAGTGCCACTAGGTATTCCATGAAGTCTCACTACATTCTTCATGAATAACTTTGCCAAACTAGGTGTCGTTCTCGTTGATTTAACAAGGATAAAGAGTTCACTTTTGTTTAGTCTATCAACTACGATCCAAATACTATCATTTCCCCTATTCGACAATGGAATCCCAACTATAAAATCCATAGATATGGAATCTCATTTCCACATTGGAATTTCTAAAGGTTGAAGTAGTCCACTTGGTTTTTACTTATTGGCAATTCATACATTACTTCATTCATAAGCCTACATCCCTCTTCATTCCTTCCAAGAAGGAACTCCTCTTCATATCTTGGTACATCTTTGTACCTTTAGGATGAATAGTAAACGTCGATCGATGACATTCTTTAAGAACTTCCTTCTTAGATTATCCACGTTCGGAACACACAACTGTCTCTTCTTCCTCAACTAACCTCTTTGGTCAAATGCAAAGCCATTTAAATCATCTATCTCACTTCCTACTTCAAGTCTCTTAATTTTCTCGGCTAACATTGGATCATATTTTTTCCTTGCTGCAATTCTTTCGATCAATACTAGTCGAACTTCTAAACATTAGATCATTGTGATACTCTAACTGGAACGGGCCATCGACCTCATTCTAGCTCCATAAGAAGCCAATACATGTAAATCATTCCATTCAGATAACATTGCCAATACCATATTCTGATGTTTTCTATTAAGTGCATCTTTAACCTTTTTCCCTTTCACTGTGTGTGCTCGATCCCAAAGGCATACATTGCTAAAAACTCCATCCATCTTTGATGTCTAATATTCAACTCCTTCTGAGAGAATGAATAATTTAAGGACATATAATCTATAAATAAATTAAATCGTCCTCCTAATATATAGTGTCTTCACACCTTAAATTTAGAGATCACTGCAAAATCATGAGTAGGCTATCTAACTGCATGTGGTTGAAGCTGTCGAAAAGCAAAGGCAACGACTCTACCTCTCTGCATCAATATTACTCCCAATCTAGTTCTACTTGCATCGGTATATACAACTAAATGTTGATTCCCACTTGGAATAACTAACATGTACACATTGATCAATAAATGCTTTAGCTTTTGAAATGCTACTTCACATTTATCGATCCAAACAAACTTTACATCCTTCTTTGTCAGCTCACTCATCGGCGCTGCTATACAGGAGAAATCTTTAAAAAATCTCCAGTATTAGCCATCTAACCCTAAGAAACTTCTAATCTTAGTCGTGGTATCGGGTCTTTTTCAATTATTAATAGTTCCAATGTTCGATGGATCCACATATAATTCACTCCGAAACTACATTTCTAAGAAACTACACTTCTTCTTCCCAAAAATGAAATAATGAAAACTTCGGCTTTAGCTTATGCTGCCTCAGTGTATCTAGCACTATTTTGAGATGAACTTCGTGCTCTTATTCATCCTTAGAATATATCAAAATTTCATCAATAAATACCAGCACGAATATATCTAAATGCTCTTGGAAGATCTTGTTCCTCAAGTCCACAAGGTAAGAAGATGCATTGGTTAGTCCAAAGGGAATAACTAACCATTCATACGAACCATATCTTGTTCGAAACGTCATTAACGATATACTGTCCTCTGCCACTCTCAATTGTTGGAAACTCGCTCCTATGTCTAATTACTAAAACACATTGGCTCCACTCAATTGATCAAACAAATTATTTATTCTTTGAAAAGGATATCGATTCTTTATCATCTTCTCAGTCAGCTTTCTATAATATGTGCACAACCTCAATAATCTATCTAGTTTCTTCACGAACACCACTGTTGCTCCCCAAGCCAAACCGCTTGATCTAATATAATTCTTTCCTTCCAAATCCACTAGCTGCACCTATAACTCATTCATCTCAGTATGTGTCATTATGCTAGGTGGTATACCTATGGGTTCGGCTCTAGATATGAGATCGATTCGAAACTTTATGACACATTTCGATGGAAGTCCCATAACAGGCTCAAAAATGTAAACGTAATCTCTTACTACGAAAACTCAATTAATTTCATCCTTCATGCCATCCGTGGCACCCAACATTACGCATACTGTGAAACTTGATTCTTCTAATGGATATATAATTCGATCTCAAAAATTGGTGTGTCTTAAGGATATTAGTCTATCTTGATAAAATACCCTAGAATCATGTCGACTTAATCAATCCATATCTAATATTACCCCAAAACCTACAAAATCAAACACGTTTAAATTGCAGGCAAGCATATGACCTAACAAATCGAACTCTACATTGTCACATCTCACTCCAAGAGTTGCATAACCGCTTATCAGATTTGTAACCCTCAAAGAAGTAATAAGGTATGTTGGTTTTAGATCTAACTTATCTACCAAACATTTAGAGATAAAAGAATATGATGCTCCGGTGTTGAATAACACATAAACTGAAATGATATAAGAAATATACCTCCCAACATAGCTTTTCCTTTCTCATCTACCAACGGTCCAAAAGATGAAGGTTCTAGAGTAAAAACATTTTCTTTTTTAGCTTTGATCGCTTCAGGACAATCCCTCTTAAAGTGCCCTGTCTTGTTACAGTTATAACCCCTTACACCTTTCTTATCAGCATCGTTCTTACCTTTCCCGGAGTGACACTCATTAGAGAAGTGCCCCTTCATATCACATTTATCGCAAGTAACCTCAGATTTTCCTTTCTTTGGCACGTTGCCCTTCTAAGCTCTCTTCTTGAAAGATTACTCTTCTTGCCTTAGAAGCTAATAGTTTCCCTACACTTATTCTTCCCTAATAACAAAAAAATATTCTTTCCTTGGAGCTATATCCACCATGACATTGAATGGATCTCTGAGATGTGGCATGGTTTCCCTAAAAATTTCGAGTTTCGGTCCCTGGATGAACTTTTTATTTTTCTTAAGTAGGGTATTAATGACGGCCTGCCCATGTCTTGACAAATCATCAAGCTTCGTCACATACTCCAACATGGCCATATCATCTTGCTCCAACTTTGATAACTTCCTAAACAATTTTGACTTAGCTTCCCTAAACAGAAACTTATCCTTAAACCTCTCTATAAAGTCAGCCCAAGTTAGGTCCTCCTTCGGATCTCCCATGGTAACACTGTTCCACCAATACAAAGCAGCTCCTTGCAACTGCCTTGACGCCAACCTCCTCTTCTGATCATCATTTTGACCCTAGAGCAGCAAAGATCCTCTCACACTGGAGAAGCTAATCCTCCACCTCGATGGCATTCTCCATCCAAAAGAATGGTTTTCCTCCAAAGCTAGAATAAGCCTAACTTAATGCATCCTAGTTATTATAGGCATCCACTTCTAATATAGCAGCTCCCGCATTACTAGCATTACCTCCAATCAATCCAGCCGTTGCTTCGGCTTGCATCATATTAACAAAGAATGGTTACATCGTACTCACATACACTAATGCGGCTCTAGCACCTATATTAGCATTAGCATCTGCATTGGCATTTACATTAGCATTGGTCGTTCAGTTAGCATTCCTAGCACTAGCCCGAATATTTTGATTTGTAGTGGTGCTCCCGCCTCCTAAGTTTATTCTTCCACTTCTAGTATACATTTCTCATAATCTGCAAATGAGTCATTATGAGATACAGAAGAATAGTGTAAGACGGAGTGGAGAGTATATATAGATATACATACTTATACATAACAAAGAACAAGTATGTAATATAACACTAATCCCACTCCTCGGTATATTGTTTCTATTTTTATTTTGGTTCGGTTCTTTCAAAATCTTATTAATTTTTATGTAAACAAATGCTCTAATACTAAGTTGTAACATCTTCCATTTTGAGGCTCGAAAATAAATTTTATTGATGTTGTAGTCATCCTAAGCATTATTTCCTAGTGACAAAATGAGATCAGTTATTCTGTCATTAACATCAAGAGCACAAGAATTTACTAATTTTAACAAAACATTTTCATTCATTAATTTGCAAATTCATTACATTTCATTACATTCAATTACATAACCCTCCACAATTTCAACTTTAGATTAAATATAATAAATACAAGTATAGTTCCAAGAGCGATATATAAAGAGGCTCCCCTGGTTGATCAGAGTCTTAACTACTAGACGGATACAAACATACATTCAACAATAAGAAAAAGATGGTAAGCTGCACAACAGAAATAATACTTCTAAATAGTAGCTTGACTCTTGCATGTCTCTGTAATCTTATTCACCAAATAAGAAAGCCCTACTCTCACCCTACCTAATTTTAATTGGGTACCCAAGAGTTTAGGGGAAATCAAAAACTTCAGGCCAATCAAAAAGTCTAGTGTGAATAATATTACTCCATCTCAAACTAAAATAGATACTTAGTGAGACCACACTGTTGAGCGGAACGTGTTTTCCCCTCATTAATATCTTATCAATATACGTCAACCATAACATATCTTGCAACTAAAGTGATTGGAACATAACCATAATATTTATATCATTATCATGCATGAATGGGTCATAATATATAGTCTTTCATTCTTCAGAGCTAAGGGTACACATTCTCATCATTGCCCAATCTTATACAATAGTTCCAATGTCATAGTTTTCCCAAGGTCACTATGAACCTATATCAGTTTACCCAGGCCAACTAAGAACCTACCGGGCTGACTTAGGCCAAAATATCAGATAGTCCAAATGGTCTACTAGTCTATTCAGAAGAAGTAACACGGTATCCTAAGTTTGGTAAGAGAAAGATATCCATGGTCTTCTAAGCATGGTAGGAGGAAAACAACGGCCCCTTAAGATCGGTAGAGGAAAACAACAAAGGTCTCCTAAGATCTATAGAAGAAAAACATATATGAACAATCTACTACAAGTTCCTTTGGATGTGTAAGTCCAAATTATAGCTTCAATATCGCCGAAGCCCAACGTATTAGAATCATGGACTGACCATTCTAGGGCACAATGGTTGGAGGATAGTGTAACGACTAGTATTTTTCTGTATCCGAGAATCGTAAAATATTAACATTTAATTACAAAAGATCGTATGACTCTAAAATTTAGGAAAAGGACTCTTAGGGACATTTTCTACATCTATGATTTTTATTAAATTTCTATGTGACCAATTTATCCTTAAAAAACTTGTATGGACTATAACTTTTGATAGGAGCCGAATTAGAGTCTGAAATCACTTCTATTGCTTTAAGATAATGATTTTCCATTCTGTAGAGTGGTCATAATAGTCAAACGGACTAATCGTTTGAAAGTTATGGTTATTTTAAGTTTTGGCTACTAATGAACGGTTTTATTGGGTAATTAGGCTATCCATACTTAGGCCCACTAACCGTTTTAGGATTAGAGCCTAAGGGTAACTGATAGGACTATTCCAAGTCATTTCCATGTTCTCTAAAATAGTTCTAAGCCTTCGTTAACTTTAATCTCTTCAAAAATCATCTTTTTTCCTTACTAATCTTAGCTAAATCATCATTAGAAGGGTAATTAACAAAGGATATTGTAGATCTATCACTTTGGTGCTTGGGGATTCATCTTTCTTTATAGTTCATCTCGAATTTAAGTAGGAAAATTGGGATTTTGGGTATTTGGTGAGTGGTTCCTGACCTCTCACTATCATATGCATGTTTATATAGTTAAATTGATGATAATAACATGATTTTGATCCTAAAACGTTTTCTAACTTTAATCACATCTTTATTCATGTTTATGGCCAAAATTAAGATGTTTAAAATACTTTTTAAATGGTTTTACAATTCTTATTGATCATATTGACATACTAGTGTAAAAGTTAGATCTAAATTAGGATTTGTATGATTATCATGTGTTGATGAATTGCATCTTTGTATGGATGTATACGGATGATATTTCAGTTTGGTATGTTACGATTTGATATTGGTTGCCAGTGCTTTTAGGTAGTTAGGAAAGAGGTCATTGAATTAGGAAAATCGAAGGTAAAAGTGGTCAGAATCGGATGAAACTTGGAGGAGGGGCTCTAGAGTAAGGGAGAAGCCTACGATTCAAGTCATACGAAATGTGGCATGGTAGATTTTGGTCAGAATGACCTGAATCAGATTGGTGGTGGGGCTTTAGGTCGGCGGAGTTGCTCTTTGAGTCGTGCTTTAGGAAACTGGGTGGAAAACTCGGGGTTGACTTCAGGAAAGTTGGGGAAGGGGTTCAAGTGGTGGCCAAATCAGCCCGGTAGGGTTTTGCTTTAGGGCTTTCTTGGGATAAACACAGGAATGCTTCGGGCTTGGCTTCAAGATAGAAGGAAGTGGAACTGGGAAAGTTGAAGGACAAATTTTGACTAAGTGTTCAGGTCGGTACCGACCTAACTATGAAGAGTTAGGCTTGGGGACTTCAGAAAGGATAAAAGGAATTCATGTAAAGGTCAAGGACCAATATTGTGGTCAAAAGATCAGCTCAATACCGACCTCTTTAGGTCACTACTGATTTAAAAGAATTGTTCAAATCGAGGTGAAACTTTTAGGGTTTGTAGTAAGTAGTCTTTGGGTAATGCTAGAGGCATTTGTTCGTTATTCGATGGTGATGCGACAATAAGATGAAGCCTGATGGTTAAGAAATAAAGTGATATTGGAGTGCTTTGATGTGATGGTTTTGGGACTTAGATGCGGACCTAATGACTATTAAGGAGGTCTAGAAGTATTCCAATGGTGATGGCTCTAGGACGGGAGTTTTGATGGTTTCCCATAAGGACAAGTTCTAGGATATGAACTTTTGAAGTAGAACTAGGACACATTCTATTATGGGAAGATATGATGAAACATGTTATAGGATTCGAGCCTATGAAGTGAAGCTAGGACGTGCTCCACTATGGAAATGGAAGTTGGTAGGACAAGAAAGGGTTCTACGATGATGATGGAATGAATCGAACTAGAATAGGTTCGAAGACGTGTGCGAAGGGATAGTTGATGTTTGGAGTGTTCTAGTGTGCTCGTAAAGCAGAGGTAGTTGATGATGCTTATTAGGCATTAGGATGTATACACATGGATCTAATACGTGATCCATATACCCTTGACTGTTAGGATGTGTAGTTTAATATTCCCGACCTACCGAGTGGCATTGATTTCGAGCACCGAGGAACCAAGACATTTCCATTGATATCTAGCATTAGGATGGTCATACGAGTTATCATATATCCAAAGCACTTGAGTAATAGTGAGGATTGTTTAATGGATACTATGTTTTCTTTGACCATCTTCCCCCGTAGTCTATCACTTTAGGGATGTCATTTAATGTTTGTTTTTCAGACATGGATACCTACACACCCGAAAATGTACTTAAAACATAGTATATTCTGATGATGATCGTAGATTAGCATATTATAGATGTTATGTGCTAACTCTTTAGATGCAGGAACATGTCAAGTACAACCCTTATACCTTTTTGTTCCTTACTATATCGACTTGTATAGTATTTTGAGATTATTTTATCGCTCGTAGCAGATTATTGTCTGACTCAACTATATGCTTTACTTCTTATTATCTTAGGTACTCTTAAATAAGTAGACTAGGTAGCAGGTCTAGGTATACGAGGTGGCAGTGCAAAGTATGAGCAGAATGGAGCTTCTCATATAATATATGGATATACTTATGCTTACACTGATGTGCAACACTGTGGAGCCTAGATAGTGTTTTCTATACTATTATGAGACAGTTAATTTGAGTTTATTTCTGCTTTGTATAAACTCCATTACTATATTGTATAACTCTGTGGATATGCACTCTAATATTTTGTTCACTTAGTTATTACTTCCTTACCTATTTTATATATCTGATGTATATTATATTTTATTCCATATGCCATAAGATATACGACTAGTTCTGTGATTGGTTTCTTTTCTATTACCCTTGACAATCATCCTACATCAGCCAAGCACGATAGCAGTGCACTATTTAGTTATATTAGGTACCGACGGTTTAGGGCGGTCGTCACATTTGGTATCAAAGCTTAGGCTATACAATTAACCTTACTTGATACCGTGGTTCAATAGAGATAGGGAAGAAGTTGTCACCCTGGACTGGATCGAGATTATATACACACACACACGTGTGTGTGTGTGTACGAGAGAGTGCGTACTTGTTATATTTTAGTTTTCAAACCTATATAGTAGCACTTATAGTATATAAGTCGCATGCACACATGAGTACCATTGATGTGGTTTTCTGTTATGAGAGACCGGTCATTGTTGTTACAGATCAAGAATGAGTCGGTATACAAGAAAAATGGGCAAGTGGGAACCTACTTTTTTAACTATAGAGAGAGAGAGGCCACCCGAGTAAGCTTTGTAAAGTTGAGGGTAGGAAGTGTTTTAACTGCAACAAAGTAGGGCATATGCAGAGGTATTTTCTAAAATCAATAAAGAAAAAGCAAGTGGTGAAGGCATGTGCTTTGGACGTTGTTCTGGTTTCGTCGAGTATTCCCTCGACGAAAGAGAACGGGAAGGACATTGTTATTCAAGGTATGCTTTTCATTTATGATGTTTTCATACATGTTTTGTTCGATATCGGAGCTTCACATTCCTTTATATCTAGTTACCTAGTAGATAGATTGGGATTGAAACCCGAAAAGTTGACCGACCTTTTATTGTGATGAACCTTGTTGGAAACTCCACTACCCTATGTATGTTTTGTCGTGGTTTGGTCTTATCGAGTCATGGATGCTCTTTTGTTTGTGATTGCTTTGTTTTGAGTTTCGTTGGGTTTGGGATTATCTTAGGGATGGACTAGCTAAGGGAGTATGCAGTATTAGTGGATTGCGAGAAGAAGTTGGAGACGATTGAGGCTGTGGAGGGGCGGACAATAGTGATTGGTTGCTAGCCAGAGGATGGGGTTATGGTTTTCTTTCTATATTCGCTTGAGGTTTCACAGGATGAGTTGTCATATGTGTCTATCATTAGAGAGTATCCAGATGTATTTGAGGAGGTGACCACATTACCGCTACACCGAGAGATTGAGTTTCGCATAAACTTAGTGAAGGATGTCAGACCGATAGTTATGCCTTTGAGGTGTATGGCACCTAAAGACCAGAAGGAGTTGGAAGTGCAAGTGAATGACCTATTGAAACAAGGGTTCATTCATAGAAGCATATCTAAGTAGAGCATACATGTAGTATTGCAATCAAGGCAGATGACTCTCTGGGGTTGTGTGTAGATTATCGCAAGCTAAATAAGGTGTGAGGAAGAACAAGTATCCACTCCCATGTATTAATCACTTGTTTGGTTAGCTCCATGGTATGAAGGTGCTTTCTAAGTTAGATCTTGCAATAGGTTTTCATCAGTTGAGAGTAGCAAAGGAAAGTATGTCGATTACCGCATTTCATATGCCATTTAGTTTCTATGAGTGGTTGGTTATGCTATTCGGGCTGAACAATGCTCCAGCATACCGTGCTAATCTCATAAATGGTGTCTTCAGGTATTAGTTGAATAAGTTCATGCTTATGTTCGAGGATGGTATTCTGGTTTATTCTAGGATAAAGGAGGAACACAAAACACACTTAAGGGTTGTGGTTGAAGTGTTAAGGAAGCACAATTTAAAAGTAAAGTTTTCAAAGTGCCAGTTCTAGAGGAAGGAAGTGAGATTCTTGTGTCATGTCGTCTCTTAGTTGGGAATCGCAGTAGATCCTGCCAAGGTGGCATCAGTTTGGGATTTGGACCAACAAAAGAACACTATTGATGTGAGAAGCTACATAGAATTGGTGGGATATTATAGGTGTTTTATCAAGGATTTCTCGAAGGTAGCAGCATCGTTGACCAATTTATCAAGAAGAAACAGACTTTTGTTTGGGATGCAAAGTGTGACCATGCGTTCGTGAGTCTAAGGGAGAGGTTGACAAGTGTTTGTACCAAAAATGGGCACAACACTCTTCGGGAGTTGTTTGAAGAGATAAAATGAAGATGATAAATGTAAAACAGAGATTATCTAACAAAAACTCCAACAAATAGGAATGTAAAATGCACAGACAAGCAGTTTAGAGTGGTTCGGCGTATAGTCTACGTCCACTATGAAGTTTTGATGATTTTATTGATTCTCTTTCAATGATTACAAGCGTTTACAGCCATGAACAGCGGATTACAGTTTTGAATTCGAATTTGACAGTAAAAGTATGATGCAAATCTCAATCCGGCAGAGTCTGGACGCTTCAGAGAAAAAAGATCCCTTTTTCCGTTGATTCTGGGGCTCTATTTATAGGCGTAGGAGGCTTGGATTTCGCTCAAACTCCAGGAGACTTGGCCTGACACGTGAGGGGACCCATTCGACCACTTCCAGAGAGTTTCAAGCCAATCTGTGATCGATACGAAATCATTTCGTATCGATCAAGATTACTTCCAATTGAGCTCAAAATTGGTGGAGATGTTCCTTGTTGTGTGTGCAACCTCCAGTTAAAATTTCATCGTGTTTGGATCAGTGGATTACGAGATATGGTCGATACGAACTGGAATTCCTCATAGGCTGTCTGGTTCGTATCCATGATTTCGACTCCATCCGTTCGCCTCGCTGGCTGCACGTGCTCTTGAAGTGAGGTGGCGCGCGCGCTTCGTTTCGATCCGGTCTTTGTGCCGCATTGACTGCTTCGACTCCACATATCTCGCCTCGTTTTACTTTGATGGAAGACACGTCATCCCTGGTCAGTTGACTCGTGGATACGAACAAGTCATTAGGCATGGATTCGAAGTGAGGTCCTCTGATGGATACGAAGCAAGCACCGAGTGATGGATACGAAGCAAGCACCGAGTGATGGATACGAAGCAGACGTTGGCTGAAGGATACGAGGTCCTTCAATTGCTGGTACGTGTGAAGTCCATCGATACGAGCTCGATGGATACGAAGAAAGTCGAGTCGAACCTGGGTACCTCGATGGATCCGGAGCTGATCGGTACGAAGCTTGATGGATTCGAACTGGGGCTTCGGTGATGGATACGAAATTGCCCAGAGTGATGGATACGAAATCTGGGCTTTTTCCCTCCAATTTGACTCGATCATAACTTGAGCGTATGAGTCCGGATTGACTTGAAATTTGAGGTGTTGATCTCTATGGCCTTTCTTGTCATGTCCTATCAATTATAGCTCACTCTGGGCTCGGACAAAATTCAGTGATATCCATGGCGTGCTATCCTTGTTCTCTAGTCGGCTTCTTGGTGTCCTGGCCTTACCAAAAGGCGGGATAACATTTGCCCCCCAAAGTACGTCTTGTGAAAACATGACGTGCTTTGAAAAGTTGTATGTCTTCTTTGGATAATTTTGAAAACCGTACCCCTTAGCCATTCTCTCGTATCGGTCCTCTTATGAATCGATGCTCAAAGTCAAAAAGCCTTCTTTCGTATCGATGTGGGTTGACTTGATGGATACGAAAACAATCATTCGTATCGATGGTCACAAATCGCGGTGAATTCTGATTCGAATTGGTGATATCTGGTGGATACGAAATGGATGTTCGCATCGATAGATACTGATGGATACGAAATTGACGCTCGTATTAACAGGTCTGCTCTGTTTCGAATCGATGGCTCAAAATTTGGATGTTTCGAAACGATGGTGTCTGATGAACATTTCGCCTCGATGAATGCACAGCTTGATGGATTCGAAGAGAGCGTTTACATCGACCCATCGTATTCATGCGGCCTCCCTATGCGCTTCGAACCGATAGAGTCTGGTGGGTTTGAAACGAGCCTTCGTTTCGATGCGCCGTCTGACTGGTTGCGACCGGTCAGATTGACTGGGAGTCGAATCGACTCGGTTCCGTCCTAGGCTTCATATAAATACCTGGGACTTAGCCCATTCTCACCTTTTTTACTTTTCTACTGTTGTTCTCCATTCCTTTTTTACTTTCGTATCGATAAACTGAGAGACAAGTGTTCGTCTTCGAGTCGAAGCAAACCTTCGTTTCTTTATTTCAAAATCGCTGAAATCAGGTAATGAATGGATAGAGTCATGTCAATAACGTCGAATCACGAGTCTGCGCATTCATCTTTCCTGCTTTTTCGTCCAGCCTTCACGAATTTTCAGATCTGGACGAGAGAAAACGGTATTGGGGAATGACTCGTGGCCATGGAGCTGAGATCCCTTGGGGAAGAAGAAGATATGGAGGAAATCACCCTATCTTCGCCTCGTGTCGATCTGAAATTGGAATATTCGAATCGATCCAGTCAGCATACGTTCGTATCGGTAGGGAGATGAGAGCGGCAATTGTTGCGAAGCCATCGTTTTCAGATCGATGCGAAATTGGCGAATTCGATCGGTTCGAATTGATCTGCTTCTGATCGACACGACTCGTATCGATTCGAACCTGATTGATACGAAGCTCTCTCACCCCTGCCTGACCGATACGAATGTATTGAGTCGAACTCGATCGATACGAAGTACCTGCATTCCAGTGTGATCGACACGAACATATCTTTCATTCTGAGACGATTGATACGAATGTATCGATTCGAACACAGCCGGGTTGCGATGCATGACCTTCATGACTCGATACGAAATGAAATGCAACGATCGATTCCAACCTAAATTTGAACGGACTTAAAGAAACTTTTAATATTCAAATACTTGACTCCGACGAGCTTTTGCCTTGCACAATAGAACTTTGTCACAGAACTGCATATTTGATTGACTTTCGGAGCTCGTCGATGGAACTGCCATTTAACAGAAAAGTACAACGAACTCTTTAATCTTGAATCGATCGTTATCATCTGGATGGCGCAGTCATGACGGTCAGCGATGACGGTCATGTTTGTCTGACTTCCAGAATCTCGTCGCTTGCACATTTTCTTTAACTCTGCAGAATTTGCTCAAGTCACGCACAACACTCGCACTACACAACACATTCATGCACTTTACACTGGGGAATGCACGGGCTTTTTGTCACCTAATGATGGTTTCTCGTGAGTTAGCTAGTGATGGAATCGTCAAGTTCGCGGCAGCAAGAAACTCAGAACCCTATCCTTCCCAGAATTGAGTTCCGGTCATCGAGACCGAAGCTATTGGCCCAGCTCCGGATGAGTTGCCCAACGCGTCCTTCATTAATAGTCCACCTGATTCCGTCTCATCCAATATCTCCGAAGACATGCTGGGGAGAATATGCTTAAGGCATGGTTTATCTTTGGATGAGGTATTGCTGCCTGGATCGGATGATAGGCCACATAATCCCCCGGAGGGGTATACTGCTTTTAACCGGCATGCGTGCGCAGCCGGCACACTTCCTCCATTCAACGACTATATAAGAGAAGTGTTGGCTTATCTAGACATCGCTCCGTCTCAATTGCATCCAAACGGATATGCCTCACTCAACAGCTTGTTCATTGTATTCATGGAGTACCTCCATCGTCCTCCCCGTATGACCGACATAAGATACTTGTTTAACTTCAAGAGTCGGACTGACAGCCCATCTTATACGTTCTTGGAGTCTGTAAGGAACTGCCAAGTTGTCGTATGGTCGTGGACTAGGCTAAGCTATTTTAAGTCGGAGTGGTTCTATGTCCGATGTCCTCCGGGGTTCGCCAGAAGATGGTTATTCAGACGTGAGTATCGTCTTTTTTCCCAAGTAATCGACAGGGCAATTTTCGGAGTGAAATTAAACTTACGTCTTCTTCTCTTTTTCTTTCAGCTATCATCCAGCGGCCTGAGGGTGGCTACTATAAAGAGATAGTTCGGGTCCTTCAAGAGATTCCTAGCGAAGAAAGGAATATTGAACTGTTATTGACGGATCGGAATCTCAGAGTCCTTGGGCTGATCGGTCGGAGGCAGAGCATAAGACTCGACGGTGCATTAAAGACCGTCTCCAGGAAAAAGGTCAAGCAGATGAAGCCCAGGGTCGTGATAATCGAGGAACCCGATTCCGAGAAAACTCATACTGACGAGGAACCGTTGGCTGGACCTGCTAATGCAACCCCGGAGTCCGAGGCAAAGAGGAAAGGCAAAGCAGTGGCCTCGAAACATCCTAAGTCTGGGAGGCGGAAGTCTGTGGTTTTGCACCGTCCCTCGCCAGGAGTTAAGATTACGGAGGCGTCCTCCCCGCAAGCTGGAGATCAATTCGAAGAGCCTGCTGACCCTCCAGTCCCTGACATCGAGCCGGAGCAACACGATGTTGGGTCGGGTGGACCACGACACACCGTCGATGTTAGCGAGTCTGAGCTTGCCAATGCGACTGACACTTCTGGTTGGTCGGGGGGGTTACACATTCACACACTCCTCACGGCACAACACACTTTCCTAACCATAAACAACACATCGCAAACGGTTACTGATTCTTTGTGGTTTTCTTTTTAGGTACGATGTCCGGGAAAGGTTCCGTGCTTGGTAGTTTGCGTAAGCGCCGTTATCACGAGCCACGCAGGAGAGAGGGCGAGAGGAATTATGACACGGGACACTCTGGTCAGGAGAAGTCTGACAGAGATAGGGGATATGTTCGCCGATCCCGATCTCGCTCTCCTCCCCCCAGGACCTCTGCACCTCCTTCGGTCGCAGTTACTCGTCCTCCCGAGACTTCACGGCCTAGGCCGCCTTCCCAAGCTTTGAGGTCCGACCCTCCGTGCAGGACCGAAATAGCCACCTCTTCGGCTACTGTGCCGGTCCCGACCGAGGCGTCTAGCGAAGGAGCGCTCAAATTGGCACAGATGAGGAAGGAATTTCCTGACATCTGTTTTGATGGATATGTCTTCCCCCCGCACCTGAAGAGAATCCCGCCAACCGCGGAAACCACTATCCACGATTATGTCGCGGACATCTTTTTCCAGTATAGGGAGTGGGGACGGGCCGCGAGGAAGGCATCTAAAGTGGCATTTGAGCGGGGCGTCACCATCGAGAAACTCGAGAAGGAGCTGGGTCGCAACGACCAAATCATAAAAGCGCTCAACTCAGAGGCTGAGTCTTCTCGTAAGTCTGAAATGGAGGCTTTAAAGAAAGTTGATGAAGTGACCGCTGCCATGGCCAGGATGAAGCAAGAACATTACACCGCCATCGATGACATGGGTCACAGGAACACTTCTATTACTGCCGAGAGGGATGCCGCTCTCAAGGAGCTTAATGAGCTGAAGTCAAAGTTCTCAGAGATGGCTAAGGAAAAAGACGCAGCTAATGTCTCTGCGCAGGAGGCCTGTGATCAGGCGGTGACGCTTCGTAAGGAGAAGGAAGTGGCTATACAACAAGCCCGTGAGGCTGAGGCTGGGGTTGACGAGAAGGTACGGCAGGCGGAGGCCAGGATTGAGGCCGAGGTGGAGGAGCTACTCGTCACTTACAACGCCAATGTGCTAAGGCACCGAGACTTGACATGGCTTGACGATTACCCCACACATCTCTATAACGCCTGGAACCTACTGGTTGATGAGGAGAGATCTGGGCACCCTGATGAAGCCCCTGATGAGTTCGAGCTGGAGAACCGCATCCTTAATGATGACGAAAAGAAGGTTCTTCATGACTCCATGATTTCCCATGACAAGGTGAGGCTTGGTGCCCAGATCCAGGAAGTCGGAGAGAGCTCTGGTGCTGAACACCGTGCTACGAGTTCTGAGATAGTCGTGTCATCTCAGTCTGAGCCAACCTCGATGATCTACTCCCATCCTATCCCAGCGTATGACCCAGATCAACCGCATTTATCTCCTATTAAGGAACATCCTTCTGAAGTAGTTCAGACGACCTCGAGCAAAACCGAGGAAGGTACTTTGAACTAACTTCCAGTATATTTGGATTGAAGAACCCGTGTTGAAATGTTGCTAATGACATGTCTTTTCCTTTGATCAGTGACAGGAGTTGCACCAGCCGCGCCTCTTACCACCCAAGTATTAGGTCAAGCGCCAGGAGCCATCATTTCTGAGGCGACCTCCGTCGCAGCAATGGCACCAGTTGGAGTGACGGAGGGGAGCTCACTTTCTTTCGACGAGCAGATGATAAACGAGCTCCTTGGTCGTCAAAGTGATCCTTTTGCGGACTTGCCATTTAGCTTGGGTGGATTCACGGCTACTTCTGACACCTTGTCCCAGACTACTACGGCTCCTAGCGAGGCCAGGGCACGACGGGAAGCGGCGATGTTGGCCGAGATTAATGCCGAGATGGCGGCCGCGGCGCACGGTGGTGAAGTAGACGGCGGAGCAGCAGCACAGTGCCCTACTCCTCTTATGACTGTGTCCCCTGGGGGCACACTTACTGATACTAATGTGCCAGCCCCTCCTCCAGCTGCCGAGTCTGTTCCTCCCACTCCTCCCTCGGGAAGTATCCCTATAGAGTCCAGCTCAGACGAGGATGTTGACATTATGCCTCTGCCCGAAGGGAGCTTGCCTAAGGAGAAAGGCTCCAAGCGAAAGGGTACTGGTGGCTCCAGCAGCTCTTCGAGGAAGAAGAAACTGAGGAAACAGAAGGATTAGACGTTCTTTTCATAGGCAGTTAGGGACTTTTGTTATTTTTTCTGTCTTTTCCCTTTTGTAGGCCGTGTTTAGATGCGGGTTCGGCCCTTGCTAGTAGGAACATTTTGGGAAAGAACTCATGTATGAAGCATTGTTTTTGAGTTTAGT
This sequence comes from Allium fistulosum, assembly GCA_030737815.1. Lineage (NCBI taxonomy): Eukaryota > Viridiplantae > Streptophyta > Magnoliopsida > Asparagales > Amaryllidaceae > Allium > Allium fistulosum. The sequence continues at coordinate 867,596,172 of CM060902.1, forward strand.
TGGAATAAAATTTTGTCTTTTAGCTTCAGCTTGCGTTCCTTTCTATGCTTGAATATTGCAGTGTTCGGACTTTGGTCCAGTGTATTTGCATTTTCTGATTGTTTCAAGAATAGCTCATTTTACTTGTTAAGTATGGAACTTTCAGACTCGAGTTGTGATAGGGGATCGCATCGGAGCTGAGCATCGTATAGTTTCGGGCAATGACTAACATTTGCTTCTGCCCCCAGTTTCGGGGTCAAGTTGTGATGATCAGCCTGTGATGGCACCAGGCGAGGACCGAGTGGTCGAACTACGCTTGTTCTCTTATGAATCGTTCCATCCACACTCCGGGGATATGCGTCATCTCGTAAGCGGTTGTTCGCACTCTGGGAACATGGAGTTGACTGTTTATACTCCGCTTCGCACTCTGGGAATGCGGAGTTGAATGTTTATACTCCGCTTCGCACTCCGGGAATGCGGAGTTGAATGTTTATACTCCATTTCGCACTCCGGGAATATGGAGTTAAGTGTTTATACTCCATTTCGCACTCTGGGAATATGGAGTTAGATGTTTATACCCCGCTTCGCACTCTGGGAATACGGAGTTGAATGTTTATACTCCATTTCGCACTCTGGGAATATGGAGTTAAAGGTTTATACTCCGCTTCGCACTCTGGGAATACGGAGTTAAGTGTTTATACTCCATTTTGCACTCTGGGAATATGGAGTTAGACGTTTATACCCCGCTTCGCACTCTGGGAATACGGAGTTAAATGTTTATACTCCATTTCGCACTCTGGGAATATGGAGTTAAAGGTTTATACTCCGCTTCGCACTCTGGGAATACGGAGTTAAGGGTTTATACTCCGCTTCGCACTCTGGGAATACGGAGTTGAGTGTTTATACTCCGCTTCGCACTCTAGGAATACGGAGTTGAATGTTTATACTCCATTTCGCACTCTGGGAATATGGAGTTAATTGTAGGATTGTCGTGTGTCAATCCTATTAATATCGGAGTCATGGCTTGTCCCCGAGCTCGGGTTTCACCTAGTGAGTGGCCGGTCGTATCACAGCCACTCTCCATTTGAATAAGTCCCATTGCATGATGGGATTTAGCTCTTCGTGCATCGTGATGTTGTATATCGTACATAATGAATCACAGCTCTGGCTCGAAGAAGTGGCATTTTATTGCTGAAATAAGAAAATGCGGCAAAGTCAGTTGCCTTATTACAAAATTCAAATTTCGAAATGCAGAAACAAATTGCCAAACAGAATGAAATAAATAAAGCCTGTCATATGTAGTAGCGGCGGAGACTTTCGCTGTTCCAAGCCCTCGGTAAATCGAGACCGTCAACAGTCGACAGCTTGAATGTACCATCTCCGAGCTTTCGTGTAATTACATACAGCCCTCCCCAGTTCGGTTTCATGTGTGAAGGAACTGGGTAAATTCTCTTGAGCACGAGGTCGCCGAGTTCAAAGGTTCGAGGTCGAACTCTGGTGTTGTATAATCGGGCGACCCGGCTTCGATGTGCGGCTGCTCTCAAATCAGCCTCCTCCCGTTTTTCATCCAATAGATCCAAAGACTCGGCTAGGGGTATAGCGTTTGTTTTTGGATCATAATAAGTCACGCGATGAGAGAGCACCTCTGTCTCGACCGGAATAACGGCCTCTGAGCCATAAGATAGGGAAAACGGAGTGTGTCCGGTCGCGGTTTTGTGGGTCGTTCGATAGGCCCATAACGCCATAGGAAGTTCATCGACCCACTTGCCCCCAGCCTTCTCTAATCGTTTCTTCAGGATCGATTTTATAACTTTGTTGACAGCTTCAACCTGTCCATTCGCTTGGGGGTGTGCGACAGCCGAGAACTTTTTGCGGATATGAAACCGTTGACAGAAATTCTTGAATTCCGCACTTTCGAATTGGGCTCCGTTATCAGTGATGATAGTATGCGGGAGTCCAAATCGACAGATGATGTTGCGAACCACGAAATTTATCACCTTCTTTGTCGTAATGGTTGCTAGGGCTTCGGCCTCAGCCCACTTTGTGAAGTAATCAACTGCGACGATGGCGTATTTCGCACCTCCTTTTGCTAAAGGTAAAGCGCCGATGATGTCAATGCCCCACATTGCGAATGGCCAGGGACTGACCATTTGGGTTATTTCAGTTGGCGGAGCTCTCGGAATTCGGGCATGTATTTGGCATTTATCGCATTTCCGGGCATAGTTTGCCGCATCTCGGTTCACCGTCGGCCAGTAGTACCCGTATCGGAGTATCTTTTTAGCGAGAGCTTGCCCGCCGGTATGATCACCACACTCTCCTTCGTGCACGTCATGTAGCACTCGCTTGATTTCCTCGTGGGCGATACATCTGAGGAGAGGAACGGAATAACCCCTCCTGTACATGACTCCGTTTTGGATGACGAACCGCGAGGCTTTTCGCTGAATTTGTCTCTTCTCGTTTCTAGGTTCAGGTAGCACCCCATTCTCAATGTAATTCCGATACGGAGTCATCCAGGATTCTCTACCGGGAGCGGTTTCAAATACAGAGTTCATTTCTATCCGATCGATGCTTGGAGTGGCCAAAGTTTCAACGGGGACAAGTCCCATTTGTTGCGCTTCGCCTGTGTTGGCTAACTTTGCCAGTGAATCGGCTTTCTGATTGCGTTCCCGAGGCACATAATAGATGGCATAATAATCAAACTGGTTTAGGATTTCCTGAACTCGTGCCTAGTAAGCGGCCAGTCTTCGGTCTCTCGCCTGGTATTCTCCTCGCACCTGGCATACCACTAACTGCGAATCGCAATAAATTTCTACAGCGATAATTCTCAAATCTCTGGCAAGCCTTAGGCCGGTCAGGAGGGCTTCATATTCGGCTTCATTATTAGTTGCACGAAAGTCGAATTTAAGAGCATAACATATGGATCGGCCCTCGGGAGTCTCAAGTACAACCCCAGCGCCCGAGCACCGGTCATTTGACGCACCATCAGTATACAGCTTCCAGATGTATTCGGGAGATTCACTGGTTTCGGGTAAGTCTTCCGGAACGGTGAATTCGGCTATGAAATCAGCCAGGACTTGTCCTTGAATGGCCCTCCGCGGAGCGTATGCGATATCAAATTGGCTTAGCTCAATGTTCCACTTGAGTAACCTACCGGACGTCTCAGGCCGCGTAAGGACCTGTCGTAACGGCTGGTCGGTGTACACAGTAAGCGGATGAGCTTGAAAGTAGGGACGGAGCTTCCTTGAGGCAATGACCAAACAATAAGCCAGTTTCTCCAGCCTTGGATAATTTCTTTCGGCTCCTGTTAGTCGCTTACTAACATAGTAGACCGGGTTTTGCACTTTGTCTTCTTCCCGGACTAGAGCAGCGCTGATCGCATGTTCTGATACTGCCAGGTAGAGATATAGTTGCTCGTGGTCAACCGGTTTTGATAAGATCGGAGGTGTGGAGAGATGTTGAACTAATGATCGGAACGCGCCTTCACACTCCGTGGTCCATTCAAAGTTTCGTTTGCCCTTCCGGATCAGGTCGAAGAAAGGAATGCATTTGTCGGTAGACTTTGAAATGAACCTGCTCAGTGCTGCGACCTTCCCGTTAAGACTCTGGACTTGTTTTATAGTTCTAGGGGTTTGCAAATTTCTAATAGCCCAGATTTTCTCAGGATTCGCCTCTATTCCTCGGGCGTTGACAATGAACCCAAGGAATTTTCCGGATGCAACGCCAAAGTGACATTTGAGTGGGTTGAGCTTCATTCCATACTCCCGGAGGATGCTGAACATTGAATTCAAATCTCTGACGTGATCGGTGGAGAATCGGGACTTCACCAGCATGTCATCCACGTAAACCTCCATGGTCTTCCCAATCTGATCAGCGAACATTCGGTTGACTAAGCGTTGGTATGTTGCTCCAGCGTTCTTTAGACCAAACGGCATGACTTTGTAACAATAGAGTCCCAGGTCGGTCACGAAACTGGTATGTTCCTGATCAGGCAAATGCATGGGTATCTGATTGTAGCCGGAATAAGCGTTTATAAAGGATAGTAGTTCATGTCCGGCCGTCGAATCTACAAGCTGATCGATTCGTGGAAGTGGGAAGCTATCTTTTGGACAGGCCTTGTTTAGATCAGAGTAATCAACACAGGTTCTCCACTTCCCGTTTGGTTTCCGAACTAGTACAGGGTTGGACACCCATTCTGGATACAAGGCATCTCGAATGAACCCATTCGATTGTAGTTTATCAACTTCCTCCTTAAGGGCAGCAGATCTCTCTGGATCCATACCGCGCCTTTTCTGTTTCACTGGGACATGTCGCGGATCTATATTCAGGGAGTGACTTGCAATGCTCGGCGAGATCCCGCACATGTCAGAGTGCGTCCAGGCGAAGACGTCGAGATTCGCCCGAAGAAATTCGACCAATTCCTGCTGTGTCTGCTTGTTTAGTTGGGACCCAACTTTCAGCATTTTTGAATCATCATCCTCACTGATTGGGACGTCCACAGTCAGTTCGGCTGGAGAGGCTTGACTCTCCGTTGATTCGTCTCTATCCTCGTTGTCCCTGGGGTCCAGGTCTTTCAGGAATTGGTCGTGGTGCCCGGGCCGAGGCCCAGGCGTCAATTGTCAATTATCGATAGAACGGACGCAGAGAGATTCCTCTACGCCCTTCCCCTTCTCTTTACGTTGCGTCCCGCGCAGCTCAGCAACATAACAGGCCCTTCCCGAGGCCTGATCTCCTTGAACAACTCCAATCCCATGATCAGTGGGAAATTTCAGAGTCAGACACCATGGGGCGATCGCCGCCCTGAACTCGGCTAAAGCTGGTCGACCCAGAAACGCATTGTATGGCGAATCTATTTCTAGCACAACAAATTGTAACATGCGGACCCTCCGGCGTTCTCCAACGCCTAACTCGACTGGGAGTTCAGTTATTCCGATGGGTATCGTGGCACTTCCGTTGAAACCATGGATTCTGGATAAACAGGGTTTCAAATCCTTTGTCTCCATCTTCATTAGATCGTGAGCCCGTTTGAGCAAGATGTTTACAGAGCTCCCACTGTCAATCAGGATCCTCTTCATCCAAGCAGGACCTACCTGGGCGGATATGACTAGTGGGTCGATAGTAAGGGCTTCGACTTTATCGGCGTCTCGGCTCCTGAACACGATATCATCGGACATTATCTTTTGTTGCTTTGCCGGGGTCCCATCCTCGCAATTACTATAACACTCGAAGTCCGCATGCTTGATAGAACTGGCATACGACTCCATTTCCCCCCAGCTTCTGTCTGCCGGATGGGGGCCACCACTTATTGTGTTGATAACTAATCTCCCACCCGCACGAGCGGGTTCATCCTCTCTTTCCTGATTTTGTGAACGATTTTGATTCGAGGGGCCCGCTCCGCCAGGCTGCGGCGCCCGTACAAACTGATCTAGCTTCCTCTCTCTAATCAGCTTTTCGATGAGGTCCTGTAAGTGTCGACACTCATTGGTATTATGTCCATAGCTTTCATGGAACCTACAGAATTTCCCTGTCTGAATCTGTCTCTCCGATGAGGGCTTCGGAGCAGGCTTCTTATACTGTACAGTGTTGCAAGTCTGTAAGTATACATTTTCTAATGACGTGTTTAGCGGTGTATAACTGTCAAACATCTGAGCTCTACGTCGTGGACCTCGGTTTTCGTCCCTCTTCTTATTCTGGCCATTGTTTCCTCTCTGCTGGGTTTGCTTGTTTTGTATATTCAGCTGAACTTTCCCGGAACTTTCGCCGGACTGTTTAACTGCCACATTGTTCTGTATTCCCTCAATGCTGGGCCTTGCATCGTCCTGCTTCCTAGACTGTTTTGCATCCTCCTGCCGCAGGAATTGAGCGGCCTTGGAGTAAAAACGGTCCAACGACGCGGGCGGTTTTCCAGCTAGCCAGTTCCCGAATTCAGAATCAGGATCAATCCCCTTGGTCAGAGCCATTAAGATTGAATTATCGTTGGGATTGGTGATCTCGACGCATGCTGCGTGGAACCTCTCCAGGTAGCGTCTGAGCGTTTCTCCAGGAGCTTGAGTGACGCTGGACAAGGTGTTGACGTCTTTTGGCCTAGCAACATGCATCCGGAATTGTTCCACAAACCTCTTGGCCAATTGATCGAACGAAGAAATTGATCTAGGTGGTAGGCGGGTAAACCACATTGTCGCGATTCCTCCCAGAGAGATGGGGAAACTCCGACACTTCACTGCGTCGTCGGCCCTCGCAGCGCTCATTGACCATTCATACTTCAGAATATGCTGGTTGGGGTCACTATTCCCTTCATACATCGGGAGAGTCGGCATTCTGAATCGCCTAGGGGGTTCGGCATGTAACACTTCGTCTGTGAAAGGGGTATGACTACGGGAAATCCCCCAGTCATCATTAGTGAGCCCCTGACTCTCGCGGATCATTTGACGTATCATGGTTGATATATCCGAAACAGGCGGATTCGGAGCATGATGAGCCAAGGCGTGGTCGGGTTCCATGGCGCGAGTAGGGATCGGGCGTTGTCGACGACCCGTATCTCGCCTCCTTGGCTCAACGTCTTCTGGGACATAAGGTTCAGGAGTATGTCCTCGCTGTTGATTGATCGGCTAAGATTGATTTCGGGTATCGACCCTTGTCTCTGCTGCGGCGGTTGTGGCGCGGTTATCGGTGGTGTACTGTGGGGCAGTACCTCCTCGTGTTGAGGGACCGGTTTGGAAACTGGTCGACGGTCCTACCCTCAGTTGTCCCACAGTTAAGGCAGGCTGATATTCAGCAGCTTGAGCGCGACTCCCCTCTAGTCGAGGACGGGTAGTTTGGCGGTGGTAATCAGATGAAGCTGAGCTTTCGGTAGACGCTCTGGAGACATCATCTCTCCTAGACCTTCTGTGCCCCCGGCGGTTTAACTGGTTGGTCAGCTCGATATTGGCGCGTAACTGTTCTGCCAACTGTTGACGGCTTTGGGTCAGCTCCTGGAGCAATACTTGAAACTCCTGTCGGGTGACTAGCCCCGTCGAGTCTGAATGAGTGGCATTGTCTTGATTGGAAGAAGGCGGCTGTGTGGGATTTTGCCTGTCTCTGCCTTCTTGCTCTGCAGCGGTGGCGCCAGTTCTTGTGCTGACCATTGTCGGTGGTGGAGTCCTTTCCTAGATTTTGAGCAAATCTGAATAGAATGGAAGGATTCCGGACTGGATATCTGGATCTTCCTCTTGGATTTGTGCAATCCGGTATCGACGGCAGATCCAACGAGCAAGAGAAAAGGCTAGTTTTCTCAGTGAAAGCACCAAAGTGTTTGTACCAAAAATGGGCACAACACTCTTTGGGAGTTGTTTGAAGAGATAAAATGAAGATGATAAATGTAAAACAGAGATTATCTAACAAAAACTCCAACAAATAGGAATGTAAAATGCACAGACAAGCAGTTTAGAGTGGTTCGGCGTATAGCCTACGTCCACTATGAAGTTTTGATGATTTTATTGATTCTCTTTCAATGATTACAAGCGTTTACAGCCATGAACAGCGGATTACAGTTTTGAATTCGAATTTGACAGTAAAAGTATGATGCAAATCTCAATCCGGCAGAGTCTGGACGCTTCAGAGAAAAAAGATCCCTTTTTCCGTTGATTCTGGGGCTCTATTTATAGGCGTAGGAGGCTTGGATTTCGCTCAAACTCCGGGAGACTTGGCCTGACACGTGAGGGGACCCATTCGACCACTTCCAGAGAGTTTCAAGCCAATCTGTGATCGATACGAAATCATTTCGTATCGATCAAGATTACTTCCAATTGAGCTCAAAATTGGTGGAGATGTTCCTTGTTGTGTGTGCAACCTCCAGTTAAAATTTCATCGTGTTTGGATCAGTGGATTACGATATATGGTCGATACGAACTGGAATTCCTCATAGGCTGTCTGGTTCGTATCCATGATTTCGACTCCATCCGTTTGCCTCGCTGGCTGCACGTGATCTTGAAGTGAGGTGGCGCGCGCGCTTCGTTTCGATCCGGTCTTTGTGCCGCATTGACTGCTTCGACTCCACATATCTCGCCTCGTTTTACTTTGATGGAAGACACGTCATCCCTGGTCAGTTGACTCGTGGATACGAACAAGTCATTAGGCATGGATTCGAAGTGAGGTCCTCTGATGGATACGAAGCAAGCACCGAGTGATGGATACGAAGCAAGCACCGAGTGATGGATACGAAGCAGACGTTGGCTGAAGGATACGAGGTCCTTCAATTGCTGGTACGTGTGAAGTCCATCGATACGAGCTCGATGGATACGAAGAAAGTCGAGTCGAACCTGGGTACCTCGATGGATCCGGATCTGATCGGTATGAAGCTTGATGGATTCGAACTGGGGCTTCGGTGATGGATACGAAATTGCCCAGAGTGATGGATACGAAATCTGGGCTTTTTCCCTCCAATTTGACTCGATCATAACTTGAGCGTATGAGTCCGGATTGACTTGAAATTTGAGGTGTTGATCTCTATGGCCTTTCTTGTCATGTCCTATCAATTGTAGCTCACTCTGGGCTCAGACAAAATTCAGTGATATCCATGGCGTGCTATCCTTGTTCTCTAGTCGGCTTCTTGGTGTCCTGGCCTTGCCAAAAGGCGGGATAACATTCCCAGAGTGAGCTACAATTGATAGGACATGACAAGAAAGGCCATAGAGATCAACACCTCAAATTTCAAGTCAATCCGGACTCATACGCTCAAGTTATGATCGAGTCAAATTGGAGGGAAAAAGCCCAGATTTCGTATCCATCACTCTGGGCAATTTCGTATCCATCACCGAAGCCCCAGTTCGAATCCATCAAGCTTCGTACCGATCAGCTCCGGATCCATCGAGGTACCCAGGTTCGACTCGACTTTCTTCGTATCCATCGAGCTCGTATCGATGGACTTCACACGTACCAGCAATTGAAGGACCTCGTATCCTTCAGCCAACGTCTGCTTCGTATCCATCACTCGGTGCTTGCTTCGTATCCATCACTCGGTGCTTGCTTCGTATCCATCAGAGGACCTCACTTCGAATCCATGCCTAATGACTTGTTCGTATCCACGAGTCAACTGACCAGGGATGACGTGTCTTCCATCAAAGTAAAACGAGGCGAGATATGTGGAGTCGAAGCAGTCAATGCGGCACAAAGACCGGATCGAAACGAAGCGCGCGCGCCACCTCACTTCAAGAGCACGTGCAGCCAGCGAGGCGAACGGATGGAGTCGAAATCATGGATACGAACCAGACAGCCTATGAGGAATTCCAGTTCGTATCGACCATATCTCGTAATCCACTGATCCAAACACGATGAAATTTTAACTGGAGGTTGCACACACAACAAGGAACATCTCCACCAATTTTGAGCTCAATTGGAAGTAATCTTGATCGATACGAAATGATTTCGTATCGATCACAGATTGGCTTGAAACTCTCTGGAAGTGGTCGAATGGGTCCCCTCACGTGTCAGGCCAAGTCTCCCGGAGTTTGAGCGAAATCCAAGCCTCCTACGCCTATAAATAGAGCCCCAGAATCAACGGAAAAAGGGATCTTTTTTCTCTGAAGCGTCCAGACTCTGCCGGATTGAGATTTGCATCATACTTTTACTGTCAAATTCGAATTCAAAACTGTAATCCGCTGTTCATGGCTGTAAACGCTTGTAATCATTGAAAGAGAATCAATAAAATCATCAAAACTTCATAGTGGACGTAGGCTATACGCCGAACCACTCTAAACTGCTTGTCTGTGCATTTTACATTCCTATTTGTTGGAGTTTTTGTTAGATAATCTCTGTTTTACATTTATCATCTTCATTTTATCTCTTCAAACAACTCCCGAAGAGTGTTGTGCCCATTTTTGGTACAAACAACAAGTGCACCAGTATACACATACAGCTATGGTACTAGCCTAGGTGCGGTATTGATGTAGAGGGAAATGTTGTCGCCTATGCTAACCGTTAATTGATACCATACAAGAAGAAGTATCTAACCCACGATTTGGAGTTTGCAGTGATAGCGTTTGATTTAAAGATTTGGAGGCATTATCTATTAAGAGAAAGGTTCGAGCTTTCATGGATCATAAATCCTTAAAATACCTTTTCTCCTTGAAAGATCTCAATCTTCGCCTCAACGATGGTTGGACTTCTTGGCCTCCAATGACTTTGATGTTTCCTATACGCTTGGTAAGGGAAATGCAGTTGTTACTGCATTGAGTAAAAGACATGTCATTTTGGGAGCGATGTTCCTAGAGTGGAAACAGTTGGAGTATATTACTGGCTATAACTTCAGACCTCATTGTGAGTTAGAGCCAGATATGTTTGGAAGTGTGACTATCAGACCTACTTTGATGGAGCAGATCGGTGCTAGTCAAAGGTGAGATGTTAGACTAGCTAAGATCATAGTGAAAATAGATTACAGGGCAAAGTCTGAGGAGATGATGTAGTATGGACTCAACCAAGATGGTTGGCTTTGTAAGGATGGGAGATGTTTGTTTCCAATATTGACAGATTGTGAGATGAGGTGTTATAAGAGTGCCACCATTCTAGGTTGACTATACATCCTGGTGATAATAAGATGTACCATTATATAAAGAAAATTTATTATTGAGAAGGGATGAAGAAGGATGTTGGGACTTTCCTCTCGAAGTGTATGAACTGCCAGTTGATGAAGATAGAGTAGAAAAAACCAAGTGGATTACTGCAACCACTTGAAATTCCCAAGTGGAAATGGGAATACGTATCGATAGATTTTATTTATGGATTAAGGAGGACAAGAGGAGGGTACAATAGCATTTGGGTCATAGTCGATACATTCACGAAGAGTACTCGATTCATACCCATCAAGTCTAGTAGAATGGAATTCAAATTGGTCTAGTTGTATGTAAAGTGGATAGTGTGATTCCATAGTGTGCTGGACAACATTGAGAGTGACCGAGACCCTTTGTTCACTAGTGGGTTTTGGAAGAGCTTATAAGAGGTTTTGGGGACCGAGCTGCATCTCAATATAGCTTACCACTTGCAAACGGATAAGCGGACCGAGAGAGTGAATCGTATATTAGAGGATCTCTTGCGAGTTTGCATACTTAATTTTGGAGGCTTGTCGGACCATCACTTGCATTTGGTGGAGTTCGTATAACAATAAATATCAGTCTAGTAGCGGTATGGAACCATACGAGCATTGAGCATATGCCTTTTTCAGGGAATGACATGCACAAACTTGAGGAGCAACAGTTTGAAGAACGTGTGAATAGGAAAGTTGATAAGGCAATGTCTGCTCTGCGTGTATGGAATGATGTAACATTTGGGCTAAACTTTCCTCAGGATGTTCCTTCTGATGGTGAAGAAGCTATTCATTTGGAATTTGAACCCGAGATTCTACCTTCCAGATGGAGGGCTGAAATGCCTCCAAGACTAGACTATGAAGACGTTGATGAACTTTTCGGTCTTGACGATGCGGAGTATGATTCTTTGTTCTTTAACCCACAATATGAGCTGAAGTTGAAAGATGAATATGAGGATGATTTTGGAATATGTTAAATTGGATTAAGAAGGTGGTTGGTATTGTGCATCAATGTTGAACTAATATTCTTTTTTGGGCTGTTATGAGATGTACTCGTATTGAGTTTGATCAAAAGAAATGTTGTATTGTAAAAAAAAAAAAAACCATACGAGCATTGTATGGTTGACCGTATAATGTTTCTTCATATTGGTAGGAAACGAGGGAGAAACTGATACTTGGGCACATATGATTAGAGAAACCTCGGAGAAGATTGAGATCATTCGACAACGAATAAGAGACGTAGATATTTAGAGTTCTCTGTCAATGATATGGTGTTTGTGAAGATTTCTCCGTTGAAGAATGTCCTTCGATTCGGTGGTAATGGGAAATTGGTATAGAGATTCTTAGGTCCTTTTCCGATGGTAGAGAGGATTGTGAACCTAGCATATAGGGTTGACTTACCTCAGAAGATGGGGAACATGCACAATGTCTTCCATGTCTCTCATCTACCGAAGTTTGTGCACGACTTAGGTGTCAAGATTGCATTGGATCAACTTGATGATATCGAGATTGATCTTGAAGCTTCGAGACCTCGTAGGTCGGTTCATATTGTCGGACGTGATACGAAGCAGCTTAGCAGAAAGACAGTGGAGTTAGTGAAGGTTCAATGGGATGAAAGTAAGGGCGATTTCATATGGGAAACCGACGAGAGCATGAGGACTGGATATTCGAAGCTCTTTCCATGCTAAGGCCTACTTTTTATCATATTTACTTTCATTTTGATACCATATAGGATAGTGTAGTATCTCGCATGCTATGATAGGTTTAACTATACTACTGATTGCATGGCTGGCTGTTTGATATGTTTGATGGTTGCATATGACTGTTAGGCATGTAGGGTAACTATGGTTGACTATTCTTTGACTTGTTTAGGGATTTATGGGACAAAATTCCTAAGGGGGGGAGAGTGTAACAATCCATATTTTACTTATTGGTGGATCATAAAATATTATTATTTAATTCACATGAGGTGGTATGACTCTAAAATTTTGGAAAATGACTCTTAGGGACAATTTCCACATCAATGATTTTTATCGAATTTCTAGGTGACCATTTTGACCTTGAAAATCTTTTATGGACTGTAACTTTTGTTAGGAGCCAAATTAGGGTATAAAACCACTTTCATTTCTTCTAGATGATGGTTTTCCATTCCGTAGAGTGGTCATAGTAGCAAAACGGAGTTACCGTTTGAAAATTATGGTTGCTTTAAGTTTTGGCTGTTGTTAGCCAGTATTATTGGGTAGTTAGGTTGACCCATACTTAGACCCACCAACCAATTTTTGGATTCGAGCCTAAGGGGGACTGATGGAACTGTTTCCAGTCATTTTCATCTTCCCAAAAACATTTTTAAGCCTCCATTAACTATAATATCTTCAAAAATCATTTCTTTTCCTTACTAATCTTAGCCAAATCCTTATAGAAGGGTAATTAGCAAAGGAGATTGTAGATCTATCACTGTGGTGCTTAGGGATTCATCTTCCTTTGCAGTTTATCTTGAATGTAAGGGAGAAATTTGGTATTTTAGGTATTTGGTGAGTGGTTCTTGACCTCTCACTATTCTATGCATGTTTATATAGTTAAAATTGATGTTATTAACATGGTTTGGATCCTAAAACATTTTCTAACTTTAGTCACATCTTTGTACATGTTTACGGCCAAAATTAAAATGATTTAGAATGGTATTTAAATGGTTTTGCAACTTCTATTAATCATATTGGCATGCTAGTGTAAAAGTTAGATCAAGATTATAATTTGTATAGTTATTATCTTTTGATCCATTGTATGTGTGTATGGATGTATATGGACGATATTTCAGTTTGGTATGTTGTGCTTTGATATGAGTTTCTAGTGCTTTTAGCTAGTTAGGAAAGAAGTTGTCGAATTGGGAGAATCAAAGGCAAAAATGATTGGAATTGGATGAAATTTGAAGGTGGGGCTCTGGAGTAAGGGAGGAGCCCACGGTTCAAGTTGCATGAAATCTGGCATGTTAGATTTTCATTGTGACGACCTAAATCAAATCGATGGTGGGGCTTCAGGTCAGTTGAGTTGTGCTTTGGAAAACTTGGTGGAAAACTAGGGTGACTTCGAGTAATTTGGGGAAGGCATGGGGTTCAAGTGGTGGCCAAGTAAGCTCGGTGGGTTTCACTACGGGGCTTGCTTGTATAAAACACATGAATACTTCTAGCTTGGCTTTGAAATAGAAGGAAGTGGAACTGGGAAAGTTGAAGACAAATTTTGGCTAAGTGTTTAGGTCGGTACCCACCTGAACTGTGAAGGGTTAGGCTTGAGTTTTTGCGTTCGAGAAGGAGAAGAGGAGTTCAACTAACGGCTAAGGACCAAGATTGGGGTCAAAAGCTCAGCTCGGTATCGACCTCTTCAGGTTGCACCGATCTGAAAGAATTGTTTAAATCAGGGTGAAACTTCTGAGGTTTGAAGTGTGTGGTCTCTGCTTCATGGTGGAGGCATTCGTTCATCATTTGATGGTGATGTGATAGCACGATGTCGAGTGATTTTTAACAAATGAAGCGAGACTGGAGTGCTTCGATGTGATGGCTTTAGGACTTTGAGATATGGACCTCATGACTGATATGGAGGTTTAGAAATGTTCCGATGATGATGGCTCTAGGATGGGATCGTGATGGTAGCCCAAAAGGACAAGTCCTTGGACGTGAACTTGTGAAGTAGAGCTAGGACGCGTGTAACACCCCTAATTTTTTATAACATTATTCAGGAGATTTAATTAGATAAATTAAATAGAATAATGTAAATGTTAAGTGATAAGGGGATTGAGATTTGAATAAATACTTAAGGGGTCATGCTAAGTTTATTTAATTAAATGGGCTTAAAGTTAATTAATTTACATAAGGGTATATTGGGAATTAGCCGCACATAACCCCTTACCCTTATATATTCTCATTCCTACACCATTCACGTTCAAAAACAAAACATAAATGTAAAGAGGAGCCGGCCATTGCTAGGAAGAAAAGAGAAGAGAAATCAAAGTAAAGCTAAGGATTAAAGCAGGGGGAATAAATCTCAATCTCAATCCAATCTCCTTATCTTAATCAAGGTGAATAATAATTTACACCATCATTATTTTGTTTTATAATCATATGTTTTCAGATTTAAGATTAAATTCATTTTTATAATGATTTGGAAGATGATCTGCTTGGATTATAGTTTTTTTAGTTTAAGCAAGATTGTTTAAATGAGGATTTATGCGGGTTTTTTTATAGGAAAAACCGATTGTAAATTATTTTTGAATGCCATGGAAAAATCTTATGTTATGTAAAACATGAGTTTAGAGTTGGGTTTTAATTTTGATAATTTTCCAAGCTATGGAAAGATTATTATGAATTTTTCAATGGAAAATAAGGTTAATTGGGTTTAGAAATTTATTTCAAAAATTATATTAAGAATTTGGGTCTGAAATTTTGATATAGATAACATGATAAAAGTGAATTTCTGTAATTTTTGGGGATTTTTCCTAAGTGATTTTCTATGGAAATTAAATTATTTTAGAAGAATGACTTATTTACAATATTGGTTTTGCTTAATAGAAGGGCTTATTTGCTAAATTAACCTGGGGTTGGATCTGATATTAAGCGGCATTTATTTTGGTAAAGAATTTGAAAAGTTAAGGCAACCAATCATATGTTTACATGTGGCAGATTAGTTAGAAAGTATTTGCTTTAATTGGTATTAAACAGTTTTTACCCAGAAAACTTGGATCCGCCTCCTTTAGAAGTGCCTTTCGACTCCAATGCCTCCGCTCTATCTCAGTCGAAACCAACTCAGGACGAAACCAATACACAAAGTATCACTTAGATGGTACCAAGTGGATTGGAGAAAGGCGGAAGGCATGGTGTCGAAGGCATTGCTTCCGATGGGGTCGATACCTTTGTTTGTTTTAAAAAGTTAAGCGCATGCCTTTATTTTATTAAAGCTTTCGAAGGAGACAAAACATATGTTTTTGAAAGGGGTTTTCTAATAGCTTTCGAAGGGGGTTGCCATCTTATGTATTAAAGTATAAGCTTTCGAATGTGTTTCTTTACTTATAAAAATGATGCTTTTGAAAGTAGTGGTTCCGACTAGGTTGAAACCCAACCGTTGTTCTTTTACCTTTCAAGTGTATTGAAGTCATCAATGCTTTCAAATGGTAGTTTTTATTTTAAACTTATACTAAGCCACTTCCTAAATGCTTTCAAAAGGGTTCACGGGTTTCGAAGGCAATGGCTTCGAAAGGGAGTTTCGATGCTAATCTTCAGCGTTTTAACTTAAATGTTTTGAAGCTTTCGAAAGGGATGGTGCCGACGCCATCATGTTATCCCCGATACTTTTATGTGATAAAGAATGGTTTGAAAGGGATACCTTTTTTTAGATTCACTATGACCCAAATGATATTTTTAAATATAAACCCACTGGTTTCAAAAGGGGGACTTTCAATGGTTTCAGAAGAGATACTTCCAAAGATTTCGAAAGGGGTACTTTCAATGGTTTCGATGCTATGTTTCTAAGAGTTAATAAGTAATACTTTATTACATTCGAAAGGTTTCGAAAGGAAAGGGCCTAATGTTTTGAAAAGAGATTTATATGCTTTCGAAGGAGGTTATCCAGTGAGGTCGAAAGCAAGGTTTTGAAGGTTTCAAAAGCCTTAGTTTTCAAAACAAATAGCCTAATCTCATTTTAAAAGAAAACCATGGCATAAATTAATAAAGTGTTTTGAAAAAGAGTTTTTGAAGAATTTTTCTTTGATTAAAAGGTTAAAGGGATTAACTAAGTTATTGTGCTTGCTTCTTCATATATATATATATTCACGTTGTAATGGACCCATAACTGTATTTGGGGAAGTTTAGAATAACCAGCTAGGTTGACCCAGTAGTGAATATAAATTAAGTTAACTCTTGAATGAGTAGAATTGCATCCAGGGGGTCGGAAGACCAGAATATAGGATGCTAAAATATTAAAGGAAGATGTTGGTAGGAGCTAATAGGTTCTCAGTAAGCCCATGAAAACTGTGTTTAGGGAAAGATATTGGCAGAAGCCAATAGGTTCATAGTAAGTCCATGAAAACTATGTGTAAATGAAGATGTTAGAAAGACAGGTTCATAGTTAGCCCATGAAAACTATGATTTGATATTGGCAGGGGCCAATAAGTTTGTAGTTAGCCCATGAATACTAAATCCGAATTAAGATATTGACAGATGTTAATAGGTTCCTAGCCAGCCCATGAAAACTAGGATAAGAAGAAAGATGTTGGAGTTACCAATAGGTTTCTAGTCAGCCTATGAAAAACTAGGATAAGAGTAAAGGTATTGGAGTTACCAATAGGTTCTTAGTGATCCCATGAAAACCATGTAACTGGACAGGGAGTCCATAATCATTTTACCGGTTATTAGTCAGCCCATGAAAACTATTAGGTTAATAGTAACCATAGAAATTATAATTGAGACAGATAGTCAAAATGAATGGGGATGGGTAATCTAGAATTGATTCACTTATTTTGCTTATCATCATATCATATTGTTTTGAATTGTCTTAACCGTTGTGGATGCAGAGCATGATATATTATTTTATAAAGGTTTTAGTATACTAGTGAGGGGAAAACCCGTTCCGCTAAGCGGCGTGGTCTCACTAGATATCTAAATGATTTGAGATGGTAGATTATTATTCATACCAGGCTTTTTTTCTGACTCGAAGTTTATGTTTTTCCCTTAAACTCTTGGGTACTCAATTGATTTTGAGTAGTTTGAGAGTTGAGGTTTTCAGGTACCTCTTTAGACGAATAAAGCTCCGGAGACATGTAGGAGGCATGATAGCTATCTAGTGTTCTCTTTTATTTTAATTCCGCTGTGTTGATGTAAAGGCAAAGTTTTTAAATTGCATATATATACTCAGATCATGCAAGGGGGCATCTTCATATGTCGCTCTTGGCGTATGTTGTAATAAATATATATTTTCTCTGAACGTGGCTAATGATTGTGGGATTATGTAACAAATTTGAAATATTTTGAAATGGAATGTAGATCTTGTTTGATGTTTTAAAACTTTTCCATATTCATGTGTTTTTGTGTATCAATGTATCTAACATTGCCGTATTTGGTCACCGAGGATTAATAACTATGGATGACCGCGACATCCGTAGCCGTTAGTTTTGGGCCTCCAAGTAGGGGGATGTTACAAGTTGGCATCAGAGCATAGGTTTATGACAACTTAAAAGAAAATTAAACCTAAAAGCTTTTTGAAACATAATCCAATGAATCAAAAATATGATCAAGGTTTGGGTTAACGCTATAGTAACGTACTTGTATTTGACAGATATATATATATATATATATATAAGTACGTATTTCCTGTAACACCCCACTCCAAGACCCTCATTAGCAAAGAGAATCACGGAGGTGATTCCGTCTGCTAATGCGGAGAATAGAGTATAATAGGAGCGACCAAATGTAATTATGCTATAACTATCTACCGAATACGTCGAAAGGTGGAATCTATTTAAATTTTTCTCAATCAGGTGGTTCGACATATTCGATAAATACTTATAACGAAATTACAAATGGCTAAAGATCTATCAGAACAAAGCATAATAACATAATGAAATAGCATCACAGAACAGTATCACATAACAGCACAGAGTCTCAGAACAATACATCGTCAATACAGATCCAAATATATCATAAGGTGGGTACAAAGCCACCACTCACACAAGTGAGTCAAAAATATGTACATAAGAGACTGAATAATCAGAGTATCAAAATAGTGGACAAATATAAAGAGCTATCTATCAGCATAGCAGATTATGTCCAAGCGGAAGCACAGAAAGCTAAGTCCAGAGGCCTAACCTGAAACAACTCGGTCTGACCCGAGTGAGAAACACTCGGGTCAGGCTAGCTAAACAATCAGTTAATAAACTGAGATAAACATAATAGATAATGAGGCGATATATAACATAGTACTATAGACCACAAACTCTCACATAGAGAAGAAATAAACATCTAAGTAGAGATGTATAGCAAACCTTGTCTCATTGACATAACATAGTCACAAATGTCAAAACAAAACATCTAAGTAGAGATGTATAATAAGCCTTATATCATCGGCATAACGTAAGCACAAATGCCAAAACAAAAACATCTAAGTAGAGATGTATAATAAGCCTCATATCATCGACATAACGTAAGCACAAATGCCAAAACAAAAACATCTAAGTAGAGATGTCAAAAACGATACATCTAAGTAGAGATGTATAATAGGCCATCTAAGTAGAGATGCCAAAAACGATACATCTATGTAGAGATGTATAACGGCCATCTAAGTAGAGATGCCAAAAACGATACATTTATGCAGAGATGTATAACGGCCATCTAAGTAGAGATGCCAAAACGATACCTCTAAGGGAGACAGTCCGAAGACACTATCCCAAAGGTAATAAAAGGAATGTGTCACGAACTATTAGCAAGGAACCCATAAAGTGTTAACGTGAGTCCCATGCCCCACGTTCGCACTAAACGGTTTACTAACCAATCGTAAGCTTCCACACTGAAAGCAGTACAAATTTCACCTCATGTCATCGGTAAACTAGGCCGAAAGGCCAAAACGATCAATCGAATAGGTCGGGGATTAACCGGAAAGGAAATACACACGGTTTCATAGGCCGGAGTTTTTCCCAACCATTTAAGCACCTTTCCACTTCACTCGAAGTGCTAAAGTGTGAGTGTGGGATTTTATTATAGAAAATAATTATGGAAAACGGATTTATAATTGGTTTGAAATCACTTTAAAACGGCCTTTGAAAACTCCCCTATTATGGAGTAATTAATTTATTAATTAAAAATAATATATAATAATTTCGAAAGCCATTTCGGAGTGAAAAATCCTTTTAAAACCATTTTATAAGGCCCGTGTACGAAATCCAGTGACAAATCTCAAAGAAATCGATAAAACCAGAAAATCACTGAAAATATTCTAAGTGTTGGAAAATAGTCCAAAACTGACGCGAACCCAAGTTCGGAAAATTATTCGGACCAGCAAACTGAATCCGAATGGCATGAAAATTGGTAGGAACGTAGTCCGACATTCCTACTTTAGAACGCAAAAAGAAATACTCGATTCCGACTTGAAACGAAGTCGCAGCAACGCTCCAAAGTCGGACCCGGAAACAGTGAATACACTGTTTCTGGCTGAGATCTGGGTCCCTCTTCGACAGCAATTTCGAAGAGTTAGATGAACTCAGATACTAATCAAACTTTCTAGAGATAGAGGACGGAACTCCAACTTTCCAACGAGACCAAAATAGATGAAATCCGACAAAGGACGAGCCCGGGATGGCGTCGCAAAGTCGGGGTTCTGTACTGAAAACAACGGGAGAAAAGAGACTAAGGCCTATAGTTATGCACTAACAGACCAGAGATGAAAAACCCCAATTTTGGCATAGTAAACTTCCAATTCTGCCAAAATGAATAAAATAAAAGTTGTAGCTTAGTTTCTAAGCTTTCTGGAATGACCAAGATCGTCAAATTCCGATCGGGATGAAAATTTTATGACTAAAACAATTCTCAGATCTAAATTCTATATCACTGTCAATGTGCTCTCGGGACAGCAGTAAGAATGCACAGTTTTGACCAAATTAACTTCGAAATTTCATAAAACTCAAAACATGAAAGTTTTAGCACTAAATCTAGGCTTTCCAGAACATCCAAAATTATTAGATTTGGATAATAAACGAGTAACTTATGGCTAAATCAATTTCAGGTTTTTATTTTATCATCCCTGTAGTTTGTTGTCAGGTCAGCGACAAACAAACATGATTTCGACCATTCAAACCACAAAATTAGGCAAAGCTCAAAACATAAAAGTTATAACCTACAGAATAAGATTTCCAGAACATCAAGAAAATCTTAATTCTGATTTAAGATGAATGAGATATGCCTAATTTACTAACAGCAATAAACTAATTATAATTTCAGCTAGCATATATTACCTCTTTCCGAAGCAAGAAAAGTATGCACAAACACTTGATGTGCACTCCAAAAGCTAGAGAGAGGAGATCAAGAGGCTTCATAACAAAAATAAACCAAAAAGCATGTATTAAAAATTAATTTCAGAAATTAGAATGAAGATTAGATAGTGATTAGAGAAGGATTGCTTTACCTTTTAACTTGTATTAACCTAGATTAGCTATGTGGAGAGGAAAATGGATCTTCTACCAAATGGAGGCCATTATTTAGGTTTTGCTCTAGGGTTTAAGGGTTGATGGAATGAGATGTTGGCTGAAACAAATGGGTAGAAGATGGTTTATAGGCTAATGGAAGTGGGTTTGTGGGCCTAATACCCATTAGGACTTGAATATGTTCTATATCTCAAGTTAGCTGATTTCTCTAAATACAAACTACACATTATTTACCCATAAAATTTTAAAATATGTTACAAAAATAATTTAGCTATAGTTATAAAATTTTACATCACAATATTTGCCAACTTACAATTTAACCCCTAATTATTCCAAAACATCTTTTAGTCAAAATTGCCCAAAAATCACCGTTTTGCAATTAAATTATAAATTAAATTCCCAATTCAAATATTGCACTATTTTACACATATAAAATTTTGCAATATTATAAATTTCCATTTTCCCTAATTAATTTCCATTAAATTCTCTATTTTATACTTAAGCCCAAAATATTAATTTATTCAAAATAACTAACTTTTGAACAAATTAGCCAGATTAAAAATTCATTAATAGCTCCAATTAAATTAAAATCAAAATTTTAATTTATTATTTGGTAATTGCAATCACGGGTTGTTACATTTCCTCTCTCTTAGACCGTTCTTGTGTATCTTACTAAGGCTCGTATGCAGATTTACGAGAAAGAAGATATGGAAGTAGGAAACGGAAGAGGAAATCTCGGTGGAGGAAGCACCACAACCAATGGAAATGTTCGACCTAATACCAGGAGGAACCAAGGTCGATAGGCTAATGCTAACCAAAATGCTGATGCAATGTGGGTGCTGGAAATCACACCAGACTATTGTTTGACACGAGATTTTATGCTTTGTTTCTTATTATTTCAGGTACTCTTAAATGAGTAGATTAGATAGCATGTCTAGGTGTACGTGGTGGCAGTGCAAAGGATGAGTAGGATGGAGCTTCTCATATTATATATAGATATACATATGCTTATTCCACCATGCAACACTATGAAGCCTAGACAGTGTTTGCTTTACTATTATGAGACAACTTATTTGAGTTTATTTTTGCTTTGTATAAACTCTATTACTATGTTGTATAACTATGTGGATCTGCACTCTGATGGTTGGTATACTTAGTTATTACCGTCTCTCCTGGTTATACCTGTGATGCATATTATATTTTATTCCATGTGTTGTGGGATATACGATAGGGTCTATGATTGGTTTTCTTTTCTTTTACCCTTGACAATCGTCCTACATCGGCTGAGCACCGCAATAGCTTACTATTTTGGTATATTATATGCCGCTGGTGTAGGGCAGTCGCCATAGATAGGGTGCAACCCTAACATAGTTTCCACCCTTAAATCTGGTTTTAAAATATCAATGAGTCATGTCTTCAGATCAGTTCTGGTATCCTAATACAATGTGATCTTCATGATCTCCTGAATGCAATTCTACTCACTCAAGAGTTTAAGTCTGACCATACCAACTACTGAAATAACCCTAACCAATTGTCGATACCTAACCCCTAAGGTAATAAATGTTGGGTGATAGCATAAACACATAAGTGAGCATGTCAACGTATTTGCATATATAATAATAACTAATCAAGATACAAAACTGAACATAGAACACACCATCATGTTAGTTTGCGGAAGATGGATCTTAAGGGTAATTTAACACTAGAAGGGTGATGAATGGTGTTTACTGTTTTTTGTGAATCTTTTTAAACTCTTTTAAGATTATAATAAAAAAATGCAGAATCAACAATCACAGATGTAAACACGGACATGTATAAATGCAGTAAAATAAAAAGTAGAGAGTTGGAGAGATCACACCAAGAATTTTTATACTGGTTCGGAGTTACCCTACATCCAGTCATGTACAGTTTCTTATACAGATTTCTTTTCAAATATCAAAGTCAATATAGTTTCAATTTCAAGGCTATAAGACACACCCTCTAGATTTTCCAAGCTATGGGTACACTCACTGGATCGGGACGGACTACCATCACACCTACTTGGATTCAAACAGGACACCAAGTACATCCACTTGATTCAGACGGGACACAAGCACACCCACTTGAATTTCAGGGACACCAAGCACATCCAAGTGTAGAAGAGTATGATTTGATAGAGTTTACAGACTCAATTTCTTGATCTTGAGTACAAATGATCCTATAACCTCTTGAATAGAACTTTGATCTTGATTTGAATAAGAGAGATAAGAGAGATCAGAGAGTAAACAATAGAGAATCAAATCAATAAGTTTGAATTTGATTCTGGTTGAATTTGAGAAGGTTTTGAGTAGATTTTGTTTAGAAATCAAGAGAGTGAAAGAGGAGAGAAAATATGAGAAAGTAGTTAACAAAAATTCGTTTGGAAAACCCCTATTTATAGAGAAACAACAACCATGTCCATTCGTAAAGAGATATGACGAAAAGACATTTCTATTCAAATTTGAATTTTGAAATTCTCGGCCTATATGTCGACATACATGATGGGGATATGTCAATATATCCTCTATAATTTCAAAAAACCATTAAATAAAAATTATTTTGAAAACATTAAGTTTTGTAAAATATTTTGATACTTTGTAAAATCATTTAAACATAGTTTATACACATTTTAATCATAATTAATCTTAATAAAACTTTATAAAATTATTTTGAAATATTTTAATATATAAAGTATTTAAATATGACTTTCTTTTAAAAGTAAAAATATGACACATATAAGTGAATATATATTTATAACATGAGTATATCTAGACAGATGGATCTTTATCTTATATGAATCGTATGATGAAGTACCACATGAGTGGATATATAGGAATCCAAATCCGTCGAATGTTATTGTGAACTTGTATAGTTCACACTCCTTAGTTTAGCTATACCAATCAGTAATAGTTATTTTCACAAAAGGGCTCATAGAGTTCAACTCCAGTTCTAAACCCATGAGTCCGAAGCTTTCTTCGTAACTCCTGGAACTTCTTCGTAATGGCTCCGTTCCATGCTTCATTTCACAGGGAACCTCCCCGATACATATAATATATTCTTTTCAATACATATAATATATTCTTTTCCGATACATATAATATATATATATATAATATTGAAAAATCCATTTTTCAATATCTTTCCTTAATTTCAAAATCTAATTCCCATATTGTTTTGTTGTTTTGTAGTTTAATAAATGTCAAAATATACTTTTAAATACTATAAGCATTTATAAAGCATAAAACTAAAACTATATCAAAGTATAATAGATTAAAAGTATATTTAAATTAAAATACTTAAAAAATTAATTACTCAAAACATAATAATCTTGTAATCAAAAAGTTAAGAATCATTTGAAGGCTATTTTGAAAAATCATTTTAAAAATAAGGATTCATTAAAATCATTTTTGAAATTCAGAATATTTGAAAATCAGTTAAAATTAGATCATAAAATTTAAAACCTTTTTGAAAAATGAAGAAAGACCAAAGAAGTGCTATAAGGGTTTTAACAAAACAATCTATGACTCTATAACTTATCTGGATATCTTGAATCTTTAATACTCATGAGTCTTCAATCTCTAACTCTTGGAACTCTATATTAGCCTCCTGAATCTACTTTTGATATTGTACAGTTTTCTTAATCAACAGATATCTAATATTCTGTATTATATACAATATATAACTTGATAAAAAATATTAGTATCTATATTTCTTATAATGTCATATGGTTGTTGTCATCAAAACCAATGCCTAAAGTATTAACATCATATATATATATGTATGTATGTATGTATGTATGTATGTAGTATGTTCATATGATAACTATTTTATACAAAATTACTAGTAATAAAGTAAGACTTCCTTCCACAAACTATTAAAAATGGACTAAAACATCTTTTCTTTCCTTTGAAAACTTTTTCAAAATACTTAACAAAACCATATTTTTGTTTATGGAAAACTTGGCCCAATATAGAGTCAAAAACTGTCAAATGTCATAAAAATAGCCATCTTTCTTTTCAAAAACTTATGCTACCGCACATTGAAACATATCATGTTATCGCATATTGAAAACATATGTCATCGCATGTCAATTAAATCGTTGCCATCACATGTCAAAACAACTATAGCTATCGCACATCAACAGAAATAAAGCCATCACAAGTTGGCAAAATATACAATTATCGCAAGTTGAAAACATAATAGCTATCGCAAGTTGAAAAAATATAGATATCTCAAATTGATTAAATAATAGCTGCCGCAAGTTGGTAAAAATGATGGCTACCTCAAGTTGATAAAAATGATAGATGTCGTAAGTTGATTAAATAATAGCTATCGCAAGTTGATAAAAATACATAGCTATTGTCGGTTGACATAACAAAGCTATCTCATGTTTATAAAACATGGCTACATATTGATAAAACACAGATATCGTATATTAATTAATGGGGTTATCGCAAATTGATTAATGACATTTCTATAATTATTTGCAAAATTGATTTAATTCTTTTAATAGTAATAACTTTTTACCAAACCAATTTCTTTATCAAACTCTTATTGGTTAATCAAAATCTTTTCAGAAGTTTGCATTAAATAAAGAGAAATTTTCTCCGATTTTCTAAAATATTAAATTCCTATTAATTTGTCTTTTAGTTGTTAGAACCTTATATTTTGATGTTTTGACAGCAACAACTGTACAAGTATATATTGTATATACTAACCATTTTTGCAGGAAATCATATCAACTTTACAAAGAGACAACTATATCAAAATGAAGACAAGATTGACGCTACAACGAACTATCAGTCGTCGTGTCTATATCTAGAAGTATAAAGTTGTTAAAATCTCTCCTACATTATATATATATATATATATATATACCCACACGCACGATCTTTCATTGAAATTTATAAAACATCCCAAAAAATTGAATTTCAGCTGGTTGAAATACCCAAGTCAGCCGACTGAATTTGTGCACATGCACATATTTATTTATGAATATTCAGCCGACTGACTGAAAATGGCCTAAATTGAACTATATTCTTGCTGATTTAAAAAACCATCGCTTCAGCTAGCTACCAAACCTTATTTAGCTGGCAGAATTCATATAACGGTTAGTTTTCTGAAAAGGTACTTCTTCTTCATAAAGGGTCACATCTTTAAAACCAAGAGTTGCAGTCTTGACTTTTCACCGTTTCTTCTCATGAATTATTGCAACTATTAAACTTTATATAAAGCAAATTATTTCATTGTTTTGATAATCAATTATATTCCCAATTCTTTCTATCTATACTATTGAACTCTTAAACATTCAATTACAAACTATTTTACATTTTTGATTACACGATCATTCAAGAAAATTTTCTTGTGATCAAAATTATTTCCTTTCTTCACAAACTACACAATATACCACAAAGGAGAAGATTATAAGAAGGGTGTACGTTATTGAATTATCAGTGTTATTCAAGAGCATACTCATTCAAATACTTTTCTGTTGCTTATAGTTGAAGTCATATTGTTGTATCCTCAGGCGGTTGAAGTCCTATTCGGTTGTCTAGGCGGTTGAAGTCCTGTTCAGTTGCTTAGGCGGTGTAATAGATGTTCCTGCAGTTTAAGTGAGGGTATCGATTAAATCCAGAAGGAGTCTGGGACTGGATGTAGAACGGGAAGTTCGAACCAGTATAAAAATCTCTTGTGTCATTTACTTTATTACTTTTACTTTTATATTTATATTCTGCACAAGTAAATAGTTTGGTTAATATTTCATATTACACAATCCTTAGTCACTTTCATTTGGTATCGGAGCAAGGTCATAATATAACCATAACAAAGTTTTTTGATATTCAAGTAATATGGAAAATAATACAGTATCAAGTTTTGTTGAAGGTCAATCAACTACACGACCACCACTATTTAATGGATTAAACTATAATTATTGGTCAACTAGAATGAGAATTTACATGCAAGCAAATGGATACGACACTTAGAATATCACTCAACAAGAATATTTTGTACCTACCTCTCCTTATGCACAATGGTCAAATACACAGAAATTAGATGCTACTGCAAATGCTAAAGCTATGAATATGTTGTTTTGTTCCTTCGATAAAAATGAGTTTAACAGAGTTAATATGTGTACTTCAGCATATGAAATTTAGCGCACCCTCAAAGTTACTCATGAAGGTACTAATAAGGTTAAATAAAGCAAGATATCTATGCTTAAGAATCAATTTTAGAATTTTAGAATGAAGCAAGATAAAACCATAAATGAGATATATTCCAGGTTTCAAGATATATATCACTCATTTCTGGCATTAGGAGAAAAATATACAGATTTTGATATTATTTCAAATATCCTAAACTCTTTAATGGATGAGTAGGAACGAAAAGTTTTAGCAATTGAAGAAGCAAATGACATTTCTACCATAAAACCGGAAGAGTTAATAGGAAATCTCCAGTCATATGAAGTTAATTTGCCGGCAAAAAGAGTTCAAGCTCAAGATAGAAAAACAATAGCATTTCAGGCCGAACAGGAAGAATCTGATGAAGATGATATGGCATTTATAGCTAAGAACTTCAAAAAGTTTCTAAAATTTAGGAAGAATAAAAAATTTAAAATAGCAGAAACAACAATAAACTATCATCCTCAACTCTTGAATGCTATGAATGTCACAAAAAGGGGCATATGAAGAAAGACTGTCCAAATTGGAAGAGAGATAGAAATAATTACAAAAACAAGAGTGATATATATAAGAAGAAACAAGCCTTTTTAGTTACATGGGATGACTCGGATTCCTCTTCCTCATCAGACAGCGACAGTGATTCAGAACAAGCCAACATATGCTTTATGGCCACAAACAATGATGTTAGTGATCTTACTTTTGATGATTTAGTTGATATACATTCTGAATTATTAGATAAACTAAGAAATCATAAGAGAAAGTATTAAGATTCACTAGAAAGGCTAAATAGAAATGAAATCGAAGTTGATATGTTAAGAGATGAAAAGAAAATCTTAGAAGAAGAATTTGTTATTTCACAAGAATCTTGTTCTAATATTGCTTCTCAACTTACTATATTAAGTAGTGAAATCGAGATTCAAAAAGAAAAGAATGACACATTATCAATGAAAAATCATGAATTGAAATCAATTGTTAAAATAGTAGAACTAGATATTACTAGTCTTAAAACAAAGTTAGATAATATTACCAAAAATGATTCTACTTTAATAGAGGTAGAGAAAATCTTTCTAAGATTATAGAAAATTCACAATCTACTACTAGTAAAAAGGGATTAGGATATAACGAATTGGCAAAATTAAAAACTAGTCCTAAACAATATAACTCTCTATATACAAATGTCAAGAAAAAACAATAATCTTGAAAAGCCTGGTTTAAAATCTATTAGTCAAAAGAAAACTACAACCCATTCAAAATCTATTAAGATTCGGGTTCCAAAAACTAATAATCATTTAATTAGAAATGAGTATATAAAATCTTTATAACTTCTGTTCATAAGAATAATAATTTTTTTACAAAGGGAGTTTTAAACCCTCATGGGTTTGGTTTCCTAAGATCTAACTCTTAGGACCCTAATAAAAGAAATAGGTACAAACATCATTTCTACATTTTTTGCAGGTACCACATAAAAAAAGGAAAATGGATACTTGATGGTGGTTGCTCAAAACATATGACGGGAAATAAAGAAATGTTAACAAACTTTACATACTTAGATGGAGGATCTATGACATTTAGAGATAACTCCAAAGGATATATCATTAGTAAAGGCGATGTGAGCAACGATGGTACATCTAACTTACCTCTTATTACAAATGTTTTGTTAGTTAAGAATTTAAAACATAATATCTTAAGTATTAGTCAACTCTATGATAAAGATTTCAAAATTACTTTTGAAAAAGATAAATGTAATATTTATGATAAAAATCAAAATTTAATTTTTGAAGGAAATCGTAAAATAAATATATACGGTTTAAATATGAAAATTAATCATAACACAAATTTATGTTTAATAGCCAAAGAAAATAATCCTTGGTTATGGCACAAGAGATTTTGTCACATAAATCTCAAAGCTATAAGCAAATTATCTAAAAATAATTTAGTAAAAGGATTACCAAAAATGAATTATAAGGTAAACAATATTTGTGATGATTGTCAATTAGGAAAACTAACAAAATCATCATTTAACTCTAAGAAAATTATCTACATTACAGCCACTTAAACTATTACATTTAGATCTTTTTGGACCTACTCAAGTTCAATCAATTAATCATAATAAGTATGTATTTGTTATTGTAAATGATTTTCCAAGATATATATGGACAATATTTTTGAAAAATAAAAGTGATACTTTTGAAAATTTTAAAATCTATGCCAAAAGTATTCAAAATTTCAAAATTTTAAAAATTAAGAACATTAAAAGTGATCACAGTGGTGAATTTGATAATGATTTATTTGAAAATTATTGTAATAGGAAAGGAATTTTTCATAATTTTCCGTTTCCTAGAACTCCACAACAAAATGGAGTTGTAGAAAGGAAAAATAAAACACTACAAGAATGCACTAGAACTTTACTTGGCGGTAGTAATTTGCCAAAACATTTTTGGGCAGAAGCTGTAGTAATTGCTTGCTATGTTTTAAATCGTGTCTCTATTCGTTCCTTAACTAAACACACACCATATGAGCTGTTCAATGGTAAGAAACGTAATATCTCTTATTTTCAAATTTTTGGTTCTAAATGTTTTTTATTAAATACAAGAGATCAACTTGGAAAATTCGATCCAAAATCCGATGAAGGAATATTTATTGGATATTCGAAATGAAGTAAACCAGACAGAATATATAATAAAAGAACAAAAATAATAGAAGAAAGGCTACATGTTTCTTTCGATGAAAATTCAAAATTTAAAAATAATGATGAAGATGAAGAAATAAATACAAAATAAAGTAATTCAGAAGATGAAAATATTGGAAATATTGTTGAAAATAATATTGAAAATTTGCCCATTGAAAATGAAGTATGTTCTCCACCTAGAGTGTTAAGAAATCATCCAGTTGAAAGTGTTATTGAAGAAATAAATATAAATGTAAGGATAAGAAGTCAATTAAATCAAATGGGACATGTTGCTTTTATTTCTAACATTTAACCTAAAAATGTAAAAGAAGCTTCAACCGATGACTATTGGATTTTAGCTATGCAAGAACACTTAAACCAATTTGAATGAAATGACATTTGGGACTTAGTTCCTAGCCTAGTGATCAGACAGTTATTGGTACAAAGTGGGACTTTAAAAATAAAGTAGATGAGCAAGGTAACATAACTCATAATAAAGCTAGATTAGTCACTCAATGCTACAATCAAGAAGAAGAAATAGACTACAAAGAAACTTTTGCTCTTGTCGCTCGATTAGAACTAATACGTGTCTCATTAGCCTTCTCTTGTTATCATAATTTTAAATTATATCAAATGGATGTAAAAGGTGCATTTCTAAATGGTTTTATAAAAGAAAATGTTTATGTAGAACAACCACCATTGTTTACACATGAAAAATATCCCGATCATGTTTATAAACTAAAGAAAGCATTATACAGTTTAAAACAAGCACCCCGTGCTTGGTATAATCATCTTAAGAGCTATCTTATAAACTTAGGTTTTGAAATTAGAAAAGTTGATCAAACACTTTTTATTAAATAAGATAAGAATGATATTTTAATAATTTAGGTTTATGTAGATGATATTATTTTTGGTTTCGCAAATGAAAAATTATGTAAAGAATTTTCTAACATTATGAAAAGTGAATTCGAGATACCACATATAGGAGAACTTACATATTTTCTCGGTTTACAAATTAAACAATTAAATAACGCTATTTTTATAAATCAAGAAAAATACTATAATAATTTAATAAAACGTTTTGGTATGGGGAACACTTCTGCAAAACCAACTCCCATGAGCACCATGGTCCATCTCAATCGAGACGAAAATGGTAAAAGTATGGATCAAAAATTATATTGAAGTATGATTGGTTCTTTACTATATTTGACTGCTAGTTGTCCCGATATCATGATGAGTGTGCGTCTTTGTGCACATTTTCAGGCAAATCCTAAAGAATCACATTTGCGAAACATGAAACAAATTTTGCGCTACTTAAGCAACACTAGAGACTACGACCTCTTTTATCCGAAAGAATGTCCTTTCGAATTAGTATCATACAATGATGTTGACTTCAGTGGATGTCGAATGGATCAAAAGAGTACAAGTGGTACATGCCACTTCATTACACAGTTTCTAGTATCGTGGTTTAGTAAGAAGCAAAATTGTGTCTCACTCTCGATGTGTGAAGCAGAATATATCTCTACTGCCTTGGCATGTGCACAAGTAATTTACATGCAACATACTCTTCATGATTTTGGCATCAATCTTTCTAATTCAACGATTTATTGTGATAACACAAGTGCCATTAACTTGTCCCAAAATCAAATACATCATTCTCGCACCAAACATATAGATATTCGACCTCATTTTTTACATGAAAACATAGACAAAGATGTCATTTCTCTTGAATTCATATCTTCAAAAAATCGAACAGCAGATATATTCACTAAACCGTTGAATGAAAATACTTTTATAAAACTAAGACGAGAACTTGGAATTATATCTCTACAAGAATTATAATTTTTTATCTCTATATGTGATAAAGAAATAAAGTGCATAAATTTTTTTTAGCCAAATTAGCAGATCTTCTCTTGAATTAGATCCTATTATTTTAGATAAATCAAATAAAAGGTAATAAAATTTGTTTTTATATTAACCAACAAAAAATATATATATAATTCATAGGTTAGAAATCAAAATGGATTTTAAACTTTTCAAATATTTCTAAAAATAGAAATCATTAATATATATAAGATCAACATAAGTGTGGAAGAAATAAATATAAAAACTATAATCAACTTTTCAGATAAGAATGTCTTCGAAAGATAATTCTCCGTACTCATCCATTAATTTCAGCTCATCCATTATGACATCTTCAAATAACTCAACTCCTATATATGTTCCCATACGCATTATACCTTCTCCAAATCATCACACTGGCTATACTCCGAATAGAAAATGAGTCAGAAGGAACATAGATTTTGGTTCAGCTTCTACTCAACATAAATAAGTGGTATACATCATTTTCAACAAGAAATAATCAGTGTTCAACGCGAAATATACTATGAGTGGAAAATTCAAGGAGCTCATTTGAGTTTTCTTGAGAAATGTGCTCTTAAGATTTGTGGTCATTCACCTACAAGTAATGGCATCCAAAGACAATCGCCTCACCACACGGAAACTTCTCCTCGTAGTTCATGGGAAAAGGGTCCATCAAGCAAACTCACACCTTGTTCGTAAAAAATTTCTGGCCCCTATCAAACCATTGATGGAAAAAAATAAATTTGAACTGGATTCGTTCGAAGGTTGCTCATCAGAAAAATCCAAGCCTTTTGAAAATAAATAAATACGGTCTCCATATACGTTGGATGTAATGCCCTTGAATTTTAATTAACATTATTTGGGATATTTAATTGGATAAATTAAATAGAATAATGTGAATAATTAGGGAGATGAGATTAATAAATCCAATGGTCGTGTCTTAATGAATGAACAAAAATAAGACTTAACTAAATTAAGAAGGAGGAATTTCCTAAGGGGTACACTTGGAAATGAGGCTACATTTCTTAGTATAAATCTCTTCCTCCACTTTAATAAACTTTCACTTTCTCATTCATAACTCCTCACTTATATTTCATTGACCATTAAAAGCTCCAGGAAGAGCAATAAATTGAAGGAAATGCTAAGGAATTGAAGCTAGAAAATTATCTCATTCTCCAATCAACTAATCAAGGTGAATAATCATGTTTATCATCTCATTTTCTATGTTTAGATAGGTTATGGGTTATACCTGATTCATGTTTGTGATTTTGGTTAGGATATAACCATTTAAACCTTTGTTTGGATAAGACTTAGGTGTTCTAACATGTTAATGGGCTAATTAACACGTTTTATTTGGTTTTGGGTAAATTCCGAGTTGTTTTGATCTTCATATGCTTTGAAATTTTAATATGTTGAAGTATATGATTTATAAGATTTTTGGGTATTTTTCCTTAGTGGTTAACTAAGGCAATTAAATTAATTAAGCCTAAAGGCTAAACTGCAATATTGCTTCCGCCTTGGTTAAAGCCGGAGGGAAATTGCTTTCAAAAATTGATTTGGGGAAGTATAGTGTTTTACGAAAAAGGTTGACCTTTGTATACCTTTTACTATTCGAAAGCATAGGTGGAAGCCCCTTGACCAATCACAATTAGACGAGCAAGATAAAACATCACTTCAGTAGGCCCAGATGGTCCCACTGACTCCAAAAGCTGCTTTTATCCCTTCGTCTAAGTCAAAGGGCGGGCATGGTGAAGAAGGGAAGAGGGGCGAAGGGTTGGGAAGCTGCTTCCTTTCTTTCAAATGGAAATAAAAATCACTTTCAACTAAGGCGAAGGGGATCCTTCGATTCTATAAATTTTATAAAAAGGCCAAGTTTTATATACTCAAAGAGGGGCCACGAAAGGGATCTTCAAAAGCCAAAACCTTCAAGAGTTAATGTTTTAAATGCTTTCTAGAAAGATTTTTATACCCTTCGACAAAGTCGAAGGGAAAGGGGGAGGAAAATACCAACCCTCCCATTGTTTTTAAAGTAAAATTTTTAATACCTTTCGACAAAGTCGAAGGGTGAACCTTCCGACAAGGTCGGAAGTATACTTTCGAAGGGTTAGTTCCAACACCAACACCAAGACTTCATTGTTTTTGAATGATTTCGAAAGGTTTTGATTTCAAAAGGTTTTGATTTCGAAACGTTTGATTTCAAAAGGTTTTGATTTCGAAATGTTTGATTTCGAAAGGTTTTGATTTCGAAAGGTTTTGATTTTGAAAGGTTTGATTTCAAAAGGTTTTGATTTTGAAAGGTTTTGATTTCGAAAGGTTTGATTTTGAAAGGTTTTGAAGGGGTTACCTTCAATGATTGCGAAAGGTTTTGAGTTCCATTGCTTTCGAAAGGTTTATAAATGGTTTTATAAGGGGGGATACTCTAAGCTTTTGACAAGTTCGAAAGGTAGAACCTTTCGACTAGGTCGAAAAGAAACTGTGATGCTTTCAAAAGAAAGGTTTCCAAAGGGGCTAACTTCAGATGGTTATTTGCTTTTGAATGGGACTTCATTCGAAGGGTTTTAAAAGGCAGTTTTAGCCATTTTTCTTGAGTAAATTTTTGCTAATTCGAAGGGGCTACTTCGAATGGTTATAGCATAAAATACTTATCTTTGTTTGAATATATATAAGGAGGATCCTTATTTAAATTGAATGTTATAAAACCTTGGGGACACCAGAGTGGTTTTAATGTTTTCGATACATAGTTTGAGGTTACAAACAGAAATATGCTTTCGAAAATACACATTAGGGTATCAATGTCTTTTTATATAATTTAACCTTATTGGGGCTACTAATGGGAATAGGTTAAACAGGTGGTATACCTAGGGAAAATAATTAATCATGGGGATCATGAATTTTTATAAATAATCATGAGGATCATGATATTTTAATTGGCCAAGTGATGGATTCTTGATTAACCTAGGAAAACCATGGAATGTGCGGTGGATAGCCCACATCAAATTTCTAAAGTAAAGAATGTTTTTCCAGAGGTGGTTAGCCTCGGGATTTGGCACCCAAGGGTTCATAGTCATCCTAGGAAAACTATAGAGTGTGCGGTGGATAGCCTATACCATCTTTTATAAAACAATGTACGATGGATAATCTGCATTTATTTTAAAGGGATTTGGGATGGACGGTCCTATTAAAGTTTTGACGGATAATCATTTTAAAGATTTTAGAGGGGAACTCTAATAAATTGATTTTAGATGGAAAATCTAATATATTGCCTTTAGATGGGATATCTAATAAATGGGTGGATGGGATATCCAATGTATATGATTTAAGGCTTTATTTCATATTATGTTAAGACTAATCATTTTGGATGTAGGGGCATAGTAAATGATTTGCATGTTTTTTTTGGATACTAGTGAGGAGAAAACCCGTTCTGCTAAGCGGCATGGTCTCACTAGCGATCTATTTATGATAAGAGATGATAGGGGATTATTCATACCAGACTTATTGTCTGACTCGAAGTTTGTGTTTCTCCATAAACTCTCGGGTACTCAAAATTAATTTGAGTAGTCTGAGAGTGGGAGACTTTTAGGTTTTTGAACGAATAAGCTTCCGGAGACGTGCAGGAGGCAGCATTAGCTATATAAGAGCTATTTTGTGTATTCCGTTGTGATGTACTAAGAACTGTAAAGTTCATATTATTAGTTCTCTGATCATTATAAGGGGACATCTTCATATGTCGCTCTTATTGTATTTTGTACGTGTATATGTGATCCGAACGTGGTTAATGTCTGGGTTTATATAATTAAATCTTAAATCGAAATTCATAAGAAATGAGAAAATTTGTTTTGTTGAAGTTTAACTTTTTTCATATTCTTTTGTTTCTGTGTTGCCAATTGTTTCAAGATTCTGATTTCGATCACTGAGAAATAACACCTATGGATGACTGCAACATCCGTAGTAGTTAGTTTTGAGCCTCCAAAAGCGGGATGTTACAAGTTGGTATCAGAGCATGGTTTATGTACTTAAAAGTAATTTAAACCTTAAAAGATTTTTAAAGCATAATCTAATGAATCTAAAATATGGTTGGGCTTGGGTAAGCGTTATAGTAATTTATGTGTACTTTGCTATAAATACCTAAGTATGTATTCCCCACTCTCTTAGATCGTTCTTCTGTATCTTACCAAGATTGGATTTCAGATAGTAGGGAATTAAGATATGAAGGCAGAAAATGGAAGAGTGAATCAAGGTGGGAGACGCACCACAACACGTGGAAATGTTCGACCCAATACTAGGAGCAACCAGGGTCGATAGGCAAATGCAAACCCAGATGCAAATGCCAATGTTGGTGCTGAGATTCCATCGGTTGATATAGGGATAATGTATCAGTTCTTCGTGACTATGATGCAAGCTGGGGAAGCTGCGGAAGTGGCTGTAAGGAATGCTGGAGGAGCTAATCTAGTGGCCCTAGTTGGCAATAATTATGCCAAGCTGAGCAAAGATTACGCTAGTCTTGAAGGGAAGCTTTTCTAAGAACCGAGGATGCAGTAGGAGTGGAGAACTGGCTATTACATTGTGAGAGGATATTTGTAGATCTCGGCTTGACAGATATGCAGAAGAGAAGACTTGCTTCAAGGCAATTGCAGGGAGCAGCGTTGTTTTGGTGGAATGGAGTTACTATAGGAGATACAGAGGAAGACCTGACTTGGGCTGAATTTCGAAGGAGGTTCGAAGAAAGATTTCTATTAGAGGTTGCCTAGTCATCATTGCTCAGGAAATTTGCAGATTTAGTCCGGGGGGATAGATCGGTGATTGAGTATGCTACAGAGTTTGATGAGTTGTCCTGTTACGGATATGCTACTGTGGATACTATCATTCGGAGGAATGATACGTTTATCAGGGGGTTGAATCCTGAGATCGCCAGAGCAACCATGCCAAACTTTAGGATCTGTGTCATATTGTTGTTGAGATGGCTATTCAGAATGAAAAGATGCTTTCTACTTTTGGAAAAGGGAAACCAGTTGAGGTTCAGAATTTTTAGGGTAAGAAGCAGAAGTTCTTTAAGAAGAAAGGTGCCCAGTCGGGGTTAACAGCTAAGAAGAGCAAGACTGATATTGTCTGTTACAAGTGTGATAAGAAGGGGCACTATGCTAATGAGTGTCGCTCGGATGATGGAAGAGTAGTTACAGTGAGGCCGAATGTGAAGTGCTACAACTGTGGCCAGATGGGGCATTACAAGGACAAGTGTCCCGAGGCTGCTAAGACTGGAAAGGGAAAAGTCTTTGCTTTGGAACCATCATCCTTTAGACTAATGGCTGCTGAGAAAGGAAAAGCTATGATGAAAGGTATGCTTATGATTCATAGTACTCCGGTTAGGATACTATTTGATACCAGTGCATCACACTCATTTATATCTCAGTATTTGGTAGATTGCTTATGTTTGGAACCTTTATACCTTATTACTCCTTTAAGGGTTGCGAATCCTATAGGAGGGTATGCAACTCTAGGAATGAGATATGACCAGTTAGAACTTGATTTGTTAGGTCATATATTTGCATGCAGTTTATATGTTTTTGATTTCGTGGGTTTTGGGATCATATTGGGTATGGATTGGTTAGACAGATTTGATGCTAGGATATTTTTTCAAAAGGGGGAAATATCATTGAGACACCCTAATAGCCGTAACCGAGTCATTTACTTAGTAAGGAGTTCGAGCAGAAATGCTTATGCGTTATTGGGTGTTATGGGAACAGAAGCAGAGTTGAAGTAGGTTTATGTAGCAAGAGATTTTGTGGATGTGTTTGAACTAGTTTCGAGCTTACCGCCGAAAAGAGCTATCGAGTTTCAGATAGATCTCATACCGAGAGCTGAAGCCGTAAGTAGACCACCTAGCAGGATGTTACCAACCGAGATGAAGGAATTGAAGGTGCAGTTAGTGGAATTGGAAGGAAAAAATTTCATTTGGCCAAGCAGTTCGCCTTGGAGGACGGCTGCGGTATTCATAAAGAAGCCAGATAGGTCGTTAAGGATGTGTATCAACTATCGTATGCTGAACGAGAGGATGATCAAGAATAGGTATCCTTCGCCGAGGATCAACAACTTATTCGATTAGTTGAGTGGAGCCAGAGTGTTTTCCCAACTGGATTTGGCGATAGGTTTCCATCAGCTAAGAGTGGAAGAGGACAGTATTCCTTTGACAGCGTTTAGGACCAGATATGGGTCTTACGAATGGTTGGTTATGCCATTCGGGCTTACTAATGTGCCATCTTTCTTTGTGGATTTGATGAACAGGGTTTTCCGAGAGTACTTGGATAGGTTCATGTTGGTTTTTATTGATGACATTTTGGTACATTCTAAGAATGAGAAAGATCATGCGGATCATCTTAGAATAGTGTTAGAGATGCTAAGGCAACATCAGCTGAAGGAGAAGTTCTCCA
Source organism: Allium fistulosum (assembly GCA_030737815.1). NCBI lineage: Eukaryota > Viridiplantae > Streptophyta > Magnoliopsida > Asparagales > Amaryllidaceae > Allium > Allium fistulosum. The sequence goes on from CM060902.1 coordinate 867,634,030, forward strand.
AGTGTCATTTTTGGAAGAAGGAAGTGAAGTTCCTTGGTTATGTAGTTTCCGAGGAAGGTTTAGCATGTGATCCGGATAAGATCGAAGCTGTTAACAATTGGAAAAGACCAGAAACAGTAAGTGAGATTAGAAGTTTTCTTGGTCTTGCAGGTTACTACCGAAGGTTCATTAAGGATTTCTCGCGGATAGCGGCATCCTTGACTATGCTAACCAGGAAGGACATGAAGTTTGTTTGGTCTGACAAATTTGAGGAGGCATTCCTTAAGTTGAAATATTTGTTAACCAATGCGCCCGTGTTAGTAGTTCCTGATGGGAATCAGGGGTTGGTAGTTTACACCGATGCATGTGGTACTGGGTTAGGTGCTGTGCTAATGCAGAATGGAAAGTTTATTGCGTATACTTCTAGACAGCTTAGACCGCATGAAGTGAGATACCCTACTCATGATTTGGAGTTGGCAGCGGTAATCTTCGCATTGAAGGTGTGGAGACATTATCATTTGGGAGAAAGGTTTGAGCTATTTACAGATCATAAGTCTCTACGATATTTATTCTCCCAGAAGGAGCTGAACATGAGACAGCAGATATGGCTGGAGTTTGTTGCAGCTTATGATTTTAGCATCAAGTATACACCGGAAAAAGGAAATAAGGTGGCGGATGCGCTTAGCAGGAAACATCAGAATGTGGTGTTAGCTATGGTGGAATGGAAAGACTTGGAAGCACTGGCTTCTTGTAGTGTGCGGTTGAGGTCGACTGCTGGATCTAGTCGGAATATCGCCATGATATCTTGTTTGGAAGTTCAACCAGTTCTAATCAAACGGATTGCTACTAGGAAGAAAGAGGATCCAGTGTTAGTCGAGAGGATTAGAAGGTTAGAAGCTGGAGCCGAGATTGATGACTTAAAGGATTTTATTCTTGACCGCAGGGGTTGGTTGAGAAAGAAGGAACGATTACGTGTTCCAGATGTTGGAGACCTTAAGAAGAAAGTTCTTAGGGAATGTCATCGATCGAAGTTTACGATTCATCCTGGGGGAACCAAGATGCATCAGGATATGAAGAGAAGTTTCTTCTGGGAAGGAATGACGAGGGATGTTGGCTTATGGGTAAAACAGTGTTTGAACTGTCAGCAAGTAAAAGCCGAACATCAGAAGCCAAGTGGTTTGCTTCAGCCTTTGGATGTTCCAGTCTGGAAGTGTGACTCGATATCCATGGATTTTATTGACAGGTTGCCAAGGTCAAACTGGGGTAATGAAAGTATATGGGTCATGGTGGAAAGATTGACCAAAAGTGCCCATTTCATTACGGTAAGGTCAACCAGGATGGCACCTGTTTTGGCTAAGTTGTTCATGAAGAACATCGCTAGACTGCATGGAATTCCTAGTAGTATCGTCAGTGATAGAGATGCTTTGTTTACTAGCGAGTTCTGGAAGAGCCTGCAGAGTGTGTTAGGCACTAAGCTCAAGATGAGTAGCGCATGTCATCCTCAGATGGATGGGTAGACAGAGAGAGTCAACAAGGTACTGGAAGATCCGTTGAGGGCTTGTTTGCTGAATTTTAATGGTTCTTGGGAAGATCACTTGCACTTAGTGAATTTTTCCTATAATAATAGTTATCAGACTACTATAGGAATTACGCCTTTTGAAGCTTTGTATGGAAGGCCATGCAAATCACCAGCATGTTAGTTAGAGACCGGAGACAGATTGGTCCTTGGTCCAGATTTGGTGAGATATGTGACGGATAAGATCAAGTTGATACGGGAAAGAATGAAGGAAGCTCAGTCTAGGCAGAAGAGTTATGCAGACAAAAGGCGTAAGGACCTAGAGTTCTCAGCTAGAGATAGAGTTTTCATCAAGGTATCGCCGATGAAAGGTGTGGTTTGGTTCGAGAAGACCGAGAAGCTAGCACCGATATGTTAGACCATTTCCTATATCAGAGAGGATTGGGAGACTCGCATATCGAGTAGATTTGCCGAGCAGTTTGGCTAGGGTCAACAATGAGTTTCATGTTTCTCATCTTAGGAAGTATGTTCATGATCCAGAAACTACTATCGCTCTGACGACACTGGAGGACATAGTGGTGGAACCGGATATGACTTTTGTGAGGCAACCAGTTCGTGTTGTGGCAAAAAATGAGAAGGGGTTAAGAAACCAGACAGTCGGGTTGGTGAAAGTTCAGTGGAGCGACAACGTGAAGGCCTGTACTTAGGAGACAGAAGACAGGATTATAGCTGCTTTTCCTAGGCTGTTTTAGATGGTATGTTCTATGTAGGGTTTATATAGAATTTGGCTGGTAGGTTATAATAGCTTTGCTTGCATGGGCTATATGCTTGTTGTTGTGTCCTTACTGAAATTTCAGTGACGAAATTCTTTAAGGGGGGAGTCTGTAATGCCCTTGAATTTTAATTAACATTATTCGGGATATTTAATTGGATAAATTAAATAGAATAATGTGAATAATTAGGGAGATGAGATTAATAAATCCAATGGCCGTGACTTAATGAATGAACTAAAATAAGACTTAACTAAATTAAGAAGGAGGAATTTCCTAAGGGGTAAACTTGGAAATGGGGCTACATTTCTTAGTATAAATCTCTTCCTCCACTTTAATAAACTTTCACTTTCTCATTCATAACTCCTCACTTATATTTCAGACGGCCATTAAAAGCTCCAGGAAGAGCAATAAATTAAAGAAAAAGCTAAGGAATTAAAGTTAGGAAATTATCTCATTCTCCAATCAACTAACCAAGGTGAATAATCATGTTTATCATCTCATTTTCTGTGTTTGGATCGGTTATGGGTTATACCTGATTCATGTTTGTGATTTTGGTTAGGATACAACCATTTAAACCTTTGTTTGGATAAGACTTAGGTGTTTTAAAATGTTAATGGGCTAATTAACACGTTTATTCGGTTTTGGTTAAATTCCGAGTTGTTTTGATCTTCTTATGCTTTGAAATTTTAATATGTTGAATTATATGATTTATAAGATTTTTGGAGATTTTTCCTTAGTGGTTAACTAAGGTAATTAAATTAATTAAGCTAAGGGCTAAACTGCAATATTGCTTCTGCCTTGGTCAAAGCTAGGGAGAAATTGCTTTCAAAAATTGATTTGGAAAGAAGTATAGTGTAACAACCATAGTATTGGAGATTACTCATGATATTAAATTATAATGAAAGTTATAATTTAATATGGTGAATAGAATGTAATGGAGAAATAAATTTGGGTTAAATTGTGTATTTCAAATAAACAATATGTATAGAGTTCAATATTGGTTTTACAATTCATTGTTTGGTGTTTTGGTTAATTAAAGTGGAAAATATTGGAATTTAGGCAAATTTGAGTTAATAAATTTACCAAGTGATGTATTTCAACATTTAATTGTTGAAATAAATCCAAATTGATGGAAATAAAGTTTTGAAAACTTTATTTTGAGGTATTTGAGTGAAATTAGACAATTACTGTATTTTAATTAAGTCAATGTGATAATATTGGTAATTATTGCTAATATTATCCTTTTTATTGAATATAAGAGGAAAATATGAAGAAAACATGTCTTTTATTAAAATAAAAGATGAAATATTGTGTGAAAATATTATTTTGTTGTTTTAAAAACTGTTAGAAGGATTTATTACAATTTATTTGACTAAGAGAATAATTTTTGATCAAGTTATATTTTAAAAATAGTGTTTTTACACTAAAATTGTGTAACTTGTAAAATATTGTTAAATATGGGGTTTTAATGTTAAAAATAATTTTTTATTGTTAAAATAAATTTTATTTTGTTGAGAAACAATTTTTGTCTACATACACATTTATGTATAAATTTAACTTTGCATCAAAATAAGAAAAATATGAGTTTATATTGTTAAAAAGATGAAATGTGTGCATTTACTTAGTAAATTTCACTAAGTATTGTTGTTGGGCTTAATGGGTATATGGGTTAGATCCTAAACCCACTCTAGAAGCATCAGGAAAGAAGAAAAATAACATATACGTTGTTTTTCCTCTTTACTGACTCCTTTCTTCTTCTTCTTCAAAAACAAAGACAGTAAAAAGAAAACCCATGGCCACTTCTTGTTAAACTCAACTTTCTCCAATTTTTGCTGAAAATTCAAGTGTTAATCAATCAAATAGAGATTAGAGAAGGTAATCTCCGCCAATACTACAAAAATTTCATCCAAATCTTAGAACTTGACATGAATTGGTTGTAATTTTCTTTTGTTGTTTTGCATGTTTATTTTTTAGCTTCTTCAGGATCTTAGGGCTTCTTTCTTCACCAAAGATCACATATTCCTATCTAATCTCTGCTTGATCTTCCTGAAACAATTTGGTAAGCAAGGTAAGGGTTTCTTACAGCAAGCTAAAGAAAAAAAAATCGAAGTTTGCTATCAATTTGTTGATAGAATTGCTCAATTTATCGAATTCGTTTTCTGATTTGCTGGCTGAAAAAGCCCCATGTTCAAAAATTCGTATCTTCTTCAAATTATATTCAATGAACCTGAATTTTTGATATGTTGTAGTACTTGAATTTTTTAATGTTACTGTAAATTTTCAATGAATTTGGAGTTATTTTGATTTGGAAAATTTGTGCTTAAAATTGGTCAAAAACTGATCTCTGATTTCTGGCCGAAAATACATCATCTTAGAAAAATCATATCTTCTTCAATTCGTAGCCAATGAACCTCAATTTTTGATATGTTGCAATACTTGGATGGTTCATTACTTATTAAAATTTTTAATGAATTTTATGTTGTTTTGATCTGGAAAATTTATGCTTGAAAATGGCCAAAAACTGATCTCTGTGTATTGGCCGAAAATACATCACTTTAGAAAAATTATATCTTCTTCAATTTACATTCAATGAACCTGAATTTTTGATATGTTGCAGTAATTGGATGGCTCATTGCTTCTGGAAATTTTCAATGAATTTGGAGTTGTTTTGATTTGGAAAATTAATGCTTGAAAATGGCCAAAAACTGATCTCTGTGTATTCGCCGAAAATACATCACTTTAGAAAAATTATATCTTCTTCAAACATTCAATGAACCTGAATTTTTGATATGTTGCAGTACTTGGATGGTTCAATGTTACTGGAAATTTTCAATGAATTTGGAGTTGTTTTGATTTGGAAAATTTATGCTTGAAAATGGCCAAAAACTTATCTCTGATTACTGGCCGAAAATACATCAACTTAGAAAAATCATAACTCTTTCATTTTGTAGTGAATTGCTCTAAATTTTTGATATGTTATAGTCCTCATATCATAGTATAATACACAAAATTTGGTTGAAATCTGGGTTGTTTTGGCACCCCAAATTACTGTCCAAAGTTAGGCAAAAACTAAGTTGTTTGGTAGATTGTTCTTTTGCTTCTATTTGCGCTTTCGTTAGCTGTTTCACTGCAAATTTCGCTGATTTTAAATATTGTTGAATAAGTTTGATGATGAATGTTTAAGTATTTTTATCTGACAGTGAATCAGCTTTGAAGTACTGTCTTCTGATATTTTTACCTGCCGAGGACATGATGCGGGATTGTTATGATGAATTGATGATGGTTTTGATGTTTGAGATGGATTTTTACTTGTCGATGAAATGAGACAAGTCTCGAGGTCACTTTAAACTCATCAAAGTATGAGACACAATGAGTTGGGTGCTTTACCCTCGCCAATGAGACGAGGCGGTGTATGTTTGATTTGGATTTATATGAATGTTTTCTAATGTGGTATTGATTGACGATTAGTAAACCAATAGGTGCGAATGTATGGTATGGGACATACATTAACACCCATTGGGTTCCTACTCGAGAAGTTTTGACACATTCAAGATGTTATTAGTACTACAAACCGAGTATAATTTTGGAATCATTACGATGTTCTTGATGTCACTACTAGATTCCAATCATCATGATGATTTGCTCGGATTTTATGATTTGGGTGTCATCGCGATATTCGACTATAGTCAACCAAGATGATCACGATGATAAGATGTTAATGACCCCAAGTCATCACGGCGTATGGTACCAAATAATAGTAGTACTAGTCAAGATGAAAAGCACGTGCAATTTCTATGAAGTTTTCTATGTTCAATATCACCTTTTTATGATGTTGTTATTTGAATACGGCCTTGAGTATGATATAGGCTACATTTATATTATGCTATATGGTGATTTCGATTATGATTGCCTTTAACTCTTATTGAGTTCTTATGTTAGATTTTGATGATTTGATGTTTCTTTATGAAGTTATTATATGGTTCTCACCCCTTATCCACTTTAATTATAAGTGTTCCTAAGAGAAACCATATGCATGTTACTTATTGAATTCCCTTGAAATTGATAGATGAATCACTGATGTCCCCTTTCTTATGAATGATATGATGAATAATATGTCGTTCCATTGGCAACAACGTAGTGATTCTCACCCTTTTGCTTATTACTGAGATCCTTACTACTAATAAGTTTAGCTTGCCTGACCCGTGTGCTTTTCACTCGGGTCAGACCGAGTTGCAGGTTAGTTTGGATTGCTTCACTTCTTGGATCAGCTTGATAGCTTTTATTGGACTTATCATTTTGGCTTGGATGTCGTTTTAGAGTCGTCTGCTTTTATGTTATCTTATTGTATATTATTTTGTGGGATGGGTGTATATGTGATTCGGTAGTCCTAGCTACTTATGTATGATGTATTATTATGGAGATGTATGGTGACGTATGTATTTTGTATATATACTCTGATCTGGGTTTGCTGTTCTACGACTGATGTATTCTATTTGCATGTATATTACATTATTTCTGAAATGGTCTGAATCCACCATAGTGTGCATTAGTTAGGGACTAAGCGTGTCTACCACTTATGAGGTAATGAAAAAAAAAATCGAGATAAAATTGACATGCTTATCTCTTAACTAACGTATTACTATGATGGTCGCCCTTAACCAGCCCTATTTTCTGCATTAGTAGACAGGATTACATAGTAATTCTCTTTACTAATGTAGGTCTCGGGGTGGGGCGTCACATATAGTGTTTTACGAAAAAAGTTGACTTTTGTATACTTTTTACTATTCGAAAGCATAGGTGAAAGCCCCTTGACCAATCACAATTAGACAAGCAAGATAAAACATCGCTTCAGTAGGCCCAGATGTTCCCTCCGACTCCAGAAGCCGCATTTATCCCTTCGTCTAAGTCGAGGGTAGGCATGGTGACGAAGGGAAGAGGGGCGAAGGGTTGGGGAGCTGCTTCCTTTGCTTTAAAATGAAAATGAAACTCGCTTTCAACTAAGACGAAGGGGGATCCTTCGATTCTATAAATTTTTATAAAAAGACTAAGTTTTATATACTCAAGGAGGGGCCACGAAGGGGACCTTCAAAAGCCAAACCTTCAACAGTTAATGTTTTAAATGCTTTCCAGAAAGATTTGTATACCCTTCGACAAAGTCGAAGGGAAAGAGGGAGGAAATCCCAACCTTCCCATTATTTTTAAAGTAAAATTTTTAATACCTTTCGACAAAGTCGAAGGGTAAACCTTCCGACAAGGTCGGAAGTATACTTTCGAAGGGTTGGTTCCAACACCAACACTTCATTGTTTTTGAATGATTTCGAAAGGTTTTGATTTCGAAAGGTTTGATTTCGAAGGGTTGGATTTCGAAAGGCTTTGAAGGGGTTACTTCAATGATTGCGAAAGGTTTTGAGTTTCACTGCTTTCGAAAGGTTTATAAATGGTTTTATAAGGGGGGACACTCCAAGCTTTCGACAAGGTCGAAAGGTAGAACCTTTCAACTAGGTCGAAAAGAAATTATGATGCTTTCAAAAGAAAGGTTTCCGAAGTGGCTAACTTCGGAGGGTTATTTGCTATCGAATGAGGCTTCATTTGAAGAGTTTTAAAGGGCTGTTTTTAGCCATTTTTCTTGAGTAAAGGTTTGCTAATTCGAAGGGGCTACTTCGAAGAGTTATAGCATAAATACTTATCTTTGTTTGAATATATATACGTGGGATTCTTATTTAAATTGAATGTTATAAAACCTTGGGAACACCGGGGTGGGTTTAATGTTTTCGATACATAGTTTGGGGTTACAAACATAAATATGCTTTCGAAAATATACATTGGGGCTATCAATGTGTTTTTATTTAATTTAACCTCATTGGAGCTACCAGTGGGAATAAGTTAAACATGTGGTATACATGGAGAAAATAATTAATCATGGGGATCATGAATTTTTTTAAATAATCATGGGGATCATGATATTTTAATTGGTCAAGTGATGAGTTCTTGGTTAACCTAGGAAAGCCATTTATATCAAATTGTAATTACTTGGAAAAAATACCTAAAAATTCTCAAAAAACAAAATTTACCCTTTTTTCAACATATAAAAATATCAAAGTAAAATTAATTATTTTTCTTATTTTAAATAATTAAAATCTGAAATTATCCCTTTTCTCCACTTAGAAAATTCATATTAAATTCATAATAATTCCAAAAATTGTAAAATTGAAAACCCATCTTCAAATTATTATTCCAAACACATAAAAAATTCAAAGCATTTGAAGATCAAAAACATAGTTTTTACATCCAAAACCCTTTGAAAAATTACTTAAAAATCTCAAATGATAATCATAACTCATATACATAATTATTCAATCCATATGCACGATAAACATTCATTACAATTCAAATCTACACTACGAACCCAAATTAAACAGATCAAAATATAGAGATGTAAGTATATTATTCACCTTTGGTTGGTTATGTATGGAGATAATTGCCTTAGTTTTCCTTCGTAGCTTTATCTTCCTCTTCATCTTCTTAGCTGAATTTGTCTTAAATGGAGAGCTCTTGGTGTTTAAGTTTTTTTTATGTACTTATGATATGAATAGTGATCGAAAATACGAAGGAGGAAGGTGTATATTAGAAGAAATAATTTAATGTGTCATCTTTTTTTTCTTTATTTCTCTTTCTATTATAATTAGGGCCCTTAATTTCTATTTCTATAAATCAATTCTCCATTTAAAGTTTGAAAATCAAATCATATTAATATGATAATTATATACAACATTTATGTATTTTCACACATTATTTATTTATTATTTTCTAATGAAATGTCCAAATAATATGCAGCAAAACTAGAGATGTTACATGTTACTTTCGAGTGAGTACATGCGCATTCGCTCTAAGAGTGAAAGATAACATCATACTTGTAGGTTATCATTTAAGGTGCAAAAGTCAATTGTAATACTTAACTGTGATTTATGAGTGATTGATGTACCACATAAAGACATAAAGTTTGTTGAGTTTGCTATGGTTTTGGTAAGATGAGTAGTAATTAGGAAGTTGGTGGCATTAACTCTATATCTGTTGTTAACTCCATCGTTATTGTATACTTAAATGGGTTTTATTTGTTGAGTTCTAATAAAAATATTATTTATACCATCTCACACTAGCTGTGTTTTAGTTTTTAATTCTAGCAAACATATCATTTGCACCAACGTCACAATTATGTCCTTGCGCATGTATGAAATACGAGGACTCACTGATGAGATCCACGTCTTATTTATTTCATGTATACAAGGACACACACAATATACACGTGATTTGTGATAAATTCAAAGTAACAAATTTAATCAATTAAAATATAAAAGACAACGGCTCACATACACACATTTCTAGAATAGCATCTCTTGTATCCTCCTCCCATCCATTTTCTATTTCTATTCAAACAAAGTCTTTACTTCCAATCTTCTTCATCTCTTGGAGCTCAAACTACTCAAAACTCTTATTGTTTCTCTCCATTTCTTCATAAATGGTACAAAGAAACGCACCAAAATCCACGGTATATCCACCAGAAAAACCAAGAAAACCTCAGTTCATTCTTGAATATCAGCCATCAAAAAAGCTTGAGAGATCAATTGCAATGAAACCCAAAGTGCCAAATTACATGTCGCCGACAAAGAGTTGGGAAAAAAAGAAGGAGAAAGCTCAGGTAACAACTTCTGCTATCCAAACTCCAAAAAGTTCAAATTTTGATTCACCAAACTCCAAAAAGAAGAGGCCTGTAGTGAAAATAAACGCTAAAGGTCTGGTTTTGAATAGAGCTACATGTTCGTCAACTCTAAAAGATTCAAAATTTCCTGCTTATTTGGACGTTGATCGTGGAGTCAGTGAAGTTGAAGCAACTTCTGTGATTAGAGTTTGCCCTTATACTTATTGTTCTTTGAATGGTCATAGAAACGAAAATCTAGGCACTTTAAAGAGTTTTATCAGTAGAAAAAGGAAACTGCTTAAGGCACAGAAAAGTATTAGGTTGAAATCATTTCCTTCATTTAAACTAAAATGTTTAGGAAGAAATAAGGAGGAGAATGATACAGGGCAAACTTGCATCGATAAAGCTTCCGCTAATATACCTACCGAAGATTTCTTTGTTGAAATTTATAATAGCGAACCTAAAAATGATAATCAAGATACTGTACATGGAATAAGTGAACTATCCCAATGTGAAGAAAATCACATGGATAAGAAGAGTCAGATTTTAGGTGATGATGAGTGTGATCATGGATTCAATTACACCAAATCAGAGGAAAACAATGCAAAAACACATGATGGTGAAGAATCAGTAGTCAAATATCATGAAGCGAATGAATCCAAAACTGAAGAAAGCAAGAATCCGATATCTGTTTTTGACTGTGAGAGCAAAAAGGAAGTGGATGATGCACATGATGATATGTCTACTAGTGACAATACTTCTACAGATACAACTTCTGCAAGTGAAGATTTTGATTCATTAGTAGAAAAAGAATGTATTCATGAAAATTTAGAATGCATGTCACACGAAAAAGGTCATCAGTTATGTGGAGTTGATCTATCTGATCCAGTTTCAAAATTATTTGGATCATATGATGAAGCTGAAAATGAGAATGCAAGCATCCCTGAAATCAATGAAGGCAAAGAGATCATCAAAGATAAAGGAAGCAAAGTGTTTAAACGTGGTATCAAAACCGAGGAAGAAATCTTTGACAAGTTGATGTCTAAACTGAGGATTACAAAGAAGAAAATCGAGGAAGAATCATATAACATCAGAGACTTCAATCCAAGATTGCCTAATTTTCTTGATGCAGAGCCAGACCCTGAAGCAGAGAAAGTTGATTTAAAAAAACAGACGGTCGAAGAGAGAAGGAACTCAGAAGAATGGATGATAGACTACGCCCTTCAGAGGGCAGTTACTAAATTGGGTCCTGCACAAAAGAAAAAGGTGGCTCTTCTTGTAAAAGCTTTCGAAGCCGTGGCTCCATTTGAAAAGCCAATGCATGGTAGAGTTATGCAAGCCTGCGTTTAAAGAAATGGTTAGTGTTTTCTTTGAAATAAAAATTAATCCAGAAAAATTGTGTGAAGTGTGCTTTGCTGTAAGATTAACATCCTTACTAGTTTGTTTTCTTATGTGATACTAAGTATATCCAAGTACTTATTATCTATAGTAGTAAAAAAATTGAAGAATTCTAATATTGTTGATTTCTTCTAGGAATTTACCTTTATATGCTAGTGTATTAATGTATGTACATTAATGAGTGGCATTGTGTTTTATAAAAGAGTTGTTATTAGTTTATTCCTATTCTCTTCTCTCCCTGTATGTGTTTGTTTCTAGGTTGTGTTGAAACACACCGACGTACGTTTACGTGTGTGCATATAAACTTATATCTATCCACCATATGTAGGCACATACATAGTTACATATTTGTACGCATACATATGTGCTCATATATATCATATATATTCCTAAAGCAACCCCTTCATAGCCTGTGTAGTTATTTAACACTTTCTCCGGTTCTTTATTATTTTTATCTCTGTTATTACAAATCCATTTGGCAACAACTTATTTTTGAAACTATTTAAAAAAAGTTAACGACTTTAGTTTTGAATGGTGGTTTATAATTAGAATTGTTTGGATGCAGTTTGACTTTTAAGTTAAATTAAGTAAAATAATCTATCAAAACTAATTATGAAATATTTTAGCAAGTCATAAGTAAGAAATTGTAGTTTTTCTTGTTTCTACATACTAAACATTTTTATAAGCTTCGTATAAGGAGTTGTCAAACATTGGAATTGAAATACGCCACATACAAATAGTTTTGTCTACTTATAATAATTGCTTATAAGTAGTAGTCAAACATACTCTACGTCATGCAGTTCATTCATTGATTTGACAAATTTAACGATCCATATGAAGAGGGTAAATTGATATGGGTCCTTAGGATTATACGAGGGGTGAAATAAGGGTGTGCTTGTGAGTTAGGATCAAAAGTTTTCAATCTTAGCCTCCTAATTTCATCTACAAGCTTGTTCTTAGGTGCAAATCACGCATTCTTGGAATAAACCCAAATTAGTTATAAAAAAAACATGCCTAATGGGCCGAGACGTGCACCTATGTCGAAACTGCACCTTGATCCAAGCTACGGGTTGGAAGATATGAGGGTATGAAAAATTGTTTCCCACCTAATTGATTTGGACTACACCTTGAAGATCTACTAGGTACACCACCCAAATGGAATGTCCTAAGTCACTGGAGTGTTCTACTGACGATACAAAGCTATCGGTTCAAATTTCATCCCATTTCGACTTAAAATAAAAAAGTTATGACTTCGACAATGATGGTTCAACCTTTCTCCTACTCGGAAAATGGCTAAGTGCGGAACTTAACACCCAACAAAGTAATGCGCAAGAGCAACACACGCAAAATGCAAGATGAAGCACGAGACAACAAAGATCGAAAGCAAATCCCAAGGCACCAGAACTGACCAGATAAATTTGTTTGGTACAAATGTGCTCGACACCGAACCGAAAAATCGGTTAGCTAGCTCACTATGCGATAAGGTTTTCTTCAATAGCCAACCGAACCATAAAAACAACCATAAAAACAGTCTGGTAGGGTTCTAGTTGGTACCGACCGGAGTGGTACCAAACAAGAATTCTTCCTGCTTATAACAAGGCCCAACCTGGCCTTCAGGGTCTGAACCTGGATGACTTCTCATCTCCATGCAGCAATTTTAGAGTGTAAACTCTCATATTTTGAAGTGTCATAACATGATATTAATAATAAGATTAACTACATAATTATTATAAGAGTACTTTCGACCACGAAAGAATTAAATGGGTGAAGGTTAATTCATAATTGTGGATTGAGGAATTGATAAAAGTGAGCAACCAACGGATTTTAGCTTAACCCCAAGTTATTAACCCTTATATCCCTTAATAAATATTATTCCTTTCATTCTCTCATTTGATAACAATAAAAAAATAGACAAGCTTCTTCTACCTTATGAGGAGAGGAAGAGAAAAACTAAACAAAGGCAAGATTCAAGCTTTTATTCCTGAAAGAAAAAGGGATTTTAATCAAGCTTTTAACTCGATTAATAATATGTTTATGAATGAAAGTTGAGTTAATTATCATCAAATGAATTGAAATCTGGATATGGCGTTTATAATATTAAATCAGAGGTGAGTTTTGAATTTTATATTTTTCGAATGGAAAAGATAATTTATGTTGATTTTTCTAGGATAAAAATGGACGGTTTTAAATGTAAAATAATGTTTAAAATATTAAGATTTAATAATTTGATCTCAAATTTTAACAAAAGGTAAATAAGTGTTTTTTTATTTTATGTAAATTTTTTGATAGTTTCCCTTGATTTTTTGAATTATTATGAATTAATTGGCAAGATAGAAAATATCTTTAATTAATGAAATAGTTAAAGATAAAGAAAGAGATTAATTAATGAGTAAATAGTGATGGAAATAATCATTTGATTCTAAAATTTCTACCACAATTCTAAAAGTAATGAATGAAAGAATGACATATGTAAAAACCGAGTCAAAAAATATTGCCTTGTAAATTCGATAGTTGTAGACGCGATAGCGTTGCTTTGTAAACTCAATAGTTATAGATGTGATAGCATTGCCTTGTAAACTCGATAACTGTAGATGTGATAACATTGCTACTCCATAGCTATAAATGCGACAACATTTCCTTGTAAACTTGATAGTTATAAACTCGATAGTTATAGGTGTAATAGCAAATAAGAGTTGTAGGCTTGATAGCGTATGCAACTTAAAAACTCAATAGCGAATGAAGGTCGTAGGTCCGATAGCAAATGAATGATATAGACTCGATATCATTTGAAACCTATCGACTCGATAGAAAATGAAGGTTATGGACTCAATATCATATGAAACTTACATACTCAATGACATAGGTAACCTACAGACTCGACCAATGACATAGGTAACCTACAGACTCGACGACAAATGAAGGTTATAGACTCAATGGCGTTGGCGTATAAACTCAAACTCAATAGCTTTTGTTATAAATCGATAGCTACATGGCTAATAGTTTTTCTATATGGAAATTATAGAGACGATAGCCAAGTATGGATAATGTTGAAGGCATTATGGAAGCCAGTTACCATGATGTTTAGTTTGGATTTTATAGCTTGTGGGGTTACAAATAAATAACAATAAGATGAAATGGGATAACTTATGTAATGTTGGAAATGACTAATGCTTAAGGTAAGCTAAGAAATGATATAACGTATAATTTGATTGGCATGGAAGGCAAAGATGTTTATCTAGAAGGTGTAAGGCCTGGGTGCCAACCAACAATGTAAAATCATAAAATTACATAGGAATATAGGTATAAGGCATCAGTGGCAAACAGTAATGTAAAACTATAAATTACATAGGAATGAAGGTTTAGGGCCCGAGTGACAACCGATAAAGTGAAACTATAACATTACACAAAACGAATGTGTAAGGCCTGCGTGGCAACCTGTAATATGATTGGTTAAGTATCATCGGGACATGAGAGTGTAAGGTCTGAGTAGCAACTCGATAATTATATCAATCTGACGAGGTTCATAACATGATGTAAAGTATATGTTGTAATTATCATTGAAGATATGCTTATATGTCTATACTCATAATATGACGAATCAATGTTACATGATATGATGTATTTGATGTTGATGATTTAGTGAGGAGAAAACCAGTTCCGCTAGGCGATGTGGTCTCACTATATGTAGTGATTATGGTAGGTATTACTCGCACTAGGTTGTATGTCTGACTCGTGTTTTTATTATTATTTTATCCATAAACTCACAAGCACTCATTCGACTAGGCTGGGTTTATGAGATTAGCCCGGTTATCTTGATGACGAATAAAGCTTCGTAGGTGAAGTAGGAGGCTTAGTATTTATTAACATTTTATTTTGTTTCACTATTGTAAAACCAGTTATATAACTGGTTGAGTGAACATGCTAGCATCTTCGTATGTTAGGCATGTCGTTATTTTCTATTGTACGTTATTATACTTACCCCTGTGTGGGCACGAATTGCGGAATGGAAATGTAAATACAATTTAGGTAATGGAAAAGTATTTGGCTACTCTATTTACTTGATGTTGACGAAAAACACTGATCTCAATTTGTTGCTTGAAAATAATTTTGGTGATGGGTTCAGCATAATCTGCCTTCATTTTCGAGCCTTGAAATGGGGATGTCACAATTTGGTATCAGAACTAAGTTTAGGGGAAATTTAAGCAAAACAGAGCTAAGTAGAAATTTATGTAGAAACTAGATAGTAGAAAATGAACATCGTGGGAAAATGGTATATGATATATAAGTATTTTTGATATATATATATATATATATATATATATATATATATGTATATACATGGTTGGATATATCTGTCCTTCTACCATTGCTTTCACTATCTTTACTTCCATTTCTTACGAGAGCTTGTTTATGTAGAAAGCAATAATGAACACTAGAAGCGGATGCTTGATGTGACGCCCCACCTCTATGCTCACAATAACAAAGAGTATTAAAAGAAATACTGTCTGTTATTACGAAGAATAAGGCTAGATAGGAGCGGCCATCCGTAGTTGGCCTTACACTAGTATTGGTTACCTCGATAGGAGTGGTATGTATTTTTCATTTTTCAACTCTTATTTATTTACTCCCATCGACATACCCAATTCCAGTATAAAACAAACTACGATGGTTCATAATAGTTTAGGATAGTATATATAATAATAACACAGATACTAAAAATGCGGAACACAGATAACAAAAGTCTCATATATATATATATAACTGATGTCAGTTACAATACATTTGACACAATACATATGATACAACTACAAGTGTCGACTCTGGAAGTTATATATACAAGTACATTATCGACTAATATACATGAATACATATCAACCTATACTATGACACGACTACTTCAAAAGATATGAAAAGTCTTCATAGCTCAAACAGCAACCCAAAGCAAGATATCTACAACCTGAAATAACTCGGGTCTGACCCGAGTATTAAATTCAAAAGAAAATAATACACGGGTCAGTCTAATTCAAACTCAGTTATTAATGCACAGAAGCAATAATAATCAAATATCAAATAGACGACAGTCACAGAAATCTCGCATATCCAACTCCTCGATAAGAGAATCAGATAACAGCAGATATAACACTAAACAGTGTTAAACAACAAATCAGCAAGTTCAAACCATCAACAAGATAAATAAAAAGATTATCAATGAAGATAATTTAGAAAACAACAGAATTGTCTAAACGACAATTAACACAAAATCCAATTATTAAATAATAATTAGAAACTCAGAATCTAATTATCGAATAGATAATTAGACACAACAAAATGATCAATCGAACTGAATCAAATACAATTCCCAAAATATTGAATTGAACACGCAAAACAATTCAAGCAATTGAAATATCAATTAAAACTGTCAATTCTGATAGGGCTGCAGTACACGCACGCGTGCACTGCCTCGCCACTACAGTGATGAAATACACAAAAGCTCAATGAATCAATAGCAAATGGCACCATCTCGAGATCGAGTTCAAGTTAAACAACTCAAACCCAACTGGTCAGTGCCATCACAAAACATAGAAACAGATAGCAAAATGACATGCACAAGGCGTACATGTGAAACAGACCAAATACCATCAAGTGCTACAGGGGAAAAACTGCAACAAAACTGCAGCCACCACAAGATCACAAGGGGAAGACCCAACAAAAACTCAGATGCATGCACATTCAAGGCGTAGTGCACATCAACCCAGTTGTGTACTCAAAGAAAAACCCAAACTAAGTTCAAGATATACAAACAAAATCCCAAAAATGCATATACCGATGTTGATACAAGTATATACACCCTGCAAATATAAGTGCAGGTGGCTACACTAACCAGGGTACATCATGAAACCGAAGTGTACATGACCAACAAATTCTAAATAAAACATACATGAATAAGGCTCAATGGTGAAGCAACAACATCAAGTGATACTGAGCACACAGGAAACAATGCAGAAGATATTCAAGTTCGAAGTAAAACAGATGTCAGTTGAACATCAAATGCACAAGTACGGCTAATGTAACGAACCGAAATTTTCGACTTTCGAAAATCGACATCGATACTCACTTTATCGACTGCCGAGAAATCGAATGCCGGAAACCCGAGATGTTATGGTTTAAGAAAGAAGAGGTAGAAGAAAAGATAGAAGAAAGAGAAGAAGAAAGAAGAAGAGAAACAAAAGAACGTCAGAAACAACATCAGAATCAGAAAACAATATCAGAATCTCACATTCGCAGCGGAACAATATATAATAGATAATCAGTAATCTTTTAAACAAAGAATTTTATCAGTTTATACATACATCAACAGAGTCAATATACAACTCAATACAACACAGCAAATCAATGGACAGTTGTATTACTTGTCCTCATACAGAATACACAGCGGAATAAATAATATATCAGATACAAATACTACATCTCGCCATCCAGCTTGCTTCCAAAGCTCCAGAATATCCAGAATATCCTGATAACCTAACTCTAGACTGCCCGTGTGGAAATTTGTGGGCACCCAGAGTTTAGAAGGGAAACAATAAACTCCGAGTCAGTCATGGTGACTGGTGTGAGATCGTAAAACAGTTTATCTTTAAAATAAACAATAGGATGATTTTAAAGTCAATTTCGCAATGCTTTTGAAAAATGAAACTACCATAAGGCCTCCTGCCACACACACAATGCAAACGCAGAATTGGAGAAGATTTCTCCTTATGATAGTCAAAGATGCTTGATACGCAAAATCAAATCATTTTTGATATTATTATTAGTGCATAGTGTAGAAAACATTTCGAAAGTAGAATATAAATCTTAGCCGACATAGGTACCATTATAGTATGCCTACTATAGCTACCATATTAGATGGCAGGTTCTACAACTAAAACCATACAAGGCTCGTATTGTTTCTTTGGATTTCCAACAAATGGTCAGGCTAAGGAACTTCCTATTCCACGATGGGTACGTCCCTGAAATAGACGACCCGAGAACCTAACCGGATCTCTGCCAACACAAGGCCGGGTTACCTCTGCAAAAATAGGTAACTACTGACATGCGTATGTCATCCCCCGATCGTAACCGATCTTCCCGAGGATCCTCGATTTCCAACTACCACAAAGTAATAAACTCGTAGCATCTACAGAGGTTAAGTATCTGGGCTCCATACCATGATACCACCTTTATCCAGAAGGAATGACATACATTAAGGGGCGCTACTCCCTAGAACCTTGCTGCATCCTTGCTGTTTTGACCATTTCCGGGGTGTGAGGCTCGACGAAGTCTCATCCACAAAGCTACGCTTTCTACAAAGCCATGCTTCGGGTCAAACAAATGATCAACCTATGATCACAAAGATATAAGATCAAACAAATGATCATATCGCAAATGATCAAACACTGATCATTTCACAGCAACACTCAGCATGTCACATTACCAAATTGGGAATATATCGCTGATAAATTTCAACTACATAACCTCTAAGCTCGTATGTCTCAGAGAAGGGTGTTAAGCTAAGAGAATAAATTCTCCGCCACCAACAGATATGTATTTGAAAGAAATCAGCTTTATATCTCAATTCGTAACGTCAGACACACAATCCATACAAGTCTATTCCGGGATCGAACAGAACCGAAGGCACTTCTCACGAAGCCCTTGCAATTCCGGATAATTTTCAATCACGTCCGGACTTCCCGTCACTAAGGGTGATAAAAACCTCTAAATCGGAGATCAGCCGATGTAGAGTAACTCGACGGTAATCCTTCCGTTTTCAAAAATATCCGATCTTCAACACCGGTCATCAAATGCGATTCATAACGACGTATCACATATTCGGAATGGGTTATACGACCCCATGGTCCTTTCCCGGCTAACCCGAATAGTGAGCGCTTATTCAAAAATAAGTGTGGCATTCAAATTCATCCAATCACAACAAATACCATTCAAGGTAATTATTGATAGTCGGTTATTTAACTATCAATAAAGATGCGCAACATCATCAGATTCCAAATAATCTTCCCCAAATTATTTTATCTTCCAAAATATCTTTACTAGATATAAAATTTCCACACTTCAAAAATAAATCAATATTTATTTTTAAACGAATTCCCATTTCTTTTATAAATTCCATAGTGAATTTATATTTCAAAATACCTACCGATATACGATTTTCAAATCGATTTTAAATATTCAACTTCAATTTATCTCTAAGAAGATAAAATCTCAAAACATCTCATTTTCATTTTGGAAAACATTTCCATACTTAATAATAAGTATTTCACAAATCTATTTATTTTCAACATTTGAAAATATTCGATATACTTAAATAAATGTTAAGTATATATTTCATTCGTTAAGGAAAATATTCTTTTAACACATTTATTTGGGTCAAAATGAATGTTACGTAAAACATCGTTACGACGACCCAAAATCACTAGTATAGGGATTCGAATTTTAAGATAGATATATAAATCCCAATACTAGATAAAACATTTCCTTCCGGAAATCATTTACTATAACAACAGTGTTATAGTCCATTATTTCCTCATTTCTCGAAAACGTCTATTTCAACAATGAATGTTGAAATCTATGTATTCGATATTTTATACATTTTAAAATGTCTCTTTAAAACAGTTAACTTTGTTTTAGAACATCATTTTCCAAAAACATATCCGTTTTATTCAATAATATATTCACTGTCCAAAATCGTGAATATAATTCACTTAACCAAATTTCAATCATCTCTACACATTTTATTTTAATAAAGATTCGCTATTCAAAATCGTGAATATATCTTCTTTAATAACCTTCTATATTTAATTTATCAAATTAAATTGACTTCGAATTTATAAAACGACGTTTATAAATTCTATTTCTATTTCTATTTTGTAACAACTTCGATTTATATATCTTCTTTTATCAACTTCTATAATTCACTTATCAAAATAAGTGTTTTCGGATTTATAAACAACGTTTATAAATCACATTTCTATTTTTAAAAACTTCAATTTATAAATCTCCTTTGTTAACTAATTCAATTCATAACTCAATTTTTTTTATACCAACAATCCATATTATAAGTTAAATACTTATAATTCATTTATTTTACAAAATCATTTCCATTTATAAGTTCACCATTTATAAATTTCTTTCATTTATAAATTCTTAAAAATTCATTTTAACGCTTATAAAAACTCGTTTTATAATCCCAATATTTTAAAGTTATAAATATCAATTTTTTTCTGTACTTCTTTTATAATACTTTAAAAATCTCAATTTAACCCATTTTACAATTAAATCAACTTTCATTTCAAAAATCACACTTTGGTTATATTTCACAAAAATCTTAACTTTTTATAACTTTAAATTTTTAAACGTTTATTTATTTAAAATAAATCATTTCAAAAATTTCTTTTAAAATCAACATCGTTATTTTTAAATTTTTCAAAGATGAATCCAATGATGCAATGCACCAATTAGTCAATCACAACATTCAATATCATATATCAATATGATAGCAGAATATACATCAATATCTGTAAATAAATAAATACAGTTGAGGAATCCAGTTGGATCCCTCCAACCTGTTTCCCTGCATCCAAAGACGTTAGCACAATACCAATTCCACTTCGAGGTGGAATATCGCGGTATATGGGTTTTATAAAAATCATCTGCTTACTAACGGCGCAATAGGGTCTCATCCGCTATACGAGGCGGGAAATCAATCAATCCAATATATACATATGCCAATATGTATATATTGCTATATATATATATAGATATATCCTACTATATCTAATATCATATCCAAACAACAATCAAACAGTCAATAACTGCAATCCAAATTTAGTTTGAGTGAGAAAAATCTCACCTTTGCTTTTAATTTTTTTGCCATCCATTTCCCACTTGACTCGATTTCCTTGATTTATACCTTGTATAAATATTATACAATTCTATTAATATCCGAATTAAATCGAACAACTCAATTTCTACTTGATGAGTTTCAATTATACAATGATTTTAATTTTAAAAATTGAAATTTGACTTTTAAACTAATTTCTTTTAACAAAAATATTTTCTTTGAAATAGATTTCATTTTAACTGAAAATTTTCCCCTTCAACTTGTATATGTAAATATTCAAAACCGAAGTATTTTTATGTTTTACTGTAAAATTCCTTTTTGAATCTAAATACATACATATATATGTATTTTAAAATCTAGTGAAATAGAAATCTTTTTCCTGTACAATTTAACTTCATATTCAAATTTAAATTGAACTAAGTGAATTTTATATACCTTACTGTAAATGTTTTATTTTGAATATATATATATATGTGTGTGTATATATACAGGTGTTTTTATAAGATTTATAAATAACAGAAATTCACTTTTAATACCTCACTGGAAATCGCCGAACCCAGCTTGCCCTTACAGACACCGCGACCCAAAATCAACCTCGAACTCGCAATTTCCTGGCCACGCCCTATCAACAGCGATGCCATTTACTTCGACCACCTCATCTCGCACGTACGCGAATCACCTCCTGTTCGCGAGTGCTTGCGCGAGCCTCCTCCTGCCTCGTGATTCCCATTGTGACTTCAACGATGAACCCTTACCACCATTTCACGCGAGCGCCCCAAATCGATTCTAGTTGCCACGACCTCATCGCCGTGACCCAAATCTCGAACTCGCCTTCGACATCGCGACTGAGTCGCGAGCAATCTTTAGGTCGCGATTTGATTTTGTTTTGGGAGAAAGGAATGGGGTTTTATTTTCATGAATGAATTTGAAAGAGAGGGGAACGAGCGAGATTTGTTGATTTAGTTGCTCGGCCATGACTTCGATTTCTTCTGTTTGCTGGGGAATTTAATTTTCGATTCTAAAGAGGGATATTTAAAAAAATGAAAGCAGCATGCTTCACACGATTTCTCTCGTGATATTAGGCGCGATTCAATGCGTGATTAAAGGAAGCTGAGAGAAGAGAGCACGTGATTTTTCAGATGTTCACAAATTTTCAAAATTTAAATTTAAATCGAATTCGCTTTAATTTCAACGCGTTTAACTATCGTGTGCTCCCATAACAACTCCGATTAACACAAAATTTGAAACCCGGTAATAACACAATATTACGGATACAACGAAACTGGTTTCGTCGAATTCCGAGACTGTGCCCTGGAACGCTATTTTTAAATATCGGTTCGAACGATAAATTTTCAAAACTGAACAAAACAGTTCGAAATTAAATTCTGAAGCTTCTATTATCTTCAGTATCATCAATATGAATTTTACCAGCTTTTGAAATATTTTTCTTCAGCCAAATTTTGAAGATTCAAAATTTTTTATTCAACTTTCGATAGATTGAATTTTAAAGTTTAATCGCAAATTTCAAAATTATATCGGGGATTCAAATTAAATTATCGTTCAAATATTTAAAATAAATTAAATATTTCCAATTTAATTCGTTCAAAATTCTGGTGAAAACAAATATATAGTGTCAACAGTCAGTGGTCTGTGACAATATCAGGTGAAACAAGCATGTGTACACTCGACACAGTGAAGTCACAATTTAAACTGCAGTTCAAATCAAGTTCAAAGAACAACACTGTGAACACAGTTAAGGCAGCAAGCAATACGAACACCGAAACGCATGTATGCATATATATATAAATATACATACATGTCTAAATCAAAATGAAAAAGCACCAGTATAAGCAAGTGACATAGGTAGTTCGAATAAAGCCATCAAGACAGTGTCGAATCCCATTTTATTTTTACAAAATCACTTTTATCAATTCCAATTGCCAAAATGAAATCACCAGAGTTTTAAATCAAGCAAGACAGTGGCTCACATCAAAGACCACATTCGAAAAACAGAAGAATGCAGTTTGAGTTAAAATGACCCAAAAATAATATCGGTACAATGGTGATGATACAGGGTCATAGAATCGCATACACAAATCAAGTGGCCAAAGTCGAACAAAACCACCTCGTCAAACTCAAATCAAAAATCATCAAAGCTGGAAATTCATCAAATTATACGAACTCGATAAAGTCAGAGAAATCACCAACATCAAACCACAGTGAACTGTCGAAACACAGTATCAAATTAGATGTGAGTGAAGAATCACTCAAGAAAACTTCAATCAAAAGACTACTACTCCAACCACATATATACACATAGGCACGTATATGTATACATGTATAGGGGCTAGAAGCAGTGACAGTAACCCATGTGAACATCAAAAAAATGCAACATGTATACAACTGTAAACTGGACAGTACAAGTTATACATGAAAACAACTAAATGCACTTGCAACTGCACCAAGACCAAACAGTGAAACAAGACCACCTACAAGTAACAATTATCAAGAGCAAATGCCACCAGACCAGACTACACAAATATCAGCAAGTGCAGCATATACATGTACCATCAAGCAACCAAGTATGCAAGTGAATACATGAATATGCTACAGAGAATCAAGACAATGTGCAAACCAATTACTCGAATCATCATCAAGCTAAGTACGCAACAAATTCAAACTGGAACTAAAGCTCAAAATCAAAATCAAGCCAAAGTAAGTAACACAGTATTTACAAATTCGAAAATCAATACTGTGATCAAAAACCAAGTCGATGTCAACATCCGAGTACAAGCTCAAGCAACAACAAGAAAAATCGAAGTGACCAAAGTGTAACAATATCAAAACCGATGTCAGTTTATTCTCAAAAACAAAAGTCAAAGGTCAAGCCAAATAATATCAAGTCGTGGTAGAAGATCGAACAGATACCATGGTGACCAAGTGTGACCAAGGAATCATCGGGACAATCAATTCAAAGCCGTGCAAACCAAGCAAATTATATACAAAAAATATACGCAATAGGAAAAAGTCAGAGATTAATCTCAACATCCAAACGATAATCGAACGGCAAACAACAAACTCAGAAAAACATATACGAACGAGAATCATAGAATTCGAACACCAATAAGCTCGAGATGGAATTAGATGTGAGTGGAACACTCACCTGTGATTTCGAAGCAAATGATAAACACGAAAACGAACTGCACAAATCATCACAAGCATCTTTAACGACACGAATTGAAGTAGCCTCGACCAGTTAACTCGAGCGAAATCGAAGCTCCATGAATCAATTGGATACAACAGCACTCCATTTGCAAAGCCCTAACTTGAAGACGAACAAAAAACGAAAGCAAATGAAGCCGCCATTTTTTATCGTTCGTTTTGATTTAGGGTTTTCGAATGAGAATTCAATGGGGAACGGGTTAAACACTTAGATGGTTATCACGTCCAAAAACAACAAATGAAAACGTGGGCTACTATTTCAATTTTTTTCTTTAAAGCCCGCATAAAATTTTTACAAATTTAAAAAGAATCTCAATCGATTAAAATTCCAATATCAATCCGTCAGCAATTTTTATCGTCTAACGATGATAACTAATTTTTACAAAATCTCAGGTTGTTACAGACTCCCCTCCTTATAAAAATTGCGTCCCCGCAATTTTCATAATTAAAGTTGTCTATAACAATTATTTTTCTAACATAAACTGGTTAAGCTAGAAAAATAAAGATCAAGAACACGAGCACCAAAGAAATCCTTTAATCCCATAAAAGAAATTCACAAATTCTCAACAAAATCTAATTATCAAATAGATAATCAGACAACAGCAGAACTGAATAAATACAATTATCAGCAACATTCAATTATCAATTAGATGATTAGAATACAGAAATCACAAAGCGGCAATATCTAATTATCGATACGATAATTAGAAAACAGCAAAATCTAATTATCAACAAGGATAATTAGAAAACACAAATCACAAATCGCAAAACTGCAAATATCTAGTTAACCAACAAATAACTAGAAAACACGAACTTCATAATCAACAAACTCTAACTATCAATGGAGATAGATAGGAAACAACAATTCAATATAATCAACATAATCTAGAATCAATCAGAGACTAGAAAATCTCAAAACCAGCAAAATTAGCAAACATCCAATTATCTAATTATCAAAGACGATAATCAGAAAACATCAGATAATCAGAATTTCAAATCAACAAATATCTAATTATCGCAAACGATAATCAAAAATAACAAATATCCGATTATCAAAAACGATAATCAGAAACAACAAATATCCGATTATCAAAAACGATAATCAGAAACAACAAATATCCGATTATCAAAAACGATAATCAGAAATCTCAAATCAATAAATGTCTAATTATCAAAAACGATAATCAGAAACAACAAATATCCGATTATCAAAAACGATAATCAGAAACAACAAATATCCGATTATCAAAAACGATAATCAGAAACCACAAATCAACAAATGTCTAATTATCAAAAACGATAATCAAATCTCATAATAGCAAATATTTAATCATCGATACGACAATTAAATCTCATAACAACAAATATTTAATTATCGATACGACAATTAAATCTCATAACAGCAAATATTTAATTATCGATACGACAATTAAATCTCATAACAGTAAATATTTAATTATCGATACGATAATTAAATCTCATAACATCAGATATCTAATTACCTGCAGATAAGTAGAAACAACAAATATCTAGAAATCAATTAAGATACTCTAGAAAATCAACATAAAAGGTTGGATCAATCCCATCAGATGGCGAGTTTTTAGTTCGTCGCACGTGCATAAACAAATGGCCAAAGCCTACCAAGTACTCAACATAATTTTGGCGCCCAACAAATGACCCGAAGGTCCGCAGAGTGACCCGAAGGTCTTGTACTGGTATTTGACCCGAAGGTCCATCAGAGTGGCCCGAAAGCCCAACAAATGACCCGAAGGTCCAACAAATGACCCGAAGGTCCAACATAGTGGCTCGAAAGCACACAAAATCATCAGAATCATCAAAACAGCAGATGTTTCAATTAACGAGTCCAGAATTAACCGAAATAGCAAACGCACATGTCCCATACCACATGTTTTACTAAATTGTTTGGTTCTCTTCATCATTTCCTTGAAAGTGCAAAATTGTGTATTTTGTAAAAATACATTTTACATCCTCAAACGGACAAGTCCGGAATTAAGCGAATCAGTAAAAGAAAGGGTTCATAGTCCTCGATTTTGCTGAATCGTTTAAATCGCTTCCTAATTCTTTTGAAAGTGCAAACTGTAAAAATTTTATATTTTAAATAAACAACAATTTACGTTCTCAAACGGACAAGTCCGGAATTAAGCGAAACAGTAAAAGTGAGGATTCATAGTCCTCAATTTTGCTGAAGCGTTTAAATCGCTTCCTCATTCTTTTGAAAGCGTAAACTGTAAAAATTTTAAAATAATTTTCAGAACACGTGATTAAAACAGCAATATCAGTAACAATTTTGATAAGGAAATTGTACTTCTCAAAATACCGTAAAAACGGATTACAAATCAGCATTGCGGAATGACCGCTTGAAAATCCACTTTTAATATTGACGGTTACTGAAGTCAAAACGACAGTAATTTGTAAACGTCAAAACCTCATCAAAATAATTCGCATCAAAATATAACACCAGTGAATTTTCATTCATCAAAAATGTCACAAAACACTGTGATTCCGATTTGGCACTAATGTAAAAATCCCGTTATAAAAATAACGGCAACAAAATACGTTTAAACCAAACACCGGTTCAACGTAAAATTAATGCAGTAACGTGCAACTCAAATTTGCACGGATACGACAAAATGAACAACGAAATCATTCGAATGTATCTTCAATGAAGATAATTCAAAACAGCTAAAACTCAACAAAAATCACATAATTGCAATCGCTTCGAATCCTCAAATCGGATTCGAAATTTTCGAAGAAACAGAATAAACACAGCTATGTAAACAACAAATGAAATTTATTTCAATTTCATATTTTGATTTTTAAATCAAAAAGATTATCAGCTGTATTCAGCGAAGACAGTCTCACTGTTTCCGCTGCGCACTCTGATAACAGAACATAAATTTTCAATCAAAAAAACACAATTCCACTTTTATTTTTAAATAAAGATATTTAAAAATTTCATCAAAATTTCAAAACTTTAGTTTTGACTCAAAGCACATATAAAACATCGACCAATAGTTGTAACACATGTTCTATCTAAGTTATGTTTTATATTATGTCCATAAACTCCAAGCTCTGATACCAACTGTGACGCCCCACCTCTATGCTCACAATAACAAAGAGTATTAAAAGAAATACTGTCTGTTATTACGAAGAATAAGGCTGGATAGGAGCGGCCATCCGTAGTTGGCCTTACACTAGTATTGGTTACCTCGATAGGAGTGGTATATATTTTTCATTTTTCAACTCTTATTTATTTACTCCCATCGACATACCCAATTCCAGTATAAAATGAACTACGATGGTACATAATAGTTTAGGATAGTATATATAATAATAACACAGATACTAAAAATGCGGAACACAGATAACAAAAGTCTCATATATATATATATAACTGATGTCAGTTACAATACATTTGACACAATACATATGATACAACTACAACTGTCGACTTTGGAAGTTATATATACAAGTACATTATCGACTAATATACATGAATACATATCAACCTATACTATGACACGACTACTTCAAAAGATATGAAAAGTCTTCATAGCTCAAACAGCAACCCAAAGCAAGATATCTACAACCTGAAATAACTCGGGTCTGACCCGAGTATTAAATTCAAAAGAAAATAATACACAGGTCAGTCTAATTCAAACTTAATTATTAATGCACAGAAGCAATAATAATCAAATATCAAATAGACGACAGTCACAGAAATCTCGCATATCCAACTCCTCGATAAGAGAATCGGATAACGGCAGATATAACACTAAACAGTGTTAAACAACAAATCAGCAAGTTCAAACCATCAACAAGATAAATAAAAAGATTATCAATGAAGATAATTTAGAAAACAACAGAATTGTCTAAACGACAATTAACACAAAATCCAATTATTAAATAATAATTAGAAACTCAGAATCTAATTATCGAATAGATAATTAGACACAACAAAATGATCAATCGAACTGAATCAAATACAGTTCCCAAAATATTGAATTGAACACGCAAAACAATTCAAGCAATTGAAATATCAATTAAAACTATCAATTCTGATAGGGCTGCAGTACACGCACAAGATCACAAAAGCTCAATGAATCAATAGCAAATGGCACCATCTCGAGATCGAGTTCAAGTTAAACAACTCAAACCCAACTGGTCAGTGCCATCACAAAACATAGAAACAGATAGCAAAATGACATGCACAAGGCGTACATGTGAAACAGACCAAATACCATCAAGTGCTACAGGGGAAAAACTGCAACAAAACTGCAGCCACCACAAGATCACAAGGGGAAGACTGCAACAAAAACTCAGATGCATGCACATTCAAGGCGTAGTGCACATCAACCCAGTTGTGTACTCAAAGAAAAACCCAAACTAAGTTCATGATATACAAACAAAATCCCAAAAATGCATATACCGGTGTTGATACAAGTATATACACCCTGCAAATATAAGTGCAGATGGCTACACTAACCAGGGTACATCATGAAACCGAAGTGTACATGACCAACAGATTCTAAATAAAACATACATGAATAACGCTCAGTGGTGAAGCAACAACATCAAGTGATACTGAGCACATAGGAAACAATGCAGAAGGTAATCAAGTTCGAAGTAAAACAGATGTCAGTTGAACATCAAATGCACAAGTACGGCTGAGGCACAGTGGGGCAGCTACATCAGTGCCACTGTGAAAACAAATATATAGTGTCAACAGTTAGTGGTCTGTGACAATATCAGGTGAAACAAGCATGTGTACACTCGACATAGTGAAGTCGCAATTTAAACTGTAGTTCAAATCAAGTACAAAGAACAACACTGTGAACATAGTTAAGGCAGCAAGCAATACGAACACCGAAACGCATGTATGCATATATATAAATATACATACATGTCTAAGTCAAAATGAAAAAGCACCAGTATAAGCAAGTGACATAGGTAGTTCGAATAAAGCCATCAAGATAGTGTCGAATCCCATTTTATTTTTACAAAATCACTTTTATCAATTCCAATTGCCAAAATGAAATCACCAGAGTTTTAAATCAAGCAAGACAGTGGCTCACATCAAAGACCACATTCGAAAAACAAAAGAATGCAGTTTGAGTTAAAATGACCCAAAAATAATATCGGTACAATGGTGATGATACAGGGTCATAGAATCGCATACACAAATCAAGTGGCCAAAGTCGAACAAAACCACCTCGTCAAACTCAAATCAAAAATCATCAAAGCCGGAAATTCATCAAATTATATGAACTCGATAAAGTCAGAGAAATCACCAACATCAAACCACAGCGAACTGTCGAAACACAGTATCAAATTAGATGTGAGTGAAGAATCACTCAAGAAAACTTCAATCAAAAGACTACTACTCCAACCACATATATGCACATAGGCACATATATGTATACATGTATAGGGGCTAGAAGCAGTGACAGTAATCCATGTGAACATCAAAAAAATGCAACATGTATACAACTGTAAACTAGATAGTACAAGTTATACATGAAAACAACTAAATGCACTTGCAACTGCACCAAGACCAAACAGTGAAACAAGACCACCTACAGGTAACAATTATCAAGAGCAAATGCTACCAGACGAGACTACACAAATATCAACAAGTGCAGCATATACATGTACCATCAAGCAACCAAGTATGCAAGTGAATACATGAATATGCTACAGAGAATCAAGACAATGTGCAAACCAATTACTCGAATCATCATTGAGCTAAGTACGCAACAATTTCAAACTAGAACTAAAGCTCAAAATCAAAATCAAGCCAAAGTAAGTAACACAGTATTTACAAATTCGAAAATCAATACTGTGATCAAAAACCAAGTCGATGTCAACAGCCGAGTACAAGCTCAAGTAACAACAAGAAAAATCGAAGTGACCAAAGTGTAACAATATCAAAACCGATGTCAGTTTATTCTCAAAAACAAAAGTCAAAGGTCAAGCCAGATAATATCAAGTCATGGAAGAAGATCGAACAGATACCGTGGTGACCAAGTATGACCAAGGAATCATCGGGACAATCAATTCAAAGCCGTGCAAACCAAGCAAATTATATACGAAAAATATACGCAATAGGAAAAAGTCAAAGATCAATCTCAACATCCAAACGATAATCGAACGGCAAACAACAAACTCAGAAAAACATATACGAACGAGAATCATAGAATTCGAACACTAATAAGCTCGAGATGGAATTAGATGTGAGTGGAACACTCACCTGTGTTTTCGAAGCAAATGATAAACACGAAAACGAACTGCACAAATCATCACAAGCATCTTTCACGACGCGAATTGAAGTAGCCTCGACCAGTTAACTCGAGCGAAAATCGAAGCTCCAGGAATCAATTGGATACAACGGCACTCCATTTGCAAAGCCCTAACTTGAAGACGAACAAAGAACGAAAGCAAACGAAGCCGCCATTTTTTTTTCGTTCGTTTTGATTTAGGGTTTTCGAATGAGACTTCAATGGGGAATGGGTTAAACACTTAGATAGTTATCCCAGCCAAAAACAACAAATGAAAACGTGGGATACTATTTCAATTTTTTTCTTTAAAGCCCGCATAAAAATTTTACAAATTTAAAAAGAATCTCAATCGATTAAAATTCCAATATCAATCCGTTAGCAATTTTTATCATCTAACGATGATAACTAATTTTTACAAAATCTCGGGTTGTTACACTTGATGTTAGGAGGTGCTAAGGCAAATAGTGGTAAGGGAACTGCCAGTACACAAATGTAACAACCTGAAACTTTGTTGTTTATTTTTGAATATTTAATTAATTTTAAATATTATAATAATTGGGTTTTAAAGTTTAAAACTTAAATTCAAATATAGGGATTTATTTAAATATGTGAATTTTGAACTTAATAATGGAATAATGATTTAAATATCGGGATTTCAATCTAATGCTTATTGAATGGTCTTATTAACTTATTTTAATTAATAAATAATAACGGTGAATTCATTTTATAATTTATTTACAGTAATAAATAATTCGGATAATTAATCAGAAAATTTATTTTATTATAACGACTCGATTTCTATTGACATATTTTTAATTTAATTTATTTGATTTTTTCATAATTTTTATTCGAAAAATATTTAAATTATCGTTTAACGATTCTTTGGCAAACGACGGTGTTTTCGGTAATTTTATAGAATATATTAGCCAGTGTATATTATTTTTATTTAGAGGTCGCATCGTTGTATTGAGAGCGACCGTATTTTCATTTTGTCGTTCGCCGTTTATATGCGAACGAAAATATGTACGGTGAGATGCTAGAAATTGGAATATAATTTAAACTAACACTTAGGCAAGAAAATCACTCAACACGTTTTCCCCTTTCTTCTCATGTTTGCTAAAAGCAAATATAAACATAAATCCACTACCTTTTAAATTCAACAACAATCCAAATAAAAATGTTAAAATTCAAAAGCTTTGATCTTTGGATTTAATTGGAGAGATCTACAAGCTATGCAAATTTTGGAGTGTGCGGTAAGTTCTGGTAGGTGGTCATGGGTTTAGCCATGCCTAGGGTGGACTAGGGTTCGGGTATTTGGAGGAATTAGGCGACGAGAGGTCGCGCGGGTGGTTGCTTTGGGTTCGGAATGTCGTCATGCACCCGCGGTGAGTTTTTGGCGAGGCTTAGTGTAACAGGGGAGGTGCGACCTGGTAGGGTTCACACGTGAGCATGTCTGGTCGAGGTGTGTTATGGCGACACGGAGGTGACGCGGTGAGGGGAATTGGGTGCTCGTGCATAGAGGAGTGGTTTGGAGGTGATGACGGGAGGTAAGGAGGTCTGAGGCGGCGTGGGAGGAGTGGCCGAAGCTTGGTTGGGTCATGAGTAGGAATTGGAAGTGGGAAAGTATTTTGAGAAGATGGATTAGTTTATAAATAGGGTAATTAGTTTTAAATTAATGTAATTTATGGAGTTTAATTGTTTTAAATTATTCGATAACCTACCAAATTCATGTCTTGCTCATACGTGGTCCAATCGAAATGAAACATTTTGCGTTGCTCTCGTAATGGAGATGGCTATGCTTTGGAATTGCATTGATTGAGATCAGAACTAATGGAGTTTTGTGCTAAAATTGAACAGCGTTCGACTTTAGGCCAACTGGAATGCTTCAGCGCCAACTGGAATTTTGGTGAGTTTAACTCACCATTTTGGATAAGCAGTATGATATACTATAGGTAAAATTTTATTGTTTGTGTTTGGTTGAATTATTGGATGATTGGTTAAAATATCCGCTTTTGAAAAGCGATTGTCAACTAACATTAAAATACAGAAAAATTTATTGAGAAATCCGGATTTTTCGATATTGTTAATTTTAATTGCCTATTATATACCTGTTGATTTATTTTAGTTGTATATATGTGGTATAGATTGTTAAATGTTGAATCTGATTGTTGGCTATCTTGGATGTAACATCGACATATGTGAAAATTCGAACCTTTTTAATAGAAAAGGTAGTTATAGCATTGGTTGAGTGCTATAGTGACTATTTGCCTCGATATAGTTTGTTTGAAATACTATAAATTGTTGATTCGGTTTGGAAATGATTTTGATTTGGGAAAAATGATTTTTAATCTGACTGTTTTGGAATTTATGTGATATTTAAAAAGAGGTTTTAAACTTTCCTATTTTTATTTTTATTTCTTATTTTATTCTTTCTAATATATATTTTAGTAAATGTTTGAAAAATTATTTTGGAAGTATTTGTTTTTATAGAAAATTATTATAATAATAATATTTGTATTCAAAAGTAAATAAAAAGGGGATATCTTTTATTTAAAAGTGGTTTTTGTTTTAAAGAAGATGGAAATTTTTTGAAAAATAAATATTTGTGAGATATTTTATATAAAATGTTGAAAATTAAAGAAGATATTTATAAACGATATTCTATAAATTTAAGGGGATTCTTATAAGTGATATTTTATAAAAAAGGAAGATATTCCATTTGGTAAATTTGAGAAATAAATCACATTTGTGGATTTATAATAGTATGTGGAATGGTCATTTTAAAGCAAGTAGTTGGATCTATTTTTTGGATTTATAATAGTATATGGAATGGTCATTTTAAAGCAAGTAGTTGGATCTATTTTGGAAACTGGAAGTATGATAAATTTAGAGTTTGGTTTTTGAAATATGAAGGGAATGTTAAAAAGGGAAATTTTATAAATATAAAAGGAGTTTTGTTTTATAATTGGAGTTTGTTTTATATTTAGAGTTTGTTTTATAAAAGGGAATCTGTTTTATAAAAGGAGTTATATAAATGTATTTGGAGTTTTATAAAATGAGTTTATAAATGATATTTTATAAAAGAAGTTTTATAAAAAGGATATTATAAATATATTGAGAAGTTTGCAAAGAGGTCATTAAATAGGTTTGAAAATTTATAAAGGGAGGCTACAATTATGTTTTCGATAATTATAAAGGAATTTATAAACAATATTCTATAAAAGGATTATTTTATAATAGAAATTTGGTTCCCAAAGTAGCCTTCTTAATTATGGTGTTATGGAATATTCTTTTAACACCGAAGAAATAATATTTGGGTTATTATTATCTCCATTTTAAATAACATTGATTTAAACCAAATTTAAATGTAGTTTTGAAATGAAAATCTTTCTTAAGATTTGTAAATATACTTATACCGTTGAGATAAGTATATGAGTATATTTTCTAAGTATTGAAAATGAAGTGATTTGCTAACATACTTATACTATTAATATAAGTATATTTTAAGGTTTTCTAAGTTTTAAAAGTGGAATAGCTTATGAGTATACTTATATAGTTATGATAAGTATATCAATATTTTTCAAGTATTAGAAAGTATAGAGAAGGGTTTGTTAAATATATCTTTGTAAAGGTACTTTAATATGAGAATTTACAAAGTGGTTTTTAATTAATGAAAAGTTTACTTTAAGAGGCTTAGGTTGCTTTGTGCCTAACCAGTGTTATTTCCCATATGGAATTAAATCTCTGGTTGAATTTTTTGTTATTTGATAGTTAAATAAACAACTATCAAATCTTGGCCAGTTTTTAAAACCATCATTGTCGGTTCGGAGAGACCGGATCAGATCTGTTTCCAAATTAGCTCTAACGTGATAGGGGGTTCTCGCTTTGTGAACTATACCGAATCTTAGACTCTTACCCTTACACGTAACTGAAATTAATGGGTTGGTTTGTGTGTGCTTACAGTCGAGAGGCTGACCGTAAAATCATATTCGAGGTTACCATGGTGCAAGCATCACTCGTTTAAAGGGGACGTTACACGTGGTATCAGAGCTTAGGTTGAGCAATCACCTAGGCTTTGATAGGTAAGATCATTTGAGACAGGGTAAGTGAGACCCTAGGATGAGTTGGAGTGTATTATATATATATATAAGTATGTATTTGTTAGTGCTATAAAAATGTTTTATATTGTGTTGATTTATCAGTTGAGTGGTTTATGAATTCTGGTCAGTATAGAAGGAACAACTGTATCGATAAGGATTTCTAAACTCTAAACAAGGAAATTGACACAGTATTGTTTTAAATTGGGTAAATGGTTAATTTTACCTGGATTATATTTTATGTATAAGAAGAATAATTTTCAGAAATTAATATAGTTATTTATGGTGTGTTTGGTTGTTAGTGAATGATAATATTCGATTATTATCATTTATTATTTATATTTTGTGCTCAGGTAGTTTATGAGCATTTATTGTTTGGTTGAATTAAATACGAACACGAACACCTTGTGAATTCAGTTTCACAGTTTGACTATAAGGCGTTTGATGATAATGTTAAGTTAAAATTTAATTTTAATAAAAAGTTATTTCTTATAATCTAGGCAAAGATAAACATTTCTGAAATGAGTTTATATAAGAAAGTGAATTTATAAAATGTGAATTATAAAGTATTGTTTATAATTAAATGGGTTTAAACTGAGAATTTGAGAGCTTAAACCTGGTGTTTCGGAAATTGTCTTCAAGTTTTTAGAGAAAAATGACAATAGTATTATTTTAGCAGTATTTTCGACCAGAAATATTTTAAAAGGATTTTAAAAGAAATAGAAAGCACTGAACTCACTTCAGTCGCTGGAAAATAGTTCTGGTGATAACTACAACATTATCGGTGTTCATTTTTGAATTTCTATGTGAGAGATTGCTACCAGATTAAATTGGTTATCTAGTTGTTTGGTAAAAAAATTTTGTTTTGAATCGCAAAACTAAGATTTGATACACAAAGGAGATATATATATATATATATTATTACTATTATTATTTCAAAATGGTTTGAAATAAAAAAGGGTGTTTAGTTCTTAAATTTTCTGTTAAGTGATGTTATAGGCTAATGGATTCTATCCATTCAGATAGTTTGGTTTGTGCATCTAGTCTTGAGATGTTTGGTAATTTTCATTTATTAAAATGAAATGGAATTTCTGACGATTTGGGACAGTTGGAACTTCCAAATTTGATATAGAGATTTAAGTAAGTGTTTTTGTTGAAATTATAAGAAGATAAGTTTTGGTAACTTATAAATTTAAGAAGGTAGTAAGGAATTAAACAAATTTTAATTTGTTAGACATTTGGGTTAAGTAAAACAAATTTGAAATTTGCATATATACTCTTTTGGATATAGAAGAGTATTTTATTAATATGTACCTGAGTTAAGAAATGAAATGTAACTTAGGTAAAGTTGCAGCAAATTGTTCATAAGTAATTTTTTTTAAAATGAAATACTATTGGTAAAATAAATTTTGATTTAAAATGAATGGAGATAAAATAATTGGTATGGTTAAGAGAAACCAATTGAATAATAGGTAAGTTGTATGTAGATCATTTTATTCGTATAACCGATTTTGATCTGGATTCGTGTACATGATTTCGAGGTGATTTACACCAATCCGAACAAGGATTTTTCAATCGATTTTTTGACGATGAACACTTGATACAGGTTTTTGATTGGATTCTGAAGTTTTCTACCATAATATATGTCTATGTAAGGAGAGCGGAGGTTTCGAATCAAGGAACCGTATCGGAGTCCGCACTAGGGAAGTCGAGTGTACAATACTCGTTCGAAAGTGAAATTATGTGATCGAGCGAGTGATCGAATTGGTTATTACGTACGGATGATACTTGTACATATTATGGGCTTTAAATGATTGTGTGCTTATTTATTAACAAATGCAGTATATGGTTTGATATCATTTGTAAGTGAGATGTAGGTTCATGGAAGCAAAGGCTAGTTTGATGTTTTTAAGTTCATGAGTAGAGTTGGATTGCTCGACAAATAAGTACATGTTTATATTTTTGGTTTTGGTTGATGGTTTAATACCCCAGATATGAGAGGCCACTTGGCTTTTCTTTTCTTTTGTTGGTTTGGGCCCTAGTGGCAATTTGTAGTTTTTCCGATCAAGCAGCCAAAGGAGACGCTATCAAATTTTTTCATAATTTTAAAAGGCTTAGAAATGTAATAATCCATTTGAATTAACTGATTTTGAAAGCTTAAGGGTATACAGACACTTTTCTTACCTTGGGAAGTTATAGGACGAAATTATTTTAAGAGGGGAAGAATGTAACAACCCGGAATTTTGTTGTTTTTTTTGAATATTTAATTTTAAATATTGTAATAATTGGGTTTTAAAGTTTAAAACTTCAATTCAAATATAGGGATTTATTTGAATAAGTGTATTTTGAACTTAATATTGGAATAGTGATTTAAATATCCAGATTTTAATCCAATATTTAATGAATGGATTTAATGGTCTTATTTGACTTCTTTTAATTAATAAATAATACTGATGAACTCATTTTGTAAATTTATTTACAATAATAAATAGTTCGGATAATTAATCACAAAATTTATTTTATTACAGTGACTCCATTTTTAGTGACCTATTTTTAATTTAATTTAATTTTCCATAATTTTTAATTTGGAAAATATTTAAATCTTCGTTTGATGATTTTTGGGCAAACGACGGTGTTTTCGGTGATTTTACAGAAGACGTTAACCAGTGTATATTATTTTTATTTTGAGGTCGCATTGCTGTTTTGAGCGCGATCGTATTTTGTTTTGTCCTTCGCCATTCATATACGAATGGAAATCTATGTGGCGAGATACTGAAAATTAGACTATAATTTAAATTAACATTTAGGCAAGAAAATCACTCAACACATTTTCCCCTTTGTTCTCATGTTTGCTAAAAACAGATATAAATATAAATCCACCTCCTTTTAAATTCAAGAACAATTTAAATAAAAATGTAAAAATTCAAAAGCTTTGATCTTCGGGTTTTAATTGGAGAGATCTACAAACTATGCAAATTTTAGACTGTGCGGTGTGGTATAGTGGGTTGTCGTGAGTGTAGCCATGCCTAGTGCGGACTAAGGTTTGGGTATTTGGAGGAATTAGGCGACGAGAGCTCGCGTGGATGGTTGCTTTGGGTTCGAAGAGTCGTCATGCACGCACGATGAGTTTTTGACGAGGCTCGGTGCAATAGGGGGAGGCGCAAACTGGTAGGGTTCGCACTTAAGCATGTCAAGTCGAGGTGTGTTCCGGTGATGTGGTAGATGGGAATTGGGTGCTAGCGCGCAGAGGAGTAGTTCGACAGCGACGACGGGTGGTAAGGAGGTCCAAGGCGACATGGGAGGAAGATTTGCTGAAGCCTGGGTGGATTGTGAGTAGGAATAGGAAGCAAGAAAGTATTTTGAGAAGATGGATTAGTTTATAAATAGGGTAATTAGTTTTAAATAAATGCAATTAGTGGAATTTAATTGTTTTAAATTATTCGATAACTTATAAAGTTCATAACTTGCGAGGTCCGATCGAGATGAAACTTTTTGCATTATGCTCATAATAGCGATAGCTACGCTTTGGAATTGGATTGGTTGAGATTGGAGCTAATGGAATTTCATGCTAAAATGGAATGTGACGCCCCACCTCTATACCCACGCTAACCAAGAACACTACGGTGTAGTGCTGTCAATTAGCACGGAGAATAAGGCTGTTGAGGAGCGACCATCCATGTAACTTCTTTGTGCGAGCACCGATATGTCAGATAGAATAGAATGCATATCTTTTAAGGAGGAAATCCGACATACCGATACAAACACAAAGCTATCGCACGGTG
This sequence comes from Allium fistulosum, assembly GCA_030737815.1. Taxonomy (NCBI): domain Eukaryota; kingdom Viridiplantae; phylum Streptophyta; class Magnoliopsida; order Asparagales; family Amaryllidaceae; genus Allium; species Allium fistulosum. The sequence goes on from CM060902.1 coordinate 867,672,687, forward strand.
GCTATATATAATCTTCGGAAACAAACATAGAAATAAACGTAACACAAATCAGTCACAGACAATTCATATCACAAAGGCGGAAATAGATATGAATATAACACATGAAAGTGTACATCAGAGTAGTGGTCAAATAAGATCCACAATAACACAAAAGAATAGATACAAGTGCTAACCAAAAGAATATGTATACATCAAGGAGTCTAATCTCAAATGTATACAAACAAAAACTACTAAACTAGAGTAGTTAGCCAAAAGTCAGAAGATGGCTCCAGATAAGAAGTCATGAGGAAGCACCTGTAAATCTCAGTCTGACCCGAGTATTATTTAAGAAGAAAATAATAAACGGATCAGTCTAGCTATAAATATCAGATAAAGTGATATAGAATAAGAGGTATGACAAAAACGTATCATAACCATAATACCATACTGTGATAAGTACGTGATTGAAAATCAACAAGAGATTAATCAATATCACAAGAATCTTCTCAAAGATTAAAAAGAATGTCATATTCTCTATTTAATCCACCAAGCCACAATAAATGACATACATATCAATGCCCATTGTAAATGCTGGTGAAGCATAAATTCCAGAAATCAATATCCAGAAATCAAATAATCCGAAGCAACGACGTCGTACAGCGTAACGTCCGATGATCCAGAGACAAAATAAATAGGAACAACGACGTCGTACAGCGTAACGTCCGATGAACCGAAGCAAAATAAAAAGGAACAACGATGTCGTACAGCGTAACATCCGATGAACCAACACATAGGAAAATGGAACAACGACGTCGTACAGCGTAACGTCCGATGAACCGAAGCAAAATAAAAAGGAACAACGATGTCGTACAGCGTAACATCCGATGAACCAACACATAGGAAAATGGAACAACGACGTCGTACAGCGTAACGTCCGATGAACCGAAGAAAAATAAAAAGGAACAACGATGTCGTACAGCGTAACATCCGATGAACCAACACATAGGAAAATGGAACAACGACGTCGTACAGCGTAACGTCCGATGAACCGAAGCAAAATAAAAAGGAACAACGATGTCGTACAGCGTAACATCCGATGAACCAACACATAGGAAAATGGAACAACGACGTCGTACAGCGTAACGTCCGATGAACCAACACGTAGTAAAATGGAACAACGACGTCGTACAGCGTAACGTCCGATGAACCAAATCACGATAAAACGGAACAACGACGTCGTACAGCGTAACGTCCGATGGACCGAATCAAAGAGACATCGCACATTGCTAGTCTAAATCACAAGAATGATCGTCATGATCATAAGGAAGTGTCAATTACACTAAGCTAGTAAATATAAGAGTTTAGCTTCATGTCCCATAACCACTTGCTTAACTCAAATATTTACGAACAAACTGTAGATCTCCACTAGAAAATTGTCACAAGAGATTCAATCGAACAAGTCCATAAATTAACCGACGAAGTAAACGCAAGCGTTTCATACCACTTGTTTTGCTAAGCCGTTTAATTATATTTTCTCATACGAATGAGGTAAAGGTTTGTATATACTAGTAGATTGGAAAACAGTTTTATAAACGAGTTTTATATTGAAAATAGAGTTGAAATCGTTTTGATGAAAGAGTTTTGATATTTACTACTAGTATTGAAACCTTTATATTTTTAAAGTGACAAGTCATAGAAGTGATTGTAGAAACAATCAATTATAAAAGTTCACATTCGAAGACGTGAATAAAATCCAAAGAAATCAATTCCCAAAACCATCAAAGTAAGAAATTCTGATGAATGTTTTTAAGATAAGATTTGCCTACGCAGAGTTGTACGGGGTTCGACCTACGCAGAGTTGTATGAGGTCTAACGATCTAAGGGAGATAGGGTCGAGCGACCTAACGAGGTACCATCCCGAAAGAGGAGTCATCAAAGTCTTAAGAAATGATAACAACAAATAGGAGACCACACGAATCGATTAAAGTTGGAAATTCAAACAAATAAGCAATATAGGAAAAACTGGCAAATAGGAGCAGGTCGGTCAACCGGACTCCCTGAGTCGGTTGACCGAACCAGAGACAGAAGTGCTCGGGTAGCAGGTCGGTCGACCGAACCCTGAGGTCGGTCGGCCGAAGCCTATAATCTGCATTTCCAAACAGAGGCAGGGAGATGCTAGAGTAGCAGGTCGGTCGACCGGACTCTGAGGTCGGTCGACTGGAGCCTGTTTCCAGCACTCCCATGCCAATCAAATGAATACCAATTCCTTCCGAAATGCAATCGGTCGAGCAACGGCACTAAGGGTTTACGCCAATCGACTACCCGGCCATATACGCTCTTCGATTCATCACCATAAACATGATCAAAACATCAAAGTTAGGATTTTCAAAGAATTGAACTCAAAACACTAAAAATTGGAATATTCACCAAATCGATCCAAACCAAAAGCAATTGCACAAGAATAAGTGTTAGGAATTCATACCTAACAATCGAAGATAAATATAGTTTAAGATGTGAGATAAAAATCTCACCTTTGAACCCAAATCAATGAAGAAGAAGCTTGAAAGCAATGGCAATGGCAATCACTCTTCAATTCCAACACAACAAGCTTGAATCAAAGCTTAAAAGAAGAACATTCCCAAAGTTAGGTTTAGGAATAAACTGAAATTGAAGAGGAGAAGAAGAAGGAGATGCTTACCAATGGGTTCTCTTCGAATTTGGAGCAAGGACTTGAGTTTGCAAGAGGAACTAGGGTTTGGAATTTCTAATTTCCCATCTCTCCCACCATTTTTGCTTTAGAACTGAGCAAGAGGAGGAAGTGAGAGTGAATGGGGAGGGATGGTTCAGTTTGGGGTTTAAGTTGGCAAAGGGGCTGAACCCAAAACCAAACCCAAAGTGAAAATGGTCAAATTTTGACTAGCTCCAAACATATCGAAGCTTACACTCAAAAAGATCGCAAACGACATTTTGAACTCAATGGAGGTGGTCTCGAGTCCCAATTCGACTGTTTGCAAAAAGTAGCTTTTCGGACCAAAATCCGACGAATGATGAAATATTTAAATAAAATATCTAAATATAAAATCGATAAATATGCGGGTTGTTACATGGAATGACGTTCAATTTTAGACCGATTGGAACGCTTTGGCACCAAATGGAATTTCGGAAAGTTTAACTCACCGTATTGGATAATCAGTATGATATATCGTAAATAAAATTTTATTATTTGTGTTTGGTCGAATTATTGGTTGATTGGTTAAAATATCTGCTTTTGAAAAGTGATTGTCATTTAAAATTGAAATACAGGAATTTTTTTTCAGAAATCCGGATTTCTCGAAATTGTTAATTTTAATTACCTGTTATATATCTATTGATTTATTTCAGTTATATATCTATTGTATAGATTGTTAAATGTTGAATTTAATATTTGGCCATTTTGGATGTGACACTGACATATTTGAAAATTTGAACCTTTTTAATAGAAAAGGCCACTATTTGTCTCGATATGGTATGTTTGAAATACTATAAGTTGTTGATTTTGTTTGGAAATGAATTTGATTTGGGAAAAATGATTTTTAATCTGACTGTTTTGGAATTTATGTGATATTTTAATTTAAAAAGAGTTTTAAACATTCCTATTTTTATTTAAACTTCTTGTTTTATTCCTTTTAATATATATATATATATATTTAAGTAAATGTTTTAATAATTATTTTTGAAAGTATTTGTTTTTATAGAAAATTATAACAATAATAATATTTGTATTCAAAAGTAAATAAACATGGGATATCTTTTATTTAAAAGTGATTTTTGTTTTAAAGAAGATGGAAATGTTTTGGAAAATAAATATTTGTGAGAAATTTTATATAAAATGTGGAAAATAAAAGAGTAGATTTATAAATGATATTTTATAAATTTAAGTGGTGTCTTATAGTGATATTTTATAAAAAAGGAAGATATTCCATTTGATAAATTTGAGAAATAAATCACATTTGTGGATTTATAATAATATATGGAATGGTCATTTTAGAGAAAGTAGTTGTATCTATTTTGGAAACTGGAAGTATGATAAAATTAGAGTTTGGTTTCTGAAATACGAAGGAAATGTTAAAAAGGGAATTTTAGAATATAAAAGGAGTTCTGTTTTATAATCTAAGTTTGTTTTATATTTGGAGTTTATGTTATAAAAGGAGTTTTGTTTTATAAAAGAAGTTGTATAAATGGATTTGGAGTTTTATAAAATGAGTTATTAATGATATTTTATAAAAGAAGTTTTATAAAAAGGGTTTTATAAATAATATTAAGAAGTTTGCAAAGGAGTCATTAAATAAGTTTGGAAATTTATAAAGGGAGGCTATAATTATGTTTTGATAACGATAAAGGAATTTATAAACAATATTCTATAAAAAGAGTTATTTTATAATAAATATTTTATTTCTAAAATAACCTTCTTAATTATGGTGGTATGAAATATTCTTTCCCTACTTAACACCGAAGGAATAATGTTTGGGTCATTATTATCTCTGTTTTAAAATGACATTGTTTTAAACCAAATTTAAATGGGGTTTTGAAATGAAAATCGTTCTTAAGATTTGTAAGTATACTTATACCGTTGAGATAAGAATATGAGTGCATTTTCTAAGTGTTGAAAATGCAGTGATTTGCGAACATACTTATACTAAGTATAAGTACATGTGAAGGTTTTCTAAGTTTTAAAAGTGGAATGGTTGGTGAGTATACTTATACAGTTGAGATAAGTATATCAATATTTTTCAAGTATTGAAAAGTATAAAGAAGGCTTTATAAAATATATCTTTGTAAATGTATTTTAATATGGGAATTTATAAAGTAGTTTTAAATTAGTGAAAAGATTAATTTAAGAGGCTTAGGGTTGCTTTGTGCTTAACTAGTGTCATTACCCATATGGAATTAAATCTCTCGTTGAATTGTTTTACATTTGACTATTAAATAACCGACTATCAAATCTTGGTCAGTTTTTAAAACCATCATTGTCGGTTTGGAAAGACCGGGATCAGATATATTATTCGAGAAACACTTCGAACCGACATAATTGTTTGAATTGGAGATATCTTAAAGATGATCGAAGGTGGAGTTCTTTGAAGTGCAAGGGCTACTTGCTACTAATCCCGAGGTTAATTCAAAAATGGATGTATTAGAAATAGTGCCTTCGGTTTTTTCATATCTTGAACAACTTGTATGGATGAATGCTGGCAATGCATTGCTGCTTGGAGGGTATACAAAAGTAAAATGTAGCCTCAAGCCTCATCAACCGGGAATGACTAAAATCAGGGGAGATGGAGCAGGGCTAAGTGGTCGCACCCATTAAGGTATTGTCATCACCTTTCTAGATATATTCATTTATGGATTTGGTTGTGCCTGAGAGCTCTCGTAAAAGTTGCAAAAGAAACCAGGATGACGAAATATTCGGTACTATCTTGTAAAGGTTGGCCGGTCCTATGTTGGAAGGGGGTCCATGTGAGGCCCTTGGTATATTTTCTAGAGGTGTACTATGGCAAGCGGTACCCCAGTGCCTTGTCATTATATGTAATCCATTCTTCAATAAGTTCCTTTCGGACTTAGTTGTATAACAATTATGCTGGAATTTGATTAACGTAACAATTTCGGCTATTATTCAATATTTACTTTAAACCCTTAGACACTATTATAATATCACTGAATTTTCTATAGAGATATTTTAGTTATCGCAAGGTAAAACCCGTTCGTGTTTATGTGCGGTGTGGTCTTACGAGATACCTTTATTTGGAAAGTTTATATAACAGTAAAATTCAATTGAGGTGTGTTTCTCACTCTGGTTTACTAGACTAATTCGAGTGTTATTTTCCTTATAATGCTCGGGTCAGGCCGAGCATATATTCAGATCTAGTTTGGATGCCTTTGTAATGACCCGGTATTTTGGACCATTCAAATCGACAATAATCCACACATGTCAGACTTGAATAATGCAAAATAACAGATTGTAATAAAATTTGGAGCAAATAAAATCATTCACAGAATCACAGACACAGAAATATCAGAATAACTCGCAGCGGAATTTAAAAATAACCATAGTGGTTCATGAAGCCACTAAAATACATAGTCTCAAAACAAGTACAAATTACATAGTCTAAAACCAATACAGTTTGAACAACCACAGAAAATCCCAAATTCATTTGTCTCAATTACATAAGCTAAAATAAAAGACTGAATAGCAAAACAGATAGCAGCTTGATAAAGATGATCTCCAGTAGTCCTAGCTCCGTGAAGATGAAGTCCAACTGATACTCAGGCTGACCCGAGCGTAAAATAAAACATAAACACTCGAGTCAGGACATACATACTTATACAATGTAAACCAACTCAAGTGAACTGTAGTAAAGATACAAGTAACTTAAAGAATGCTTGGGATCGCCCATCCTTTAAGGATCCGTTAAACTATCTACTATGTAGTAATATTCGATATTATAATAATTTCTAATATAAAATAAACATACTTTTAAATAGCATTAAGGCTTTACATTTTCCACCATAACACGTAATAGTCCCAGTAGTCTATCCAGTATTAGCATACTCCCAAAATGGGGGCTACCCTCGATACTCCACAGGCTACGGGAGAAATCACAAATCGTAGTAAAGCTCGATATGGTAGGTGACACGGCACAACTAGGCAATGCCAGGGTAGATATACCAATTACGCACACAGACTGATGGAGCGCATAGCAGCCACTACCGTCCACCTCGAACAACACTCCCAAATCGGAGGATGGCCATCTAATCAATCACAAGTAAGAGTATAATATCGAAGAAATGTGTCCGAGAAGAGGTGCTACCTCACTGGTCCGAGATCGCTCCTGTTTTAGCCACCTTATGCCAACTCACGGGAGTTGGGTCCACGTAACATACCTTAAGAACGTCGCCACCATCCTACTTCATTCTGGAATCTCCACCGCGTACACGGTTGTCAAAGTGGTTTTCGGTATCGACAGAGAGTATGTCCATATCCGATCCCGGTCTCTTTGCCAACCAATCGTTATTATAACCCGTGGTTATAAATTTAAAACAATTTATATCAAAATACTTCAAATTAAATCATTTAAAACAAAGTCATTATCCTTATAAATCAAATATTAAATTCCCAAAATCTAGCCTTTTCTGAGTTCATTTATTCACTTAAAAACAATAAACGTTAAAATTTTCAGCTTTCACAGCATTTAAAAAATGCTGCGGTAAGTTATATTTGAAAACAATTTTATTCAGCAAAGACAGCATTTATAAACTGCTATAACAGTTCAGTTTTAAACAAAATCATATTTCAGCCTACTACAGCTCTTAACAAGTGCTACAGTAGCCCTTTTATTAGTTCAGGTTCAATTTTAGTTTCTGCTACAACAGCACTTACCAAGTGCTATCATAGCCTTAGTTCATTTTAGTCTTTTGGTTCATTTATATAACCACAGCACTTAACAAGTGCTGCAGATTCTACTAAGTTCAGAATTAGTTCATTTCAGAGATGGTAGCATTTCTGAAGTGCTATAAATTAAATTTCCAGGTTTTAAGTTCAATTCCAGCCATAAATAAATTTCAATTTAAACTATTTAAACTTATAAAAATCATATTTTCCACATTAAAATGTTTATTTAAAACCTTTAACTTATGATTCCTAAAGAGAAGTTTTACAAATAAAATCAAAATTTACAAAGTTCACTTATTAAATTTCAAGTGTGTCCATTCCCATTTTCTTTAAACAATTTATTTCAACACTTAAATTTAATTCTCAATTTTTTTTTCACCATTTTAAAACTTAATTTTCATTTTAATTTAATAAATCTTAAGTTTCCATCTTTTCTTTTTAGTCGAATTTTAAAATTTAAGTTACATTTTAAAGTCAATAATTTTCCATTTATTTATATTTATCACAAATAGAAAACTCATTTCTACTTTAAATAAATCATTTTAAAATTCAATTTAAATCAATTTAATATCATTACAATTATTTAAGATATTTAAAAATACCCAAAAAAATACAGAAAATAACCACGGGTCTATATAATATTTTCTAGCCTAAGTCAAGTGATACGGATACTATATCATTTCAATCCGTAGATTACAAAGAAAAATCCGGGTTTTATCATTTCAAACCCGCAATCCCAAGTAAATAAAATTTAATTGAAAATCGTTCAGGCCTATCATTTCAGCCCATAACGATCTTCCCTTATTCTAAAGTCCGTTCGGGTATGTATCATTTCAACCCATAGTGATTCTATTCTACAGGGAACTTGCAGTGTGATTTAACAGAATAGAATAACAGTAAAATAAGAACAAAATATAACAGATGATATGTTATGCAATTTTAACAATTCTAACATCAAATATAAATAAATCACAGGTAATTATAACATCATTTTTATTTATTTATTTATTTTCTACACATTCAGTTGCGGTCGTTTCACAATCATATAAGTATGAATATTCGTGTGAGATTTACTCACCTCTACGGAGCTGGAGATTCGAAAATGAAGTACGCTATCTATCGAAAGCACGCGGAAAGCACGATCAGTTGTTAACGGATGCGCCAACTAGATTCAAATCTAAAGCAAAATAAATAATCAAATCTAAGATTGCACGAATAACAAATTTTCAAATGAAGCAAACAAACGAAAAAGAAACAAGTTGAATACTAGAAAGGAATAGCTCGACCACTTTAAAAATAGACTATAACTTCGAAACAAATTTTGTTCATTTCTTCTTTTTTTTTCAAATACAAGGCCAGGTAGAAATATAACTTCAAATTTTCCAAAAGTGACAAAAGCAATTTTTTTCATTCTTTTTCAAAACAAGGTCAGTGGAGAATATAGACTAGGATGCCAGAAACACGTGACAAAAGCAACTTTTTCTCATTCCCCTTTTTCTCTAAACAAGGCTCTGTAGAAACCATACTATAACTTCAAATACAAGGTGACAAACAAACTTTTCATTTCTCATTTTGTATTCAGACAATAGGCTCAGGGAAAAATAGACAAATACAAAATACCAAGATGACCAAACATTTCACTGCTCTAGTTCAAATACAGGGCTCGGTCTGACCAGGGTTCGGGTGGCATGGGTTGGAGGCGTGACTGGTCTTCGCATGGGTTCAGTGGTGATCTGTCTCGGTGGTGAATGGTATGCCGTGGTGGCTGGTCGAGTATGATGGAGTAGGCATGGGGTTAGAGTGGTGAAGGCATGGGATCGGTGGTGGTCTAGGCTGGAATTAGGGCTGTAAATTTTGTACGAGTGTCCGATGTCCGTTCATGTCCGTAAACGAAATACGTCCGTCCGAGTCCGTTTGATTTTCATTTAGGACACGAGCTAGGACAAGAAAATTTGTACGAGAAAAAATATTGTCCGGTCCGAGTTCGTTCGAATTCGTCCGAATTTCTTATAGTTCAGTATATCTGATGGAAATTCTATTAAACAACATAAAATTTGACGTAAATAGCATTGTCCGTCCGTGTCCATTCGGGTCCGTGTCCGAAAAATGTATGTACGAGTCCGTCCGATTTCATTTAGGACACGAGCTAGGACAACAAAATTTGTATGAACATAAATCTCGTCCGGTCCATGTCCGGTCCGATTTTATTTAGGACATAAACTGAACACACCTCCGTCCGGTCCGGTCCGACCAATTTACACCCCTAGCTGGAATTGGAGACGTGGGGACTAGTGAAGGCAGGGGTTGGTCTGCCTGGGTTCGTGGGGTTATATGGCTGGGGTAGGGGTTTGGTCTGGAGGTGGCGTGGGTTCGTGGCTGGCGAATGGGTAGGTCTGGCGAAGGGGTTAGGGTTCGGTCTGGTGACGTGGGGTTTGGTCTGGATCTCTAGGCCGGGGTAGGAGGTTCTCACGGTGGATTGCATGGAGTAGGTCATGGGATAAAGCAAGGCACCGCAAGCAGATCAACGAAAATACAAAACAAAAAAATGAATGAAAAGAAGGCATGCGAGCTTTACCTTTGAGATGCTCACGAAATTTGCAAAGGAAGCTACAGAGAAAGTTTTGTGGTCTGGAAATATTTGTTTGGGAATGTGGAATAAATGAAACAGCTGTCCACTGATTTGTAGAGTGAAGGCAATACTTATTGCTTTGAACGGTTAGAGGAAATTAAGGCAATTTAAGTTGAACGAAACGTATGGAAGGCAAAGGAAGAAATAATCTTTCACGTGCATGATTTTAGGCTAGATTTTGGCAAGATTTTTGAAATTCCAAACTAAAATATACGGTTGAACTTGAAATGTTAACGCAAGAAAAATCAAATGGACAAAGGAAAAGGTAAGAGAAATTATAACGAAATGCCCAAAGTAACGTACAACTTTATGATTTGTTTCTTTTATTAAATAAAATTGAAAAATGCTAACGGTTTCTTTTAATAAAATAACGTATCATTTTAAACCAAAATTAAATAGCTATTACCATAATTAATAAAAATTTGATTGTTAAATATAAGTTAAGAACGGATGTAAATATACGTAACGAAATGTAAAGTTTAAATTTCCCGTTTCACACTAATTATTACACTTTTAAAAGTATACAACAAATCTGACCAAAACAAAAGTGAAACAAATGTTACACAAATGTATACGGTTCAAGATGAAAATTTGACATTTAAAATTTATAAAATTAAAATCTAAAATTTCAAATAAAGTTACACTTTTTATTCAAATCAACATTACAGAACGTTTATTTTTAAATAAAAATTTGTTAAAATTTTTGGGTTGTTACACTCTCCCCCACTTAAAACTTTTCGTCCCCGAAAAGGAACGAAAAAGGAAAACAAAGAAAGATAAGAAAGTAGAGCAAAAGTACCTGAAATAAACAATTCCGGATTCGAAGCACGAATGTTCTCCTCCGTCTCCCAGGTGCAATCCCGTTCATCAATGCTCCACTACACTTTGACCAGGTTGCCAGATTTCCTTCTTAGCTGCTTCGTACCTCGATCGACGATACAAAGTGGCTTCCTCTCAACAGTCAGATTTGGCTCAATATCCAAACTATCAAGAGCAGAAGGCTGGATAATAAGAGATGGATCATGCAGATAGCGACGAAGATGAGATACATGAAAGACATTGTGTACTCCAGAAAATTTCTCGGGTAAATCCAGACGATAAGCAAGAGAGCCAATTCTTTCCAAAATGCGGAAAGGTCCTACAAATCTAGGAGAAAGCTTTCCTCTACGACCAAAACGAATAACATTCCTTAAGGGAGAGACCTTAAGGAAAACCAAATCACCAACAGCAAACTCTAAACTCCGCCTACGCCTATCAGCATACTTCTTCTGCCTATCTTGAGCAATCCTCATCTTCCTCTTAATCTCTTCAACTCTCTCAGAAGCTTCTAAAACCATCTCAGGACCAAGGACCAAACGATTACCGGATTCAATCCAGCAAGAAGGAGATCTACAAGGTCGTCCATAAAGAGCAGAAAATAGGGATGTCTCAATACTGGCCTGATAACTATTGTTATATGTGAATTCGACAAGATGGAGGTGATCTTCCCAAGATCCTCCATAATCAAGCACACAAGCACGAAGAAGATCTTCTAAAATCTGATTCACCCTTTCCGTTTGACCGTCGGTCTGTGGATGGTAAGCAGTGCTCAGATTCAGACGAGTACCCAAAGAATCCTAAAAGGCTTGCCAAAACCTACTAGTAAAGATAGGATCACGATCACAAACGATACTGAGAGGAACACCATGGAGATGAACAATCTCCCTTATGTAAATCTCAGACAAACTAGAAGCTGAACTGGTAGACTTGACTGGAATGAAATGAGCTGATTTGGTCAATCTGTCCACAATAACCCAAATACTCTCATTACCTTTCCTAGTCCTCGGTAAACCATCAATGAAATCCATAGAAACTTGTTCCCACTTCCAATTGGGAATCTTAAGAGGCTGCAATAAACCCGGAGTCTTCTGATGATTTGCCTTTACTTGCTGACAAGTCGCACATCTATTAACAAAAATTGAAATATCTCACTTCATACCTTTCCACCAATATAACTTCTTCATGTCCTGATACATCTTGGTCATGCCTGGATGAATAGAAAGTATGGACTGATGATTCTCCCGAAGTAACTCCTGTCTCAATCCATCAACCTTCGGGACACAAATTCTATTATTAATCCTCAATACACCCTTATCGTCAATCTGAGCACCACTTCCATCAAGGCTACTATCTCCAACTCTACTTCGAACACTCTCCTTAATCAATCTAAGCATCTGATCTTCATCCTGCTTAGCCATAATATGATCCACAAGAGGTGAAGAAACAACAAGCTGGCACAACAAAGCTTTCTTCCTACTCAAAGCATCCGCCACAACATTAGCTTTTCCCGATGTATAGTTGATGTCGAGGTCATAAGAAGCAAGGAACTCTAACCACCTAACTTGTCTCTGGTTCAAATCCTTCTGAGAGAAAATATACCTCAAAGACTGATGATCTGTGAAAAGCTCGAACTTAGTACCCAAAAGATGATGTCTCCAAAGCTTCAAAGCAAAAACAACAGCAAGTAACTCAAGATCATGAGCAGCATAATTTACTTCATGGGTCTTCAACTGTCGACTAGCATAAGCAATCACTCTACCATCCTGCATCAGAATAGCTCCCAAACCTTCTCGACAAGCATCAGTGTATACCGTTAATCCCTCATTTCCATTTGGAACGGTAAGAACAGGTGCGGAAGTAAGCTTGTGTTTTAACTCACTGAATGCGGTCTTACACTCAGTACTCCAAATAAACTAGCATTCTTCCGAGTTAAAGCAGTGAGAAGGGCAGCAATCCGAGCGAAATTCTCAATGAATCTCCGGTAATAACCGGCAAGGCCCAGAAAACTACGGATATCAGTAGGAGTCTTAGGAGTTTCCCAATCCTGCACAGAATAGGGAAAAAGAAGGATGATAGGAAAGATAGAGTAAATTGAATGAAACAAGGAAAGAGAAGGAAAGAAAGACTTACATTGATCGCAGCGATCTTGACTGGATCAAAAGAAACTCCATTTCCAGAAACAATATGCCTGAGGAATCGGACTTCATCCTTCTAGAAATGACATTTGGAAAATTTAGCCTTTAACTGATGATTTCGAAGAGTCTCAAGAACAGATTTCAAATATGACTCGTGTTCTTCTTCAAACTTAGAGAAAATGAGGATATCATCCACAAAGACTAGAACAAATTTATTAAGCACATCACGGAAAACACGATTCATCAAGTCAATAAAGAAAGCAGGAGCATTAGTCAAACCAAAAGGCATGACTAACCATTCAAAGAATCCATTCTCAGTATGGAAAGCAGTCTTGGGAATACTTTCCTCAGCAACTCTTAGTTGGTGAAAACCCATGGCAAGATCGAGCTGAGAGAAAACAGTAGCACCATAAAGCTGATCAAACATGTCATTGATGCAAGGCATTGGATATCTATTTTTCATAGTGAGCTGGTTCAACTCCCTATAATCAACACACATCCGAAGAGAACCATCTGACATGGTGACGAAAACCACCGCAGCTCCCCATTCAGAAAAGCTAGGTCTGATCAGACCCTTGGAAGACAGATCCTCTATTTGTTCCCTTAACTCAACCTTCTCGCGGGGTACCATTCTTCTAGGAGGAAGAACTACTGGTTGAGCTCCGGGAATAAGATCAATACGAAAATCGATTTCCCGCTTAGGAGGTAAGGCAGTGACTTCACCAAATACATCGGGATAGAGTTTGACGACGCGAGTCGACTGAAGGTCGAAAGGGGAAGAATCCAAAGAATAAATAAAGCTACCAGCATAATCATGAGGCATACAACACTGAATAACCAGAGGATTTCCCTGATCATCTTCTAGAGAAACAATTCGGGATTTACACGAGATACGGGCATCATGATTTCTTAACAAATCATCCCCAAGCAATAAATCAAAAGTATCAAAACCAAGAATATAGAAATCACCACTAAAGCGGTGATCAGAATGGAAGAGTTTCACTCCTCTACAAATCCTACTAAGGTTCGCGGGACCCCCAATAGGATTAGAAACACATAAAGGAACAGAAGCATACCCAGGAGAAAGGAGATGCTCAAACTTATCGCTAATAGTCATAGAAATAAAACTATGCGAAGCTCCAGTATCAAATAAAACACGAACAGGATGCTGAAATAAATAAAAGGTGCCCTGAAGAGTACCTTGATCATCGCTAGGAGCAGGAGTAGGTGCAGCAGGTGATGAAGCAGATGTGACAACAAATACACCAGATGGCTTTCCCTTCTGATATAAAGGACAGTCCTTCCTAAAATGACCTGGCTGAAGACAAACATGACAAAGATTGTTCCTGGTAACCTGAGGTGGAGGAACAGCAGCACCAACCAAAGTAGGACAACTATTAGCATAGTGTCCCTTCTGATCACATTTGAAGCAGGTAATGGTGGATAGATCAATAGGGTGTCTCTGGGAAGGAGAAGATGCCGAAGATCCTAAGCCCGGATGTTTGAGCCAATTCTTCTTCTGCTGGTGGAAGTTGGGCTTTCTCTTCTTGGAATTTGCAGAGGAAGATTGTGAGACATGAGCACCAGAAGCAGCAGGACCCTTTGAAGTAGGGTTCTCATAGCGAATAGCCATATCCATGAGCTCAGTAAAAGTGCCATGAACATGTGAAATAAGACGATCGTAGAACTCTGGGCGAGCTCCAGCAATGAACTTCTCATTCTTCTTTAGCTGAGTGTCGATAAGACTAGGACCAAATTTGGAAAGTTCATTGAACTTCCGCTCATACTCTGAGAAAGACATGGTACCCTGCTTAAGATCCATGAATTCACGATAAAGCTGAGATTTCCCGGCTTCGGGCATCCATTTTGCCACAAAAGCCTCCATGGAAAGAAGATACAGAAACTGAACTTAAGGTAGATTCAAAAGAAAAAGGAAATGGAAAAAAATTCAAGATAACACAAAGGATACCTGAACAGTTCCCACGAAAGATCACCTTCGTTAGTGTGAGCCGTAACCGACTCCCACCAATCTAAGGCTGACTCTTGCAGCTGCCATGCTGCTAACTGACGCTTCTGGGCATCAGTGATCTCAAGACCAGTAAATATCCTCTCCAAACTCCGCAGCCATTGCTGGGCCTCGATAATACTCTCTGAACCGGTGAACTTAGTACCACCGAGCTGAGAGAATTCCTTGCAAAGAACAGTAAACCTAACAGGTGCAATAGGTGGAGGAGCTGGGGAAATACCACGACCCCTACCTCTAACATTTCCACGATTCATCCTGGAAATATCAAGAATGAATTTAGGATAAAGGTACAGAGAAGACAAAGACAAGCTAAGATAAAACACGATAAGATTACTTGGACGAATATCCTAATAACGAAATTTCTAACAAGGTAGATACGGAAAGAAGGAAGTTTAGAAAAATTTTCTTTTTTTAAAACAAGAAATTTTATATCAAAATAATCTTTGAAAAATCATTTGAAAATCATTTAAAATCATTTTAAAAATCATTTTATACTTTGAAGATACGTTCACTCACAAAGAAATGATTCTGAGTTTGATTTCACTCATTCTAGGGTATTTCTACCCTATCTCTAATGAGTTTTTGCTCCATAGGCTAAGGTTTGCCTGAAACCAAAGCTCTGATACCAAATGTAATGACCCGGTATTTTGGACCATTCAAATTGACAATAATCCACACATGTCAGACTTGAATAATGCAAAATAACAGATTGTAATAAAATTTGGAGCAAATAAAATCATTCACAGAATCACAGACACAGAAATATCAGAATAACTCGCAGCGGAATTTAAAAATAACCATAGTGGTTCATGAAGCCACTAAAATACATAGTCGCAAAACAAGTACAAATTACATAGTCTAAAACCAATACAGTTTGAACAACCACAGAAAATCCCAAATTCATTTGTCTTAATTACATAAGCTAAAATAAAAGACTGAATAGCAAAACAGATAGCGGCTTGATAAAGATGATCTCCAGTAGTCCTAGCTCCGTGAAGATGAAGTCCAACTGATACTCAGGCTGACCCGAACGTAAAATAAAACATAAACACTCGATTCAGGACATACATACTTATACAATGTAAACCAACTCAAGTGAACTGTAGTAAAGATACAAGTAACTTAAAGAATGCTTGGGATCGCCCATTCTTTAAGGATCCGTTAAACTATCTACTATGTAGTAATATTCGATATTATAATAATGTCTAATATAAAATAAACATACTTTTAAATAGCATTAAGGCTTTACATTTTCCACCTTAACACGTAATAGTCCCAGTAGTCTATCCAGTATTAGCATACTCCCAAAATGGGGGCTACCCTCGATACTCCACAGGCTACGGGAGAAATCACAAATCGTAGTAAAGCTCGATATGGTAGGTGACACGGCACAACTAGGCAATGCCAGGGTAGATATACCAATTACGCACACGGACTGATGGAGCGCATAGCAGCCACTACCGTCCACCTCGAACAACACTCCCAAATCGGAGGATGGCCATCTAATCAATCACAAGTAAGAGTATAATATCGAAGAAATGTGTCCGAGAAGAGGTGCTACCTCACTGGTCCGAGATCGCTCCTGTTTTAGCCACCTTATGCCAACTCACGGGAGTTGGGTCCACGTAACATACCTTAAGAACGTCGCCACCATCCTACTTCATTCTGGAATCTCCACCGCGTACATGGTTGTCAAAGTGGTTTTCGGTATCGATAGAGAGTATGTCCATATCCGATCCCGGTCTCTTTGCCAACCCATCGTTATTATAACCCGTGGTTATAAATTTAAAACAATTTATATCAAAATACTTCAAATTAAATCATTTAAACAAAGTCATTATCCTTATAAATCAAATATTAAATTCCCAAAATTTAGCCTTTTCTGAGTTCATTTATTCACTTAAAAACAATAAACGTTAAAATTTTCAGCTTCACAGCATTTAAAAAGTGCTGCGGTAAGTTATATTTGAAAATAACTTTATTCAGCAAAGACAGCATTTATAAACTGCTATAACAGTTCAGTTTTAAACAAAATCATATTTCAGCCTACTACAGCTCTTAACAAGTGCTACAGTAGCCCTTTTATTAGTTCAGGTTCAATTTTAGTTTCTGCTACAACAGCACTTACCAAGTGCTATCATAGCCTTAGTTCATTTTAGTCTTTTGGTTCATTTATATAACCACAGCACTTAACAAGTGCTGCAGATTCTACTAAGTTCAGAATTAGTTCATTTCAGAGATGGTAGCATTTCTGAAGTGCTATAAATTAAATTTCCAGGTTTTAAGTTCAATTCCAGCCATAAATAAAT
The DNA here is from genome assembly GCA_030737815.1 of Allium fistulosum. Lineage (NCBI taxonomy): Eukaryota > Viridiplantae > Streptophyta > Magnoliopsida > Asparagales > Amaryllidaceae > Allium > Allium fistulosum. The sequence goes on from CM060902.1 coordinate 867,690,010, forward strand.
TTCAATTTAAACTATTTAAACTTATAAAAAACATATTTTCCACATTAAAATGTTTATTTAAAACCTTTAACTTATGATTCCTAAAGAGAAGTTTTACAAATAAAATCAAAATTTACAAAGTTCACTTATTAAATTTCAAGTGTGTCCATTCCCATTTTCTTTAAACAATTTATTTCAACACTTAAATTTAATTCTCCATTTTTTTCTTCACCATTTTAAAACTTAATTTTCATTTTAATTTAATAAATCTTAAGTTTCCATCTTTTCTTTTTAGTCGAATTTTAAAATTTAAGTTACATTTTAAAGTCAATATTTTTCCATTTATTTATATTTATCACAAATAGAAAAATCATTTCTACTTTAAATAAATCATTTTAAAATTCAATTTAAATCAATTTAATATCATTACAATTATTTAAGATATTTAAAAATACCCAGAAAATACAGAAAATAACCACGGGTCTGTATAATATTTTTTAGCCTAAGTCAAGTGATACGGATACTATATCATTTCAATCCGTAGATTACAAAGAAAAATCCGGGTTTTATCATTTCAAACCCGCAATCCCAAGTAAATAAAATTTAATTGAAAATCGTTTAGGCCTATCATTTCAGCCCATAACGATCTTCCCTTATTCTAAAGTCCGTTCGGGTATGTATCATTTCAACCCATAGTGATTCTATTCTACAGGGAACTTGCAGTGTGATTTAACAGAATAGAATAACAGTAAAATAAGAACAAAATATAACAGATGATATGTTATGCAATTTTAACAATTCTAACATCAAATATAAATAAATCACAGGTAATTATAACATCATTTTTATTTATTTATTTTCTACACATTCAGTTGCGGTCGTTTCACAATCATATAAGTATGAATATTCGTGTGAGATTTACTCACCTCTATGGAGCTGGAGATTCGAAAAAGAAGTACGCTATCTATCGAAAGCACGCGGAAAGCACGATCAGTTGTTAGCGGATGCGCCAACTAGATTCAAATCTAAAGCAAAATAAATAATCAAATCTAAGATTGCACGAATAACAAATTTTCAAATGAAGCAAACAAACGAAAAAGAAACAAGTTGAATACTAGAAAGGAATAGCTCGACCACTTTAAAAATAGACTATAACTTCGAAACAAATTTTGTTCATTTCTTTCTTTTTTTTTTCAAATACAAGGCCGGGTAGAAATATAACTTCAAATTTTCCAAAAGTGACAAAAGCAATTTTTTCATTCTTTTTCAAAACAAGGTCAGTGGAGAATATAGACTAGGATGCCAGAAACATGTGACAAAAGCAACTTTTTCTCATTCCCCTTTTTCTCTAAACAAGGCTCTGTAGAAACCATACTATAACTTCAAATACAAGGTGACAAACAAACTTTTCATTTCTCATTTTGTATTCAAACAACAGGCTCAGGGAAAAATAGACAAATACATAATACCAAGATGACCAAACATTTCACTGCTCTAGTTCAAATACAGGGCTCGGTCTGACCAGGGTTCGGGTGGCATGGGTTGGAGGCGTGACTAGTCTTCGCATGGGTTCAGTGGTGATCTGTCTCGGTGGTGAATGGTATGCCGTGGTGGCTGGTCGAGTATGATGGAGTAGGCATGGGGTTAGAGTGGTGAAGGCATGGGGTCGGTGGTGGTCTAGGCTGGAATTGGAGATGTGGGGACTGGTGAAGGCAGGGGTTGGTCTGCCTAGGTTTGTGGGGTTATATGGCTGGGGTAGGGGTTCGGTTTGGAGGTGGCGTGGGTTCGTGGCTGGCGAATGGGTAGGTCTGGCAAAGGGGTTGGGGTTCGGTCTGATGACGTGGGGTTTGGTCTGGATCTCTAGGTCGGGGTAGGAAGTTCTCACGGTGGATAGCATGGAGTAGGTCATGGGATAAAGCAAGGCACCGCAAGCAGATCAACGAAAATACAAAACAAAAAAAATGAATGAAAAGAAGGCATGCGAGCTTTACCTTTGAGATGCTCACGAAATTTGCAAAGGAAGCTACAGAGAAAGTTTTGTGGTCTGGAAATATTTGTTTGGGAATGTGGAATAAATGAAACAGTTGTCCACTGATTTGTAGAGTGAAGGCAATACTTATTGCTTTGAACGGTTAGAGGAAATTAAGGCAATTTAAGTTGAACGAAACGTATGGAAGGCAAAGGAAGAAATAATCTTTCATGTGCATGATTTTAGGCTAGATTTTGGCAAGATTTTGAAATTCCAAACTGAAATATACGGCTGAACTTGAAATGTTAACGCAAGAAATATCAAATGGACAAAGGAAAAGGTAAGAGAAATTATAACGAAATGCCCAAAGTAACGTACAACTTTATGATTTGTTTCTTTTATTAAATAAAATTGAAAAATGCTAACGGTTTCTTTCAATAAAATAACGTATCATTTTAAACCAAAATAAAATAGCTATTACCATAATTAATAAAAATTTGATTGTTAAATATAAGTTAAGAACGGATGTAAATATACGTAACGAAATGTAAAGTTTAAATTTCCCGTTTCACACTAATTATTACACTTTTAAAAGTATACAACAAATCTGAACAAAACAAAAGTGAAACAAATGTTACACAAATGTATACGGTTCAAGATGAAAATTTGACATTTAAAATTTATAAAATTAAAATCTAAAATTTCAAATAAAGTTACACTTTTTATTCAAATCAACATTACAGAACGTTTATTTTTAAATAAAAATTTGTTAAAATTTTTGTGCTGTTACAGCCTTGGAGCTTCAGAGACGAGGTGGATGTCCAAGACGTACCTCTCGTATATTCTTTATTTCCGCTACATGTGTTGTTTTATCTGTCAGCATTTGTGGCTAATGATTAGTGATTAAGTATACTCTGATTTTGATGTATATATATTACAGTCTTCTTTTGTAAAGGTCTATTATACCTTATATATTGCTCGACACGATATGAGTTCTATTATACCTTTTTTTATTTTCCCCAACAGTCTGTCTTTCCAGCACTTGTATGCTTGACACATGAATACCGTGGATGTATTAATATCGACTTCCAAGGATCAAAAAGGTGGGTCGTTACAACAAACAAGTGGATAAGGAAGAGAGCGAGTGAATGACAAAGCCATGAATGTAAAGGTCCAAATGTTAGGTCCAGCCATCAGAGGTGTAGATATGAATGCACTGTTTTAGTAGTTTATAGCAAACTTAATGCAACAACAAGCACAACAATAAGCATCATTGCAAGCCCTAAATGTACCAGGGGCTCGATGCCAGCTGCAAGGGAGGACTTTGCTAAGATGAAATGGATTTCCAAAGTCTCGGGGAGAGAGACAATTGATAAAAAATATAGACATTGGAAGAGAGTGATTAGTTATGGATGTTAGATTGCATTTGTGGAGACTTGGGATTTACAATAGCCTAAAAGTTGAAGACGTGTCAAGAAGTTTAAAGGTTTAGCTAGCAAACACACACACGCATACACATATCCACACAAAATCATGTACATAAAAAAATAAATAAAAATAAAAATTGAATATAGATGAAGTATAAAGATATACATACATACATACATACATATATATAGAAGTGTATATATACGCTTGAACGGTTATATATATATGTATGTATATGTATGTGTGTGCGCGTGTAAAGGGACAACAAATGTGTATATAAATTTGTTGAATAATGATTTAGATCTATATTATCATGATATATATTGGAATTGTAGACATCAGAATAATTTTTTATAGATGTGGCCTTAGGTTTGCACTTTGAATAAATGAGAGACTCCTATATTCAAATGAACCGCCTTATGTAATTACAACAATCAAAAGCACCACCTTTGCATTATTTTTATTCAATTTTGTTTGATTTTCACTCTTGAAGTTTTTAGGTCATCATCCCATGAAACGTATGGCTATTAGCTCAAAAATTGAACAAAAAATGAACAGGAAGTAAGTGGTTTAAGTAGCATGAAAAAGAGGTAAAAGTGGAGAAAATAACTCCTCCTTTTACTCATCCCTTTTCTGTTATTTCAAATCCAATTTGAATACTTAAACTTCACTCCCCAACACATCCTAGGGCGGCCATATATAGTGCCTAGTTGGGCTTTAAAAAATCCCGTGCCCATTTAGTAAATAATTAATTTAAATCAAATTAAAATTTCCAACGATATCGTATATCGAGACGTGTGTGTGTATATAATTTTTATACACACACTTAATTAAATACTAAATGCATCAAAAAATCAAATAAAATTTAATAGTTGATATTCATAAATTTAATTAATTTAATTAATTTTACAAAAATTATAAATTAATTCAACCGTATGGTATTTCAGAGTATTCATTATCACGGTTATGCGACTCAAAGGTGAAAATTCAATCAAGCTTTAATATCGAATAGTTCGAATATTAACGTTCATATGTCACCTTAGCTATTGGTGTGACGGTTTGGCTAGATTTATCGCTTACACACCTTTTCGATAAAATCCAGTTTACTATTTTAAGCGGTACTTAGTAGTAACAGTAATTTACATCAATTCTATTAGTCAAAACTATATAAATTTGGGGCCTATGGAATTTAGTTTTAGTTAAAATTCCAATATCATCCACTTTCAACTTGGTTATACCAAAACAAAGTCCTTGGTTAAATAATAATTATTATTATTAACCATATTGCTCTGGCTAGAGACTTTTACATTAAGTTGACTAGGGTTGACCGTAATACTAACATCATATAACCAAGGAATTAGATTCTCTATTGAATAGTGTTTCACTTCCAATGCACAACTTAGGCCAACTATAGTTATTTGATGGACAACATGTCATGATTTTATTATAATCAAAATAGAGTTTCCACATTGAAGTTTCATGGTATTCTCAAGTCAAGAGAACTGTATAACATTGTCGCTTTGAGATTCTCTGTTTGACCTTACTTATATTAACCAATAGAAAACTCCTGAGTAATCCATTCCGTAATTATCCAATAATTAGTACGCAACCTCTTGGTGCCTCCAATTGAGTAATACAGTGCCCAACACCTTGAGAGCGTTATGTACTCTAGTCTCAATGGATGTATCGATATCCCGTCCCGAAAAACCTTAACTAGGAATATTTAAAATAATATGTTTTTTTAATGTGATAAATTTTTTATTATTACAACACTTTGTAATTAATATCACATAATATATCATTTAAGGATTTTCCATTTAACATACTTAAATTAAGTAATTAATTAACATATCATAATATGACAAGTATATAATTGAACGATAAACACATTTTATTCAAAATTAGATCGGTCGTAGAGTTGTGACGACCCACCATTTTAAATGAGTTAAGTCGACAATAAACCACTTAAGTCTAAATTCAAAAGGGCATATTATCAATTTGTTTTAATTAGAAAATAAGAGGAAAGAAGGAAAGCAAAACACAGAATCTCGCAACGGAATGACAAAATATAATGATCAAATAAACAGTTCATGAAGCTATTTTACAATATACATTTGATTTCAATTTTTACAACATAATCAGAGGACAATCAAACATACCAAAATAATGCAGCGGAATAATAATAGTAAATACGGTCTAGCAACTCCATCTTCATCTTCAAGGAATAATGCCTTCAAACACTGAAGTACTCAGGCTGACCCGAGCGTAATGAAAAGACAAAACACTCGAATCAAAATTAAAAGTTCTTATGTAAGTTAAATCAATAACAAGTAAATATGAGTGTAATAGCTTCATAGATGTTTACAGGATTTTTCCATCTCCTATCAAGTGTACAACGTGAGTGCAGTAACTTAAGAGATGTTACGAGATTTTTCATCTCCTAAGGATCCGTCAAACTATCTATGTGTAGTAAGATACGCTATATATGTAATGTCTATTAATAAAATAAATATTTTTCCTAGCGTTAAGGCTTTGCATTAATCCCTCTTAACACAATTTTAAGCAGGTAGTCTATGCAGGTCCTGTAGCACAACCAATGACGTCGATAGCCAGTGAGTCCCCTATAGGTACCATACTAAAACAAAATCATAGTGGGCGCGTATAAGGATAAAAGTATGACAAGGCACGCAAGGCAATGCCTAAGGTAGGATTCTACCAGTTTACCCTTTTTGGATGGTCGTAACACATCGGAGCAACGACTACCGACCAAGTCCACCACCTCCAAAATCAAATCAATGTGCACCGATCAAGTGAAAAATCGATATAATATGAAGAGGCGATGGCCCCTAAAGGTAGCTAACCCCTTCGCCAAACATAGGCTCATGTTTTAGTCATTTCAAATTGACACAAGTGTCGGGGTCATCCATCATCGTTCTCTTTATTTATTCCAACAAACGTCGCCAATTCAACCTCTACATTCTAGATAACATCCACCGTGTACACGGTTATTAAAGTGGTTCCGGTAGAATAACAGAGAGTACGCCATTCATCCGGCCTCGGTCTCTTGAATAACCAAACGTCATTTTACACACTTGTTGGTTTTCTAAATTTCAAGTACAAGTCATATTTCATATCAAAATATCAGATTCACCACAAAATCATTTCGAATTCAAAAATAGGTTACACTTCCAAATCAAAACATTCATATTTAAATCAATGATTTAAATCTAAATAATTCCCAATTATAAAACAGTTTGGATATTGAATTTGAATAATTAAAATAGTTTGGATATTGAAAAATAGTTTGAATAATTAAAAATAGTTTTGAGAGTTGAAAGAAGTTTGAATAATTAAAATAGTTTATATATAAAAATAATTTGATTATTAAAATAGTTTATATACTAAAATAGTTTATATTAAAACTGTTTCTTCTTTCACAACAATTTGAACTCATGTTCCAATTCCAAATCAGAACGAATTCAACTTTTCGACTTCCAATTCTAGTCAACTTCATATTCAAATTTCAATTTAAATCGGCCTCAATTCAAAATGATTTCAAACTTTACTACAAATTCAGTTTAAACGGTTCTATTCAAATAACTGAAAGTTTCAATTCAAATTCTCATTTTGAAGCGATTTAGATTAAATCCATTTCACATCCAAACTTTGAAATACCAATTTAAACCACTTTAACTAAAGTAAATTCAAAGTTGAAATTAAAATTTAAAACTTTAAAATAATTCACTTTCACTAAATTCAAATCATATCTCAATTTCGAATTTAAGGTTTCAAATTAAATCGTTAAAAAATTTCATTAAAACGGTTTCGGTTTCAACATTTCAAATCTCGAACTATAAAATAATTCAATTCATATTAGTCAAAAATATATTCTCTTTAGAACAATATCATTCAAAAAAAATATAAATTCAAGATTTAAAACCATTTAATTTAACCAAATTCGGTGTTCGTATATAATTTTCTACCCTTTGGCCAAGTGATTAGTTATTTCAATTCAAATTACATGGATGGATATATAACATTTCAACCCATATTTAAATGACATAGGTATATATCATTTCAACTTATTTCTTAGTTTATTTCAAATAATCCAAATGACAATTTATAGGATGTCAAATAATAAATAGGATAATAACAGGGATATATCAAAATAAATAACAACCATACATCCAACATATAAATCAATATGCATCTAATTACAATCAACATCCAAATCAACTAATATATCATAACAGTTACTAATTATCAATTGTTGGTGTTTAACTAGCAATTAAATTTCAATATTAATTTAAATGTCAATTCAATTCAATATAAAATTCAAATTCAATTTAAACTACCAAACAACAATCAATAAAATTAATCACTTCGTAATTTTAATTCAAGTTACATAATAAAATTTAGTATTGCGTGAGTGAGATTAATCACTCACCTTTATATGAATCTGAAAATAATAGACTTCTAATCAATGGATCCTCTCTAGGTTTTCTTAGTCTCCTTCTTGATTGCCAGCTTTGTTCCCAAATTTTGCTTTTGGTTTGATTTACTTTAATTTGCCTCCTTGTTATATTAATATATATATATATATATATATATATGTGTGTGTGTGTGTGTGTGTGTGTGTGTGTGTAATTAGAAGGTTTGAAAAAAGGAAGAAGATTTGAAAAAGAAGAATTGAAAAGGAAAAGGATTAAAACAAGAAGAACTAAAAATGAAAGAGAAGATCAAGATTTGAAAAGGTAGAAGAAAGTTTGAAAAAGGAAAAGATTTGAAGAGGAAGAAGATTTAAAGAAGAAAAAAATGAGAGAGAAGAAAAGGATTTGAAGAGGAAAAGGAGAAAGAAAAAAGAAGAAGAAGATTAGAATTGAGGCTAAGGTTTCATTTGCGTCATCTCTTATTTATAAGGTTAGAGTTAGGTTTAGGGCCATTGAAATTTGGAAAGGGAGACTGCTATTAATTAGAAATAAATGAAATGGGGCTTCAGGAAATGAAGTTGGAAAATGAACGAAAAGGTAATAAAGTAAATATGCATAAACTAGGTACTGAAATAAAGTAAATATGAACAGCCTTTTTAAAAGTGGTAGGTATTAAAAAGAGGTGAAGGAAAGAATTAAAAACATGAAAAGTAGTTCACGTATGCAAAATGGAAAAGCTTCAGACAACGTAAATGGAAAGGAGTAATGGAACAAATGAGGAAACAATGAAAAGAGTGCGGTAATTATTAATTGGAAAGAATGAATGGACCAACTCTACAGTGTAAGCAAACTTTTGGAATTCAAAATTTCAAAAACATTTGTTCACTCAATTAATTTTGTTAACCCCTAATATACCAAAATTGACGTCCATTAAAGATTTAATTAACACACAATAAATAAATAAAAATTCTCTTCACATATTTTTGTAATTAATTAAGAGAATATGCAGCATTAAGAACATTTCATTTCTCTCTCTCTCTCTGTGATTAGATTGGGAATTCAAAGAAACATGTTAACATTTCGATTGAATGTTTTACTATGAATGCATTAACATACATTCAAAAATATGACAGCATAAATGAGGTAATATAAACAGGTGTATAACACACACACACACACACACACATCTTTATCTCCACTTATTGTTTACATTCACAAATAAAAGGTACGAAAATAATCCACATATGGAGGCAATGAATGTAAGAGGAAATTAGAAGAGTGAAGATGGAAAGGTAAATTATGTTGCAATTAAAATCTAATCAAGTCTAAGTGAAAAGGAAGTAGCAAAGTGTAAATCTATTTTACCTCCTTTACAATCTCCTATTAACATTTAATTTAATTTAATACCGTATGAGATTTCAAACCTAAATAATCCTTTTTTATATGATATAATTGGATCTGAAACATAAGTTTATATTTAGCTACAAACATATATGCAGTAAACTAACATTAAATTTTGAAACAAGAACTGAATTAATTGGAAATAAATCACCCAATTTAAATTTATTTCAATATATGTTTAAATTTAACGTTTTCCCTCTTTTTAATTAAAAGGTTCCGATCACATTAATTGCCATTGATTTCTAAGTTAAATTTTTAAAAGAGAAATGAGACAGTTCAATTCCTTTTTATAGTAATTTAACGTATTTATGGAATTATTGTATACAAACCAAAAGTTATTAACTTCTTATTATATAATTGATTTCTTATTCTTGTAATCAATCTTTCAGCTACCAACATTTCAAATAAATAAACATATATTATTCTTTTTTTTACATTTATTATTCCAATCAATTAGAATTTACATTCATACAGTCATTTATTTTTTTCCTTATTAAACTTTACAATTATACCCAAATTAACTTTACAATTATATTCCAATTAGAGATAAACATTTATTGTTACAATTTCGATGGAATTTACATTCAAATAGTTATTAATTATATTCAAATCAATATCATTAAATTATATTCTAATTTGCATTACCATCTTTACCTCATTTAAATTTATCATTTTAGAATTCATTTAAGATCAAGTTACATATTCTAACAAATTTTTTTCATTTACAAATCATAAATTTTAATTTCTGACAATATTAAATTCCAAAGTCTTATTTAATTTAATATTTCTAATTGTCAAAAATACGGGTCGTTATAATCTCCCTTACTCAAAACTTTCATCCCCGAAAAGGAACAAGAAAGAATCAAGAAATTTGATATATTTCAAAATTTTCAATTTATAAACAATTAAACTTACATATTTAATTTTAATAAAAATTTGAAAATAACTCAAATTCCACAAAAATTTCTAGGTCCTAAATTTACGAATAATTTCGGCAGCATCCTCTTTCCGCGGTTAGGTCCAGATTAATAACAATATCAATAATTACATGGTATAAACCTTATTTCAATAATAAAGCATCCCAACCATAGGAAACAATAAAATACCACTACAAAAACCGTAATCCGAAAACGTACCTATTTGTCGAGCAAATAATACTCTGTTTATGAAACCAAAAGCAACAACTATTGCTTCCATAAACCTGTATCCTACTTATATAATCCAAAAGAGTTAAAACTATATAAAAGGAGTAATATATTAGTTGTTCCAACAATAGCACAAGCAACACAACATATATAATAATCATATGCTAACAGAAGTAGTACGACCAGTATATGCAACCAAAGAATCCATCACACATCCGTAGCAACCAAAAACTAATGGCTTGTCCAGGTTCAGAAACTTTTCATCGTACAAGGGTGATAAATAATCTACCAAGTGTACTTTATGCTCAACAGCCTTAGATAATTACTTAATAGATTATTTATAAAACCTCAACGATTTGAAGTATCACTTTCCAAACTTCCCATAAGCCAAACAACATAGAATTTAAATATTATTTAAGTTTGTACGATGTACATATATCATTTGTACACAATATCAATTCCGATCGCTTGCTTGAATACATAAATTTCACTTTCAAACTAGTATTGTTAACTCGACTTGTGACGCCCCACCTCTATACTCACACAAGCCAAGGACACTACGAGGTAATGCCATCAACTAGCGCGAAGAATAAGGCTGTTGAGGAGCGACCATCTGTGTAATTGCTTTGCACGAGTACATATCTGTCAGATAGTATGACATGCATTTCATTTCAAGAGGAAATCCGACATATCAAATACAAACTCAAAGCAACCACATAGTGGCTATGTGGCCTTCGGAAACAAATATAAAATAAGCATAACACAAATCAGTCACAGATATTCATATCACTAAGGCGGAAATAGATATGAATATAACACATAGAAGTGTACATCATAGAAGTGGTCATACAAGATCCACTACATCACAAAAGAATAGGTACAAGTTCTAGACAAAAGAATATGTATACATCAAGGAGTCTCTATCTCGAATGTATAAAAGCAAAAACTACTAAGCTATAGTAGTTATCCAAAAGTCAGAAGCTAGTCCCTACTAAATAGTCAAGTGGAAGCACCTGTAACACCTCGGTCTGACACGAGTATTATTTAAGAAGAAAATAATAAACGGATCAGTCTAGCTATAAATATCATATAAAATGAGATAGGATAAGAGATATGACAAAAACGTATGATAACAATAATGTCATACTGTGACAAGTATACATTCAATAACAATAAAAATCATACAATATCTCAAATCTACTCAAACACCAAAAAGAATGTCATTTTCTTTAACTTATTCACCAAACCAAAAATATTGATAAAGCTTATCAATGCAAACCACAAAAATTGGTGAAACACAAATTCTAGAAATCAACAACCAGAAATCCAGAAAACACAAAGGGGGAGGCCTATCACAAACGGGAGAACGAAAACTCACCAACACATGTATCACAAACGGAACGCTATTCCATGGTCGCTAACCATCAAGTTTGAGCCGAGGCTCCACAAATGGCCTGAAGGCCATGGGTCGCTACCCCACCAATTTGAGCCGGAGCTCCACAAACAGTCAAAAGATCATGGGTTGTTAGCCCATAAAAATGAGACGAAGCTCCATAAAACGAGGTACAGTCCCCCATGTGGACAAAGAGACATCGCATATCGTTAGTCTAAACCATAAAATGATCACCATTGATCAATGAAAAGTGTAGATTACACTAAGCTAGTAAATAAATGAGTTTGCTTCATGTCCCATAACCACTGGCTTAACTTAAATATTTACGAACAAATTGTAGATTTCCACTCGATAATTGTCACAAGAGTCCAATCGAACAAGTCTAAGAATTAACCGACGAAGTAAATGCAAGCGTTTCATACCACTTGTTTTGCTAAGTCGTTTAATTGGATTTCTCGTACGAATGAGGTAAAGGTTTGTATATACTAATAGATTGGAAAACGGATTTAAAAACGAGTTTTGTATTAAAAATGGTATTGAAATCATCTTTGTGAAAGCATTTGAATATTTACTACTAGTATAGAAACCTTTGTATTTTTAAAAGTGACAAACCACAGAAAATGATTGTAGAAACAATCGATCAACCAAAAATTCACATTCGACGACGTGAATCAAAACCATAGAAATCGATATCAAATCCATCAAATGGATATTCCCAAAAATCCAAAGAAAGAAGTCATCAAAGTCGATAATAAGTGATAACAACTATCCGAATCAACAAAAATCAATTAAAATTGGAAATCCACTCAAAAACTGCCCAAAATAGGCAAAATTGGCAGTTCCAGACATCTGGGGGTTCATCTAGATGTCTGGATTTAGGTTCTGGAAATATTCCAGAAACCTGCCAGACGTCTGAACCAAAACAAGACGTCTGAAAACTAATCAGACGTCTGATAGGTTTGGATCAGACGTCTGATAGGTTTGGACCAGACGTCTGGTCCAAGTCTCTGCCTTTTTTTTTTCTTTCTGCCGTATATTTTTTTTCTCCAGGTCTATAACCAGACGTATGGACTTGATCAACCAGACGTCTGGTCACCTGGTCTAGGCAACAATTTTCCTAGGCCATGATGGCCAAAATGTTTCGGGAGCGATCGGACGAGCAACGAAGACTAGGAATTTATGCCAAGCGACAACCCAACCTTATAGGCTCTTTGATACACCCCAAATATCATGTCTAAATATCCATAGTAGGATTTTCATAAAATTGGACTTCAAAACCCAAAAATTGGAAAATTCACCAAATCAATTCAAATCAAAAGCAAATGAACATGAATAAATGTTAGGAATTCATACCTAACAACAATGAAAGTTATAGACGTAGATGTGAGTTCAAAAACTCACCTTTAAACCCAAAAACAACGAATGAGAAGCTCAAAAACTAAGGAAAGATCAACAACTCTTCAACTTCAACTCTAGAAGCTCCAATCTAAGATCATAAGCAAATATTTCCTAAGTTAGGTTATAGGAAATTTCTGAAATTGGAGAGAGATTGAGATGGATAAGATGAAGAGGATGCTTACCTAAGCTTCTCTTTGATTTTGGACTTGAATTTGTATTTCCTAATCAAACTAGGGTTTAAGAATTTTAATTTTCTATCTTTTCCCCCATTTTTACTTTAGCTTGAGAGTATTAGGAAATGAGGAGTAGAATGAATGAAGAGTAGAGGAGTTAGGGTATTAAGTTGGGTTAGTGGGCTGAAACCCAAACCTAAAGCCCAAAATAGAAAAATAGCAAAATTCTACTCAACTCCAATCATATCGATGTTTATACTCAAAAAAGTTGTAAATGTCGTTTTGAACTCAATGGAAGTGGTCTCGAGTCCCAATTCGACTGTTTACAAATGTAACATTTCGGACATTAATCCGATTAATGATGCTATATTTAAATAAAACATTTAAATATATTATCGTAAAATATGTGGGTTGTTACACGACTACTCTAGTGCAGACTCTGAACCAATTTCTTGATTAGAAATCTCCGTTTTCCTTGCATAGCCATAAACTATGATAGAAAACTTCAAATTCATATCAAAAATTTGTATAAAATGTTCGCCGTCAAGAATTGAGTGAAAAATCATAATTCGGACCGGTGTGAATTACTATAAATCATGTGTTCGAATCTGGATCAGAACTATTACGCAAATAAAATGATCTATGCACAACTCATATATTTTATTCTATTGGTTTCTTTTTACACATTATTTACTTTTCGTTTATTTTAAATTTTCATCCATTCATACTAGACCATCTTTTATTAATTTATATTTATTTACTTACATAGATTATTTCTCATTCAATGTTTAGAATCATCAATGAATAAAGTCTTAAAGTATTACATATGTTTCTTTGCAGTTTAATTCACATTTATTTACTTATATAACTTGATTGCCATTTAATATAAATATTCATTAATGAATCATTTCATACTTAAGTTTCTCTACTTTTAATTCACATTTATTCCTTCATATATTGTGTCATTTAATATTAAATTTATTTTCGAATCATTTCAACATTTTCTTAAGTTTATAATCATTTCCTTAAATAGTATTTTCTTTTTACTATTCAATTTATAACATTTCTTGTAACACATTAATTCTTTATTTGTAGACATATGTTCATTTTTAAACATTTTTATTACTTAAGTTTTTACTTGTATGTATTTCGTTATCTTTTAGTTTACAAGTTACAAAACTTCAATTTTTATATTTTCATTAAAGACTTAGCTTTAATTTCATATTTCAACAATAATTACCCAAAAACTTAAGAACTAAATACCGGGTTTCATTTCAAATCATCTTGAAATAATATATACTTATATTTTTTTTATCAAATCATACTTAGGAAATTTAAAATTAAAATTTGTTTCACCAAAACAACTGTGCAGCAAAGCTACTATAGTGGTATTCCTACTTTGAAACTCGAAAATGTATGTCGATGATGTCGCGATCATCACCGAAATTATTTTCCAGCAATAGAAAAGGGGAGTACATAACTTATTTTTTTTAAAATTCTTTTAAAACATTTCTTTTAAATCCCATTGAAAATATTTCTATCCAAAAATACTTCAAAATAATACTAATATTATTTTTCCAAAATCTTTGAAAACCAATTTCAAAGCAACATAATTTAAGTTGTCAAATTTTCAATTTAAATTCATTTTATTTGTAAATCATATTTTATAAACCATATTTATAAAATTATATTTTCTTATAACATACAATAGTTAATTGTTTCAATAACCTTGACTAGCTAATAATAAATGATAATAATCGAATATTATCATTTTCTGACAAAAAACGTACCTAAATAACTATATCATTAAAATTATTCTTTAAATACAAAATATAATACTAGTTAAAATTATTTCATTCACCAATTTCAAAAACAATATTGTGCCAGTTTACCATGTTCAAGTGTTTAGAAATCAATATCGATGCCATAGCGTCCTATGTACCGACTAGAATTAATAAATACTCAACAAAACAAATTAATACAATACAATACATTTTTATAGCATTAATAAATACATTCTCTCATATATATACACACTCAAACTCATTCTAGGGTATTACTAACCCTATCTCTAATTAGTTAATCCCCAACAGGCTAAGGTATCTCTAAACCAAAGCTCTGATACCAACTGTGACGATCCACCTTTTTAAATGATTTAAGTCAACAATAAACCACATATGTCTAACTCAAACCATTCAAAAGGGCAGATTATCAATGAGGTTTAATAAGAAAATAAGAGGAAAGAATGAAAGCAAAACACAGAATTTCGCAGCGGAATGATAAAATATAGTAATCAAATAAACAATTCATGAAGCTGTTTTACAATATAATTTGATTTTAATTTTTACAACATAATCAGAGTACAATCAACAAACATACCAAAATAATGCAGCAGAATGATAATAGTAAATATGGTCTAGCTACTCCATCTTCATCTTTAAGGAATAATGTCTTCAAACATTGAAGTACTCAGGTTGACCCGAGCGTAATGAAAAGACAAAACTATCAAGTTAGAACTAAAAGTTCTTATGTAAGTTAAATCAATAACTAGTAAATATGAGTGTAATAGCTTTAGAGATGTTTATGCGATTTTTCCATCTCCTATCCAGTGTACAACGCGAGTGCAATAACTTAAGAGATGTTACGGGATTTTCCATCTCTTAAGGATCCGTCAAACTATCTATATGTAGTAAGATACGCTATATGTGTAATGTTTATTAATAAAATAAATATTTTTCCTAGCATTAAGGCTTTACATTAACCCCCTTAACACATTTTTAAGCAGGTAGTCTATGTAGGTCCTGTAACACAACCAGTGACGTCGGTAGCCAGTGAGTCCCCTATAGGTACCATACTAAAACAAAATCGTAGTGGACGCGTATAAAGACAGAAGTATCACAAGGCACATGAGGCAATGCCCAAGGTAGGATTCTACCAGTTTACCCTTTCTGGCTGGTCGTAGCACATCATAGCGACGACTGCCAACCGAGTCCACCACCCCCAAAATCAAATCAATCTGTACCGATCAAGTCAAAAATCAATATAATACGAAGGGGTGATGGCTCCTAAATGTAGCTAACCCCTTCGTCAGACATAGGCTGTTGTTTTAGTCATTTCAAATTGACACAAGTGTCGAGGTAATTCATCATCGTTCTCTTTCTTCATTCCAGTAAACATCGCCAATTCAACCTCTACATTCTGGATAACTTCCACCACGTACACGGTTATTAAAGTGGTTCCGGTAGAATACCAGAGAGTATGCCATTCATCTAGCCCGGTCTCTTTAATAACCAAACGTCATTTTACACACCTGTTGGTTCTTTTAAATTTCAAGAACAAGTCATATTTCATATCAAAATATTAGATTCACTTCAAAATCATTTCAAATTCAAAAATAGGTTAAACTTCCAAATCAAAATATTCATATTTAAATCAATGATTTAAATCTAAATAATTTCCAATTATAAAATAGATTGGATATTGAAAATAGTTTTGAATAATTAAAATAGTTTGGATATTGAAAAATAGTTTGAATAATTAAAATTAGCTTTGAGAGTTGAAAGTAGTTTGAATAATTAAAATAGTTTACATATTAAAATAATTTGATAACTAAAATAGTTTATATTAAAACTGTTTCTTCTTTCACAACAATTTGAACTCATGTTCCAATTCCAAATAATAACGAATTCAATTTTTGACCTCCAATTCAAGTCTACTTCATATTCAAATTTCAATTTAAATCAGCCTCAATTCAAAATGATTTCAAACTTTATTTCAAATTCAGTTTAAACGGTTCTATTCAAATAACTGAAAGTTTCAATTCAAATTCTCATTTTGAAGCAATTTAGATTAAATCCATTTCACATCCAAACTTTGAAATACCAATTAAAATCACTTTAATTAAAGTAAATTCAAAGTTTAAATTAAAATTTAAACCTTTGAAATAATTCACTTTCAATATATTCATATCATATCTCAATTTCGACTTTAAGGTTTCAAAATAAATCCTTAAACAATTTCATTAAAATAGTTTCAATTTTAACATTTCAAATCTCGAATTAGAAATAATTCAATTCATATTAGTCTAAAATTTATTCTCTTTAGAACAATATCATTTAAAAAAAATCTAAATTCAAGATTTAAAACCATTTAATTTAACCAAATTCGGTGTGCGTATATAATTTTCTACCCTTTGGCCAAGTGATCAGTTATTTCAATTTTAATTACTTGGATGGATATATATCATTTCAACCCATATTTAAATGACATAGGTATATATCATTTCAACCTAGTTCTTAGTTCATTTCAAATAATCCAAATGATAATTTATAAGATTTCAAATAATAAATAGGATAATAACAGGGATATATCGAAATAAATAACAATCATACATCCAACATATAAATCAATAGGCATCCAATTACAATCAACATCAAAATCAACCAATGTATCATAACAGTTACTAGTTATCAATTGTCGGTGTTTAACTAGCAATTAAATTTCAATATTAATTTAAATGTCTGTAACGACCCAAAATTTTCGAAGCCGAAAATTCTAGATAGTTATGAAAAAGAAGAAAGAGGTAGAAGAAGAAGAACATAAATATCAACATCTCTCATTCGCAGCGGATAAAATATAATAGTAAATAATAACACTTTACAAAAGATTACTATATTTGTCGATTACATTTTAATACATCAGAGTTTTACATATCCACGGTCACTGAATATATACAGTAATCATGTCTCAGAAATACAATAATATACTGCAGCGGAAATACTCTATACGTACTTGCCATCCAGCTCGTCTCCTGAGCTCTAGAACGTCCTCCCTGAAAATCTGTAACACTCGGTCTGACCCAAGCATTACATCAAAGTAACACCCGGGTCAGGTTGGAAACCAGCGTGAGTAAACCCATATAATTTGAAATACTAAGTCCAAACCATAAAGAAACCACTACGCCATAGATGGCCTACTGCAACGAAATTACATGGTGTTGCTAGCTATAATGTAACGATAGGTATGCTGATTTTTGTCTATTACAACACTCGCTTCAAGGTGTTAGCATAGGTATCAACTAGATGTTGCAGTAGCTATAGATGTATTCAAATTAAAAAATTAATAAAATTAGCAATCCACGTGAATACGATCCAACGGTCTACATTTAATCTGGTTGTTAAAATGGATCACCACTGCAATTTGCCCCAAAATTTCGTTTTACCACCTGAACTAGTTTAGAGTAGATCCCCTTTTGGTTTTCATTTCAATTCGCTTCCTCCCATTCGCCTCCGCCACCAAATTGTCACCCTCCTCTTCTTCTGCTTCCTCATTCGCCTCCGCCACCAAATTGTCACCCTCCTTTTCTCGTATGTGATAATGGTTGTTCCTATTGTAACATCCCCGATTTTATTAAATTTGATTTAGTAATTTATTTGAATTTTTTTTGGTAATTTAAAAAATTGAAAAGTTTTAAAATAAATAAATAAAATAAGGTGTTGATTTAAAAATGAATTAAACTCCAATTTCCTTTGAATTTAAAATCACTTGGATTTGGACATCTTATATGTATAAATATATATATATATATTGAATTGAGTTTAAGTTAGAAAAATATAAAAATAAATATATGAAGTGAAATATAATACAAACAAGAGATATCAACACTATAAATTATGGGAAAGGATAAGTATAAGTATGTATATGAACAAAAGAAATATATATACGTTGGCTTGATGAGGAAGACACTAGTACACGTTCAAAAGAAAATATCTTTACAAAACAAAAGAAATTTGTACTTGGAAAATAAAAAAAAAGATTACATGTAAACTAATATGGGAACACATGCATTTAATGCCATCTTCTCAAGCAAGGAAGAAAATCATATCAGCCTCCAACTTTCAAATTTTCTGACCGAACCAAAAGAATCCCTGTACTTGTATATGAACCACTTGTACAGACAAGTCTTCTCTAAACATCTTTTATACATCTTCAAATCTCAACCCAGTTCGTTCAAACATAACATAGAAAAAAACTGAGAAGGAAAAGGAAAAGAAAAAAACATAAACTTCACTATATTTTCAAACTCAAGTTCAATTTACAAAAACAAACAAGAAGTTTCAAAGGGGAAGATTCAAATCTGCAGGCTTTCAAAACAAAAGAAAAAGTGTCTCTGTTTTCAAACATATACAAGTGAGTAAACCTATGTTTGTTCAAACTCTTTTGTGGCTTGAATTCCTACATGAATGTAATAGCTTTGAATTGAATGAATGGTATGATTGTGTTTTGATTTCCCTGGAAAACATTGTTTTCCTGTCTCTGTCTTCCTGTAATACTTTAGTACAGTGAAGTTTAAAAAAATTCCTCTTCCCCATTTCTTTTGGAAAAAAATTCGAATTGTGGAACAAGTGAGTTGCTTTGCCTATCTATATGTATATAGGTTTTTTATCTTCCTGTTATTAGTTTTAAACCTCAGTTCTAGTTCAACACTTTTTTTTTTCTGGAACATGAAACACTCTAAAATCTGACACATGTGGAACATGGATGAAGTTAACTAGTTTTACATGCTTGAAAATGTGTTTGTATAATTGTTTTGAGTTCTAGAAACCATTTTTTTGAGTGAAGAGGCTGGGTATTGATAAGAATCAGAAAAAGATGAACTTCCAGGCTCACAGGCCATTTCATTTGTTCAAAAAATCATTCCCCATCTCTCTGAATCACATCAGACAATATCTTCTAAACAAAAGATGTTTGTTTTAACAATATTCAATCACTAAAAATAATTTAAAGTTAAACCATAGCAAAGACTTCAAGAAAACTAGGAATTACAGGAAAAAGGCTCAAATATGATAAAATTCCAGTATCAAAATTTGTTGATTCAGGATTATAACTCGAAATCATTTTGGAAACCATGATTTTTAAAACTGGAATCAAAATTTTTAATTCAGTATTGAGGTAGGAATTTGGAAATGACTGGAAAATCGTTTTGCCGAAATTCCGTTCGACCTAGGTAATCGGGGAGGTCTGGGTTTCGTCTGGAGATGGTGGAGAGATCGAGAAGACGGGGAAAAATGGTCGGAGGGGTGCCTGACCATCGAGGCATCGGTGGCGATTCGATATATGTTCCTAAGCCTAGTTTTAACCTAGGTTGAAAAATGGGTCGCCGATGATTCTCGAGTGCATCGAGTTTGACGAGATTCTAGAGATAGCTTTGTGGGTGGTCGGAGAAGGTGTGATGGTGGTGGCGCAAGGCCAGGTGGTCGGCGTCGCGAGGTCGAAGTGGATTTAGTCATGCAGTGGGTTCCAGTTTTTTGAGTGGGTGGCTCGATTTTAATTCGAGGCAAGTTTGGGTATTTCGATAACTGGAGATGGTTGTAGGGGTGATGGTCGTCGTGCCGGAAGGTTCGCCAGGGGTCAGAGTCGCCTCTGGTGCTGGTGCACGTACACGTGAGAGGGGGTGGTATCAGTTGAAAAATTTGGGAAAAAAAGCAGTGCGACTCGAAAATTCTCTCGGGGAAATGAAGTGGAAACTCGAAGTCGAACTCGAGTTATTTTAGTATGGAACCGGGTAGGTTTTAGTACTTAGTCAAAATTTAAGAAAAATTGTGTCACGGGAAGTTTTGCCAGAAACTCGAAGCAGGAAGCAAATTCTCTCGGGGGTGACTCGGGGAGGTCTCGGGTCAGGTTAAAAACAGTGAAGATTTGAGTTTTTTTTTTGAATGTTGAACATAAGTTTAAAATTGTTTTTGAAATTATTCTTCGAAATAAATAAAGTATCTTTAAGGCTTAAATTTTTAAAGTAAATTTGTTAAGAAATTAATTTGATAAAATATTTGAAGAGTAAATCAAATATCTAAATTTTTAACTTAAAACGAGAATTATTTATAATGGTTAAATAGTGGTCAAACAAACAATAATTTGTAATTATCTTGTAAGTAAAAGTTGACTAATTGAAAGAATAATTAATAGAGATAATTAAGATTTAATAAATTAATAATTAAGAATGAATAAATTAAGATAATTAGTCAAGTTAATTTAAAATCTAATTAATTTATAGTTAAGGATAATTAATTATAAAATCAAGATTTATGAAGATAATTATGTGATCAATTCACTTTTAAATCCCCTTCACCCAAACTAGAGATGTTCGACAATCATCAAATATTCTGTACTGAATAGATATTTCCATTACGATATTGTGATTGTTTTTTTTTGTTACTAAACTGTGATTTGTGATTTAATTCTGTATTGATGTGAAAACCCCTTTGCCGTAGAACGGCATTTTTACTTCGATGCGACAGGGAGTCGGATTTCAGTTTGTTATCCGAAACCCACATCGAACCCTGAATATAAATCTTTGTGATCGTCATATCCACGTGTTTTAAAATTTATCAATCACCATTCAGTTTAGCCGGGAGAGGACCTTTGTGTCATACAACCCATTCTGAATAGTGACACGTCGTAATGGATAGCATTTGAAGACCGGTGTTGAAGACCGGGTTTTTTATGAAAACGATAGGACGACCTATCGATTGTCTCTGCACTGAGTTGCTCCGGTATAGAGATTCCCTAAGTGATGGGAAGTCCGATCGGGATTGTAAATACCCGGATTGCAAGGACTTCTTCGGAAGTGCCTTCGGTTCTGTTCGAACCCGGAACAGACTTGTATGGTTACATGTCTGACATTACATTTTGAGATATAAAGCTGATTTCTTTCAAATACATTTCTGTTGGTGGCGGAGAATTTATTCTCTTAGCTTAACACCCTTCTCTGAGACGTACGAGCTCAGAGGTTATGTAGTTGAAATTTATCAGCGATATATCCCAATTTGGTAATGTGGCATGCTGAGTGTTGCTGTGTGATGATCAGTGTTTGATCATTTGCGATATGATCATTTGTTTGATCATTTATCTTTGTGATCATTGGTTGATCATTTGTTGACCCAAAGCGTGGCTTTTTGAAAAAGCGTAGCTTTGTGGACGAGACTTCGTTCGACCTCACTCCCCGGAAATGGTCGAAACAGGAATGTTGCGGCAAGGTTATGAGGGTCGCGCCCTTTAGGGTATGTCATTTCCTTCTGGAAAAGGGTGGTATCAGGTATGGAGCCCTGGTATTTAACCTATGTGGATACTCCGATCTCATTTATTGTGATTGTGTGTTTGATCGAGGCGCCTCGGATAAAGGTCCCAAAGGACCGGGGGATGGCATATTCGTGAGTTACCTGTTACAGGGGTAACCCGGCCTTGTTTGGCAGAGAGCAGTTTGTCTCTCGGGACGTCCAGCCAGAGGCGATCCCATGCGGCGGTAGGAAGTTCCTTAGCCTGACCATTTGTTGGAAATCCAATTTCCAATACGAACCCAATACGGTTTTAGTTGTAGAACCTGCCATCTAATATGGTAGCTATAGTAGGCATAGTATAATGGTACCTATGCTGGCTAAGATTAATATTATACTTTCGAAATGACTTTCTACACTATGCACTAGTAATAATATCAAAGAATTTTCTCGTATTAAGCATATTTGACTATCATAAGAAGAAATCTCCTCCAATTCTGCGTTTGCATTGTGTGTGTGGCGGGAGGTCTTATGGTAGTTCCATTTTCCAAAAGCATGAACGACTTCCTTTTTAAAATCTGTTTATTTAAAGTAACTACTTTTGTTTACTCATACCAGTCCCATGACTGACCCGGAGTTTATTGTTTTCTTTCTAAACTCTGGGTGCCCATTATTTCCACACGGGCAGCCTAGTAGCAGGTTTTCCGTGCTTTGGTGTTAGCTGGATTTTGGAGTTTCTTTTTGGGTTTAGGAGCTATCAGATTTTGGGGACTTTATCTTGAAGATATTTTGGAAGCTTTTTGGATCACCAGGTGCTTAGTCATGGATATTCACTATCGTCTTCATTTCTCTGAAGACTTTTGCTAGTGATCATTGTTGTACTATTATGATGTTTATTTGGAGTGTGGAATATGTATTATGATACTATGATGTAGTACTGGATATTATTATGATGTTGTATCTATGATGTGATGTATGATATTCAGTTTATTTCCGCTGTTTATATTCATCTGATGTTGTTATAAGCTCCGGCGAACTTAAGTTTGACGTTTGAATATCTGATAGTCGAATACGAGTAAGGTATTTGATGTTGATTTTCGAGCGCTAAATTTCAGGATCGTTACATTTGGTATCAGAGCTGAAGGTTGAGTAAGAACTTTAGCTAAGGAGTATAACACATTAGATGGCTCATTAGAGATAGGGTGAAGTATATCCTAGAATGAGTATAACCCGAAACTTGAATTTTCCTAGTCTATTTCTTTTTACTGCTGATATTCCTTGAGATATATTGTCTGTGGATCTAAATCATGTCTTCTTACTAATTACAGATAGTAAGGGTGAGCGGACGAAGAGGAAGAAGTACGGGTCAAGGAAATGCCGCTACAACTAATCAAATTCCCCCAATAACAGAAGCAGCTTTACCTACTCAGCATCAGCCGAATCTGGCTGACTTATATAAGAATTTCTCGAAGCTTGGTGGTAAGCCGTTCACTGGCAAGGAGTCTGTTGTTGAGGCCCAAGCATGGATCAGATCTTGTGAAAGAATTTTTAGAGGGCTTAAGTTGGAAAATGATCAAATGCGACTGATAGCTTCTTGGCAACTTCAAGAAGAAGCTTTAGCATGGTGGGAGACAGTCACCGTGGATAAGCCAGAAGACGAGTTTTCTTGGGAGAAATTTAAAGAAGTATTCGAGGGGCGCTATATGCCATCAGCTGGGATTTCTCGTATGTATCAGGAGTTCATGGACTTGAAGCAAGGGAGTTTGTCATTTGAGGAGTATCTAAACAAATTCAATGAATTGTCTCATTTTGGTCCAGAGTTGGTGAACACACCTTTGAAGATGAATGAAAAGTTTATTCGGGGGATGAATAAGAAGTTCCACGAAAGGATGACTGGCCACGTCAAAGAGCCTTTTTCTGATCTTATTGATATGGGGTATAGATATGCTACTTTGGATATGCAAGAGGTCCCGAAGGAGGGAGGAAATACGAGCAACCAAAATTGGAAAAAGAGGAAGTTTGGAGGCAAGAAACCATGGCAGGGTAAGAAGAAAAAGGGAAGCGACCAGGGGAACACAGCAGAGAATGTTACTTGCTATAATTGTCAAGAGAAAGGCCACTACTCAACTAGTTGTACGAAACCTAAGAAACAAGCGAATCAATTCGTTCCAGCGAAGTCCAAGAGATGTTATGCTTGTCAGGAAGAGGGACATGAAGTCAAACACTGCCCAATGATGAAGAAAGCACAGGTAGCAAAGGTGTACGCAGTCAAGGATCAACCCGCAACTTCTAAAGTAGAAAAGGGGAAGGGAGTTCTAGAAGGTAACCTTACTATTTATGATAGAATTGTTCGAGTTTTGTTTGACACGGGTGCTACACATAGTTTTATTTCTCAGCAAACTGTAAATGAATTAAATCTTGAACCTGATTTCGTTGAGGAGCCTATATGCGTAAAGAATCCAGTAGGAGGCCCCGCAAACCTTTGTCTTCGATGTAGAGATGTTCCTATCTCATATTCTTATTATCAATTCCCTATTGGTCTCTTTGTCCTTGATTTCAAGGAATTTGAAATTTTACTCGGAATGGATTGGCTAGCGAAATATGAAGCCAAATTGGATTGTAGCAGTCGATTGATTTCGATTAAAACCAAATCTGGAGATTTTATTGAGATTTCTTGTGAGGACCCTAGTCCAAAAAGGGAAGGGTTGATGTATAATTTGGGATATTCTGAACCTAGTTTGGAGTCTATACCTATTGTTAGAGATTTTCCAGACGTGTTCGAAGAAGTGAAATCCTTACCTCCACATCGAGAAATTGAATTCAGAATTGACTTAATTCCAAATGCTCGTCCTGTAGTTCACGCAAGTCGCAGGATGGCGCCCAGAGAAAAGGGTGAATTAGTCAAGCAAACTAATGATCTGCTAAGCAAAGGATTAATTCGTCCTAGTGTTTCTGAATGGGGTTCAGCAGTTGTGTTCGTTGCTAAATCGGACGGATCTTTGAGATTGTGTGTTGACTACCGCGATCTCAATAAGCAGACTCTTAAGAATAAATTTCCTCTACCTAGAATTGACGATCTATTTGATCAACTTCACGGCGCTCGTTTCTTTTCGAAGATGGATCTAGCTCAAGGATTCCATCAGTTACGAATCGCCGAAGATTGTGTTCATTTAACCGCTTTCAGGGGTCCAAATATGTTCTATGAATGGTTAGTCATGCCTTTCGGGCTAACCAATGCTCCAGCATACTTTGTAGATCTTATGACTCGTGTATTCCGGGAAGTGTTGAATGAATTTGTGCTTGTATTTATTGATGATATCCTGATTTTTTCCAAAACTGAGGAGGAGCATTCTGAACATATCAGAATAGTTTTGGAAATATTAAGAAGAAACGTCTTGTTCGCCAAATTCTCTAAATGCCATTTTTGGGTCAAAGAGGTTAAATTTCTTGGCCACATTGTTAATGAAGAAGGAATTTCTGTTGATCCCAGCAAGATTTCTTCTATTCTAGATTGGAAGCAACCTACTACTCCGAAAGAAGTTCGAAGCTTTTTGGGTTTAGCAGGTTATTATCGGAAGTTCGTTCAGGACTTTTCGAAGATAGCTAGTCCAATGACTAAGCTAAAAATGAAGAATGCAAAATTTAATTGGACTCCGAAATGTGATGAAGTTTTTCAGGAATTAAAGAAGAGATTAACCACCGCTCCTGTTCTCGCGATTATCAACGGGAACCAGGATTTATCTGTATATACCGATGCTTGTGGTGATGGGGTAGGAGCAGTATTAATGCAGAAAGGAAAGGTGATTGCCTACGCGAGTAGACAATTACGTCCACATGAAAGAAACTACCCAACACACGATTTGGAGCTTTTAGCTGTTATTTTCGCCTTAAAGATCTGGCGACACTATCTTCTGGGTGAAAAATTTGAATTATTCACCGACCACAAATCTTTGAAATATCTCTTCACCCAGAAAGATCTGAATCTGCGACAACAACGTTGGTTG
Source organism: Allium fistulosum (assembly GCA_030737815.1). NCBI lineage: Eukaryota > Viridiplantae > Streptophyta > Magnoliopsida > Asparagales > Amaryllidaceae > Allium > Allium fistulosum. The sequence goes on from CM060902.1 coordinate 867,716,383, forward strand.
GAATTTCTGGCATCTTATGATCTAGATATCTTATATACACCTGGAAAAGCCAATGTAGTTGCAGACGCTTTAAGTAGAAAGCACGCTATTCTTGCTCATCTTGTCATTGCTCCTACTCTCATTGAGAAAATCGCCAGTAAGCAGAAAGAGGACAAATTTCTTCGAGATATTTATGGGAAAATTCTTCGAGGAGAAGATACTAGTTTTGAAACCAACCATAGTGGAGTTATTAGGCTGAAAGGCAGAATATGTGTTCCTGATATCCCAGAATTAAAGCGTGAAGTTTTGGACGAATGTCACAAATCTAAACTTAGTATCCATCCAGGAGTCAACAAAATGTACCGTGACATCAAAAGAACTTTTTGGTGGAAAACGATGAAAAGGGATATATCTATATACGTAAGTCGCTGTGCTACTTGTCAGCAAATCAAAAGCGATCAAAGGAAAGTGGCCGGTTTACTTCAACCTTTGGAAGTACCAAAATGGAAGTGGGATCAGGTATCGATGGATTTCATCGATGGATTGGCACGAACTAAGAAGGGAAATGAAGCGATTTGGGTTATAGTGGACCGTCTAACCAAAACTGCTCACTTTATTCCAGTGAAATCCACTCGGACTGCAGCAAGCTTAGCAGGGCTATATATAAAGGAAATTGTTCATCTCCATGGGATTCCCAGCAGTATAGTGAGTGATCGTGACCCGATCTTCACCAGTAGATTTTGGGAGGCATTCCAGGACGCTTTGGGAACGAAATTAAATTTCAGCACTGCTTATCATCCACAGTCTGATGGGCAGACTGAAAGGGTTAATCGAATTCTAGAAGACCTATTACGGGCTTGCGTTCATGATTTTGGTGGTTCTTGGGAGGACCATTTACATCTGGTAGAATTTTCTTATAACAACAGTTATCAGGCCAGTATAGAAATGGCTCCTTTCGAAGCTTTATATGGTCGTCCGTGTCGATCACCTGCATGCTGGATCGAATCAGGTGATAGACTCGTCCTTGGACCAGATATGATTAAAGAAGCCACGGAAAAGGTTGATTTTATTCGGAAGAAATTAATAACTGCTCAAAGTCGTCAGAAGAGTTATTATGACCGCCGAAGAAGAGATTTGGAATTTCAAGTTGGAGATTCTGTATTTCTGAAAGTGTCTCCGATGCGGGGTGTATTGAGGTTCGGGAAAACTGGAAAGCTAGCACCGCGTTATATTGGTCCTTTTCCTATTCTGGAAAGGATTGGTCCTCTAGCATATCGAGTGCAGCTACCCAGCTGGTTGTCTGGCGTGCATGATGTGTTTCATGTTTCTAGTCTTCGGAAATATGTGCATGATCCAGACAGTATTATTGAAGAAGCTGCTCAGCAAGATATTGAAATCACTCCAAATTTAACGGTCAGAAGAGAACCAATCAAGATCGTAGATCGTGATGAGAAGCGACTGAGAAAAAAAGTTGTGAAGCTGGTCAAAGTTCAATGGAGTGACGATTCAAAAGACTGTACTTGGGAAACTGAAGATAATATGAAGAAATCATATCCCAATTGCAGAGTAGACATCTCGGCTTAAACTGGTAAGCCATTTCTCTATCTTTTGCATTCGTATGTTCTTCATTGTTTTCTCTCTCTTTCAAATTTCGAGGACAAAATTTTCTTAAGGAGGGGATATTGTAACATCCCCGATTTTATTAAATTTGATTTAGTAATTTATTTGAATTTTTTTTGGTAATTTAAAAAATTGAAAAGTTTTAAAATAAATAAATAAAATAAGGTGTTGATTTAAAAATGAATTAAACTCCAATTTCCTTTGAATTTAAAATCACTTGGATTTGGACATCTTATATGTATAAATATATATATATATATTGAATTGAGTTTAAGTTAGAAAAATATAAAAATAAATATATGAAGTGAAATATAATACAAACAAGAGATATCAACACTATAAATTATGGGAAAGGATAAGTATAAGTATGTATATGAACAAAAGAAATATATATACGTTGGCTTGATGAGGAAGACACTAGTACACGTTCAAAAGAAAATATCTTTACAAAACAAAAGAAATTTGTACTTGGAAAATAAAAAAAAAAGATTACATGTAAACTAATATGGGAACACATGCATTTAATGCCATCTTCTCAAGCAAGGAAGAAAATCATATCAGCCTCCAACTTTCAAATTTTCTGACCGAACCAAAAGAATCCCTGTACTTGTATATGAACCACTTGTACAGACAAGTCTTCTCTAAACATCTTTTATACATCTTCAAATCTCAACCCAGTTCGTTCAAACATAACATAGAAAAAAACTGAGAAGGAAAAGGAAAAGAAAAAAAACATAAACTTCACTATATTTTCAAACTCAAGTTCAATTTACAAAAACAAACAAGAAGTTTCAAAGGGGAAGATTCAAATCTGCAGGCTTTCAAAACAAAAGAAAAAGTGTCTCTGTTTTCAAACATATACAAGTGAGTAAACCTATGTTTGTTCAAACTCTTTTGTGGCTTGAATTCCTACATGAATGTAATAGCTTTGAATTGAATGAATGGTATGATTGTGTTTTGATTTCCCTGGAAAACATTGTTTTCCTGTCTCTGTCTTCCTGTAATACTTTAGTACAGTGAAGTTTAAAAAAATTCCTCTTCCCCATTTCTTTTGGAAAAAAATTCGAATTGTGGAACAAGTGAGTTGCTTTGCCTATCTATATGTATATAGGTTTTGTATCTTCCTGTTATTAGTTTTAAACCTCAGTTCTAGTTCAACACTTTTTTTTTTCTGGAACATGAAACACTCTAAAATCTGACACATGTGGAACATGGATGAAGTTAACTAGTTTTACATGCTTGAAAATGTGTTTGTATAATTGTTTTGAGTTCTAGAAACCATTTTTTTTGAGTGAAGAGGCTGGGTATTGATAAGAATCAGAAAAAGATGAACTTCCAGGCTCACAGGCCATTTCATTTGTTCAAAAAATCATTCCCCATCTCTCTGAATCACATCAGACAATATCTTCTAAACAAAAGATGTTTGTTTTAACAATATTCAATCACTAAAAATAATTTAAAGTTAAACCATAGCAAAGACTTCAAGAAAACTAGGAATTACAGGAAAAAGGCTCAAATATGATAAAATTCCAGTATCAAAATTTGTTGATTCAGGATTATAACTCGAAATCATTTTGGAAACCATGATTTTTAAAACTGGAATCAAAATTTTTAATTCAGTATTGAGGTAGGAATTTGGAAATGACTGGAAAATCGTTTTGCCGAAATTCCGTTCGACCTAGGTAATCGGGGAGGTCTGGGTTTCGTCTGGAGATGGTGGAGAGATCGAGAAGACGGGGAAAAATGGTCGGAGGGGTGCCTGACCATCGAGGCATCGGTGGCGATTCGATATATGTTCCTAAGCCTAGTTTTAACCTAGGTTGAAAAATGGGTCGCCGATGATTCTCGAGTGCATCGAGTTTGACGAGATTCTAGAGATAGCTTTGTGGGTGGTCGGAGAAGGTGTGATGGTGGTGGCGCGAGGCCAGGTGGTCGGCGTCGCGAGGTCGAAGTGGATTTAGTTATGCAGTGGGTTCCAGTTTTTTGAGTGGGTGGCTCGATTTTAATTCGAGGCAAGTTTGGGTATTTCGATAACTGGAGATGGTTGTAGGGGTGATGGTCGTCGTGCCGGAAGGTTCGCCAGGGGTCAGAGTCGCCTCTGGTGCTGGTGCACGTACACGTGAGAGGGGGTGGTATCAGTTGAAAAATTTGGGAAAAAAAGCAGTGCGACTCGAAAATTCTCTCGGGGAAATGAAGTGGAAACTCGAAGTCGAACTCGAGTTATTTTAGTATGGAACCGGGTAGGTTTTAGTACTTAGTCAAAATTTAAGAAAAATTGTGTCACGGGAAGTTTTGCCAGAAACTCGAAGCAGGAAGCAAATTCTCTCGGGGGTGACTCGGGGAGGTCTCGGGTCAGGTTAAAAACAGTGAAGATTTGAGTTTTTTTTTTGAATGTTGAACATAAGTTTAAAATTGTTTTTGAAATTATTCTTCGAAATAAATAAAGTATCTTTAAGGCTTAAATTTTTAAAGTAAATTTGTTAAGAAATTAATTTGATAAAATATTTGAAGAGTAAATCAAATATCTAAATTTTTAACTTAAAACGAGAATTATTTATAATGGTTAAATAGTGGTCAAACAAACAATAATTTGTAATTATCTTGTAAGTAAAAGTTGATTAATTGAAAGAATAATTAATAGAGATAATTAAGATTTAATAAATTAATAATTAAGAATGAATAAATTAAGATAATTAGTCAAGTTAATTTAAAATCTAATTAATTTATAGTTAAGGATAATTAATTATAAAATCAAGATTTATGAAGATAATTATGTGATCAATTCACTTTTAAATCCCCTTCACCCAAACTAGAGATGTTCGACAATCATCAAATATTCTGTACTGAATAGATATTTCCATTACGATATTGTGATTGTTTTTTTTGTTACTAAACTGTGATTTGTGATTTAATTCTGTATTGATGTGAAAACCCCTTTGCCGTAGAACGGCATTTTTACTTCGATGCGACAGGGAGTCGGATTTCAGTTTGTTATCCGAAACCCACATCGAACCCTGAATATAAATCTTTGTGATCGTCATATCCACGTGTTTTAAAATTTATCAATCACCATTCAGTTTAGCCGGGAGAGGACCTTTGTGTCATACAACCCATTCTGAATAGTGACACGTCGTAATGGATAGCATTTGAAGACCGGTGTTGAAGACCGGGTTTTTTATGAAAACGATAGGACGACCTATCGATTGTCTCTGCACTGAGTTGCTCCGGTATAGAGATTCCCTAAGTGATGGGAAGTCTTATCGGGATTGTAAATACCCGGATTGCAAGGACTTCTTCGGAAGTGCCTTCGGTTCTGTTCGAACCCGGAACAGACTTGTATGGTTACATGTCTGACATTACATTTTGAGATATAAAGCTGATTTCTTTCAAATACATTTCTGTTGGTGGCGGAGAATTTATTCTCTTAGCTTAACACCCTTCTCTGAGACGTACGAGCTCAGAGGTTATGTAGTTGAAATTTATCAGCGATATATCCCAATTTGGTAATGTGGCATGCTGAGTGTTGCTGTGTGATGATCAGTGTTTGATCATTTGCGATATGATCATTTGTTTGATAATTTATCTTTGTGATCATTGGTTGATCATCTGTTGACCCAAAGCGTGGCTTTTTGAAAAAGCGTAGCTTTGTGGACGAGACTTCGTCAGACCTCACTCCCCGGAAATGGTCGAAACAGGAATGTTGCGGCAAGGTTATGAGGGTCGCGCCCTTTAGGGTATGTCATTTCCTTCTGGAAAAGGGTGGTATCAGGTATGGAGCCCTGGTATTTAACCTATGTGGATACTCCGATCTCATTTATTGTGATTGTGTGTTTGATCGAGGCGCCTCGGATAAAGGTCCCAAAGGACCGGGGGATGGCATATTCGTGAGTTACCTGTTACAGGGGTAACCCGGCCTTGTTTGGCAGAGAGCAGTTTGTCTCTCGGGACGTCCAGCCAGAGGCGATCCCATGCGGCGGTAGGAAGTTCCTTAGCCTGACCATTTGTTGGAAATCCAATTTCCAATACGAACCCAATACGGTTTTAGTTGTAGAACCTGCCATCTAATATGGTAGCTATAGTAGGCATAGTATAATGGTACCTATGCTGGCTAAGATTAATATTATACTTTCGAAATGACTTTCTACACTATGCACTAGTAATAATATCAAAGAATTTTCTCGTATTAAGCATATTTGACTATCATAAGAAGAAATCTCCTCTAATTCTGCGTTTGCATTGTGTGTGTGGCGGGAGGTCTTATGGTAGTTCCATTTTCCAAAAGCATGAACGACTTCCTTTTTAAAATCTGTTTATTTAAAGTAACTACTTTTGTTTACTCATACCAGTCCCATGACTGACCCGGAGTTTATTGTTTTCTTTCTAAACTCTGGGTGCCCATTATTTCCACACGGGCAGCCTAGTAGCAGGTTTTCCGTGCTTTGGTGTTAGCTGGATTTTGGAGTTTCTTTTTGGGTTTAGGAGCTATCAGATTTTGGGGACTTTATCTTGAAGATATTTTGGAAGCTTTTTGGATCACCAGGTGCTTAGTCATGGATATTCACTATCGTCTTCATTTCTCTGAAGACTTTTGCTAGTGATCATTGTTGTACTATTATGATGTTTATTTGGAGTGTGGAATATGTATTATGATACTCTGATGTAGTACTGGATATTATTATGATGTTGTATCTATGATGTGATGTATGATATTCAGTTTATTTCCGCTGTTTATATTCATCTGATGTTGTTATAAGCTCCGGCGAACTGAAGTTTGATGTTTGAATATCTGATAGTCGAATACGAGTAAGGTATTTGATGTTGATTTTCGAGCGCTAAATTTCAGGATCGTTACACCTATCTTGTTCCTCTTTTGCTCTGAAATTAGGGCTTTGGCCTCGTGTTCGCTCCTATGAGATTAGCTAGGGCTTCGGCCTTGTCTTCGCTCCTGTGAGATTAGCTAGGGCTTCAGCCTTGTGCGATTAGGGCTTCGGCTAATATCGAAGGACCCGATTGATTGTCGATCGATTACAATTGCTGTTCTTCTGATTTGCTTTGGCAATCGATCGTCTCCTTGCTTCGAATACAGCTCCTTCGATTTTGCTTGAGTTCAACTGTGTATTCGGGTATGTAATTTGTTGCTTTTACTTTACTGTATTGCTTGCTTGAACTCGAAACTATCTGCCGATGATGTTAATGTGTTTATATAGGGTTCGAACCCCTAGATTTACATTCGTATATATCTGTTTGAATTTGTCAACTAATTTATCTCGGCCACTTGAATTTGTATCACTTCTGTTTTCCATTATCATGTATATATATATATATATGCATTCATGTATGTATATATGTGTTTGTTGTTGCACTTGAACATGTATATATGTTGCACTGGGTTTGTTTTTTATTTGATGTTGAGGCCTTCTCTTGTATTTAGTTGCCTTCGAGTCATATAAGTTTCTTTCCCTTGTGCCAGTCTTGCTTTGTTTTGGTCTTGGCCATTCACTTGTTAAGGCTGCTTGTTTCATTGATGCATGTTTTTGTATTCACCACTTTTCATTGGTCATTGTATATCTATGCACTGGTCCTTTGAGCCTGTTTGCACTGCCTATATATATACATGCTGTTTCACACATGTATATATGTATGGTTGCTTTCATATGGTAGCTGGACTTGCTCGAGTTCATATTTCTTATATTATCTGACTTCGGTCATTTTTGAAATTGCTGCAGCTCATTCACTTGACACTTCTGTTGGTCTGTATTTTTGAATATGGTTGGAGTTTTGGTTTAATTGTGAGTTTGAGTTCTTTTGTTGAGATCTGTCCACTGTTGTTTTATGTCTGGCATACAAGTCTGGTATAGTTTGCTCTGACCAATTCATTGAGCATGCTGTTTATTTCTGTAGCATGCTTCTGTTTCATTTTTGTTCTTGTGCATTGTCAACTGCTTGGACCTTGTTGTGCATACTTCTGTTTCATTTTTGTTCTTGTGCATTTGGTTTATTACTGTTGCATGTTGTAGTGTTTTACTTGAATCTTGGTTGCACTGTCCACTTGAGTTCATTTAGCTCTGTCCTTTGTTTGGTTCATCTTGTAGTCTGGTACATTGTTTCATTTTGTATGCATTTGCTTGTATACTTGAATCTGGTTCATTCCAGAAAGTTTTGTTCATTGTATATGTTGTCTTAACAATTTTCTTGAACTTGCACCTGCGTTGAATCCAGCTAATAGCTCGGGTTTGACCTTGTGCTGATATCGTGATTTTATTTGTATTTCACTTGAGTTGAACCCGTCTTTTGATTTGGGTTTGACTTTGTGCTCACATGTCCCTGTAACTTTATCAAGTGTATATCGGTGTGCACGGCCTTGTGGCATGTACAATGATACATTGTGCATGTCACAAGTTGTTCGTGTGTGATGATTCAAAATTAAATGATGACGAACAACCCAAATAACTGAGGCAAATAATATTTCCAAAATTACATTTTATTTTATACTGCAAAAATATTTCCTTTTCAATTTTACTGCGTCAGTGTGTATTTTTGCAGATTGCTCAGATGTTGGATTCAATCTGAAATGGAGTTGAAGACAGGTTTCAAAGAAGGCTCGATCTTCCGAAATCGGATGAATCGGGCGGTGCCCACTTGTTCGACCTAACCTTAAAGTTCAAATAAGAGTTCAAAACAATTTTACCTTAAAAATTCAATTTATTACCCAATTTCAATTTTGAAACCAGTGCTTAACAATTTTAGTTTACATTTTCATTTTAACATCCAAATCTTAATGTTCAAAGTGATCCCATTTTCTCAAGTTTAATTTTTATCTTTAAAAATCAAAATTACTTAAGTAATTTCAAATTAAAGTTTAATTCCATTTAGTTTCAAATAATGAATTAGATATTACCTCAATCTACTCTTAATTCATTTAATCAATCAAATTCACAATCTCATAATTACTGATAATAACAGGATGATATTAAGATAAATAAACATCCAATTTATTTAAAGCATTCATCATCCACTACCCATTCCAGATCTCAATCCTATCTGAGATCACATATAATTCCCCACCAAACCAACCCATTTAACTTTCCTAAGTTAAATCTCAATTTCATCTTGAAATTTCCAATTCAGGTTGTTTATTCCAAACTTATTTAACTTCCCTTAAGTTAAATTCAATTTAATCTCGTCAAACTTACTCAAATTTGAATTCCCACTTCAAATTTTAAACTTCACATTAATAATCTTATAAGTTCAAAAACTTATCACCTTAGGTTTTCACATTACATTCCAAATTTAAAACTCAACATTAAGAGTTTATTTCACCCCATTTTGATATTATGTATATTCCTTATGTATATACATATTATTTCTTTACACACCAAGTTATACTTAAATTTTAAACCACCTTGGGTTTCAAACAAATTCCAACCAACCTTTGTTGAAATAGGATCCTTCCATTTAAATTAATTACCATTATTTATTATTTCTTTATCAATTTGAAACAATTTTCAAATTAACTGGACTTAGATTTAAAACTTCACAATTTAAATTATCTTTAATTCCAATTTATAAGTTATACTTATCTAAATGTTTTACTTCCCTAAACATTTCATTTTGCTTACTCCTTAATACATATTTATTATCAAACACAACAGTCAATTATGATAATAACCAAGATTATCATATCTGGAAACCATTCATTATCATCTTATTCTGAAACTCTTTCACAAATTCAAGATTTTAATTCCAGTTTGAATCCATTTCAAACTTATATTTATTAAATTTCAATTTGGTTGTATTCCTATCACCTCTTAATTTAATTCCAATAATTTAACAACCAGTTACCTTAACATTTATTGGTTAAGGAATATTGCTTTATATATATATATATATATCAAATATAATTTTATATAAAATCATTTACCTTTAAAACCATTTAAAATCTTTATATAGGAAAATAACAAGTACGTTCTCTCATATATATTACACTCAACTCATTCTAGGGCACTACTGACCCTATCTTTATGAGTATACCCACCAGAGCCAAGGTTCTCGCTTAACCTTCCAGCTCTGATACCAACTGTAACGACCCGAAATTTTCGAAGCCGAAAATTCCAGATAGTTATGAAAAAGAAGAAAGAGGTAGAAGAAGAAGAACATAAATATCAACATCTCACATTCGCAGCGGATAAAATATAATAGTAAATAATAACACTTTACAAAAGATTACTATATTTGTCGATTACATTTTAATACATCAGAGTTTTACATATCCACGGTCACTGAATATATATAGTAATCATGTCTCAGAAATACAATAATATACTGCAGCGGAAATACTCTATACGTACTTGCCATCCAGCTCGTCTCCTGAGCTCTAGAACGTCCTCCCTGAAAATCTGTAACACTCGGTCTGACCCGAGCATTACATCAAAGTAACACCCGGGTCAGGCTGGAAACCAGCGTGAGTAAACCCATATAATTTGAAATACTAAGTCCAAACCATAAAGAAACCCGGGTAACTCGTATCAATTACAACTTCACAAATTTGTTCTCGACATCATTTATTTTACTTACCAATTTCTAAGTACAAATCTTAGATTAAATGGTCTAATCTATTTATACTATTCTATTCCAGCTTATTGATTTCACTTAGCAAATTTATACAGAATCGAAGTGGTTTCGGGTATTTACCAATACCCGAATCCGGTCTCTTCGAAACCAATATCATCTTAACTAAAATTATTCAAGTGAAATACAATTCAATTTTAAATACAGGATGTCACATAATTCATCATCAATAGATAACCACATAATCACAATTTAAATCAAACATATCTAATCACATAGCATCTCAACCCACATATTAGGAATAACAATTAATCAAAGGCTTCCAATATCATTCTATTTATCCTTTGATTATATTCAAGTAATTAACCCTTAATTAATTTCACAATTTTATTATTCTTAACCCAATACAGTAATTAACCTTTAATTACTCCATTAATTAATTTCTAATTAATTAATTAATCTCTAATTACTTCCATTAAGTAATTATCCTTAATTAAAATAAGTGATTAACCTTAAATTTATTTCACGAATTGATTTCACTTAATAAATAACAATCTTAATTAAGTAAAGATAAGTTCTATATTTAATTTAATTACTTCATTAGAAACCATTTAGAAATCAATTATATACTTAAGGATATATATATAATTTATTTCAAGACAAATCAATTTACTTTGAATACACCTTTAAAACTTGAAACATTTTTACTTATAACTTGTCTAAACTCGTATTAAATAATTTACTTGGAAAAAAACTTATACATTTAAAAATATTTTAAACTTGACTTAAAACTTGATTTGTTTAAAAATTTAAACCGGTTACTGCTTCGACCGAGATAACTCGGGTCCATCCCGCAGAAAAATACAAGTTTTCTCGAACCTTTCCCGAGCCAAACGAAATCACCCTGTTTTTAATTTTTGAAAACAAAAACTTTTACCCAGTGAACGACTCGACAGTGAACTCGAGCCCGGTTCAAACGTTCCCGATTACGTCTTCGAGTCCTTTCTCTTCCTCCACAATTTCAACCCCTGCCACAATCCTGACATTTCGTGCACGTGCACGCCTGAATGAGGCAACTCCGATCAATGTTTCGATCGCCAGCAAGTCGCCCCCGATACCCCTTCGCCACCGAACCATCCAGACCCCCCAAATGATCAGGAAATCAAATTCGAGTTCGAATGAACCCATCGACCCTGCCTGCAACGAAATGATCACCAGAAATCATCTCGAATCTCACATCACCAATCACTGGTGTCGCTGCAACTCCGTCCATGGCATCATCTGACAACTACGCCACCATCCCCAGAGTTACGTGCCACTCGATGCACCCTACGTGACGCCGTTCTCAATTTCCGAACACAACCCAATTTAGGGTTTAAAACTAAATCGACCACGTTCGTCCTCCATGGTCAATTATAAATCCAACTAGTATTTTTCTGATGATTTCCGACCTTCCAGCTTCGGTTACGATCATGAGATTTATCCTCACCCCGATCACCAGAGTTTAACCAAAATAGGTTTCCCGTTCAATTCGCAAATTACCCCTTAAATCAAGACTAAAAATCTTGAAACTATTTATAAAAATCATAGATTTTGATTACAAAACAAATTATATAAATGAATCAATAAATGAATCAATAAACCATTCGAGTTGAATTTGGTCATACTTTGAACTTTACTGTGCTTTTCTTCCTCCCAGTAATTCATTTATTATTTATATTTTAAAGTATTTTTAGTATTAAGATCTAGCAAAATTTAAAACATTTTGTTTGAACATCACAAGCTATAGAAGATTTGGGAAAGGAAATTGAATTCTTTTTGAACTAGATTTAAAACCTGTAAGTTTTAAACAGAGGTGTATATATATACCTACTTGTATCCAGACACGCATACACGAAATCTCTTCATATTCAGACATGCAATCACCTTTCACATCCATACAAATATTTTTCACAACATACCCTCAAGTATGCAAACAAGATATAACAGTTTTTAAGATTTTATAAAAGTAGTTTACTTCCAGATACAAGCATATTTCAGATCTTACATAACTTGTTTATGTTTTCAGTACTTAGATTATGCTAAAACTAGGTTATTTTGTTTTAATCCAAGTGTTAACAATGAATAAGTAAAAGCTATGAATTTTGGTACATTAGTAAACACTAAACCTGGAAAACAGAGGTATATTGACATGCACAGTTCAAAACAGAAGCATACACACAACTTTGGTACTTGTATTTATAAAAATATGCAAAGCACTTCAACACAGCCATTCACATGCAACTACTATAATTTACTTAAGCTTTTATATAAATGTTTACCCATAGCCATTTCAACTAAAAAAAACAAAGGAGGCTGGGTTAGGTTACTCACCGAAATCTGGAAACCAAGGACAAGGCCTAATGGAAGAACTGGGCTTGATCTGGAACTGACTCTGAGATGATCTATACTTGTTTGTTGATGTTGAGTTGAGTTTATTTTTTTCAGATTGCCAAACTTGAGTTTGATTTAGTTCTTTGCTTGATCCCAGGTTTGTTTTTATTTTTATTCTTGAACAGGGCACTTAATTCTTCTTTTTACTGCCTTGATTGTTTTAACAGGAAGCTTATATTTTACTTCTTATCTTGTTCGAATGCAGTAGGTGTGAGACAAGGTAGTGATATATAACAGGAAAGTAGACTGAATCTTGTTCCAGACTCCACCATTTCAACATTTTTTTTTATTATTATTATAGAATGGTCAGCCTTGACCTGATATGATTTGTAAAAAAAAAATGAGGTGATTTTATTAAAGGCGAGACATGATGTTTTCTATGCTAGAGTTGATGGCATTAAATGCACTTGTTCCCCTACTTGTTTACATACATATCCATCCTGATATGTACATATATACATATATTTTCCCTTTGTCTTATTGCCCTATTCATAAGTACTTCTATGTTTTAGATGTATTTGACTTATGTTTTACTTTATATTACATACAACATTATAGATTACTTATATACCTTTATTCATATGTAAACATATATTTATATTTATATTCTTAGCCAAGGCTTAAGTACTTAATTTATATTCAGATATTTTAATTATCAAAAATTCAATTGTTCGACCCATCAAAAATTAATATCTCATTAACAAAATCAGTTAATTTCCCGATTAACAGATATTAAAAAAAACAGGTCGTCACAATGTCAGTTCAATTTAATATAAAATTTAAATTCAATTTAAATGCCAATTTAAACTACCAAACAACAATCAATTAAATTAATCACTTCATAATTTTAATTCAACTAAATAATAAAATTTAGTATTGCATGAGTGGGTTTAATCACTCACCTTTATATGAATCGGAAAATAATAGACTTCTAATCAATAGCTCCTCTCTAGGTTTTCTTAGTCTCCTTCTTGATTGCCAGCTTTGTTCCTAAATTTTGCTTTTTGTTTGATTTACTTTAATTTGCATCCTTGTTATATAAATATATGTATATATATATATGTATATTTAGAAAGTTTGAAAAAAGGAAGAAGATCTGAAAAAGAAGAACTGAAAAAGAAAAGGATTAAAACAAGAAGAACTGAAAATGTAAGAGAAGATCAAGATTTGAAAAGGAAGAAAAAAGTTTCAAAAGGGAAAGGATTTGATGAGGAAGAAGATTTTAAGAAGAAAAAAAATGAGAGAGAAGAAGAAGATTTGAAGTGGAAAAAGAGAAAGAAAAAAGAAGAAGAAGTAGATTAGAATGGAGGCTAAGGTTTCATTTGCATCATATCTTATTTATAAGGTTAGAGTTAGGTATAGGGCCATATAAATTTGAAAAGAGAGGTTGCTATTAATTAGAAACAAATGAAATGAAGCTTCAGGAAATGAAGTTGGAAAATGAACGAAAAGGTAATAAAGTAAATATGAACAAACTTAGTACTAAAATAAAATAAATATGAACAGCCTTATTAAAAGTGGTAGGTATTAAAAAGAGGTGAAGGAAAGAATTAAAAACATGAAAAATAGTTCACGTATGTGAAATGGAAAAGCTTCAGACAACGTAAATGGAAAGGAGTAATGAAACAAATAAGAAAAAATTGAAATGAGTGCAACAATTATTAATTTGGAAGAATGAACGAACCAACTCTACACTATAAACAAACGTTTGGAATTCAAATTTCAAAAACATTTGCCACTCAATTAATTTTGTTAACCCCAAACATACCAAACTTGTCATAAATTAAAGATTTAATTAACACACAATAAATAAAAATAAATTCTCTGCACAAATTTGTGTAATTAATTAATAGAATATACACCGTTAAGAAATTTTCGTTTCTCTCTCTCTCTCTCTCTGTGATTAGATCGGGAATTTAAACAAATATGTTAACATTTCGATTGAATGTTTTACTATGAATGAATTAACATTCATTCAAAAGTATAACAACATAAATGAGGTAATATAAACAGGTGTATAGTGTGTGTGTTGTGTATATATATATGTGTGTGTGTGTGTGCGCGCGCGCGCGTACATCTTTATCGCCACTTATAGTTTACATTCATAAATAAAATGTACGAAAATAATCCACGTAAGGAGGCAATGAATGTAAGACTAAATTAGAAGAGTGAAGATGGAAAGGTAAATTATGTTGTAATAAAAATCTAATCAAGTCTAAATGAAAAGGAAATAGTAAAGTGTAAATCTATTTTACCCCATTTACAATCTCCTATTAACGTTCAATTTAATTTAATACGGTATGAGATTTCAAACCTAAATAATCCTTTTTTCTATGATATAATTGGATCTAAAACATATGTTTATATTTAGGTGCAAACATATATGATGTAAACTAACATTAAATTTTGAAATATAAATTGAATTAATTGGAAATAAATCACCAAATTTAAATTTATTTCAATATATGTTTACAATTAATGTTTTCCCTCTTTTTAATTAGAAGGTTCCAATCACATTAATTGCCATTGATTTCTAAGTTAAATTTTTAAAAGAGAAATGAGACAATTCAATTCCTTTTTATAGTAATTTAACATATTTATGGAATTATTGTATACAAAACAAAAGTTATTAATTTCTTATTAAATAATTGATTTCTTATTCCTGTAATCAATCTTCCAGCTACCAACATTTCAAATAAATAAACATTCGATTTCTTCTTTAATAAAAAACATATATTATTCTTTTTTTACATTTATTATTCCAATCAATTAGAATTTACGATCATACAGTCGTTTATTTCTTCCTTATTAAACTTTACAATTATACCCAAATCAACTTTAAAATTATATTCCAATTAGAGATAAACATTTATTGTTACAATTAATGGAATTTAAATTCAAATAGTTATTAATTATATTCAAATCAATAACATTAAATTATATTCTAATATGCACTACCATCTTTACCTCATTGAAAATTTTCATTTTAGAATTCATTTAAGATCAGTTACATATTATAACAAAAAAATTTCATTTATAAATCATAAATTTTAATTTCTAACAATATTAAATTCCAAAGTCTTATTTAATTTAATATTTCTAATTGTCAGAAATACGGGTCGTTACAAGAGTTACCTATATGTAACAAATTACATAATTGCCCTTAGGGCATACCCCTAACTCTATCAATCTCCCACTTGCACTTAGGGTCAATCATGGAATCTTATTTCCATTCCTCCAGTTAGTTTTCTCGAACTGATCGAGCTAGTCCCTTTAGTAAGTGAATATGCTATATTGCCTTAATTATCTCCTCTATCAATCAACTCTATCTGAAGCCGATAAATTGCCTTTATCATGTGGAATTTTTCAGATTTTAATGAGTTCTAGTTTCTTTCATGATCTATATCACGGTATTGTTATTGCACAACAATGTTGTATAATTCTCAACATTTAAATCACCATTGGCTCAATATAAATTTGTGTATTATATTTGTATATACATTGCTTAAATTTTGGTGCCATTCAAGGCAATTTACTTTTCATTTTGGTTAAATCAGCCACAACCTTTCGTTTGGAATAGTCCCAACTTAAAACTCCTTAACTCAAACTGGATATGAAATTAGGAGACATACTACACTCGATATCACGTATGAAGTTTGAGTCTAAGCACACATTCATAATGGGTTCGTTGTTTCTGTAAACAATTCTCGAGTATTTCATAAATACTCGAGAATAATCTTAACTATCATTTAGTGATTTTAATTTGATTCGATACCCGCTCAATGTACCATTTACATATATGATTAGGGACATAATATACAACATAACATATACGATAATTTCTATTACCAATGCATAAGGAATGTATCTTATATGCTCCATATTAACCCATTCAATATGGGGCTATTTATATTATTTAGGCAATCCCAACATCCTTTTATATTGGTTATAATAGATGTCATTTTGAAATCAAATGTTGAGTATAGACAACCAAACTAAAATGATTTGAACACGAGTACAAAATCAATAATCATTAGTTTGTTGTTTACTTATATTTTAGGAATATATTAATACTTTAATGTTCTATTTTACAGATACACGCTTCCTCTATATTTTGATAAAAATCAAACTATTTGATATTTCTACCAAAATAGCCGTTCCACTATAATGCTTATCGAACGATACTTTTGTATCAACTTTTAGATCATATCTGAATCCCATAAACTCAGAATTGCTCCCACTGACTTCGAGACATTTTGGTTTTTATGTGCAAATAGTCTATTCTAAATCATCATTTAGAATTTTCTATTTCAACATATATGAACTAGAAATCAAATTCATACCGAGCGATAATTTTGTGTAGGAAATCTGTATACTTAAGCACGTTGGATGATGAATTTATTATGCCAATTTCAATAATTGAAATTTATGATGTTATTCTTATCAACGTTCCTTACTCTATTCCAACTGCATTGGGCTTCTTATCAAAGACACATTTGTGGCTGATGGATCATATCCTTTTAGGCACAACTATCAAAATCATATTTTAATACTATACTTGGAATCCATTCTAGGTTTGCGCATTGTACCATATGATAGAGCCAATACTCTTTATGACTTATTAACAACGGAGGAAATCTTTTGTTGACATCAATAGGAAACCCATGGTTTTTCTTCAATGTGCGAGAGTTCTTATTTGACATTCAAATGTGTTGTTTCATTTTAGGCCTGGTTAATTTCACTTCATCCTTTGTAATCATTTTTATATGTGGATCATATCCAAATCCATCTTACAGCCAATAATTTCTAAAATAAATTCTTTCATCAAGAAGTTGGCGTTTCTTGAACGAACAATTGTTTCTTAGTGCAATGCAATAGGTGTTTATAAACATTTTATGAGCTACCTTTAGACCCACAGACACAAATATGTATATGTGTTTATGCATGTGTGTGTGTGTGTATAACTGATTTGGTTTTAGTTCGGGATACTTATGTTCATAATTTAAGTTGATCAATCAATATTGGTTAGCACCAAACTTTTTGGGGCGATCCATTCAAGATCCCTCACAAACAAATATTACATGTAGCATTTTGACTCACATAACCTATCAACTCCTTAACCTAGGATATGTAGGGGGTTTCTTATAAACTTTTATTCTATATGATCTCATAAACTATGCTTTAGATGAAATTAATATTAACTTCATGTACTTACTCTTAAGTACACGACCATACAAAAAGATGTTAACTCAACTTCACTCTTTATCAATCATACTTTGTTCAACAAATTCTAATTACTCCTTATCGATACATCATTATGTATCATAGGGAGTAGAAACTTTTGAGATTTGATCTTATTTATTCTTAGGTAACTTTAGAACCCTTTCCAATACACTTATCTATACGATCAAATTGAATTTTCTTGTTTTTGTTACATATTATGTTTTCTACTTCCATTTTATATTTAATGAACTTATAATAAATATAGTACTTATGTATCAAATACCCATGTTCATTTCTATGATAGTTCATCTTTGAAGTTAATGAAGTAAGCATTTATGTTTTGATATTAATAGACCTTTACTACATACATCTATACGTATCAATTCAAAAAGTTCATAAACTCTTATGTCGCTCTCATTGAATAAGTGCTTTACTCTTAATCGTTTGAGATACAATTTACTAGTATCATATGATTCATAATTATATGATTAAAGAATTATTTTTCAAAACTGCGGCTTAGTCCATAATTCCAAATAATTATAAAAAATTCCGATGTTTCTATATTTTTTAATGCGTCACTTTTGTTTTAAAAACAAATACTATTATTATAATTTTATTTTATAACGAATATTCATAATATTCAAATTGTATCTATTTTCAATAAATACAGTAAATAGTTATTATTTCATAAAAAATATTTGGTATGTTTACGAAATCAATTTTCGTAACTTAGTGTGTCTGCTAAGAAGTGTTATATGGTATGCTCATGTCCGTTGTTACTATAATAGCTTATGAAATAAGAAGCTCCATTCAATAACTTATTAAAGAATTTTGTTTCATACACTATAACTAGTTTACAATCATCAGTTTCAAATCAATTATCTTGAACTAGAAGAAATAACTTTCAAAGAAAACAATTTTCTATATGGAAATACATTTAGAATAGAAATCACATTTCTCATTCCATATTAAGTAATTTTTAGTATATTATTTAATGCTTGTTTCCCATGCCTCTTCATGAAGTGAAGGTAACCATTCACTCTCTTCAACTTAACTATGCGTAAGTCACATCCACTCTCGTATATTCACTTTACTTTCTACATAGTCGGACCATTCGAAGAAAATACTTACTATAAGTTTGTAACGAACTCTTTACAAAAATCCATTTGACCATCCTTAACATTTAAGGATATCGACTAAGTTGATCTTTACGTAAACTGATCAAACTGATATTTCAGCGATCGAATTCCTAAGTACATCTTATAGTTCTTGGTCTAGTGCTACATCTAATACAACTAAATCCTTATTGTAATCAGCTATGTTGAATACATGATCTCACATTATGGTTTACTTACTTATGTTGAATGAACTAAGTTTATCAAAGATTCGTACATTACGAATTGTGACTGTTCACCATATAACATTTATATGTGATGAAATATGGATCAAATATCCACATTCTTGTATTGTTTAAGAGTTCAAAACTCATAAAAGACAACACATGATTTCGAGCAAATAAAACCTTTATTTACCAAGGATATGAATGTATTTAGCAATTGCATAATATGGCTCTTACATGGGCCTTGAATTGACAACTTGCTAAAAGATTTATTGGTAAGTATATTTAATATTCCTTTGTCAATCTTAATTTATATCATTTGTATATACTTCAACTGATAAGCATTTTATCACTTATATTAATTACACAAATTTATCGAAGTAGATTATTTTAACTTTTATAACATATACTCTCACAATATTAGAAAGGTTAAATGTATTCATTTCATTTTTCTAAGATGGCTCCCACAAGATTTTATGTTTGTCAAAATCCATAGAAAAACACAGAAGTCTTTCAACTTCTCTGGTAGGTGTTAGGATTCGCTTATCTTGGCATTCTGACCTTGAGTTTGCTTAATTAATCGTAGGTCTATAAGCGATGGATAACACATTATTGATTGCATCATAAACAACTTCTATTTTATTATCTTTGTCCTAATCTCATTTCGATCTTGAGTTTGCTCAACAAATTGAAAGAGATTATTCACTCGTATCTACCATTTCACGATGGCCCAAGTGTAATATATGGACCTTGAGTTTACTCAACAAATACATATAGTTATCTTACCTCGTCTAATCGGTTTATCAATAATACTACAAATGACACTTCTAGCTCGAGTTTGCTCAACAACTAAAGAGTATGCAAGTAATTTATAAATATATAAATAGTAAAGGACAACATTTATATTAGAGATTCATAATCTTTAATATTTTTTTTTTGAATGGCATCGACTTATGAAATAATGTATTTCTTATGAAATACCCTCATGATTCAGCTGTTAATTAAACACGTTTGAAATCACAATGTACATACTACATACTATACGTACATTTGTTCCTTAGATCATATGTAATTTAATTTTGATTTTATTTTATTAATCAAATCATATTTAATTAATTATTTAACAACAGCTTAATTGATTTAAATTTATTCATTTTAAACATTTAATAAATGAATATTGATTATAAAATTATAGTAATTGTATATACATATATCATTATACATGTATAATATTTGTTAATTGACATTAATTTAATTTAATTAATTAAAACAATTTAAACTAAAATATAATTAAATAAGAATATTATTATTTTTCTTAAATTTTTTGAGATAAATATGCATATATCATTATATACGTTTTAATTTAATTGATTAACTTTCAGTTACTTATTTAATTAATCCAAATAATTAATATAAAACTTCAAAAATAATTAATTAATTTTTGGAAACAATTTTAAAAAATATTCAATAACATTTATAAAATTTCTTTCATATTTTAAGCTTAGCTTTTAAACTTAAAATATTTTTTAGATTTTCAATATAGATTTTGAAAATTAGCCAAAGGCCCAAAATCAATTTTGGCCTTTATATTGAGAGTAACCTTTTGGCTTACTTGGTCCTTCAGGTTAGGCCAGTAGCCAGGCATGGTAGAGTACTAGATTACCAAAACCCAACCTTAGTCACTACCCTTCTAGGCACCCTATTAGAGTGGTACGCTTTAATAAGCAAGCCCAAATACTTCTAATTTAGGCCACATATGTTATTGGGTTGTGATACCATTGAAGGATCTGAGCCAGATCGCAGCGAGTTAAAAGAGTAAATTGCCAGTGTTTTCC
Source organism: Allium fistulosum (assembly GCA_030737815.1). Taxonomy (NCBI): domain Eukaryota; kingdom Viridiplantae; phylum Streptophyta; class Magnoliopsida; order Asparagales; family Amaryllidaceae; genus Allium; species Allium fistulosum. Next base: position 867,737,380 of record CM060902.1, read on the forward strand.
CATTTTAGATCTTTGGTAGTCCTATGAAGTTATTTGATTTTAAATCCAACCTAAAATATTTTTAATGAAATCCATATTTTAAATAGTTTGTTTATAAATGGTTTAGTTTAATTTAACTATAAAATAATCTTATATGCGTATTAAATACACTTATATATGTAAAGTGTACGTGCAACATATAAATAGTGTACACATGGTTAATGTGTACGTTTGTAGGTGTTGAGATTTATACCGCAACAGACACATTTGTCTCTTTATATACACATTGTCTATCCAAAATATTATTTAAAATCATATATATATATATTGTAATTTTTAAAGTTTTTAATAAAATAAAATTGACTAAGTCAATAACTTAAAGTTATAACTTTTTTAGAATATATAGTTATTTACATAGTAAAACAATTTAATAATAGATTTGAATCTAAATGTTTAAAATAAAATATCTACATATATAATATATTAAAATTCAAAAAAATTATTTTAATATATTAAATAAAGTATAATTATGAAAATAACATGTTAAATATATACATGTGTATGTGTGTGTGTATATATATATAATTATTTAATTTTGCACTATAGCATTTATTTAATTAAATACAATATATAAATATACATGTGTGTGTGTGTGTGTATATATATATTAAAATTCCTTTCAGCGAGAATAAAAAATATTTTTTATAAATCGAAACAATGTTTTATAAAATAAAATATTAATTTATAAATGTATATATACATATTAATAATTATATATTGGTATAAGATTAAAACAATATATAATTTATATTTATAAAAATATATTTTAATTTTTTAGTTTTTTACCATAAATAATACGATGAAAATAATTATAAAATGACAAATACACACTCACGCAAACACACACTCACACATAGATACATATTTATAAATTAATATTTGTATATAAAACATGTTTAATAATAGTTTGAAGTTAGTTTAATATTTAATAAAAATAAAATGTACACACACACATTTATATATATATTCGGACATAAAAATGTAAATAAAAAAAAATTAAAAATAAAGATTGAATATAGATAAAGTAAATATAAAGATCTATATATATAAGTGTATTTATATTCCTAATGGGCTATATATATACATACACATACATATACATATGTGTGTATGTATAAGGGACAACAATTGAGTATATAAATTTATTGAATAATGTCTAAGATCAACATTATCATGATATACATTAGCATTGTAAACATTAGAATATAACCTTGGAGAAGTGGCCTTATATTTACACCTTCAGTGAATGTTAGACTTCTAGATTCAAATTAATCACCCATAGAAATTGCAACGATTTGAAGCACCATCTTTGCATTTTTTTATTTTATTTTTGCTCTTGAAAATTTTCATTCATCATCCCATGAAACTCAACGCTATTTACTCTAAAATCGAGCAAAAAATTAATAGAAATTAAGTGGTTTAACTAGCAAAAAGGAGAGTTAAACGTGGAGCAAATATCTCCTCTTTTACTCATTCCTCTTCTATCATTTCAAATCCAATTTGAATACTTAAAACTTCGCTCCCTAACACACTCTAAGCCGACCATGCATAGGTCCTAGTCGAGCTTTCAAAAGTCCTAAGCCCATTTAGTAAATAATTATTTTAAATCAAATCTAATTAAATTTCCACGATGTATATTGATACGGACATATACAACTTTTATAACGCGCTTAATTAAATATTGATGGAATCAAAAAATTAAATAAAATTAAATGATTAATAGTTTATACTATTTATTAATTTACAACAACTACAAGAAATTAAAAGAGAATAAGTAGAAAAGATGATTTGTCTAAGACTAATGAAATTGATAATCTCAAGGAGCTGATGTATCAAGAAATTTGGGTGGCGGATTACAAGTTTGTAACAACCCAAAATTTGAGCTATAATAATTAATTAACAAATTAATTAAATAATAAAATCATTTTGTGAAATTGTCAGAATCAAGCTACAGAAGTTGCATTATTGCGTCTGTGGCGATTTTCTGATCAATTTCCATATATAACTTGTCGAAATCCGAGTCGGTATGGAGAAAATACGAGAGAAAAAAGAAATCAATTAAAACGAAAAAAAATTGCAAGGCATGGGTCGACCCATGCCAATGGTTAGGTCGACCTTAGGGTCGACCCCCATTATACATAGATCGACTATAGAGTCGACCCCCATAGAAGCTTGTCGACCCGCCTTAGTTAATGAACGTAGATTCGTCCAGATCGAAGCGTACACGTCATAACTTTATTTTTCTCAAATCCTGTGAGTTCGTGCTTCCATCCGACGGTTCCTAGAGAGCCTATGACGCGGTTGCACCAGATTTAATCTTCAAATCTAATGGCCTGAGATCTCTAAGCTACACTATAAATAGGACTCTAGGCCTCACTATTTTTCTCATTCATATTTTCTTCCAATTGGGTTCATTGTCTGAGGCTGAACCCCAAAAAGAAAATTTTTCTAGGGAGAAGATCTTTTTGATAAAAATATTCCACGCCCTAGAAGTGGATCCGGGAAGGCCAAGGTTAGACTAAGGACCACAGGTGAGTGTTTTGTAATTATTTTAGATTTTTAATTAATTTAAAATAATAGAATTCTCAATAGTTGTAGTTTTCTACAATTTCGAGACAGTTTTTATATAAGTTTATTTACAGATAGTTTTTAAGTAAATTTTAGAATTTTTTTCCAGTCTATTTTTATTCAGCTATTTTATTCAGTTATTTTCAGTTATTTATAGTTATTTACAATTATTTACATCTATTTTAAGTTGGAATTTAGTCTGTAAATGTTAGTTTCTTTTTATAGAGATTTAATCCCTTTTTACGTGAATAACTGAAAAAGAGGAGAATTCGCTAATATGGATTAAAATAGAATAACACTAAATTTACAAAAATCAGATGTAAAATAAGAAAATCTAAAATAAAAATAGAGATGAACTAATTAGGCAAATTTAATATATTTGGAAGCATAATCATAACAAGTGGTTATAACTAAAAAGAGAACAGCTGCAAGAACAATTATAACACAGGTTATAATTAGAAAGAAAGAAATAACAGAAGAGGCTTATTTTAAAACTTAGATCTTGTTAATAAGCAAATATAGCAGAAATAACAAAAGAGGCTTATTTTAAAACTTAGATCTTGTTAATAAGCAAATATAGCAGAAATAACAAAAGAGGCTTATTTTAAAACTTAGATCTTGAATTAAGTTAATAAGCGAACATAGAAGTAGGGCCCGTACCGGCAGTATTTCCTTTCAGTCAGGAACTGATGGTCTCACAATAGTTAGGTGAGGCTGGGACACGCTTATGCTGATTAGGGTAAATAAGTGGCCAATAGATAGGGACTCAAATCTAGGGATTTGGATAAGGGGCGCAAACTAGAATTTGTTTGTTAGGACCAGTACCAGCAGCATTCCCTTTCAAGACTAGGACTGATGGTCTCACAACAGCTAGGTGAGGCTAGGTAGCATTCCCTTTCAGGTCTAGGACTGATGGTCTCACAATAGCCATGTGAGACTGGGCACGCTTATGCTGAATAGGATAAATAAGAGGTCACAATAGGGGGCGACAGTTAGTGTGTACCGACAATGACCAAGCTTGCAGCATCGATTAGGGTAAATAATTCGCTATCGCGTTCTAAGCGCTAAGAGGTGTCTTTTGCTGTGGGACCAACAGGATTGGACCAGCTCATAGTGGCACAACAGAGATAGAATAAGCTGATCAAAATGTAGAATTAGGATTTCAGCCTAATCAAGATAACAATTGATATAAGATTAGGGTTTCAGCCTAATCACAGCAGTTTAAGACAAGTGCAAACAATCAATTCAATCAAGAAATCAAAGCAAACAGTCAAACAGAATCAGAAACAGTATTTTATCCGAGTTTTATCTTTTATGTATTTTCCTTTCAAGCTAGAACTATTGCTTAGTCTATTATCTCTACCTTGCTTAGAAATGCTAGTAATTACTTTCACTCACCAGACTTATTATCTGACCCATTCCTCTATTTCCCCCCTTTTCCCCCATAGGCCAGCAAAGTTGAGTTGATTCGGGTTGCTTGCAGATTCATTCCCGAAGTTCTCTCATTTCAGATGCATTCTTCTGATCTTCATCTTTTTCATTTGGCTTACGATGGACTTGCACTTCTGAGAGGGATTACTATTATTATTGTTACTTTTATACTCTGATTTTATGATGTTGAGATGTATTTTCATGAGACATGAGACATTTTGAGTTTTTGAAATATGTAATGTTTTAATGACTTATTTTGAGATGAAGTTTAATTTTGAATGATAAGTTATTATTTAAATGTTTCCGCTGTTTTTACTTATTTGTCTTGTGAATCTTAGTCTCTGTGATGCTTTAGTTATACCTATAACACACCATATCCTTTGGTGTGCCCTTCTTGGCTATACTAAGGGGTGTGGAGTGTTTCATTTGGTATTAGAGCCTAAGGTTACAGGATTCCTAAAAACTTGTTTTAAAAGCAAAGTATTTTTAAAAGGTAACATATCTTCAAACTAAAAGTATTTTTAGAAAGAAAGTCTTATTATAGAAATAGTTTTCAAGTATAAACGAGTTTTTATAAAAATCCCCTCAAAGTTCAGTTCAACCTTCTTTCGATTCTTTCGAGCCTAAGTTTTCTTTTCTTTGCATAGAATGGCAGATTCCCCAAATCTTCCAGAGGGTGTCCAAGCCACTGCCTGGTTCCATAGATACCACCAAGCTACGGCACCAGAGGTGCAAGGGAAAGTGCCCAATACAGCACCAACAGGTGGAGATCTCATTAATCCACCTACAGCAACCTATTTTTCTAAGCTATGCAAGGACTTCACTAGTCTAGGAGGCATAACGTTTTCTGGCATGGAGGATTTCGTTGAGGCACGAGCTTGGTGGAGGAATACAGAGCAGATACTTGGGCTGTTAGGATTGGAGGACCGACAGAGAGTTCAGCTTGCATCTTGGCAGCTGAAGGGAGAAGTCATTGGTCTGAAGCAAGGGAGTCTTTCGGTGAAAGAGTATATAAATCAATTTAATAAGTTATCGTGGTTCGGAATGGAGCTTGTTAATATACCGCATAAGAAGGCCACCAAGTTTGCTAAGGGTTTGAACCAGCCCCTCCAAGGATTAGCATTGACACATGTACCTATGGGAGCGACATATGATTCACTTGTGGAAATGGCTCTCATGTCAGAGGTAGCTAAGGAAGGAGAAGTTAAGGAGGTCCTTAAATCAGAAAACTCTAAGAAGCAGTGGTGGAAGAATAAAAAGGATAAGGACAAGAAGAAAGGAGAAGGACCTCAAAAGGGACAGATCAAGAAAGGCGAGAAATGTCATAGTTATGGATTGGTTGGGCATTTCACAAAGGACTGTAAGAAGGACACAATGAAGGGGAGGTGTTACAACTGTGGGCAGCCTGGACACCTTAGTTGAGCTTGTCGTCAGAGGACGGAGTGAAGAGCAGGCGCACTCACGGCGCAAGTACAGGTTTTGGATGGAGCACCTTCTAGTGGTGGACCAGATTGAGGTAGGAAAGTCTCTATAGAAGGTTTGATCTCTATTTCCGATTTTCCTATTTGAACTCTTTTTGGCTCCAGAGCATCACATTCTTTCATTTCTAGTTCCTTAGTTGATTGTTTGCACTTAAATATTTCTTTAGTTGTAGATCCTATAGTTGTTTCAAACCCCATAGGAGGATCGGCACATTTATCCATGATTTGTAGGGGTTTGAAAATTTTTATACTAGGCGTAGAGTTTGATTGTGACGTCTATGTATTGGGATTTTTGGGATATGGGATGATTTTGGGGATAGACTGGTTATCCACTTATGTTGCGGTATTGGACGGCGAGATGAGAGTCGTTAGACAAGAGACATGTAGCGGAAGGACTCTCGAGGTTTCTTGCGACCCACAGGGGTCAGCCATGTTGAGCTTCCTTTATTCCCTTGATTCATCACTAGGAGAGTTAGATTCAGTTTCAATTGTTAGAGATTTACCAAACATTTTTAAAGAGGTTAGGGGACTACCCCCTAAGAGAGAGATCGACTTTAGGATCTATCTGAATGACAATGCTAAGCCAGTGGCATTGCCCGTGAGACATATGGCTCCTAGGGAGAGGAAGGAGTTAAGTAAGCAAATTAGTGAGCTATTGGGGAAAGGCTTCATCAGACGGAGCATATCTGAGTAGGGAGCGCCAGTCGTCTTCGTTACAAAGGCAGATGATTCCCTTCGACTTTGCATAGACTATAGAGAGTTGAATAAGCTCACGAAGAAAAACCATTACCCACTTCCTAGAATAGACGATCTTTTCGATCAGTAGTTGGCTCTTTAGTTCATTCTCAGCTTGACTTAGCCATTGGATTTCATCATCTTAGGGTCGCTGACGGTAGCATCGATAAGACATCATTTAGGACACCCGATGGATTCTTTGAGTGGTTGGTTATGCCGTTTGGGCTGACCAACACCCTAGCCTATTTTGTAGATTTAATGAGCCGTGTTTTTTGAGATGTCCTAAATAAGTTCGTTGTAGTATTTGTGGACGACATTCTGGTGTTTTCCAAGAGTAGGAAGAGAGCAACCCTTAGCCCAATGTTCATGGAGTGGAAAAGCCTAGAGTTTATTTCCACCATTGATTTTAAGCCCTCTACGGACATTACTCCTGGATTATTGGCAGCACTTGAGGTTAAGCCTACGTTCATAGATCACATTGGCTCAAGGCAATGAGAGGATTCAGAGCTTGTGGATATTCTGGATAGGATTAGCAGAGGAGAGGTCTCTAGACATCTCCAACGTTATTCCATAGATAGTAAAGGGTGGCTAAGGAGAGATGGAAGACTTTGTGTTCCTCGCACTGGTGATTTGATGAGAGCATTTCTAGCAGAAGCACACCACTCTTGAATGACTATTCACCAGGGTGGTGATAAGATGTATAGGGACATGAAGAGAGCGTTTTATTGCAGTGGTATAAAGAAGGACGTAGCAGAGTTTGTGGCCAAGTGTCTTGTGTGCCAAAGAGTTAAGGCAGAGCAGCAGAGGCCTAGCGGATTTCTTCAACCATTGGATGTACCCGAATGGAAATGAGATAGTGTTTCGATGGACTTCATAGATGATTTACCCCGATCTAGGAAGGGGAATACTAGTATTTGGGTGATTGTAGACTGTTTGACTAAGAGCGCCGACTTCATTTCGGTCAAGAGTAAGAGGACAACACCTTATTTGGCATCCTTATACGTATGTGTGATAGTCCGACTCCATGGAGTTCCCTCTAGCATAGTCAGCGACAGAGACCCTATCTTTACTAGCGAGTTTTGGAGGAGCTTGCAAAAGGCTTTAGGTACACAACTTAGATTGAGTACAACCTATCACCCTCAAACGGATGGCCAAACGGAGAGAGTTAATAGAGTTCTTGAGGATTTGTTGAGGATGTACATTCTTTATTTTGGAGGAACTTAAGAGGAGCACCTTCCTTTAATGGAATTCGCATATAACAATAGTTTTCAGGCTAGCATTTGGATGATACCTTTTGAAGCTCTTTATGAAAGACCTTGCAAGTCGCCTTCGTGTTGGTTGGAGTCTACAGAAAGATTGCTACTTGGTCCCGGCATGGTTAGAGAGACTTCGGAAAAGATTGATTTAATTAGAAGAAGAATGGAGACGACCTAATATAGATATAAATACTATGCAGATAAGCAGAGAAGGGATATTGAGTTCGAGGTAGGAGATTTGGTTTTCATTAAGGTGTTTGCGCTAAGAAAGGTATTAAGGTTTGGATCAAGTGGGAAACTTGCTCCCAGATTTGTAGGACCGTTCCCCATTGTGGAAAGGGTAAGGAAGATGGTGTATCAGATAAAGCTACCGAAGAGGCTAGTAGGAGTTCATGATGTTTATTTTCTTCATGTTTTGCACTTGAGGAAGTGCTTACATGATTCAGTAGAGGTAGTGAAACCTAGCCTACTTGAAAAAGTTGAAGTGGAGAGAGAAGCATCGGTTCGTCCCATTCCTACCAAGATTGTTGGACATGATATCAAGAAGCTTAGGAATAAGGAGGTCCCTTTAGTTAAGCTTAAGGACAAGTTTATTTACAGACAGTTTTTTAGTAAATTTTAGAATTTCTTTCTAGTCTATTTTTATTCAGCTATTTTCAGTTATTTAAAATTATTTACAGTTATTTACATCTGTTTTAAGTTGGAATTTAATATGTAAATGTTAGTTTCTTTTTATAGGGATTTAATCCCTTTTTATGCGAATAAATTAAAAAGAGGAGAATTCGCTAATATGGATTAAAATAGAATAACACTAAATTTATAGAAATCAGATGTAAAATAAGAAAAACTGAAATAAAAATAGAGATTGACTGAAATAGGCAAATTTAAGATATTTGGAAGCATAATCATAACAAGTGGTTATAACTAAAAAGAGAAAATAGAAGAATAACCGCTGCAAGAACAATAATAACACATGTTATAATTAGAAAGAAAGAAATAACAGACGATGCTTATTTCAAAACTTAGATCTTGTTAATAAGCAAATATAGCAGAAATAACAGAAGTGGCTTATTTTAAAGCTTAGATCTTGTTAATAAGCAAATATATCAAAAATAACAGAAGAGGCTTATTTTAAAGCAGAAGAGGCTTATTTTAAAGTTTAGATCTTGTTAATAAGCAAATATAGCAGAAAACAGAAGAGGCTTATTTTAAAACTTAGATCTTGTTAATAAACAAATATAGCAGAAATAACAGAAGAGGCTTATTTTAAAACTTAGATCTTGAATTAAGTTAATAAGCAAACATAGAAGTAGGGCCCGTACCGGCTACATTCCCTTTTAGTCAGGAACTGATGGTCTCAAAATAGTTAGGTGAGGCTGGGACACGCTTATGCTGATTAGGGTAAATAAGTGGCCAATAGATAGGGACTCAAATCTGGGGATTTGGATAAGGGGCGCAAACTAGAATTTGTTTGTTAGGACCAGTACCGGCAGCATTTCTTTTAAGGACTAGGACTGATGGTCTCACAACAGCAATGTGAGGCTATGCAGCATTCCCTTTCAGGTCTAGGACTGATGGTCTTATAATAGTTAGGTGAGGTTGGGCACGCTTATGCTGATTTGGGTAAATAAGAGGTCACAACAATGGGAGACAGTTAGCCGGCGATGACCGAGCGTGCAGCATCGATTAGGGTAAATAATTCGCTACTGCGTTCCAAGCACTAACAGGTGTCTTTTGCTGTGGGACCAACAGGGTTGGATCAGCTCACAGTGGCATAATAGAGATAGAACAGGCCGATCAAAGGGTAGATTAGGATTTCATCCTAATCAAGATAACAGTTGAGATAAAATTAGGGTTTCAACCTAATCACAACAGTTTAAGACAAGTGCAAACAATCAATTCAATCAAACAATCAAAGAAAACGGTCAAACAGAATCAGAAACAGTATTTTATCCGAGTTTTATCTTTTCTGTATTTTCCTTTCAAGCTAGAACTATTGCTTAGTCTATTATCTTTACCTTTCTTAGAAATGCTAGTAATTACTTTCACTCACCAGACTTATTGTCTGACCCACTCCTCTATTTCCCCCTTTTCCCCCATAGGCTAGCATAGTTGAGTTGATTCAGGTTGCTTGGAGATCCATTCCCAGAGTTCTCTCATTTGCATTCTTCTGATCTTCATCCTTTTCATTTGGCTTACGATGGACTTGCACTTGTGAGAGGGATTACTATTATTATTGTTACTTTTATACTTTGATTTTTTGAGACTGAGATGTATTTTCATGAGACATGATTTTGAGTTTTTGAGATATGTAATGTTTTTATGACTTATTTTGAGATGAAGTTTAATTTTGAATGATAAGTTATTATTTAAATGTTTCCACTATTTTTACTTATTGTCTTATGAATCTTAGTCTTTGTGATGCTTTAGCTATACCTATAAGGCACCATATCCTTTGGTGTGCCCTTCTTAAGTATACTAAGGGGTGTGGGGTGTTTCAGGTTTTAACCTTCCGGGTCCCAACCTTTCAAGTTCCAATCTTCTGAGTACCAACCTTTCAAGACCCAACCCCTTTGAAGTGGCCATGCATGGGGTTCTTATAACAATTAAACTGGTGCTTTGAGGGCTAAGATTGTGTTGTAAAATAGGCATGAATCACACCTGGTATTGATCTAGCTGAAGTGACTTGATGAGAGACAACTGGAAAAAGAAAGGAATGCAAGGTCAAGATGAAGGTCAATAGAAGAACTGCACTAGGTGAATGCTCTACCATGCTTCGCATTAAATGCGCTTGTATTTGCAGTATAATTGTAGAAAATGGAACATGCTTCTTATAAAAAATAGGTACATTTGGCTGTACCTCTTGTCATTTTGCTCCCGCATGCCTAGGTGGTAGGATAGGCCAAGCCGGTCTGCTGAGGTCATAAATAGGATGGGAACTGGCAAGAGCCCAGGAAACTCCAAGTCGTGTGAGACGAGACGGACTGCAGATCGTAGGTGGTGGTGTCGAAGCTGGTTTAATGACGGGTCACCCTTGAGACTGTGTATCAACCGTTATGAAGAAGAAATAAATTCTTATAAATTCTCACACTTGAATATGAGCTTCTTGACAGCACCCTACACCCCTAACTAGGATTAAATTGAAGATTTGATCTTCATTTATTCGAGTTAAAAATTACAACGAAGAGGAAGCAAGGAGAAAGAAGGAGCCATAATGGGAATTGGTGTTCTACAACTACAGGCGAGTGTTCTAACTCAAATACTATGTCTATATCGATTCTATGATGTATAGAATTATGACCATAAGGTTATGAAAAGTTGAAAACCTATTTACTAAATAATTTTCCCTTTTTCTTTTTAATCATGGAACCATTTGGGAATTTGAGTGTATATGGGCATGAAAGGATAGAAGTATGTGTATGCACAAGTGCATGAGCTTAATCAGGAGAGAAGATAGAGAGTAGATTGAAGGGGAGGAGGAATTTGATCCAAAAGATCGAAATAGGGCTACAGAATTTGTGACATCGGTGTGCACCAGCCAATCTGTCGGTGTACATAATTCCTACACTTTGCAGTTTTTAAATAATAATAATAAATAAATTGTGTAAAATACACAATAACATTATTATATCTTAATCTGAATTTAGAAGTAAAATTCAAGTTGTTTAATAATTATATGGAGTTAATTTAAGCTTATATTTGAAATTTAGTAATTCCTATTTTAAAATATGATTAACATATGTAAATTAAATATAAATTATATACATTGTATATCTGAACTTATTTTGTGATAAAATATTATTTGTGTGGAAACATTATATTCAATAATTGGATTATTGATGTATAAATTGGTTTTGGAGTTTAATAAATTAATTAAAAGTTCTATTTGGTTATTAAAAATTATTTAAAGGCTAATTTAGAATTAACATCATGAATCTAATGAAGCATTCAAAGGAGTTTTGCATATCAATTTAAATATTTTTAAGTGTTATTTTAATATAATAAATATCTTTTTGTTTATAAAATACTATCAATGCTTTCAAAAATAATATGCTATATCTTTCCAAAAATGTAATTGCTTTTATAAACTATATTGTGTTTGTATTTTCTCTATAACAAGAAATTTGAATAAACATGGTTATAATAACGTCTAGTATGAGACTTTCGGTAATGTTTCTCCAGTTATTTATTGGATATGTTACATAGAATATAGTAAGGATTGGGTGTATTTTATGAGCACCAAACAAATGATCGAGTAACACACGACGGTATGGGACACCATAGTGATACTTATTTGGTTATTCTCTATAAGTAAATGGCATTCATACGGGGATTTGTATTATAAGAGGTGACGCTCGCTGCGGCGAGCAACGATATATATCATTTATTCTGTGTTGGCGTTTACCATTAGTTATAGATACTATGTCTTTGTCTATCACTGTTCGACTCTTCTAATGGTATAAGAGCGAACTAGATTAGATTAGTATCCATCCTAGCGACACGATTGCTGGGTCACACCCCAAATTCATGGTAATCTTTTTATTACATAGCTGAGATCTATCGATGAGAGTGTTTTCTCCTATTTCACATAGGCCAACAGTAAGTTACCATTGGGGGCCTTGTAGGGTCGTGACTTAGGCTACGCGTAGATGAGCAACCGATGGACATGAGTCATGATGTCCATCAATGTAACTAAGATTGTATGACACATGTTAGACAGACATATGTGTAGGTATTGGAGCAAGCAGACGTGCAATCACTCTCCTGTTTGGTTCTAGTGTGTGTGGTATACAGACATATACTATTTGTATCCTTATTGAGATGTTGAGTATGACTATACTAGAGATGTTGAATATAAAGTGTAGTCAGTCCCCGTATTAACCATACTTATTTATTGATATTTTATTTTTAGCTACACTAGAGTAATAGCCATTGTTTTATGCATGTAGGTATTGATATATATATATATATATATAATAACTTATGATTATTTCATCCATACTTAACTTTGAAGTTGTTTTATGATGATTAGACGATTTGATTTGGCTATCTTATGTATATCCTCACTTACGTGATCTATTTTACCTCATTATCATCATCATAATTGTTATTACATCACTTTGGACTTGTATTCAGACATAGTCTGACCCATATGTTATTGTAATTCTTGGGACAGACTGAGACATTGTAGAACCAGCTACATAGTAGACAGCTGGATTTGCTCTTGGTTTTTGGGAGGCTTGTAATTACTATAAGTAATATATTCTTTATGTATTTTTTAGCCTCATTTATGTATATGTTATGATGTATGATAATAGTGGGCTAGTGACTATCATTTTGTAGATCCACTAAGACTTTGTATATGTGACATATTATATTTTATTTACAGCATTCTGACTCTGTGTACTATATTATTTTTATTATGTGTTATGTATTGTTCTAACCATGAGTCACACATGTTTATTGCTTTATGCTAATACTGTGTACTATTTGGTAAGTATTATATGATTTGGTATTTGTATCGATGTTTACACAAGGGAATATTCACGTGTGTAAGGCCAATATCGCCTCATTCTCCGTATTATCAGACAATATTACTTGATGATACTCTTTTATAGTAAGGTATAGAGGTGGAGTGTTTCATTTAGTATTAGAGCAGTATTAGAACAATACATGATACAAATAGACATGAGTCATTGGCCTAGATGGACCTGTCCCTTGGGTATTGGGTAGAAGACCTATACATGCTATTTACTAGGTACATATGATAATTACTAGGAGTAGTCATTAGGATCATGTTTGTTATTTTTGTGGTTTGATTATGTGTGTGTATTTCCTGATTATTCTTAATTTGAATCTCACTTCTTTGCGGTAGTGAGTAATAGCAAGTCCTCTATCTGGTCGTGTAGAACTCGAACAGCCTAGTGGATCTAGGGGAGTATTCATGATTATAAAACAGCTAATGAAGCTTGTAAGGAGCATCCAATAGTCTAATGCTTCCACAACTCCCAATCTTCCCACTCCTTGATTCGACTTTTCTAGGCTATGCAGTGATAATGGTAGCTTAGGAGGGAAGACCTTCAATGGCATAGAAGGAGTGATTGGAGTCAAAGCATAGCTCAAGACATATGAGCGTATCTTCACATGCATGGGAATCACTGACCAACAGAAGGTTCAGATTGCTTCAAATCAGCTACAAGAGAGAGCATTGGACATGTATGAGCTATTGGTGGTAGAGATAGAGGTACCAGACTTGTCGTGGGATCAATTCAAGACTCGTTTCAAGCAAAAATTTCTTCCCAAAGCTGAGAAGGCAGCAATGTCCAAAAAGTTCATAGATCTGAAGCAAGGTCTATGCCAATAATTGAATATATTTCCACCTTTGAAGCCTTTTCGAACTGATCTTATCAATACTTCACTAAAGAATAACCATAAGTTCGTCTACGATTTGAATAAACCTTTGATTAATGCACTACTACTTTAGTTGGAAGTGACTTTTGTGAAGCTAGTGGACACAACAATAAGGCTAGAGGAAAAGGATAAATAAAGCAGCGATGAAAAACATAAGAGCAAGGTGATCATTCGGCAGAAGCGAACACTTCCATTCAAGTAGAGGGCAATATTTTAAGGAAAGAAGCAAGTGAAGTGTTTTAACTATGGAGAAAAGGGACATTACCCAAGTCAGCGCACTAAGTCGCGCCCTTTCCCAATCCATAAGAAGTACAAGATCTGTAATAAGAAGGGGCATATTAGCTTGCTTGTCCAACAATTGATAAGAAAGGTGGAAAGTTGGATGCTATGGATGCGACTAGTAGTATTTCTCAGTTTAAGGGGAAAATTCCTGCTGTTTTGGAAGGTATGATCTTATTTAAAGGAATTCCTATTAGAGTTCCTTTTGATATGCGAGTGCCTCATTATTTCATATCAATGGAATTAGTTGATAAGTTTGATTTAAACGTTATGTGTTTAGTTACATCTTTAAGGATTGCTAATCCTATTGAAGGATACGCAACCCTTGGGATGATGTGTAAGAATGTTGAATTAGTTTTGTGTGATTTGACATTTGTTTGTGATTTGCATGTATTCGAATATTTAGGATTTGGAATTATTTTGGAAATGGATTGGCTCAACCTCTATGAGGCTCATCTTTATTGTCCTGAGAAGGTCATTACTTTTAACAATCCAGATTCCATTAAGCAAATTAGTTTGGTTCTTGGAGATGTTAGTCAGAACTCAGATGGATCTCTATTTGCTCTTGAATTTAGAGAAGGAGGTGATATTACTAGAATTACTATGGTTAGAGAATACCGAAATATATTCGAACTAATTACAGATATACCTCCGAAGCGGGCTATCGAGTTTCGAATTGATCTTGTTCCCGGAGCTTAACCTGTTAGTCGACGTCCGACAAGAATGTCTGCAAAAGTGAATGAGGATCTTAAGAAGCAATTTTCAGAATTGGAGTCTAAACATTTTTAAAAGTCTAGTAGATCTCCCTGGGAACCACTGTAGTATTTTTGAAGAAAGCAAATGGATCGCTCAGGCTATGTATAGGTTATCGAAAGTTGAATGAGCTTACTTTCACGAATAAATATCCCATGCCAAGGATCGATGATATGTTCGATCAACTAAGCGGAGCTAAGATCTTTTCACAACTTGACTTGGCAACAACATTTCATCAGCTTAGAATTACAGAAGACAGTATACCCTTAACAGCTTTCAAAGCTAGATATGGTTTCTATGAATGGCTAGTAATGCCATTTGGATTAACGAATGCTCCATCATATTTTATCGACCTTATGAGCAGGGTTTCAAGGATTATCTTGATAAATTTGTTTTAGTCTTCATTAATGAAATTCTACTCTATTCCAAATCTAAAGCAAAACACGGGAAGCATCTCAGGACTGTGTTAGAGACTTTGTGGAAAAATAAGCTAAAAGTCAAATTCTCCAAGTGTCACTTTTGGCAACAAGTTAAGTTCCTAGGCCACATTTTTTTGAAGTTGGTATTTCTATGGACCCAACTAAAGTGGAAACTATCCTATAGTCAATACCCAATACTTCATGTATCTAGATATTTCATTATCTAGATAATTCCATCCATTTTATAAATATGAGTTCACGTTCATGCAAAGGGGCATCCTATAGCTCATAATTCATTTTTCTGAAATCCTACACAACTCTTATCTTCTTTTCTAAAATTAAAACGAAATCAAATAAATTCTTACAAATCTCAAACTTGAATACGAGCGTCTTACAACACTCTACACCACTAGATATGAGGAAATTAAATATTTGATCATCGTTTATTGGAGTTGAAAAATTTCAGTGAAGAGGAAACAAGGAGAAAGAAGGAACCATAGTGGGAACTAAAGTTCTACAGCTTCAGGTTAGTGTTCTAACTCATATACTATGTCTATACTGATTCTATGATGACCATAAGCTCATGTAAAGTTGAAAAGCTATTTATTGTAAATATAATTTTCCTCGTTTTCTTTTTAATCATGGAATCATTTGGGAATTTAAGTATATATGGGCATGAAATGATCGAAGTATATGTATGCATAAGTATGTGAGCTTGACTGGGAGAGAAGATAGCAAGTAGATTGAAGGGAAGGAGGAATTCAATTAAAATGAACGAAATAGGACTGTAGAATTCATGACACCGGTGCACCGGTGTGCACCAACCGGTTGACCAGTGCACATGATTCTTGCACCTTATGATATTTTTAATAAAAAAATAATGTAAAATATAAATAGAATATACAATAACATTCTTATATCTTAATCTTAATTTAGAAGTAAAGTTAAAGTTGTTTTAATAATTATATGGAGTAAATTTAAGTATATATTTGAAATTTAGTAATTCCTATTTTAAAATTAAATAAACATGTGTAGGTTAAATATAAATTATATACCCTATAGATCTGAACTTTTTGTAATGTATTATTTATGTGGAAATGTTATATTCAGTAACTGGATTATTAATGAATAAATTCATTTTGAAGTTTAATAAATTAATTAAAAGTTCTATTTAGTTATTAAAAATTATTTAAAGGCTTTGTAATGCTTATTTCCTGATTTGGAAGTAATATCATGAATCTAATGAAGTATTCAAAGGACTTCGGATATTAATTTAAATATTTTTAGGTGTTATTTTTATATAATAAATATCATTTTGTTTTTAAAATATGATTAATACTTTCAAAAATAATACGTAATATTTTTCTAAAAATATAGTTGCCTTTATAAACTAAATGTGTGTTTGTATTTTCTGAGTAAAAAGAAATTTGAATAAATAGAGTTATAGTACCGTCTAGTATGAGACTTTCAGTAATATTTTTCTGGTTATTCATCAAACTTGTTGTATAGAATATAGTATTAAATGAGTGTATTTTATGAGCATTGAATAAACGATCAAGTAACACGTGTTGATATGACACGTTGTAGTGATACTTGTTCGGTTATTCTATAAGTAAATAACCTCATAACGGGTTTGTATTGTATGAGGTGATGCTTGCTGTAGTGAGTAATGATATATATCATTTACCATGTGTTGGCATTTGCCATTGGTTATAGATACTATGTGTTCGTCTATCATTGTTGGATTCCTTTAATTGTAATGCCCGACTTTTCGACCATTAAATGTCTACACTAAATACATCCACGATATTCGTGTGCCAAGCGCCCAAGTGCCGGAAAGACAGATAGTTAGGGTAAAATAAAAAAGAATAGAACAAGAAAGAAAGAATACAATATCAGAATCTCATAGCGGAACGATAACATATAATATCAAAAGAACAGTACAAAGGGTTACTCCAAATACAGAAATTTTAGCGTTACAAGACCTATTCATCAGCTTGAACATTTATAGCTGTCCGTCCTTACAATACTGATATATACATATATAATATAGTGCGACAAAAATAGAAATAGAGAGATAATGGAAGCCTCCAGCTCGTCTCCTGTACTTTGAAGCATCCAAAGTAAAACCAGCTTTACTCAGCCTACTTGAAAGAATACACAAGGAATTTTGGGAAAAACAAAAACCACATGTCAGATACATGTAACAGTAACTATTAAGACCATATAGATTCCCTTAGCAGTTTTCCCCTCAAAAGAAGCTAGCCATTAATTAAGCTAATATATTAATATAATAGATAATGTCTATAGTGTATGATATAAATCATATCAAATAGTTGTGATGCTTACATTGATCACACCACAACAATATTGAGGGTACAATCAAAACCGCTAAGGAATGTTTGCATATATATTTTCCATGGAGATCTCTTCGATCTAGCCGAATCCGAACTCCATGCACAAGGATCAGAAGTTATCTTCTGAGTGTCGTGTATCTTTAGATTAAATATACCACAAGGCAAACATAGCTAGCATATGCATGAACCTATAGGACCACATGGAACCAAGTATCATCAACTCCTAGTACTAACATCGATAATCCTACTCTAGATTTGGAGTTGGTATACCCTGTCATGGGTTCGCAAAACCACATGTTGTGCATCCCACTCCGTCTTTAGCCATTTTCGATGTTGAGATCACGTTCGGTATCTTTCACACGAGCCTTCATCACTCAAAAAAACACGAATCCCAAATGGATTCCAATATCTAGAACAGATCATGAATCTCTACATGGATTTGAGCACCTCAAATAAATCTCAAATCTTCACATAGATTCCCGACTAAGTCCTACGACTAATGCTAATGCTGACCTCTTCCTTAGAATTAACTAGGATAGAAAGTTCAACTCTATAGCATTCCGCTTTACAACTACTTCCAAAACATAGAAGCTGTATACAAGTTTTGAAGCGGTATTCGATATGTAAACACTTAACGATTTCAATCTCTTCAAAACCAATTCGATGAATTCCTGGTAAACTCTATTCCGGTTCTTTTAGAAGTAAGCGAACTATCTAAAGAGGAGTCCTCCCTGGGGGATCTCATATATATAAGTTCTTAAAGCTAGATACATTTCATATCAAAGCTCCTCCCTAGTGGTTCTCAGGGGATATGAAGCCGTGAAGCTTTTAGATACTTCTTAAGTTATATTTGGTCAGGTTCGATAGTCGATTAATCGACTATCTAGTCAAAAACAATTGCTTATACAAATCAAAGTTCATATACTTAATACGTTTCCAACATTCCAACTTATATTATCCCTTGTTCAAGAGTGAAGCTAGGTTAGTTAGAGCACTAGTTGCATATCAAAGCCTTGCCTCGACACTACATTCTTGACTCTCACGGATAGACAAATCTAACTCGTCGGCTTTTAGTGTTAAGTATAGTATTAATGACTTCCATAAACAAGTAAGAAATCAACACAATTAACATGTTTTCGATATTCCAACTTGATATTCCTCGACCAAGAGGGAAGTGGGTAGGTTAGAGTACTATTGCTTATATCCCTACTCGAACATTAATCTTAACTCTTACAAATAGAGAAGTATACATCGTCGGCTTTTAGTGTTAAGCATGTTAATTACTTTTCAAACAAGTAATCAAACAAACAATGATTTAGCTAGACAACAATTACCAACCCCTTTCTAAACCTTGGGTTTATAATTTAAATACCCTAAAAAGATATATAGATATATGTGTAGTAATTTATTTAGAAAACTGGATATTTAATAAATAAAAATTAAAAGACTATATATTTTTAAAAGATATTAATAAAATATTTAAATAATTTTCTAAAAACAAAATATACTTAAAATGCTTTTAAAATACTTATGATAGATTCTAAAACATTTATCCAAATTGTTACTTTAAAATAAAAAGTTTATAAAATACTTTAAAATTTGAAAAACCATGTTTTCCTTATATTTTTTAAGTAAACCTCTCTTTAAAAATTCATAAAAATATTAAACCACTTTTAAAATACTCTAATAAGAATTAGAAAACACTTGTAAAAAAGAATGAAACAAAATACTTAAATTTAAATATCTTTTCAAGCCTTTAAAATAAAAAACAATGGCTAAAACAAGCAGTTTTGCAAAAAATGTAAGTTTGGCCACTTTTTGATATGTTACTCTACTTTTTAACATTCAGCAAGCATACATATAAAATATCACAAATATGATAAGAAACCCATAAGGATCTCTCCATAAAGTTCCATAGAAATTGCCGAATACAATGCAATTGCTAAGCGCATCTATAGCGACTATCACTATAAGAGCACTTTCAAATCCAAGTTCAACCCAGCCAAATTCAACTACAACCTATGTGCTTTGTTCCTAGGCTACGCTACAAATCATACAAGTCCATTCAAGTCCACATATATGGATTACATATGTCATTTGCTTTCAAAGCAAGAACTGAAAGAACACTACAAACATATATCCATATTACAACATATATCAATATCCATTCATTCATCATATATATTCAAACACAAGCATATATATACTTATTTCAATTCAAGGTTGTGAGTTAGCTCACCTTTAAGCAAGTGAACAAACAAATCTAAGCAACCACCTCCTACCTCTTCCTTGCAAACACTAACTTCCTATCTTCTTTCTACCTTTTGCACTTGCTTCTAGGCTATTTGTAGCCTTAATTACTCACGACCTTCAAATGATGGGGGAGATTTGATTTGGTTCTTTGGGATATAACTTGATGGAAGGTGTTGTGATATTGTACTAAGGCTTTAGTCTAAGTTTGAGTTGAATTGGATTTTTTTGAAATTTATTTTCTAAAGAAATTTATGTAAAGAAAGAGTAATAACTTTTCGTGTAAAAATTATGAAATGAATTCAAGGGGCATGCCCCTCCTTTTATAGGCTTCAAAGGGTGTTGCCTAACTTTTCCTTCCCCCTACCATTCCATGGAAGGCTCACCCATCTACACGTCCATCACTTCTCCTTCTAGAAATTTCTAATTACTTCATGTAGGAAAGTGTGTTAATTAGTCCCTAATGGTTTATATGTTAATTAGCTAAATACAAAGTAGTTCGAACAACTTATATCGATTGAAAAGTTATTTACCGATAAACCGATTTTTGGTCACAATATCGATATTTCTTTGAAGAATATATTTTTGTAAACATATTTTAAAAGCAAGTTTTGTATCATTATTCATTAACTAAAAGATGTTTAACATGGTTATAAAATCATATTTATAATGCTTAACTATATTTCAAAATGTTACGATATTCGAAGATGAAGTGTTCGAATTTACGGGTCGTTACATTAATGGTATGGGAGTGAACCAGATTAGGTTTGTATCCATCCCAGTGGCTTGATTGCAAGGTCATGCCCCGAGTCCATGGCATACTTTTTATTACATAGTTGAGAGCTATCGATGGAGTGTTTGCCCATGTGTTACATAGGCCAGTAGTATGTTTCCATTAGGGGCACTTATAGGGTCGTGACTGAGGCTTCACATAGACGAGCACTCGAGGGATATGAGCCATGATATTCGTCGAGGTAATTAAGACTGTAGTAGTCGTGTCAGAAGGACACATGTGTGGCTATGGAGCAAGCAGACTTGTTGTCAGTCTCGCATTTGGTTCTAGTATGTGGGGTATAGTGCATAAACATATACTATTTATAACCTTATTGAGATGATGAGTATGACTATACTAGAGATTTTGACTCTAAAGTGTAGTCAATCCTCGTATTATCAATACTAATTTATTGATATTATATTTTCAACTACACTAGAGTGGTAACCATTGTTTATGGATGTATGGATATACATACATACATACATACATACATACATATATATATATATATAACTTATGATTATTTCATCCATACTTAACATGAATGTTGTTTTATGATGATTGGATGATTTGATTCGGCTATATAATTTTATACCCTCACTTATGCAATCTATTTTACCACATTGTCATTATCATCATCGTTATTATTGTTATTACATCACCTTGGAATTATATTCAGACACAGTCTGACTCATGTGTTATTTGTAATACTCGGGTCATCCAAGACATTGCAGAACTAGGTACAAAGTAGATAGCTGGATTCGCTTCTGGTTTTTAGGAGGCTTGTGGTTACTATATGATGATACATTCCTTATGTATTCTATAGGCTCGTCTATGTATATGTTATGTTGTAAGGGTGGGCTAGTGACTATCATTTTGTAGACCCACTAAGACTTTGTGTATGTGACATATTATATTTATTTGATGTGTTCTGGCTCAGTATGATACATTATTTTTATTATGTGTTATGTTTTGTTCTATCCTGGAGGCATACATATTTATTTCTTAGTGCCGATACCGTGTACTATTTGGTAAGTATTATATGATTGGAGATTTGTACCGGTTTAGCCCAAGGAAATATTCACGTGTGTAAGCCCAATATAACCTCATTCTCTGTATTATCAGACAGTATTACTTAGTGATACTCTTTGGTAGTATGGGTAAAGAGGTATGGTGTTTAAGATGGTCTCAGTCCAAGACATTGCAGCTCGATTTAGCCTTTGAAGAGCGTTGTTGGCGTGCTTCTCTTTCTGCTTCTCTTTTTCTTCATTTCAACTAATTAGCGATCGAAAATCTTGGTAAGCTTGGCAGGATAGGCATTGTTCCCCCAAGTTTTTTTGAACCGAATAAGAATATATCTTTTGTGTTGAAAACTTGTCCATGAAACTGGTCATCTTTGATTAGTTGCCTGGTGCTAGTAGGCTAACATATCTTGGATAGCCAGGAAAGTCTCTTGCACTTGTTTGACAAATCTATTTTAACCGATAACTGGGCTAGCCTATAAACTCGTAAGCGAGCGTTGACCTAGTAATCTGGTTGTTCATTAGATGTCGAGGCCGGCAAATGGCAATTGACCTTTACAGTGCTACTTTGTTAATGGGTGGTCCCGTCATGAACCTACAGTTGAGTGGCTCGAGGTTCTCTTAGAGATGCATGGTTAAGGGGGAGTTCCTACATTATTTTCAGAAAAATTTTCAGTTTTAGACATGCTAAGTATAATATTGTCATGCAACGGATCGAACTCGAGTAGTGATAAGGGCCAAATGTCGACCAGGTACCAAGTGCTGGCTGACATTGGCATAGAGTGGGAGCACATGTTGGACTATGGGTTATTTTGGGTTACAAGCGATCATGTGTGGAGTAGGGGATGGGGCCGGCTCGAGCCAGATCGTATGAGGGCTTAAGGTTTCTTTTGGGTGACATGTCACCTTTTATTAGATTACCGTAGGTCCTGGCTCAAACTAGAGTGCATGGCAAGCTCAAACACTCATGCATAAGGGTTAATATAATGTTTAGACGAGTACCAGGAGCCATCGTTCATAATAATTTAGCAGATAGAAATGGTAAAAAGTGAACTTATCTATGTGTCGCTTTTTTGGTAGGTGGTCCTGGCATGAACCTAAGTAAAGAATGGCTTGAAGGTTCTTCAGGGTGACACGCTGCAATAAGGATTTACTTGTGGTACTGCCCTAACTTAAGCACCAAGGGGCTTGAATGTTTGCCAAGGTGACATGCTACAACAAGGAGCTGACAAGCGGTCCCGGCGCGAACCTAATCATTAAGGGGCTTAAAGGTTCTTTATGATGACACACTGCGATAAAGAGTTGATAGGCGGTCCCGAATCCAACCTAAGTACAGAGTGGCTTGAAGGTTTTCATGATGAAAAACTGCAATGAGGAGCTACAGGCGGTCTCGGCTCAAATCTAAGCGCTAAGGGGCTTGAAGGTTCTCCAGGGTAACACGCTGCAATAAGGAGCTGACAAGCGGTCTTAGCGCGAACCTAAGCATTGAGCTGCTTGAAGGTTCCTTAGGATGACACATTACAAAAATAGGCTGATAAGAAATCCCGGCTTGAACCTATGCACCAAGGGGCTTGAAGGTTCTTTAAGATGACATGCTACAATAAGGAGCTGGGCTCGACTGATTTTTTTGCAGGCACACTACAGATGCCGGACTTCATTGTTACTGGGTAATAGTACCAGTCTTGAAAATAGTGTCTCATCCTATACGAAGGATGGGCGACATCACGAGTTAGGGGTACAGATCATTCTGACCGCGTATCTGATCATCGATGCGCCTCAGCACGAAGGGGAGAGACGTCTCACTCAAACTCATTGGGCAGTGGGTAGTCCCCGAATAAGAAATCGAATACTTGGAGATTCAATCATGCTAGATAGCCTGGAAGTCCACGACAAGGAAACAAATTCTTGGTAATCCACCCTCGTGGACAACCAACCGGACGGGAAGGGAGCGACGACTCATGCATGTAATAACCATGCTTTCTACTCCGTAAATTAAATTAAAATAAAAGTGTTTGAATTCGATTTGTGATAATTAATATTTTCAAAATAAATTTGTACCTGATTAAATTCTATTTAATGAAAGATTTTCATTTAGTAAATTGAATTAAATAAATTAATTCTTTTTAGATAATATATTGAAAATGAATAAAATATTATAATTACGTATAACATACTTTTAGGTTGTAAACAATATTTATATGATTAAAATAGTGAAAAATAGATATGCTTGATGTTAGTATAATGAATAATAAATTAAAAATAAGGAGACATTGAATTTAATAAAATTATCCAATTATCGAAATATAATTTGTAGAAGGAAGTGGAAATTAAATTAAATTAGACTGGAATTTATTAACAAATAAATTAAAAGTGTTCTTTAAGGGAAAAGAAAAGAAAAGAAAATATTAATAATGGCCCAAAATCAATTAAAACCAAGCCCATTTAAAATAAAATACTTCATCCCTCTTCTTATTCCAAAATGCAAAAACCAAATCCCTCGGTCTTCAAATTTGCTTTGGAATCCCAAATTGAACTCAACCAAAAATTTAGAAAGGGTATCACACATGAGGCGTGAGCCTGACAACATCGACGACGAACGATGGCAGATGGCGTCACTAGGGGAAAGGTGTTTGAGGCTGGCATGGTTGATTATTGTGAAGTGGCGTGAGGCTTAGCTGGCGAAGTGAAGTTGCTTAGGGCGACATAGGGAGTTGCAATGCGGTTGCTAGTGATTCGAATATGGATAACGGAGGGACACGATATATATATATAGGCTAGCTAGAAAGCAATGATGCAGATGGCTGGTGGGTCTGGTAACTGAAGGCATCATTTTGGGTGTGTAGGCAATTTTAAGGCTAAGCTAGAGAAGGCATGCACGTTAGCATGGACATGAAAGTTGGCAGTGGCAAAGGCTTTCAATGAATTTTACACTCATATCTATGTTTATTCCTCTTTCTGTTATATATTTGCTCCGCTTATTGATTGAAGTGCATGGTTGAAATTTTTGTTTGGGATATTGGATTGAAATTTTAGTTTTGATAGATCCTGTTATCCCGCCTTTTGGCAAGGCCGCGATACCAAAAAGATGACTGGTAAACTAAAGATAGTTCGTCGTAAAAGTTCGTTATACACTGTTTCACCATGGATATCGATGAATTTTGTCCGAGTCCGGATCGGGCTACAATTGATAAGACACATCAAGCAAGGTCAGGAAAAGCAACGTTCCAAATTTCAAGTCAATCCGAGTTCGTACGCTCAAGATATCATCGATGCAAGTTAGAGGAGATGGCTTTGAGTTCGAATCCGTAGGCAAGAATATGCGTTCGAATCCATCAACCTTCCCCTGCTTCGAATCCATGGAACCCCTCTACTTCGTGTCCATCTAACCAACTCCATCTACTTCGTATCCACCAGTGAGCACTACGATCGAATCCATCGGTTCGACTCCACATGGTTTGTAACCATCAACAAGCATTCATTCAAATCTGTCCAGGAGAGCCGCTTCGAATCCATGAAGACGATTCACTTCGTACCCATCCAAGTGACCTTCCTTCGAATCCATCAGGAGGGAATTACTTCGAATCCATCCAGTTAAGACGACTTCGTATCGATCAACTATTGTGTACCCTGATCGATACGAACGAGCATACTGTTGAATCCATTGCCTCGAATCCACCAGGTCAAAGCGGCTAAAACCATGGATTCGACCCAATCAACTCGGAGTAGAAGTCGGATCGATGCGAAGAAGGCGTGCCACGTCATCGTGGAGACACTGAATCGAGTCGAAGCAATCGATTCGAAGGAACCAAGTCGAATGGGATCGATTCGAAGAGACGTTTAAGCCGAGTATCTAACCTTGAATCGATCATAACTCGAGATCCACAAGTCCAAATGCTATGAAATTTTCACAGAAGCTTAAACACATGATGAAGGATGTTCACACCAAATTTCAGCTCGATTGGACACTTTCTTGATCGATTCGAACCAAGGGTCGAATCGATCCCAAAGTGGGCCCGGATCTCCAGATTTCGGCCATGTGGGCCCCCTCACGTGCCAGAAGCGGTCTTCCCAAATTTTAGGCGAAATATCAGCCTCCTACACCTACAAATAGAGCCCCTGGTCATTCAGAAAAGGGGGTCGAATAATTTGAAGAGCTAAAGAGCGCCCAGAATCTGCCAGATTTACTCAAAATCACCGCTGCTACCTTAGATTCAGACTTAGATCATAAAATCAGTTGTACTACATTAGAAGAAATTGTAATCTTCAAGGATCGAGCAATAAAACCATCAAACTTCAAAGTGGACGTAGGCAAGATCGCCGAACCACTATAAATCCTGTGTCATTTACTGTTTTTATTGAGTTCCCTGAGTAATTTGCATACTTATTTCTCTACATATTTGATATTCGTAATCTGTGATTTCGTACTGGTGCTTTCAACGGCCATTGGGTGTTTGTGACCAATTTTGGCGCAAACAGATCCTATACTCTATACAATTTTATGTTAAAATATATTTAATTATTGAATGGGTATCTGAATGGAATTTTACTTTTGTACTGTATATATATATATATATATATATTGAAAATGGGTTATATATATGTATGTATGTATGTATCTATATTGAATTTTATAAACTTCTAAAGCTATTCTCATAGATGGGAATTCTTTGCAAATAATTATTGGAATCAATTGTAAATTTGAATATTGGTTTTATTAAAATAGATTTCAAGCATATTTTATAAGAATTTTAGGAAAAGAAATTTTAGTGAAAATAAAGAATTTTCTATATATCTTTGGAAATATATATCTACCATGGAAGTATTTTGAAGGAAAACATAATTATTGGAGAATTATATAGGCTTGGAAGTGCCTTTTTTTATAACAAATCAGTGGATTTTATGATTTGGAAATATGGAATCCTTTTATAGTAATGAATCAAAGGCTTTAGAAAAATATTATTAAAGGGAATTTTCTTTATAAGGTGTATATTTAATAGAAAAGACTTATAAGGATTTCTAGAAGGAATTTCAAGTTTATAAACCTATTTTGCGATATACAAATGATGAAATATTTGGTGTGGTTTAAAATTCATTGGAATATTAATCCCTTTATTAATATATATATAGAATTATTTTGGAAATGCTTTTTATAGATGTTTTTGTCGAATACCATGTTGGGAGGATTTTGAATGAATGGTTAAGCGATACTAAGCGGTTTGGGAGGTTTAGTAATACTTTTTCGATTACTCACTTAATTCTTCATACGAAATATTTGATTTGTATTTTTTCTTAGTTCTATATTATAAGGATGTTGAATAAATGGACTAGTAATAGCGGATGGTATGGGATGCTCGTTAATATTTTTTCGGTTATCCTATTGACTCATACTATAGAATATTTTTTGTTTTGGTAAGTGTAGTCTACAAGCTTTTAGTAAACATTTGAGCAATGTTGAGTGGTATGAGACACTCAAGTAATACTTGTTCAATTACTATTGGTGAGTAGATGTCACTTATATTCTAGAGATGGAGTTAGGAATTTTTGATATCGTCTAGAGATGACTCTTTATAGGGATTGGTAGTCGAGAGTCTATTACTTATCAAGGGCTACAAGTTGGAGTTATGTTCGGATTTATAGATTAACCCTCTAAGGACTAACTAGTCAAATATCATTATCTACTCTTAGGGCTATCAGTTGAGGATTCTTTATGTTGAGATACTCTTATTTGGATGCATGGAGTTGAGACTACTTATTATCACTCTTATTAGGACTCATCTAGTCGATAGTATTTGTTGGAAATCTACATTATAGGGTTCACACCACTATAGCGAGAGCATGACTATGACCCACCAGATAGTCTAGTATCCATCCTAGCGGTCCTGATTGCAGGGTCACGTCCAAGATCTATGATGTCACTTTATTGAGTTCTTGGGCTGAGAGTTATTACTCACATTAGAGCCATTGCCCAGATGTCACTTAAGGACCAACAGTCTGTTGCCAAGGCAAGAAGTGTGAGTCAACGGAATATGAATCTTAAGGCTAAATTAACACTAGAGGAGTGGTGAATAGTGTTTAATAGACTGTATGAATATTTTTCAAATTCTTTAAGATTCTACTTGGAATGATGTAATTAACAATCACAGAATAAAAGTGCAGATAAAATTAAATGTAGTAAAAGTAAAAGGAAAGAAAACACTAGGATTTTATACTGGTTCGGAGTTACCCTACTTCCAGTCCTGTACAATTCCTTGTACATATTTCTTTCCAAAAATTAAAGCAAATACAATCTCAATTTTAAGGCAACGAGACACACCCTCTAGAATTTTTGACCTCTGGATAGAGTTACTTTATTTACATGGGCCATAAGCACACCCACTAGATTTTCAGGCTATTAAGCACATCAAATTGATTTACACAGGCTACAGTCACATCCAAAAGTATAACGGTTTGATTTGACAGAGTTTTACAGACTCAAATCCTTGATCTTAATTATAAATGATATTATAACCTCTTGAATTGTACTTTGATCTTATTTGAGTGAGATAAATGAGAGAAATTAAAGAGTAATCAATAGAGAATCAAATCAATGGAGTTTGAATTTTATTCTGATTGAATCTAAGAATATTTTGAGTAGATTTTCTTTTAGAATTCAAGATAGTGAAAGAGGAGAGAAAATATAAGAAATTAGTTAATAAAAATTCGTTGGTTTAACCTCTATTTATAGAGACACAACAATCATGTTCATTCGCAAAGCGATATAACAAACATAGACTTCCACTCAAAATTTGAATTTTGAAAATTACGGTCACTACGTCGACATATCCTTTACAAAATTGGAAAACACTTTATAAATATTATTTTGAAAATAATAAGGTTTATGAAATACTTTGATATTTTGTATAATCATCTAAACATAGTTTATACATATTTTAATCATATTAAAACTTGAGAAAAACTTTATAGAAAAATATATTTAAATATATAAAAGATTTAAATATGAATTTTTTTAAAGTGATAAATATAAAGTAAAAAGTGAATATATTTGAAATCGAAGTAATAACAAATATTATAATAAACTTATTAATATTTAGAAATCTTCAAAAACTAAAATTATAAATTATAACAAAGTATAATATTCAAAGTATATTAATTATAATAAAATTTAAAAATGGAAATAATTTGAAGGCTATTTTGAAAAATTATTTTGAAAACAAGAATTCTTTTAAAACCATTTTAAAGATATTTGAAAATCAATTGAAAAGGAGAAATAGAGAGAGAAAGATCAAGGAAGTGTTTTTAAGGTTTTAACAAAAATCCTAATACTTTATAACTTATTTGGGATATCTTGAGTTCTTTAATGCTCGTGTGCCTTCAATCTCTAAATCTTGAATCTCTATATCTACCTCTTGAATCTCTATATCTACCTCTTGAATCTTCTTTTGATACTATACAGTCTTCATAACTAATACCTAAGGTACTAATAATATTTTCCTTTTTGAGGATGACAACTCTGTATATAAAATATAATATAACTCCTCGTGGGTTACAAAACTCCCCCTTAATCTATGCCTAGATTTTATATATTTCTCCCCCTTTTTCATCATCAAAAATAACCACATAAAGCTACAACTCTAACACTAACTCTTACTCTAATTCTAACTCTAATTCCCCCTAAATAAAATACTAATTGATAATATAAAAATTATACATCATAACGATGAGAAGGATTGTATAAAAACAATAAGTGATATGTAAAATTAGATAATCATGAAATAATCATAATCAATCTAAATATTTATCCAATCCAACAAAGTTAATGTCACACACCATTCAAACAAATCCACACAAATCAAACCAATCAAATCCAAACCAAATCAAGTATTATTATTATTTATATACAATCAAACCTATTTAAACTAGACATTTTGAGGAACTTCAACCCATCCATCAGTGCAGAAGATTGGATCCGCTTTGATAGCATCCCAATCTTCATCATCTTTGTTGATGGTACACTTTGGATTGGTGGTTGGTTCTTCTTTGTTCAAGGCAAAAATCATCCACCGAATCTTCGTTGAAATGCCTTTCTTGCTCCTTGATCATCTACATTTGACTCAATTCTAAGTGCCTCTGGGTTCTTGGGATGAAAGAAAGAATGTTCTTGAATGATTCAAGAGTTTGTTCGAGGTTTTCGGTTAGTTTTTGGATGGGAGAAGCCATTAATTTTTATTAGAGTTTAGGAATGAAAAAGAGTGAATATAGAAACCGAAAATAATGATTTTCTAGAGTGAATAGGTATATATAGGGGTAAGAAGTCGTTTGAAATGAATTGATGTTTGATAGTTATTATTTTTTAATTTTTTTTTTTTTTAAAACTGGACGTTATATGTCGACATACATGATTTGCATGTGTCGACATATGCAATATATTTTTCAAAACTACTTTATTTTATAATTTTATTGTTTTGGCCTATACTATTATATTTGTATGACTTTCCAAATATAATTGACAATGTAAAACAGCAAGAAATAGAATGTTCATTGATAATAAGGATGAGGACAAGGTATAAAAGAAAGATACATGAGATTTAACATAAACTTAAAATTAGGAAATCCAAATACAAAGATAGCTTAAACAAACAACTAGAAAGATGTGGATGAAGATGAAGAAGAACTACAAAGCTTGCGGATGATCCTTCTAAAGAATTTATCCATTTTATTGGAAATTAAGATAAATCTCTTTGAGAATGATTTCTTAAGCTTTCTTTCATTGTGAATGATCTTCCCTTGATTTTTGAGAAGATCTTTGTTGGATGGATTAGGTGGCATATTGATACTTTCCAAGGAAGTATCCTCATCCTCTTCTTGTTCTTCCTCCTCGACATCCATTTCCTCTCCTTCCATTTTCTCTTCCTCCTCTTCTCTTATTTCTTACTCCTCTTCCCAAGCTAACCTTTGTTCATTTTCCCAAGCATTTTATAAGGCTCGAAAAAGGGTGAAATATGATTATGTAAAATGTTAGCCTTGTCAAATATTTTTCGAGGAATTGATTCCTCTCCATTAAGGTCAACGCCAAAATAATTGAAAACACAAGTAAGATACACACCATGAAATAGTGTGTTTTCATGTTTAGAAAGATTTTTAGAAAAAAATTCATCCAAAATGACTTGAGATCAATTTATGTCGCGTTGACCATAAATGGTGAAAAATGCTTTGAATTTTTTTATGTCGGGTTATTATAACTAAACGTTCTAGGACTGATACTTTGTTGCAAAAGAAAGATTAAAATTCTTGCTTTTGGACGCAAGTTTTTGTTTTTAAATTCAAAACCATCATTGCTTTCAAAAATGTCATGGATTCTTTACGATTTTGAAAATCAATTTAAAAAGTTGAAAGGTCCATTTTACTAGATTTGCATCCAAGAATTTGACCAAAAAGTCCACAATTTAAAACAATTTGTGCCCACTTGACACTACTTCAAACTATCCTTCTCTTCCATCATAAAACTTTCCTTTTAAATTTGCATAAAAAATCTTCACCAATTTTGGATAACAAACAAAATTATTCTAAGAAGCATCAATTAAACCAAGAATTTCATTTTTCAAACAAAGATTAAAAAGATCATAAGTCGGAAAATCTTCAAAAATAGCAAATCTTCCGGGAAAGACTTTCCTGAAAGATATATACTCAATATAGGGTTGCATGTGTTCTTGTTCATTAAAAAGATATTCTTTTATTTTCTTAGAAAGCCTCATGCTTGCCTTAGTATTGCTTGAGTATGCCATTGAAAAGTGGTTTAAAGAGATAAGAGAGTTTATGATTTTTGATTTGAAAATGAAAGTGAAAAATGAATGGATGGAGATAGAGTAAATAAATAGAGAATCAAATGACATGTTCTCTAGTAAAGAGACATCTTTTCAGAACATAGTATTTAGTGAAAAGGTGGAGGGAAATTCAAATTCAAAATTTAAAATTCAAAATCCACCTACATATGTCGACATATGCATGTGGGGTGTGTCGACAAATAGGTCGAAATTTTCAAAAAAAGGAAACTTGAACACATAATTCCCATTTATCTATACTTATAATTATCTTATATTTATTATTTAATATAACATAAATAATTCAAAATATATTTTATATTATTTTTATTAAATATTTTATTAAATATATATATATATTATTTAAAATATATGCACAAATTATTCAACCAATATTATTATTAATCTATAGGTTATTCCTAGCAATTGAAATACCAATCAATAATGAAAAATTCAAAATTTTAATTTAAATGCATACCTATTTTAGTTCCGTTTCTCTAGACTTCTCATTAAATGTCACTGTAAAGCATATATTAGCATTCTCTGTATCTGGTTCGCTATCACTTGAGGAAGTATCTGAATCTTCTAGTGTTGCAGCATAAGCCCTTCTCCGTTTTCTAGATGAATCATAAGTATTGTTGTATTTTTCCACTTCTTAGAATGTGGACAATCTCTTTTTATATAACCAGGTTCATCGCAATTAAAGCATCTGGCATCATTTCCGCTACTATTTCCCCTTGGATTTTTATTATCATATTTCCTATGATTATTCATCTTTCTATACTTCAGAAATTTTCTAAAATTTCTTGTCAGAAAACGATTTCCTCATCATCATCATTGTCTAAATCCAGATCATCTTTTGTGGCGTTGAAAGTGATGGATTTCTTCTCTGTTGCCTTGCTTTTCTCCTACCCTGCTCGGTGCTTCAAATGACATTAAGTTGTCAATTAACTCTTCAATTTTTAGAGTGCTAATATCATTGCCTCTTCAATCACAAGAGTCTTTGATCCCATTCAGAAGTAATTGAATTGAGGATTCTTCTATCTTGATCCTCCTTATAAATTTTTTTACCCAGTGTAATAACTGAGAATACTATATCCTAGAATCTACTATACATATCAAATATGGACTCATTTGGAATAATTGAAACTAATTTGTTAACATGGAAATTTTGGTCCGTTTCACCTTACTTATGCCTTCATGTGCAACTTGTGAAATACTCCAAATTTCAAATGTAGACTTACATATAGATACTCTATTAAATTCATTTCTTTCTAGTGAACAAAATAATATATTCATAGCCTTAGAGTTACTTTGTGCAACTTCTTTTTGGTCAGCAGTCCACTATGCAAAATTACTCTCGAATTCAGTATACTCAGTTTGTATGATATTCCAAGTGTCTAACCCACTTGATTGTAAATAAATTTTTATTCTACATGACCAATATGTGTAATTACCGCCATTAAAAAGTGGAGGTATAGCAATAGATTGTCCTTCGACAAATGAGTTACTATCAAGTGTATTAACAATGTTACTAACAATACTATTACCAGTATTGGTAGCCATTTAAACTTTTTCAAAAATCAGATGATGAATACTTTGAAAACCAATGCTCTGATACCAAATGTGAGTTAGCAGAATAAGGATCTTAAGGCTAAAATAACACTAGAGAGGGGTGAATAGTTTTTAATTTATTGTATGAATATTTTTCAAATTCTTTAAGATTCTACTTGGAATGATGTAATTAACAATCACAGAGACAATCACATAATCAAAGTGGAGATAAAAGTAAATGCAGTAAAAGTAGAAAAGGAAAGAACATGCCAGGATTATATACTGGTTTGGAGTTATCCTACATCTAGTCCTGTATAATTCCTTGTACAAATTTCTTTTCAAATATCAAAGCAAATACAATCTCCATTTCAAGGCAACAAGACACACCCTCTAGACTTTCCAATCTCTTGGTAGAGTTACTTGATTTACATAGGCCATAAGCACACCCACTAGATTTTTGGGCTACTAAGCACACCCAATTGATTTACACGGGCTACAATCATACCCATAAGTATAAAATATAACTTGATAGAGATTTACAGATTCAGATCGTTGATCTTGATTACAAATGATCCTATAACCTCTTGAACAACACTTTGATCTTATTTGAGTGAGAGAGATGAGAGAATCAAAGAGTAATTAATAGAGAATCAGATCAATGGAGTTGGAATTTGATTCTGATTGAATATGAGAATATTTTAAGTTGATTATTTTAGAATTCAAGAGAGGAGAAAATATAAGAAAGCAGTTAACAAAAATTCGTTGATTTAACCTCTATTTATAGATAAACAACAGTTATGTCCATTCATAAAGAGATACGATGACCAAACACTTTCATTCAAAATTTGAATTCTAAAAATTAACTTACTATGTCAACATATAGGAATTGGATATGTCGACATATCCTTCAAAAATTAAAAAACACTTTATAAAGATTATTTTGAAAATATTTCAAGGTTGTGAAATATTTTGATATTTTGTAAAATCATCTAAACATAGCTTATACATATTTTAATCATATCAAAACTTAAGAAAAACTTTATAGAAATATATTTAAATATAAAAAGGATTTAAATATGAATTTCTTTCGAAAGTAAAAAATATAAAGTAAAAGTGAATATATTTGAAATCGAAGTAATAACAAATATTATAATAAACTTATAAATATTTAGAAATCTTTAAAAACTAAAATTATAACAAAGTATAATTTTAAAGATTATTAAATATAATAAAATCAAAAGACAGAAATAATTTGAAGGCTATTTTGAAAAATTATTTTGAAAACAAGAATTCTCTCAAAAACATTTTAAAGATATTTGAAAATCAATTGAAAAAGAGATATAGAGAGGGAAAGATCAAAGAAGTGCTATAAGGGTTTTAATAAAAATCCTAAGACTTTATAATTTATCTAAGATATCTTGAGTTCTTCAATACTTATGAGTCTTCAGTCTCTAAATCTTGAATCTCTATATCTGCCTCTTGAATCTTCTCTTGATATTGTATAAACTTCTTAATCAATACCTATCTAATATCCTGTACTATATAATAATATAACTTGATAAAATATTAGAATTTATATTTTATATAATGTCATATGGCCGTTACCATCAAAACCAATACCTAAGGTACTAACAAGTAAGAGTCATGACCAATGCACAACATAGTCTCGCAGCGTGTTTATGACATGTTATGGATATGAGTGTCATTATTCTAGGAGTAAATAAGGGAGTGTAGGAAATGGGCTATGGTCATTAGAGTTTCCGGGAGCAATGCTGCGGTATGTTAGTCTCCCATCTAGATGACTTAGGTAGATTCATTATTTAGAGACATTTAATGTTATCACCTCAATAGAGATGATGATTATTTAACATTAGAGACTAGCTTTATGCTTGTTTGTCTTTTGAGATAGCCTAACCCGAGATAGCTGCGTGTTTTTTATCTATGACATTAGAGACTTGTTGTGTGCTTGTATATCATTCTCTCATAAGAGACTACAGTCGAGAGATCTTTTTGTATGACTTACCATTCTATCTCCTAGGATCTTTCGATCGAGAGTTTCGCCGCTCTAAGGACTCTAGGTCGACATAAATATTTTTGTACATTGATTATTTGATTGACTTTGATATTGATTGATTGTGTTTCCTAATATCTTCGTGGGCCTAACAATCAGAAGTCCTTACTTCCATTAGGACTACAGGTCAAGTTAATAATTTGGAAATTGCTTTAGGTATTTTGTACGAATTATGTTTTATTTGGGATTTGTATTTCTTACTATCTCCTAAGACTGACAGTCGGAAGTTTTTACTTCCATTAGGGCTGTAAGTGGAGATATTATTCCTGCATATTGATTTCTGTATTTTGTATGGATTATGTTCTATTTAGGTTCCACATTTCTTGATTTATCTTCTATGGTTTAACAATCGTAAGTTCTGACTTCCACCAGGGCTGTGAATCAAGATTTGTAGGCCTTGTTATCGATGCTTTGATTATTTATTTGGGATTATGCCTTTGTTGATTTATCTTATAGACCTTAACAAATGGGAGTCTTCAGTTTCATTAGGACTATAGGTCAAGGTAGATATTTTGGTTTTTGACTCTTTGTAACGACCCGCATTCTACATATCGAAGGATCGTAGATTATTTATATTATTTTCATATGAGGTCGTATGGTTCTAATGTTTTAGGAAATGACTCTTAGGGACATTCCCACATCCATGATTTTTGGCGAATTCCTATGTGACCATTTTGGGCCTGTAAATCTTGTATAGACTATAACTTTTGATAGGAGTTGAGTTAGGATCTAAAAATACTTTCATTAGATCCAGATAATGGTTTACCTTTCCGTAGAGTGGTCATATTAAGAAAACGGACATAACATTTGAGAGTTTTGGCTGTTTGAAGTTTTCTTTGATTTTGAGTAGCTTAAGTGGGTAATTAGGGTCATTAAGCTTGAAGCCCATAACCCATTTTGGGTTTAAAGCATGTAGAGGCTGATGAGACCTTATCCCCATCATTTTGCTATTCCCAGAAATAGTTAGAACCTACATTAAACTTTCTTTGACAAAAAAAGCAACCTTAAAACATACTTCAATAAGCCCAATTACACCATTATGAGGAGATTAGCAAGATTAGCATTTGGGGTTAAAGATTTGCTATTGGAAGAGCCTTAGGATTCGTGCCTATCACTGTTCATTTGGAGATTTGTGCTTTGATTAGGATTAAGGTGAGTGATTAGATCTCTCACTTACTAATTATGCTATTTAACACCCTAAATGATTTTTAAAAAAATTATTCAAAAACACTAAAAATGTTTTTAGACTATTTCACACCATATATGTGAATTTAGATGATTTGGTTTTGATTTGCAAAAATGTGTTTTTATGGGTCCTTACCTTGTTCTTATGGATCTTCCAACTTTTACCTTAAACTTAGATTTCTTAGAAATTGATATGTTGGACGTTTGGCTATTACTCTGACTTATATACGAAGTTAGTATGCTTGTTTAATGTTTGAATGGTTGAAAACGCTGATCAAATGGCGATTTAGACTTAGGATTAGGTTCATGGTTCGTCGACGACCTATATATTCAAAGTTGTCCAATTAGGATGCGATTGATACAGGGCAACAGGAAGGCCTTATGAGGTTGCAAACCAAGTTTCAAGTCGTTTGGAGTTAGTATGATCAAGTTCTGGCCGTTTGAAGTATAGTTTGGTGGGGACCATTCATCAGTGACCATTCATCATGAATGGTTCGATGTTAGCTCAAAACATGATGGTTCATTGGAGGTCCATACTCTATGGTTTGATGGGAGAATGAACAACTTGGATCGATGGAGCCAAATTGTATAAATTTGGCTTAGTCCCATGGGTCGGTGATGACCCATGGATGTTCTCTAAAAATTGGTTAAGTCCCATGGGTCGGTATCGACCCATGGGCTTTGTTCCAATTTGAGCACGACCCATAGAGCAACCTTGGGAGGCGTGTAAGAACTCATAGGTGAAGTGTCGGGTCGGCAGTGATCGTTCGGTGGCCATGGGGAGATGAGGATCGTTCGGTAATTAGTGGTCAGTGATGATCCATGAATTTTATTTCAAACTCGGTGCTATTGATGTGCGATAATAAGGAAGGCCCATGAGGTTACGTTCTAAGTTTCAGATCGTTTGGAGTTCGTATGCTCGAGTTATGATCGTTAGACGATGGATGGCTACACTTCGAGATACAGAGTCGTCGGATGTAAGGAACTGTTTCAACGTGGACTCATAAAGTAGGAGTATGTGAGGATGCTCACTTGGGTTTGTGATGTTGCTTCAGATCACATGATGTTTCGATCCATTTACCATGGACTGAGTGCGATAGCAGTCTAGTTCCTGGCCTTCTGAGTGGCATGGATTCGAGTACTGAGAAATCGGGGATACTAAGTATCATATATCCAACACACTGAGTGAGTGAATGTGGGGATGGATGATGGATGCTATGTTTGTTTGATTATTCTATCACCTTCGGGATGTCACACGACATAGACATTACTGATGCCGAGTCTAGACACCCTTAGTACCTCAATACACTGTACACCCATGATGATGATCATAGAGTAGCGTATACCTTTATATGTGCTAACTCTGTGGATGCAGGGATAGGTCTGGTATGATTTTCAGTACCATTTGTCCTAGTTTATTGCCTTTATAGTACTTGAAATTTCTATCGCTCACACTAGACTTTGTCTGACCTAGAGTTTTATGCTTTGCTTCTTATTACTCTGGGTATCCTTAAATGAGTAGAATAGGGATATCAGGTCAGGTGAGCTTGTGGAGCATGACAGGTAGCGAGTAGGAGGCTATTCTTATATTATTATATGTACTCATCTGCTATTCCGCTGCACAGTAGTATGAAGCTTGCTAGTGCCTTACAATTTAGAGACATTTTTTATGAGTTATTATTTGATGTATAACTCTATCACTTATGCTATTTACTCTATGGATCTATATACTCTAATGCTACGATTCATTTAGTTATTTATTGTCTCTCCTTTTTTATATCTGAGATGTTTACTATTATATTTTATTCAATGCGCTGTAAGATATATGACAGATTCTATATTGCTTGTTTACTTTATTTTATGGATAATCATCCCACGTCAGCTGAGCACCAATACAGCACACTATATGGGTATATTAGGTGTCAGAGGTGTAGGGCAGTCGTCACATTTGGTATCAGAGCTTAAGTTGCGTTGTTTAACCTAAGAGATACTGTGATCCAGTAGACATAGGGTAAGAGTTCTCACCTTAGACCGGATCAAAGGTGTATACATATGCGAGAGCATGTATTTGTTATATATTTTGGTTTCCAAAACTATATTGTAGTAGTATATAAGTCACACTGCACACACAAGTACTAATTAAGCGAGATTACTTATAGAGAGACCAATCGTCCTTATTACAGATTGAACAATGAATCGCCAAACAAGGAACACTGCTAGGAATTCCATTTATGAGGTCGAGGAAGGAGCTGGCTCGAAAGCTGCTAATCTCGATTTGCAGACCCTGTTTAATACCATGATGGGGAACATGCTGCAAAATGCTCAAGTAGACACTCCAAATGTTGTTGATGGTGGTGCACCAGTGCAGGCGCCCAGAGTCAATTTTGCTAAGCTGAACAAGGGCTTTGCTAGTCTTGGTGGCAAACCATTACAAGGAACTGAGTCGGCAATGGAAGTGCAGGATTGGCTTGATACCGGAGAAAGGATTTTCGAGGACTTAGAGCTGGATAATGCTATGAAAAGGCGATTGGCTTCCTGACAGCTTCAAGCACGAGCCATGAACTAGTGGAATGTAGTAAGGGTTGTCACTCCGAGGATCGGTTCACTTGGGACCAGTTCAAAGCTAGATTTGAGGAGAAATTTATTCATGCAGCTTAAAAGTCTGTTCTGTCTGTAAGTTCGCAGATATAAAGCAAGGGAAATGACTATCTCCGAGTATGTTGCTGAGTTCGACATTTTATTGAAATATGAGATGTCCTACATCGACACTTCATTAAGCAGAATGAGAAGTTCAACATTGGCTTGGACGACTAATTGAGGGACCGACTTGTGGGCCATATTGACGAGAGTTTTGAGATGATAGTCGAGTAGGCCCTGAGGTACGAAAGTCTGTTTCCGAAACCGAAAGCTAATATTCCTAAAGAAGAGCCAAAGCCGCAATCGAGCAAGGGAGGCAAGAAGAAAAGTAATAACAAGAGGAACCAATTTAAGAACAAGGATGACCAGAAGAAGAAAATCAAAAGTGGGCCGATTTGGTATAACTACTTAGGCAATGGTCATTATAGTGGAGACTGCAAAGCTGAGGGAAAGAAGTGTTTTATCTGCAACAAGTTTGGGCACCTCAAGAAAGAATGTTCCGAGTTGCCTAAGCAAAAGCGAGTGGTGAAAGCATATGCTATCAATGTCGTTCCTACTTCATCGAATGCTCCATCGGTGAAAGATAAGGGGAAAAGCATCATTATTCAAGATATGCTTTCCATTTATAATGTTCATATACGAGTTTTATTTGACATTGAAGCTTCTCATTCCTTCATATTTAGTGACTTAGTAGATAGATTAGGATTGGAATCCAAAATAGTTGACCGACCTTTAATTATGACGAACCTTGTTGGAGGCTCCACTAGCCTATGTATGGTTTGTCATGGTTTGGTCTTATTCAATCATGTATGCTCTTTTGATTATGATTTTTTTTTGGATTTCGTTGGGTTTGGTATCATTTTGGGGATTAACTGGCTTTATAGATACGGAGTGATAGTGGATTGCGAGAGGTCGATGGTGACGATAGGGATGAATGATGGACGGAAGGTAGTGTTGGGCTGCCTACCGGACAATGAGGTGATGGTTAGCTTTCTATATTCGCTCGATATACCACATGATAGGTTGTCAACAGTATCAATTGCTAGGAGTATCCATACATATTCGAGGAGGTGACCGGACTTCCGCTACATAGATAGATCGAGTTCCATATTGATTTAGTTAAAGATGCTAGACCGATAATGATGTTGTTATGGAGGATGGCACCTAGAGAGCGGAGAAAGCTTGAGGGAAAGTGAATGACCTTTTGCAAAAGGGGTTCATTTGCAGAAATATATCTGACTAGGGGGCGCCAGTAGTATTTGCCACGAAGGCGGACGACTCCCTTAGATTATGTGTTGATTACTGTGAGCTGATTAAAGTGACGAAGAAGAACATGTATCCACTCCCACATATTGATGACTTGTTGGACCAACTTTATGGTGCTAGAGTATTTTCTCATTTAGAACTTGCGATGGGATTTCACCATCTGAGAGTAGCGAAGGAGAGTGTGTCGATTATAGCATTCCATATGCCGTTTGGTTTCTATGAGTGGTTGGTTATGCAGTTCAGGCTACCTAATGCACCGACATATTTTGTTGATCTCATGAACCATGTCTTCAGGGATTAGCTAAAAAAATCATGCTTGTATTCATCGATGATATTCTTGTTTATTCGTGGACAGAGGAAGAACACAGACATACTTATTGGTTGTATTGGAGGTGTTGAGAAAACACCAACCGAAGGCAGAGTTTTCTAAATGTCACTTCTGGAGGCGGGAAGTGTGATTCTTAGGTCATGTTGTTTCTGAGCAGGGCATTGCCGTTGATCTTGCAAAAGTTGCAGCAGTCCAAGATTGGATTAGACCCAAAAATGCTACAGATGTAAGAAGTTTCTTGGGGTTAGTTGGATATTATAGACGACTCATCCACGACTTCTCTAAGGTAGCATCACCGTTGACTTACTTGATGAAAAAGAATCAGACTTTTACTTGGGATGCAAGATGTGAACATGCATTTATAAGTCTGAAGGAAAATAGATGAGTGCACCAGTATTGATTATTCCAAGCAGGAATGAGGAGCTAACAGTATACACTAATGCTTGTGGTAACAGATTAGGCGTAGTATTGACGTATAAAGGCATGGTTGTTGCATAGGCTAGTTGGTAGCTGAAGCACATGATAAGAAATACCCGATCCATGATTTAGAGTTAGCAATGATAGCGTTTGAGCTGAAGATTTGGTGGCACTATCTTTTAGGAGAGAGGTTCGAGATGTACACCGACCATAAACCTTTGAAGTGCCTCTTTTCACAAAAGGATCTTAACCGTTGCTAGTAGCGACGGTTAGAGTTCCTGGCACCCTATGATTTTGATATTGCATATACACTGGGTAAAGGTAATGCAGTTGTCGATGTATTGAGTAGAAGACATGCCAGCTTGGGAGCAATGTTCCTAGAGTGGACACGGTTAGAGTATATTAATAGTTATGATTTCTGACTGAGATGCGAGCTAGAGCCAAAGATGTTGGCTAGCTTGACTATCAGACCTACTCTTATTGAGCGAATTGATACTAGTCAGAGGTGTGATGCCAAATTAGCTGAGATCGTTTGTAAGATTGAAGCAGGAGTAGAGTCTAAGGATATGAGATAGTACGGACTCGACCGAGGCGGTTGGTTCGATAAAGATGGGAGATTGTTTGTTCCTAATGTCGATGGGTTGAGGGATGAGGTGCTCATAGAGTTCCATCATTCAAGATTGATTATACATCCCAGTGGTAATAAGATGTAATGTGATATGAGGCAGACCTACTATTGGGAAGGGATAAAGAAAGACGTTGGGACATTCATCTCGAAATGCATAAACTTCCAGTTGGTTAAGGCAAAGCAAAAGAAGCCTAATGGTCTGATGCAACCGCTAGAACTTCCCGAGTGGAAGTGGGAACAAGTGTTGATGGATTTCATCGATGGACTATCGAGGACTCGAGCAGGAGCAAGGTACGACATCATTTGGGTCATGGTCGATCGATTGACCGAGAGCACTAAATTTATACCCGTCAAGTCAAGTAGAACGGCATCCAAACTAGCCGAACTATATGCAAAATGGATACTATGATTCCACGGTGTGCCGAAAAGCATTATGAGTGACTGAGACCCATTTTTCACTAGTGGGTTTTGGAAGAGTTACAGGAGGCGTTAAGGACAGAGCTGCACCTCAGCACGACTTATCACCCTCAAACTGACGGTCAAACTGAGAGAGTGAATCGTATCTTAGAGGATTTTTTGTGTGCTTGAATATTAGGCTTTGGAGGCTCATGGGATGATCACTTACATCTTGTTGAATTCGCATACAACAACAGCTATCAGTCTAGCATCGGCATGACATCGTGATAAGCCAAAATTTTAGTCATTGAATTTTAAATGTTTAATTTATTTTAAATATTTAAATAATTGGATTTTGGAATTTAATGACTTATATTCAAATATAGGGATTATTTAAATATTTGAATTAGTGAATAAAATATTAATTAATTGGATTTAATAATCTTATTTAACTCCTTTTAATTAATAATATTGGTGAATTCAATTTGTAAATTCATTAGTAATAATAAATAGATCAGATAAATATCGATATTTGGATCGAAAATATAAAAAAATATTTAAAATGTGTGAAATTATCACTCTAGAGTACTACCTCGGATTTTTGACAAAACAAGTGCAATTGGATCCGGAATAATGAATTATTGTACGTCAACGAGTTTTGTGACGATTGGACCTACTGTGTGGTCGTACGAGCTCGTAACGCATAACGATTAATTTTAGAAAATTAAAATAATACAATTTGATTTTAAAAATCTTTCTACCGTATATGATGGAACTAGGTCTCGATAATTGTTCCACTGTGTTCGGATTAGGAGTAGTTAGCTAGGTACGTTAGTGAGCATGCCTCGATTGAAGTTCGTCAGTTTTTGGGCGTGAAAAGTACCAGTTAGAGAATCCTATATAAGGACCCATGCCTCTCATTTTATTTCCCTAACCCTAAAACTTAACCCTAGCTGCCATTCTTTTTATATGTTCCATCAAATGGCCATGGTTGTTCGGAGAGTTAGGGGCCGAGTTAGTCGAGGGTGTCAATAGGAAAAGTGTGCGGCTCCTCCTTGTGAACCCATCGCCATCGGCCGATTGGCCTAAGGTGATCTATAGTGGTGACATTTCAGGTCCAATGTTGGTGGCCTTTTTTGGGGATTTTGGCTTGCTACGGTTGTCGAGGGGAGGTAAGGTCGGCGGCGTTGGGTGGCCTATGGTCAAGGCAAGCTCTAGTGGTAGAGCGGCAGTGACATAGATGACGAGGCAACGATGACTGGTGAATTAGCGGAGGCACCGAGTTTTGGAAATTAGTGGATGAGATTTGATGAACATGGATAAGGGTTAAGTGATTAGTAAATTATGGTGTAATTAGTATTAATTATATTGTTCAATTCCTAAATCTAATTATACTCGTAACTATTTCATAGGAGGTCGGATCTAAATACGTTAGTTGTATTACACTCCTATCATTATTAGCTACCAAATGTAATTGGATTGGTTGGACTTGGAGCTTATGGAATTTTGTGCTAAAATCGAACGTCTGTTTGATTTTAGTTCAAACAGATACCCTTTGGCAATAACTGGAATTTCAGTGAGTTAAATTCATACTTTTGGTTAATCGGTACATTATATAGTAGATTAAAATTATTTATTGCCTGCTTGGATGTTAGTTTATGTTGTTGGTTGATTTATTGTTTGGATTGGATTCCCCTTTGGAAATTCATATAACTATATATATTTTTGGTTGTTCCCGCCTAGTAGCAGATGACATAAATAACCATTTTGTTGCAGGGGATATTTGTAGAGAGACCCAAAGGGGTTTCTCGCCATT
Organism: Allium fistulosum; assembly: GCA_030737815.1. Classification (NCBI taxonomy): domain Eukaryota; kingdom Viridiplantae; phylum Streptophyta; class Magnoliopsida; order Asparagales; family Amaryllidaceae; genus Allium; species Allium fistulosum. The sequence continues at coordinate 867,781,272 of CM060902.1, forward strand.
ATTTATTTTGTGTTACCTGCATCTTATTTATATTCTTTTATTCTTATATTAATGTTTGGTTAAAATAATTTGTGACCATCTATTTGAACTGTTTAAGTGTCATTATAGCTATTTTTCGCTATATTGTCACTTATTGAATATCATCTCCGTAAACTTTTGTGTGTTGAATTTGAGCTTGTATTTTCACAAAATAGATGTTTAAAATTCGTTAATCATTTTGATTAATGATATTTGAATTTAATTAATCATTTTAATTAGTGATGTTTTAAATTTAGTTAACCATTTTAATTAATGATGATTGAATCTAATTAATCATTTTTAATTAATGATATTTTGATTTAATTACTACTTTTAATTAATGAAGTTTGAATGTAATTAATCCATTTAGTTAATGATATTCAGATTTAATTAATGATTTTAATTAATGGTGTTTTTAAAAGTTAATTAACTAATTTAATAAAAGTGTTTAAATTAAATCAACTGATTCAATAAAAGTGTTTTAAAGTTACTTAATTGATTTAACAAAAATGTTTTATAGTTAATTAATTAATTTGACCAAAAGTGTATAAAGATAATTGATTAATTCATTAAAAAAATTATAAAGTTGTATATAAATTGTCATTTGGGACAAATCAACATTGTTTTAAATCTATAAATGTATTTAAATTTATTTATTATCCTTTGGGATGATAAGTGTTGTTTAAATTTATAAATGCTGGTTTGTAAATGAGAAAATATTTTAACAGAAACTGTTTAAAAATTAAGCTAAGTTTAAGTTGTTTTGGGTTTATAGTAAACAATGTTTTAATGACTTTCTTTTTAACCCTTGTTTTAATATACTTAGTATTATAATTTTCCCCTTAAATGAATATTTCAAAGAGCATTTTAAAAATGTTTTATAATGTTTGAAATGTGAAAATTAAGCCCAAGTGTGGATTAAATGTTTTAAAAGTTTGATTCGTTTATTAGTGGTAAGCGTATGCGATTTTATTCCCATACACAAATCACTTTGTTATTTTCGATGGTTGATTTATTAACTCTCGATTTTGATTGTGCTATCTTCTTTGTACTTTGTCACTCTAAGATGATGTGTTGCTCTTTTTGAATTTTGATATCCTTTGTTGTAAATGACTAGAACCAAAGCGCGTGTAAAGGGGGGTGCACCCTTCTAGTCATTGTTATGCATCGTCATTCTAAGACGGTTTGTCACTCATTTTGAGCATTAGTATCCAACACTGGAAAAACTAAAACCTAAACGCGAGTGGGAGCAAAGCCATGTAGGTCGCACCCATTAGGATATTTTCAAATTCATCTAGAGAAGTCGATAACATGCATTGATGTGAGTATATTCGGATGCCTGTGGATTTACGGTGTCCAGTTTGGAAGTTCCCAAAAGTGACGTATGTGCTCTCAAGTATATTTTATTTAGAGGTATACTTTCATTGAAGGGGGAGCACCCTTCTAGTTATGTTAGATAGATTCATTTTTCTTGTTTCTATCTCAAATCTTGGAATTGATCTGTTCATCTTTTGTGTTTCGTAAATTTAAGATAGTTTGTTGCTTATTTGAGTGTTGCTATCCTTTGCCGGAAATGATTAAAACCAAAGTGCAAGTGGAAGCCAAGCTATGTGGGATTTTTCCTATTAGGGTATCTTCACATCTATTCTAGATTGGATTCGGTAGTATGCGTTTGGAGAAGTGAAATACTTGGATTCTCGGTAACCATGGGCGGGGTCCAATTTGGTATTGTTCGAGAGCCATCATAGCTCTCAAGTATATTTCTAGAGGTATACTTTCTGTAAGGGGCACACCCTCCTAGTCATTTGTCGAAAACTTCCCTTTCCTTATTTAATTCAAACCTTTGGATTGTGTTTTGTAATTTGCATCAAGAAGTGTCTGAAGCTCTTCTCGATGTCTAATTATATTTGTCTATTCTACAGGTTTTGATTTTGTTGTTATCTATACATCCTTTCTTGTTTGGATTGTTATTCTGATTGTTTCTCAATTCTTAGTATATGGATGTTGTTCTTGTGAGGTAAAAAACTCGTTCCGCATTTAGTGGCATTGTCTCATGGAATTATTAAATGTTAGCCTTATTACTCGAGTTTTCTCACGCTGGTTTTCCAGACCGATCCTGATGTTATTTTATTATAATGCCTAGGTCAGACCGAGTATTTTTCTAGGAGGTCGTTGGTGGGTCATGGAGTAGAGCTGGACGTTCACCTGCCAAAATATTTTTAATTTCCACGGTTTTATTATATATATCTAACAACAATTGTAAGGTCAGAAATTTATAATTATCCTGCTGATGGGATTTCTTTTACCTCTGATGTACTCTGTATTTTGGAGTTGTAGTTTATACTATTTTTATTATATTATATGTTGTCGATTCCGCTGTGAGATTATGTTTTCCCTATTCTTTTCTTTGATGTTCTTTTTATTTTATCCCAATAATCTGCCTTTTCAGCAATTAGATATTCGACATTTGAATACCATGGATGTACTTGGTGTCAACTTTTGATTGTCGAAAAGGCGGATCGTTACACTTGGTATCAGAGCTAAAGGTTAAGCAAGAACCTTGGTTTGGTAGGTTATGGCTCATTAAGGATAAGGTAAGTGACACCCTAAAATGAGTTTGAGAGTATTATATATATTCAAGAGCGTAATTGTTATTATTATAAAACATATTGTGTTAATTGGCCAGTCGAGTGGGTTATGAATTTAGGTCGAGGACGTGGGACGCTATGTTATCGAAGGGATTTCTAAACACTTGAACAAGGCAAATGGACACAATATTGACTTTTGAAAATTGGTAAATGAAATATTTTACCTCTATTATATATATATATATAAAGGAATAATTTTCAAAAATTTATATAGTTTTAGAGTGCGTTTGTTTGTTTGAAAGTGATAATATTTATTTATTATCACTATTGTCTGATCGGCCATGCTTGATTAAATTAGGAGCGTTGACTGTCATTAATTGATTGATGATTATCTGTGCTTAGTTTATTTTTGAGCATTTGTTGTTTCGATTATAAACGAACCCTTTGTGAATTAAGTTTCATAATTTGACTATAAGATATTCAATTATAATGTTAGGTTAAAGGTAAACTTTTAATAAAAGTTATTTAAAATAATCTAAATAATAGGATAAGACATTTAGAGAATGAATACTTAGGAAAATTTTATTATAATCAAAGAGAGTTATTATAATATAAGATAATTTTATATAAATATGATTTATAAAATGTGTTCTAAAAAGGAATTTCTGAATTTAAATCCTAGAATTGTTTGAAAATAATTTCGAAAATTTTTGAGAAAAATAATAGCAATATTACTTGGAAGTATTTATAAATAAAAATATTTTGGAAGTGAAATTTTAAATGGAATGCATTTTGTTTGGGGTAATTCGAGGAAAACAATTCGATTAGTTTTGTGGTAATATGAATAATCTTTTAAGTGATGACCGGATGTTGCTTAGGCAAATGTTGTAGAGTACCTAGTAAATCATTCTCTTTATTATTATGCGATCGAAATAACTTCAAATATGAACGAACCCAAAGTGAGTTTTGATAAATAAAATTTTAAAGTAATTTTATAAATGAAATATATGTAGTATGCTTTCAAAATGAGTTTTTGGAATTCAAACCGGTTATTTAATTTTTAAGTTCCCTTAAAGGTGATTGATTTAAAAATAAAGTGGTATCTTTGGTAACATAATAATTTGATAAATGAAAATTTAAAACCCTTGGATAGAAAAGAGATATTTCGACTTAAATTTTAAAGTAGGCTAAATTAGAAAGAGAAGTTTTAATAGGCATTATTCTGTTAAAACCATAGCTTTTGGTTAAAAAATTTAAGGGGTGTGAACTATTTGTTGTTTTTGGGTCAACCCATAAACATTTTTCATTATAACACTCTTAGTTAAAGAGGTCGATAGGTTGACTCAATTTTTTTTTAAAAAAACCCATATTTTGATTAGGTCTCCATTTAAATTTTTTGAAAAGTATAATAAAATTGGTGTTTTGTATATACTCTAAGGATCTAGAAGGGTATTATACAAATAAATAAAATGGAGAAAGTTTTATTTGATGTTGTAAAAAGAAACAAATTTATAAATTATTTATAAATTTTGGTGGAAAATTTATGAAATAATTCGAAAACAATATTAATGTTGAATGAAAAACTAAATAGAAAAATATAAATGATTTAGAAAGATTGGTGTAGTTAAGAAACCAATAAATTTAGAGGTTTTCAATTTTCTCTAAGAGAGCTTAGATACTTTTCTAAGCATTAACCAAAGGCTCATAAGTAAAATGGTACGCTTAGGAAATTATCTATATTCTTGGACAATCAAGAAAGTTTTGAACCTAAGCTAAGATTTGGTTGTTAGGCATTTAACATTTTAAATAATGTTAAATATTATATTATTCCTTTACAGAATTTGATTTGATTCGATTTGATTGATTGATTGTGTGATTTTATATACCATAGTTTATAAAATTTGAATTTATAAACCAAAGTTTTTAAATTGTTGTTTATTAGGACTTAAACTCAGTACTTTTGAAAAAAGTAATTTTTAGAAAGAATTTGTGAAAGAAATAATAAAATATTATTTTGAAAACTTTTTTTTGACAAAGCTATATTATTTCAGAACATTTGAAAAGAAAATTTTTGAAATGGTTTTTCAAATGTTTTGTTATGAGTAAATTTGGGCAATTAAGGGATTCCCAATTTGGAAGACTTGCCAGGTATATTTCTTTACTCTAGTTGTTGTTTTAGGAAGAACTAGAATACCACTGGATTACCACTGGATTCTCCATATTGTTGTGCTTCTTGAGTTACACCATGCTTCGGTAGGGAGAAACCTCTTCTTATCATAGTTGATTTTGATTTAAATTCTCTTCAAAGAAAATTTGAAAATATATGTTGAATATAAAAATAGGGCATGTAGTTATGAAATTTACCTCTTGAAAAGATTGGATTTGTAGTTTTGATTTCAGAGTATTTCTATGTTTTGTTGCATATAGTTAATATGCTATTTTTGCTTGTATGTGGCTTTATTCATTAGAGTTTCACGTAGATTTATATCATAGTAGTTGTTGTATGTAGAGTTGCCTCGTTATATTTAGTTGCATCATAATGTTTTTTTGTCGGCCTGACTCTCCTTTGGATTGTGTAAGTATAGGTAAGCAAGATATTGCTATTTGATTCTTGTGCACATGCATTTGCATCAAGAAAACAAGTTGTTTGCAAAAATATAAAAATTAAACGCAAAAAGGTACTTAGTAGATTTAGAAATTGGAATTTGTTGATGATTTTATGCCTCACATATGGGAAGCCACTTGGCTTTTGTTTTCTTTTGTTGGTTTGAGGCATATAGAGGCAATTTGTAGGTGTTTCGATCGAGCCACGCAAAGGACACACTATCGAAATTTTTCATAAAATTTTGAGATTTAACTAATAAGTTTAATACTCATTTTACTAAATAGTTTTAAACTTAAGAGTATGGAGACATTTTCTTCCTTGGGATTTTCAGAGATGAAATTCTTTTCAGGGTGGAGGAGAAGGTAACAACCCAAAATTTTTGTTATTGAATTTTAAATGTTTAATTTATTTTAAATATTTAAATAATTGGATTTTGGAATTTAACGACTTATATTCAAATATAGGAATTATTAAATATTTGAATTGTTGAATAAAATATTAACAAATGGATTTAATAATCTTATTTAACTCCTTTTAATTAATAATTAATATTACTGAATTCAATTTGTAAATTTATTAGTAATATTAAATAGACCAGATAAATATCGATAGTTGGATCGAGAATATAAAACAATATTTAAAATGTGTGAAATTATCACTCTGGGGCACTGTCTTGGATTTTGACGAAATTAGTGCCATTGGATCCAGAATAATGAATTATTGCACATCATCGAGTTTTGTGACGATCAGACGTACTGTGTGATCGTGCGAGCTCAGAACGTGTAGCGATTAATTTTAGAGAATCAAAATAATATAATTTGATTTTAAAAAGCTAACTTCTGTATATGACAGAATTATGTCCCGATAATTGTTCTACTATGTTCGGAATAAGTGTAATTAGCTAGAAACGCCAGTAAGCATGTCTCGATTAGAGTTCGATAGTTTTGGGCGTGAAAAGTACTGGTTAGAAAATTCTATATAAGGACCCATACCCTTATTTTATCTTCCTAACCCTAAAACTAAACCTTAGCCACCATTCATTTTATATGTTTTCAACGGCCATGGTTGTTCGAAGAGTTAGGGGCTGAGTTAGTTGAGGGTGTCAACAAGAAAAGTGTGCATCTCTTCCTCGTAACCCATCACCACCAACCGATTGGCCTAAGGTGATCTTTAGTGGTAGCGATTCTGGTTCGATCTCGGCTTTTCTTATTGGGATTTCGACATGCTATGGTGGTCGAGGGGAGGTGAGGACAACGTCGTTGGGTGGCTCGTGGTTAAGACAAGCTCCATGCGGTGGTAGAGGCGATGAGGCGGTGGTGATTGGCGAATTGGCAGAGGCAATGAGTTTTGGAAATTAGCGGTCGAGATTTAATGAATGTGGATTAGGGTTAAGTGATTAATAAATTAATAGTGCAATTAATATTAATTATATTATTTATTTCCAAAATTTTATTATACTCATAACTATTTCATACAAGGTCGGATCGAAACACAGTGAGTTACATTGTACTTGTGTCGTCATTAGCTATGAAATGGAATTGGATTGGTTGGATTTGGAGCATGTAAAATTTTGTGCTAAAATAAACGCCCGTTCGATTTTAGTTCAAACTGAAATGCTTTGGCGATAACTGGAATTTCGGTGAGTCAAACTCACCTTTTTTGTTAATCAATACATTATATAGTAGATAAAAATTATTTATTGCCTGCTTGGATGTTAGTTTGTATTGTTGTTTGAATTATTATTTGGATTCCTGTTTTTGAAATTCATATAACTATATATTTTATTATTTGTTCCCGCCTAGTAGCGGATGACATAAATAACCATTTTGTTGCATGTAACATTTGTAGAGAGACTCAAAGAGGTTTCTCGCCATTATGTATTTATTGTTATCTACATCTCATTTATATTCTTTTATTGCTAATATTGATGTTTAGTTAAAATAATTTATGACCATCTATTTGAATTGTCTAAGTGCCGTTAAGCGATTTTTCGCTATATCATCACTTATTGAATATCATCTCCCTAAACCTTTGTGTGTTGAACTTGAGCTTATATTTTCACAAAATAGATGTTTAAAATTCATTAATCATTTTATTAATGATATTTGAATTTAATCAATTGTTTTAGTTAATGATGTTTTAAATTTAGTTAACCATTTTAATTAACAATGATTGAATATAATTAATCATTTTTAATTATAATTTTAACTAATGATGTTTAAATATAATTAATCCATTTAGTTAATGATATTTGGATTTAATTAATGATTTTAATTAATGGTGTTTTCAAAAGTTAATTAAATAATTTAATAAAAGAGTTTAAAGTAAATCAACCGATTCAATAAAAGTATTTTAAAGTTACTTAATTGATTTAGTAAAAATGTTTAAAGTTAATTAATTGATTTGACCAAAAGTGTTAAAGGTATCTGATTAATTTATTAAAAATATTATAAAGTTGTATAAAAATTATCCTTTAGGACAAATCAACATTGTTTTAAATCTATAAAGGTATTTAAATTGATTTATTATCCTTTGGGATAATAAGTGATGTTGAAATTTATAAATACTGGTTTATAAATAAGAAAGCTTTTAAAAGAAATTATTTAAAAATAAAGCTAAGCGTAAATTGTTTTGGGTTTATAGTGAAAAATGTTTTAATGATATTTGTTTTTGACCCTTGTTTTAATATACTTGGTATTATAATTTGCCTTATTAAAAGAATATTTCAAAAAAAATTAAAAATGTTTTATAATGTTTGAAATGTGAAAATCAAGACCAAATGTGGATCAAATGTTTTAAAAGTTTGATTCATTTATTAGTAGTAAGCGTATGCGATTTAATTCCCATACACAAATCACTTTGTTATTCTCGATAGTTAATTTACAGACTCTCAATTTTGGTTCTGCTATCTTCTTTATATTTCGTCACTCTAAAACAATGTGTTGCTCTTTTTGAGTTTCGATGTCCTTTGTCAAAAATGACTAAAACCAAAGCACACGTAAAGGGGGGTGCACCCTCCTAGTCATTGTTGTGCTTCGTCATTCTAAGATGATTTGTCGCTCATTTTGAGCATCGGTATCCAACATGGGAAAAACTAAAACCTATCAGCAACCATAAGGTCAGAAATTTATAACTATCCAGTTGATGGGATTTGTTTTAACTCTGATGTAATCTGTATTTTGGAGTGGCGGTTTATACTGCCTTTATTATATTATATGTTTTCGATTCCGCTCAGAGATTCTATTTCCCCTATTCTTTTCTGTGATGTTCGTTTTGTTTTACCATAACAATCTGCCTTTCTAATGATTTGATGTTCGACTTTGAATACCGAGGATGTATTTGGTGTCGACTTTTGATGGTCAAAAAGGCAGGTCATTATAGGCACTATTCGAGGCATTATATAGCCGGTAGTGCAACGCTTCTTCATGTTAGTAGGAAGCATGCGAGAAATTGATACTTGGGCCAGATATGGTTAGAGAAACATTGAAGAAGACCAAGATCATTCGACAACATATGAAAGCTGTCCAAGACAAACAAAAAGGCTACGCTGATAAGAGACGTCGAGATTTAGATTTCTCTATCGGCGACATGGTATTTTTCAAGTTCTCTCTATTGAAGAATGTTATTCAGTTCGATAGTAGAGGGAAGTTGGCACCAAGATTTGTTCGTCCTTTTTCGATATTTGAGAGGATAGGGAACCTTGCTTACAGAGTCAACTTACCTTAAAGAATGGCAGGAGTGCACAATGTCTTACATGTCTCTCATTTGCAGAAATTTGTGCACGACTCAGGCGTAACTATCGCATCGGATAAGCTAGATGATATCAAGATTGAACTAGAGGCTTCGAGACCCCGTAGGCCTATTCGTATCATCGGACATGATATGAAATAGCTTAGGAGGAAGACGATAAAGTTAGTGAAGATTCAATGGAGTGATAGTGAAGGCGATTGCAGTTGGGAGACCGAAAAGAGCATGAGGACAACATATTTAGAGCTCTTTACTTGGTGAGATTTTCTTGTTTATCGCTTTTACTTCACTTATGATATCATGAAGTATACCATGGCATAGCCTCTTGCATGCTAAGATAGGCTTAGATATTTTCTCTTTTTGCTTGTTGCTATGTACGCATGTTTGATGCATGATGGTTGCCCATGGTTGTATATGATTGTTAGGCATGCAAGATGATCCTATTGACTTAATTATGGAATTTCGAGGGTGAAATTTCCTAGAAGGGGAAAGAATGTAACGACCTGTATTCTACGTATTGGATGATCGTAGAATGTTTATATTATTTTCATATGAGGTCACATGGTTCAAATATTTTGGGAACTAACTCTTAAGTACATTTCCCATGTCCATGATTTTTGGCAAATTTCTATGTGACCATTTTGGCCCTGTAACCTTGTATGGATTATAACTTTTGATAGGAGCTGAGTTATGGTCTGAAACCACTTCCTTTAGATCTGGATGATGGTTTCCCTTTTCGTAGAGTAGTCATATTAAGAAAACAGACTTACCATCTGAGAGATTTAGCCGTTTGAAGTTTTCTTCGATTTTGAGCAGCTTAAGTGGGTAACTTTGGTCATTAACCTTGAGGCCCATAACCCATTTCGGGGTTAGAACATACGGAAGCTAATGGGACCTCATCCCCATCATTTCCCTATTCCCAAAAATAGTTAGAACCTCCATTAAACTTTCTTTGACCAAAAAGCAACTCTAAAACATACTAAATTAGCCAAATTACACCATTAAGAGGAGATTAGCGTGCTTAGCATTTGGGACTAGAGATTTGCTATTGGAAGAGCCTTGGGATTCGTGCCTATTATCGTTCATTTGGAGATTTGGGCTTTGATTGGGATTAAGGTGAGTGATTAAATCTCTCACTTACTAATTAGGCTATTTAACACCCAAAATGATGTATTAAAAATTATTTTAAAATATTACAAATGTTTTTAGACCATTTCACACCATATATGTGAATTTTTGAGGAGTTGCAAAAATGTTTTTTTATGGGTCCTTAACTTGTTCTATGGATCTTCCAAATTTTACCTTAAACTTAGATTTCTTAGAAATTGATTTGTTGGACGTTTGGCTATTGCTTTGACTTCTATATGATATTAGTATGATTATTTAATGTTTGAATGGTTGAAAACACCGATCGAATGACAAATTAGATATGGGATTGGATTCACAGTTCGTCGACAACCAATAAATCCAAAGTTGTCTAATTGGTGTGCGATTGATATGGGGTGACAAGGTTGGCCTCATGAGGTTGCAAACCAAGTTTCAGGTCATTTAGAGTTTGTATGATCGAGTTACGATCCTTTACAGTACGGTTCAGTGGGGATCGTTTGTTGGCGACCATTCTTCATGAATGTATTAGCTCAAAACTTGATGGTTCAATGGAGGTCCATACTATATGGTTTGGTGGGATATTGAACAACTTGGATCGGTGGAGCCAAATTGTATAAATTTGGCTAACTCCCATGGGTCGTCACCGACCCATGGATGTTCTCTAAAAATTGGTCAAGTCCCATGGGTTGGTACCGACCCATGGGATTTGATCCAATTGGAGCGCGACCTATAGGGGAGCCTTAGGAGGTGTGCAATAACGCATAGGTGAAGCATAGGTTCAATGGTGATCATTTGGTGACCATGGGTCGGTGGGGATCGTTCGATGGTCATGTGTTGGTGATGATCCATGAATTTTATTCCAAACTTGGTGCTATCGATGTGCAGTGACAAGGAAGGTCCCATGAGGCTACATTCCGAGTTTCGGATCGTTTGGAGTTCGTATGCTTGAGTTATGATCATTAGACGATGGTTGGCTACGCTTTGAGATGCAGAGTAGTTCGATGGAAGTAATTATTGGACGAAGGTTGTGGGACACACGATGACATTCGGTACTAACAATGACTGTCCAGGATAGCTGCCAACCACGATGAATTCGGATGGGAGTTGTAAGGACAGTTCCAAGATGAGCCCTACTATGGATGACGTGTGCAAAGGGATCGTTGATATTCATGGTGTTTCAATGTGTACTCATAAAGCAGGGGTATGTGAGGATGCTCACTTGGGTTTGCGATGTTTCCCTAGATCACATGAAGTTTCGATCTGTTTTATCCTAGACTAAGTGCAATGGAAGTCTAGTTCCTGGCCTTCTAAGTGGCATGGATTCGAGTCCCAAGAAACCAAGGATGTTGAGTAGTCCCTGACTATTGTAATGGGGTCATATGAGTATCATACATCCAACGCACTGAATGAGTGAATGTGAGGATGGATAATAGATGCTATGTTTGTTTGATTATTCTATCACCTTCAGGATGTCACATGATGTGCATATTACCGATGCCAATGTCTAGACACCTTTAGTACCTTGATACATTGTGCACCCATAATGATTATCATAAAGAAGCGTATACCTTTATATTCGATAACTCTGTGGATGCAGGAATAGGTCAAGTATGATTTTCCATACCATTTGACCTAGTTTATTGCCTTTACAGTATTTGAGATTTCTATTGCTCGCACCAGACTATTGTCTAACCTAGAATTTTATTCTTCGCTTCTTATTACTCTGGGTACCCTTAAATGAGTAGATTAGGGATATCGGGTCTGGTGAGCACATGAAACTGGGCAGGTGGGGAGGAGGAGGCTATTCTCATATTATTATGTGTACTCATTTGTTATTTCGCTGCATAATACTATAAAGCTTGCTAGTGCCTTACTATTTAGAGACAGTTTTATGAGTTATTATTTGATGTATGACTCTACCACTTATGCTATTTACTGTATGGATCTGTATACTTTGATGTTGTGATTCATTCAGCTATTTACTGTCTCGCCTATTTTATATCTGAGATGTTTACTATTATATTTTATTCAATGCACTGTGAGATATACGACATGTTCAGTGTTGCTTATTTACTTTATTTTCTGGATGATGGTCCCATATCGGCCGAGCACCATTACAGTGCACTATATAGGTATATTGGGTATCGACGGTGTAGGGCGATCATCACACTCTTGCATCTTGTATGACTTGTGATTCATACCTTTATTTGTGACTTTTGTGGACATGTCGTGTGCTTGTCCATGGTATTTTGAGATTTTGGTGTGGTTGATTGTTGTCACCAAATTTGTGTTTGTTGTCATACGTATATGCTTATATGTATTCCATAGGTGATTATCGAGATGTGTGGCATGGTATATTATTATGATGTTATGATGGATATTACGTTGAGTCATATACATACTTTGCCTTTTATTACCATGTTTTTTTTATCATGTATTACTTTTGGATTTAAATTTAGCCTGACCTATTTATTATTTATATAATATTTGAGTCAGTTCAAAACTTTTTAAGTACATGAACATTAACCACTTTGGATGTTGGGATTTAGAGGAGACAAGTGTATACATATATGTTATATCATATTTTGAAAAGTTTGCAATGTATATTTTCCTTTGGATGTCTCCTTGTATTTTTTTTGATGATGTGGCCATGAGTTATATATTTTGTAATTGACTTGATGTATATTGTCGATGTGATATATATATATATATGTATGTATGTATGTATGTATGTATATGTATGTATGTATGTATGTATGTATATAGTTACATATTATATTTTTTCTGCTATGGTATGTGACTCTATGTTCATTTATATCAGTTGTATATTGTTTTGTCCTTGTATACCTACATGCGTATTGCTTTATGTCGATATTGGATACGTATATTATTGAAATATTTTGAGGTAAGAACACATACCGGTGTTAGTCCAAGAGAATATTCACATGTGGTCGGTCCTAACAAGCCTCATTCTATGTATTACCGCATAGTATTCTATAGTAGTACTCTTTGGTAGTATGCATATAGAGGCGGGGAACTACAATGTTGTCCTTGGCGGTAAAGGTTGGCAGTCCCTAAACAAGGTAATGAGCACATGATAACTCATCATCGTTGGATAGCCTTGGTGAAGGAGTTGAATGATTTATGCTTTGCGATATTCGATGCATTCTACACAAGAGGTTACGGGCTCAGAAGTGAGTTTGAGAAAGGCACTGGAGGTGGGGCTTGGGCTTCTTGAGATATGCGGGCCAAAATCTAGCTGCTCTCGGATGCTACTGAGGGCATAGAAGAATGAGAAAACTATTTGGTGACCCGCAAGGGGGATGCTCCGGACATTAAAAAGAGTGTTGGGCCTCTAGGATTTCTGTGCATAGGTGCTCGGTGGGTTGCCAAGATTGCTAGAGGACCCTACCCCTGGGATTTTCAATGAAATGGGCTGACCAAGATGTCTTTTAAGAAGCAGACTTTGAGCGGTTGGGCGTGGCCCTCACATGGGGCATACACATGGTAGTCATAATTTGGTTGATAGTAGCAGCAATGTAAGGAGATGAGAGGGCGCTCACAAATACTGCACACAACACGAAGCTAAACTAAGATAGTTGAGCGATCTTCTTGTTGACTGGTAGAGGCCGTGGAACATTGTCCATTCTTGCCACTGTCAATGCTGGATGCGAGGTACCAAGTATGGAAAGAGCTTGCACAAAAGGCTTCTAACCATAAGGTTGGAGGTTTAGCCTTCCTTCTAGCACTAAAATTTTGACAATATTTTTCGTCAACCTCGAAGTTATGATAATGCGTTATGAAGCGCAAAGGTTACTTGCTAATCAGTAAGCTTAATGATAGAAAAATAAGGGGAAAAGAGCATTTAAAGGTAAATGACACAAGAGGTGAAACGGTTGGGCGAAGCTACCTACGTCCACTAGAAAGTTATCCTACAATTTGGCTCTTTTACAATTACAATGAATTGTTGGAGAATAATAAGATAAATGGATTAGCCTAACACTAATGAAGCTTCTAATCTCAGGGAGCTGCTGCATTAGAATATTTTAGTAGGGATTATGGGTTCAAACCTTTCATTTCCCAACCTTTCGAGGCCCAAACCATTTGAAGTAGCCATGAATGGGGTTCTTATAGCAGTTGAACCGGTGCTTGGATGGCTAATATTGTGCTATAAAATAGGCATAAAGCATGTCTGGCAATTGATCTGGCTGAATGGACTTGATGAGAGATAGTTTGTTAAAGAAAGGAATCTGTGGTTGAGTGAAGGTCAATAGGAGAACTGTTCCAGAAGCATGCTCTACCATGCTTTGTATTAAATGTGCATGTAGTTATAGTTTGCTTATAGAAAATGGAACACGGCTCTTGTTAGAAATAGGTATATCTGATTGTACCTCTATCACTTTGCTCTTGCATGTCTAGGTAGCGAGGCAGACCAAGCTACTATGTAGAGGTCATAAGGAGGATGGGGAACTGGCTAGAACCGAGGACACGCAAAGCTAGATGAGATGAGATAGACTATAGGTTGTAAGTGGTGGTATCGAAGCTGGATAAATGACAAGCCACCCTTAAGGCAATCTCAAACTATGTCGATCAATTGATAGTTATGTGAGAGATGCTTGAGCAAGATGGTTGGCCTAGAGCAGAGTTGTATCTAGGCCAAAGAGAGAGAGATTCGCTCGGCTATTGGGAGATGGACGAGCTTGGCTTGCACCTTGTCTTGACGAGTGAGCTGGTCACTCGGGTTGCTGCACGAGGAGGCTCGACCGGTATAAGGCTTGATGTGAAATTGAGCAGGAGAGCCGATGTAGGAATAGGTTAGATTTGGGTTATCATCATACATAGGAAACCAAGTCGATCTGCCCCCAACGGTGGCTGGCTTGCGAGCTAACCTGGACCGAGTTAGCCTGGATCGAACCCGGCTAGCCTATGATACCTAGATCAATCTGTCTTCTTACTTATGAAAAAACAGAGTAACATTTGGAATAATAACTAAGTACAACAAAGACATATACAAAGGGAAAATGTGTTAGTTGCGGTGTAAATCCTAACACCTATCCACATTCACATTAACTTTGTACACTTTCTATATGCTTCATGTGCATTATACACATATAAGTGTATTAGATACACTTGTAATATCATAATCTAGTTTAAATTAAACAAAACCTTTCTAAACAAATTAAGTAAAATATGGTAAATTATCTTTAAAAGTAGTAAGTGTAACTCTTAATTAGTTGCACCCTCTTAACATTTATATCATATTTATTTGCCTTTCATAGATAACATCCTGATTCTTTACTTACCAAAGTAATAATATAAAACAACGAACTATTACAAACATGCACACACAAGTGTATATTTGATGTACTCTACTTTACATAAATTGATTAAATCTTCTTTCAGACAAAGTTAAATAAAATAGGATTTTATTTAAAACAATATAAGATTAGATCTAATAAACTCTTTAGAATTAATATGCACAATAGATTCAAAATAGAAAAAAAATTGAAATTTACTTATTTCATCCACTTCCGACTAGCCCGATTCCTTCTTAGATTACCATTGAAAGACACAAATTCCGTGGTGCCAGTCTCGAAGAAATCTCTATACTTCCCTACATTTCTTTTGAAGTAGATCTAGAATTTCCCATTTGAAATCCACTTTACTTTCTCCATCGTTAGGTGAATAGTTATAAGCCATATTCATTGAAATTGGCATCCAGAACATCAATCGATTGACCACACACGCTCCACGAAGAACATTCCCCTAAAATCCATCATCAAGTGTGATCGATACCATTCACTTTTAGAGTGATCGATACCGATCACTTTGGCTAAGTGCTATGGTAAGCTAAAATTGATCATCGCCTCCTTGTAGCCCGAAACACTCGCTACCCAGGCCCGAACCAAAAGATCCATGCCCCAAACCCAAAGTTTTATGCCTCAAAACTGTTTGTCCTAGTTTAAAACAATTTGGTGGCTAAACTACTTTGGTTCCCTAAATCATTGCCTAAGGCACTTGCTCTCTTGCCCTGAAGTGGACCGTATGACACCCAACCATGCACCTATGCACACTTATGAATTTTCAAAACTTCAAAACCATTTATCGCCAAACGGTCTTGGTCATTCAATGCTGATCGGTGGGACTTGGCTAAAATTCGCCAAGTTTCCTAAAACACATTTCTATACCTCGTATCCATTTTCACTTAGCTCCATTTTGCATGTAAATGACCAGATCTAAAATGGTTCGTCATTCTTTCATCTTTGGTTCGTCAATTCTTGATCTCGCTCTACCAGCATGAATCACAATCATTTTGTGCATTCAATGTCAATGATAAGATCTTGACCATCATAGTGCACAAGATCCATCATAGAACAATCCCTAGACTCTAGTTTGCCTTTGATCGACGTTTTCACTCAATACAGGCAAACAATCATTCCATTCATTCAAGCAACATACATTTCCACACATACAACCATCAAACGAGCATTAAAACATTCATATGATTTAAAATTAAAGAAAATCATAATAAAAGTTAGCCTATGTGGAAATCGGTGGACGAAATAAGAAAACTGACGATCAATACAAGGAAATGGTGAAATGAACTGAAATCCATATTAAATCATTTGTTCATGTCTTTAAGGTATAGTTAGGTTTGGATCTATCATAAAACATGTTTTAGATTTTAAAATCCATTTACAATCATTGTTTATTACTAGATTAACAAGTACGAGATGTAAATCACTTACCTAAATGAAGAATCAACCCAAAATGTGATACATCTAATCCAAACAGCACTTTCACACTTCCTAATGCAGCAATCCCGAGATCCAGTAGATTCCCTTCACTAACCCCATCTTAAACACTCAATTAGGCTAATTAAAGTGGATAAAA
This sequence comes from Allium fistulosum, assembly GCA_030737815.1. Classification (NCBI taxonomy): domain Eukaryota; kingdom Viridiplantae; phylum Streptophyta; class Magnoliopsida; order Asparagales; family Amaryllidaceae; genus Allium; species Allium fistulosum. Next base: position 867,798,231 of record CM060902.1, read on the forward strand.
TGATGGAATTTGTAGGTCTTGGTAAACGGAGGTTAGGATATGTTTAGAAAGGAGAAAAATATGATTATTGGTTGTCGTGGAGGTTGTTATTAACTGTAATTCCTAAATCATTAGCAACCTAATGATGGGCTTTGGTTAATTACCCACTTATCTTCCTAAAGATGGTCCAAAGTTGAAACATCCATATCTCCTAAACCATAAGTCCAAAAATCTATTATGACCACTCTCAAGAAGGGAGCATCATATCTTTCATTTGGAAGTGACTACGGACCCAATTCGGCTCCTATCAAAAGGTACAGGCCTTACAAGATTTTCAGGATCTAAGGTGTCTAATAAAAGTTCTAAGGGTGAAAAATATCACCTCTCAATGTTATGTAAAGTCATAGCCTCTTACGACCCAATTTGGATTTTAAAAATAATATTCTACGATCCTATGATATGTAAAATATGGGTTGGTACAGAGAGAGTAAAAGGAGGCGAAGCCCAAGAGAAAGAAGGAGGTGGTAGCTGCAGTGGTGACAGTAGAGGGGGAAACGTCTAGGAGTTGTAGTAGAGATATGTAGAGATAGCTGGCCAACTTAGGCTAAGGCACTAGAACAAGTTTGATGGTAGGCAGTCAAATTGACGAGGGTGAGTGATCGGTCTATAACTCACACTTATATGATAACATTGTAAAGAAAAAACAGGGGATCATCACCGGTTAAGAGGATTTGCGGACGAGTGTTTGAATCACTAAAAGTAATATATCATGGCCTTCTAATTACACTAGCACAAGTGAGACCTTGAGCGAAGAGGATCAGGGCTTGAGCGTGAGCCCTAAACACCTCGGAGAGAATGGGCTCATCCAAAGAAGTCACTCCTCCTACAGGGTCCGTCTACCAATCCACCAACCCATAATTCTGCCCCCCTCCAGTGCAGATTCGTATGAAGGGGAAGGAAACAATGATAGTGATAATGAGTCGTTCTGCCTACTACTAGTTTAGAAGAGGGTCGTACCTAGCCTAAGGGTAAATAGAATTTACATTTTTTAACTTTGTTTATCTATAGTTTTCTCGCTCACATCCCTTAGCTTACTGCACTTTCCTTTTTGTTATGCATCTTCGATCTGATTAGTTATTGACTTGTCCTTTTCTTTTTTCTTTCCCAATGTTATGCTTGATTTTTCTAGCTTGGATGATACTTTTCAAGCCAAACACTGCTAAAGAGAAGGGTACCACCCAACTACACCATGCACGTAAAATGTTGTTTCTCGTCCTGCCCTCTGGCCATAGTAATGTGTATGTCTTTCCACATTCTGCCTACAAAGATCACCATTGGGCGCTCCAACACCCACTTTTTAAGTAGGCAAGGAAAGAGGAGTAAAATTCAGAGTCTAGAAGGGATCAACCCCATCCATATTTATTTATGATGGAGACCTAGTTAAGGGACAACCAGCACACCATTATAGGAGTGAACTACCTCTTCCTCACCTGAGAGATGAACAAGGTTAGGTTGAATTGGTTACTTCACATGCTTATCGAGACCCATATGGAGGTGATTGACCAAATGCACCAACCTAAGTTTTGGTGGCCAGGAAATGAGATGGAGGTTTCCCTCGAGGTGAACCTATTAGAGAGCTTCTTGCTACGTTTTTATTTTGAACTTGGTTTTTGAACATAACTTCTCTTTGAAGTATACTTTTTTCATTTGCTAATTATTTCCTTCACGGGTCGAGGACCACACCTTGTGCATCAGGCATGAATTAGTTACAATCAAAATCCAAAACCTGGAGGAAGTAAAGGCATGGGTACTCGAGGAGAGGAAGTGGAAGACTATCAAAAATAGATTGGGGGAGGTAGTGATAGTATGCTGAGGCGTTGGTTTGGGCATCTAACAAAGTGGTCATGGAGGTTGTAGAGACAGCATAGAAGGAATGTGCCGATAGTCATATACCTCCAGTACCTAATATAACATGTAGAGTACGTTGTGATGGTACCCGATCGATGTAGAGCGATACTAAAGGTAGTAAGTAACTAAAATAATCACAAAACCTGTCGTATATCCATAGCGCAAGGATAAAATACATTAATCAATCATAAATATAAAATAGGCGAGACAGTAATAGAAGTAATGAACTACCAATAAGAACATCAAAGTGCAATAGGTTCATTGATTATACAAAAGTAGATATAATAAAGTGTATGCATCTTAAATCGCAAAATAAACTCTAATAGCCATCTCTCAATAACATAAGCACTAACATAGTTCCACGGTACTTTACTACAGAATATGAGCAATAGTAAGCTCTAAAATATAGATATAAAAGCTTAGCCTCTTGCTCGTACTCCATACAGATTCATGCACTATCCAAACCTATTATCCCTAATCTACTCGTTTAAAAGTACCCGAGGTAATAAGAAGCAAAGCGTAAATTCTCGAGTAAGACAATAGTCTGCTGTGAGTGATACATCATCTCAAAATACTATACAATAAGGACATAGGGTATGTAAAACCATATCTGACCGGTCTCTGCATCCAACAAGTTAGCACATAAACACAGTATATGTTTAACTACTATCACATATGGGTGTACTACACTAAGTGTAATATGGATTATAAAAGTATAGTACAACAATATGACATCCATATCAAGCATATGACAAACATAGCAACCGTCACATAGCCTTGCATCTCACACTCAAGTGCTATTGGATATATGATAGCTCATATGACCTGCGTAGATGATTAATGACTACTTAATGTCTGATAGCCCATCATCTACCAAACATCCACCCCTATCGAACCAACCACCATGTACCAACCATTCCATGTTGAACCAAGCTCCATCGTACCAAATTCCTATATCATTCCCAATGCTTCAACGTTTGCACTGATACGATCGCTACATTTACAACTTTGACCCACGTGCTTCCCCAATGCATCAATACGACCCTAAACACTCCAGAATAGATCTATCGAAGTTTGATTCTACATTTTTGGATCCACCATTCTCTATGTATCCAATCGAAGTGCACATCGCTACTCTTCCTACACATTGGAATCCGGCCAGTCGAAAGTAGGGTAATTGGGTAAATTTCAAAAAAAATTTATTTTCGATCTTTATTGTGCCATGTAGTCCAAATTTGTTTAGAACTTTTGTAAATTTTATTTTAAGTAAAATATTCACCTTATTACAATTATTTAAATTAAATTGATTTAATTTTAAATTGCTTATGTTATTATTTTTATTTATTTGATGGACATATTAAATGCGCTCATGTATGAATTTGTATGTGTTGCATATAAAATTTGTGCATAGCAAATATGAACGTTTTATATGTTGGTATTTACACCACGACGGTCAAATATCCCCTCCGTATATGTCTTTGTCGTCCAAAGAAAAAAATACCTTTTTTGATTTGTTTACATATGAGTATGTATGTAGATGTAAATATATGTGTATGAAAGATATGGAAGGCAATCTAAAATTAGCTTCAATTAAAAAGGTAGTTCAAACATCATTACATTAATTTTAAAGCCAATTTTGTAGACTTTAAAATTTACATACATACATATACATACATGCATATATACATACATGCATATATACATACATACATATACATATATACATACATATATATAGACATGCACATACACATATTCACATACGTACATATATTTATAGGTATAAAAATTAAATTAATATTTCGAAACAAAACAACACAAAATTATACTTAACTAATTTGTAATTCAAAACCATACTTTCAAAACAAAATACCTCACCATAAGTCCAAACATTAAATTAAGAAACAAATCAAGGGAAATTTAAATGTTTCGCTTTTCCTTTTTTTCCTTTTGGAAATAACATATGACATTTTAAATTCAATTTATTTCACATAAACAATACTCAAAATATTTCAAAAAATTTATAAAGCATCATTCAATCCATAATTTTGTAATATGCAATGTGATCCATTAATAAAATGATTTCAAAATTTTATTCAAATAATGTTTTCTGAATTAAAATGATTAGACGAATTAGGGATATATGAATTCGTGACAATCAGATCATGATCTAAATTACATACATGCATAATGATCAAATAAAAAAGAACAGAGGAGAGTCTATGATTGATATTACTAGTATTACATGGGTAACATATAAAAGGGAAATCAAATCAAACATGATTACAAAATATATGATTCAAAAGTATAACTTTGATAATCATACATAACCTAAAAACATATGAGGGGAAGAAATAGAAGATGTGGAAAATTACAAGCATGTGAACATGATGATTTACATATTTATAAATAAACAAAATTACCTTTTAGATAAAACCTGGAGAATACACCTTGATGAAGAAGAATTCCTAGATTCTAAAATTGATCTCCAGATCTACAATTATCTAGTAACAACCACCTTTTTCTCTTTTGTTTTGTTTGAATTTTGTTTTTAAAATTTTTGAACCTTATCCCTATGGGAAATTCGACTTTGAGAAGAGAATATATGAATGGGAGAGGCGAAAAATGATAGAGAGAAAATTTTATTAAAGGAGGAAATAAATGTGGCATTCAATATATATCGATTCCACTCTTTTTAAGTAAATTTTCTATTCATTTCAAAACAAAAGACCCATCTTATTCCTCAAAGTAAAGCCAGCCATTACATGGGCTATTTGGGCTCCAATTATTCCAAAAACAAATTGGTATTATTTCCATTTAAATCCAATTCAATTTTCCTATCGATATTGTATACCGATACACATGATTGTAGCAGTTATATACACACTTTAGTAAATACTAGTGGAAATCGAACAAATCAAATAAGAAATTATTTTATTATTTAACAATTATTAATTAATTTAATACATTTAAAGCCCTTTTTAATATTTATTCTATTTAAATCAAATTTCAACATTCTTCTGATAACGTATATCGATACACGCATTTATAACTTTTATATATGCACTTTACTAAATACTAATGACATTCAAGTAAATTATATAAAATTTAATGATTAATATTTCATAAATTTTAATTAATTTTAAACTATTAAAAATCAATTAAATCTCATTGTTCATTCGAAATCTTCATCATTTCGGTTGTGTAACTCATAAGTGTAAATTCAGTTAGTGATTAATACTGAACAATTCAAATATTAACATTCACACATCACCTTAGCTAGTGGTGTGACATTTTTGTTGAATTTATCGATTACACATCTTTTGGTAAAATCCAATTTTATTTATTATAAGTGTTACCCATTGGTGGCAATTATTTACACCAATTCTCTTCATCAAAACTATATTACTTTGGACTTAGGGAATTTGGTTATGGTCAAAATTCCATTACAATCCATATTCAACTTTATGGTCCAAACAAAAGTCCTTGGTTCAATAATAACAATTATTATTAGCTATACCGCTCTGATTAGAGACTTTAACTTCGAATTGACTTCAATTGACCATTATATTATCTCCGTATAACTGAGTTGACAAATTCTCTCTCAAATAGTGTTTCACTTTCAATGGTTCTTCTAGATGCAACTATAGTCGTTCAATGGACATCGTGTCACAATTTAACTATAATCTATGCAGAGCTTCCACATTGAAGATCAACTTTATTCTCAAATTAAGAGAACTGTGTAAGTTTTTCACATCATATTTTCTATTTGTCCTTAGTTATATTAACCAATAGAAAACTATCGAGTGAGTCATTCCATAGTTTTCTAATAACTATCAGTACGTGACCCCTTAGATCCTCCAGCAGTCATGAGTAATACATTGGCCAAGATTTGAAGAGCGTTACGTACTCTAGTCTCAACGGATGTATCGATATCAAGTCTCGATACATCTTAAGTAGGAATATTTAAAATGGTATGTTTATTTTCATTGTGATAAATTACTCATGCTTACAACACATTGTAACTACTATCTCAAACATATCATTTATGGATTTTCTATTAAATATGCTTTTAATTAAATTAATTAATATTACATCTTATATCTAGTATATAATAGAAAGAAAACACCTTTTATTTAGAGCAAGATTGGTTATCGAGTTAGTTATATGTAACAAATTATATAATTGTCCATAGGACAAATCATTAACTCTATAAATCTCCCTCTTGCACTTGGGGTCAATTATGGAATCTTATTCTAACTTCTTTAATTGGTTTTCTCAAAAACCAATCAGGTCGGTCCCTTAGTGATCGGGTTTGATATTTTTGTTTAATTTTCTACCGTATCAATCAACTCTCACCGACGCTGATAAACTATCTTTATCATATGGAACAATTAGGAGTATGTCTTTTGACTTCTGGTGAGCTCTTGGTTTTGCTACGAACTATATCGCGACCTTGTTATCATATAACAATGTTATGGGGTTCTCAATGTTTGGAATCACCTTTTGCTTAGTTATAAATTTGTGCATTTATTATATACATTGCTTTTACCGTGGCTGTAACGACCTGCCTTTTTGGACGGTTTAAATCGACAATAAGACACTCACGTCAGACTCAAACCATTCAAAGGGGCAGATTGTTATGGGGTAAATAAGAAAAAGAAGAGAAAGAAGTAAAACAAATACAGAATCTCGCAGCGGAATGACAAAATATAATAATCAAATAATAGTTCATGAAGCTGTTTTATAAATACATTTGATTATTCTTTTACAACACAAAATCAGAGTTACAGAAAACATGAATAAATAAATAAATGCAGTGGAACAACATGATACAGCGGAATAAATAAAACAGATAATAATAGTACTATATCTTCATCTTCGTCCTCTAGAAAGCAGTCTTCGATTAACTGAAAAGCTCAGACTGACCCGACCGAATTGAAAAGACAAAACACTCGAGTCAGAACTAAAAGATCTTATGTAAGTTAAATCAACAATATATAAATATGGGTGTAATGACGTCAGAGATGTTTACGTGGTTTGACATCTCCTATCTAGTGTCTAACATGAGTGCAATAACTTAAGAGATGTTCATGATTTCCATCTTCTAAGGATCCGTTAAACTATCTATTATGTAGTACAATATGCTATTATAATAGTGTCTACAATAAAGTGAAGTATTAAAATAGCGTTAAGGCGTTACCCATATCCCTCTTAACACATTTTATATATTCCCGTAGTCTATACAATGTCGTAGGCTCCACCAAACCGGTGGTTTACTTAGAGGACACCTCATAGGTACGATACAAAACAAACTCGTAGAAGGCGCTCTAGGGCATGTGAACACGACACTCGAGGCAATGCTAGGGCATATTTACCAATTGCAGAACCAGGCTGGTGGTAATGCATAGCAGCTACTACCGCCCACCTCGGAACACACTCCCATAATCAAAATCAAGGGGTGGCCACCAAATCATCATAAAGTCATAATATGGTATCGAAGAAGCATGCCTGATCGGAGGAATGACCACACTTGGCCTAGGTATAGCTCCTGTTTTAGTCACATCTAAGTTGACTCATGGGAGTCAGGGTCACGTCAATACCTCATATAGAACCGTTCGCCAAACCATCCTTCTTCATTTTTGGAATATCCTCCACGTACACAGTTGTTAAAGTGGTTTTCACTATTGGCAGAGAGTATGACAATATCTGATCCTGGTCTCTTTAACAACCAAACGCTTATTTCACACCGGATGGTTCTTTTACATTTCAAAAAGTCAATTCACAATTGATATCAAAATATCGTATTCTCAAAACCATATCATTTTCAAATCATATTTACTTTCAAACTATATTCACTTTCAAAAATCATTTTCACTTTTGAATTTGTCGATTCGATAGGTTAATTAAATCCTAGTTCCAAAATCATCATATTTACTCAAATACGTAAATTCACAAAAAGGTATCAATTCCAAATTCCAACTTAGTTTGTATCATTATCAAGGATTTAAATATAAATACTTCAACTTTACACAGTCTGAAATTTTAGAAAATAGTTTAGATAGTCATAAATAGTTTTAATGGATTAAAAATAATTTAAAATAGATTAAAATAGTTTTAAAATAGTAAAAATAGTTTAAATAGATTTAAATTTGATTAAATTAGATTTTATGATTTTAATAGATTAAATATAGATTAAATAGATTTTATTAGATTTAAAAATGAGTTAAATAGATTAAATATAGGTTAAATATATTTACATTATATTAAATAGGTTTTAAATAGATTAAATAAATTTAAAATAGATTAAATAGATTTAAATTATATTAATTAGATTTAAAATAGATTAAATAAATTTAATTTGTTAAAAATAGGTAAATTAGATTAAATTGGATTAAATAAGTTATAATAGATTTAAAATAAGTTAAAATAGTTTAAATTGGTTAAAATAGATTTCAAAGTTATATCCAACATTTCAATAACTCAATTCCAATAAATTCATTTATAATTTTGCCACTTCAACTTTGAAATTTCGATTTAAATCCTTTGAACAATTCGTCAAATCAATTCCAATTTCAGCATTAACGTTTGGATTATCAAAAAATAATTCAGTTTATATAAATACATCTCTATTTCAAAATGCCAGTTAACTAAATTCAAAATTTAAAGAATTAAAATCATTTAATTTAACCAATCCGGTGTCCGTATATAATTTTCTACCCTAGGGTCAAGTGATACGGATATTTATCATTTCAATCCGCAATTTAAAATTTTACGATTATATATCATTTCAAACCGCAATCCCGAATTAAATACAAATCCATAAAATCGCTCGAGTTTATCATTTCAACCCATAACGATTTTTCCCTAATCTATAGATCGTTCGAGTATGTATCATTTCAACCTATAGGGAACTTGCAGTGTTATAACAATATAAAATACAACATCCAGTCATCCAATATCAACAATCAAACATCCATCACAATTATCATCCAAATCGATCAATAAACATCAATAGATAACTGATAATCACTAACAGGTATTAAATTGACAATTAAATTCAATATTAAATTAAACGATGATTAAATGCAATAAAAGTTAAACTTAACTAGAATGATAATTTAAATATACCAAACATTAACCAATCAATTCCAAATCATATCATAAATTCAATTTAACTAACATAAGATAATTCAGTAATTGTGAGTGGGTCAAAACACTCACCTTCGATTTTAAATCGATTTTAAATCCAATTTGAGACCCAAAATTTAACAATCTCAGAATTTGACCAACCGGTTCCATAATGTCTGGAATTTCGATACGATTGCAACAAAATGAACCGTGCATGAATACGATTTCGTATGCAGAAGATATGCTAGTTAGAAGTTACATGATTTCGTCTTAGAATTTGACCAAACCAGTTCCATAATGCCCATAATGTCTGGAACCCTAGCACTCGTTAAAAAAAAACTATGCCACCACTATCTCATTCGACCAGCCGTCGCACTTCACTACCAAAACGCGCCACCCACGAACCACTTCGACAAGAACTGACATCCCCATCGCGATAGCCACCTCCGGCCGCACCCCCATGCATAGAGCGGCCACCTCCGGCCCCTAAACCCACCAGCTCCGCCGCCCCCTAGGTCAACGCTTTCTGGTGAATCCATGTGCTACCAAGAAGAAAAAACACCTCCCCTCAGACCTACTCGACTCCCTCTTCGCAACGGCGCCCCCTGATCGTCGATCGGGCGAAGATTCACCGTTGGATCATCGAAAGTTCAAATGGACGTTCGAGGTTCAACCTCGATTTCTGGAAAAATGGTGAATTCGATTGAAAAACGAATCACACCAGTGAATTACGCTCGTCGAGAGCTTCGAATTGATATATAATATGATAGGGTTCTGAGGAGTTTGATTTTGAAATTGAAATTAGAAATTGGATTTAGGGTTTTCATTTGAAGTTTGTTTCTGCCATTGGAAAGGAGAAGCCATAGAGAATTGTACGTACAGAAATAAGAAATAGAAAGACCGCTAGGGTTTAGGATAAGACAATATATACTAACGAAGCCCGATAAGAAATAAAATAACATATCGAACTGGTTCGAATTGACAATAACGACCCGAAAAGCCCGTTTCGCTTCCAAAACGAAAGTTGGTCATCCCATATATCAAAATAGATGTTTTTGATAATTTTAAACTCAATGGAACAGGTTTCAAGTTCTAATTCCATCATATGAAGAAGTTAGCTTAAATCAGTTTATTTCAAATTGATTTCAATTGAATTTAATTAAATTGATTTCTACGCGTTTCGAGTCCGTACGATCAAACGACAAGTCTGATCGCTACGAAACTTGAAATCCTACAATAATTTACTGTTACGGATCCAATGAAACTGGTTTCATCAAAATCCGAGACAGTGGCCGAAATGGCTATTTCCACATTAATTAAATAAATTAATATTAAATTAATTAAATCACTTTCCCAATTCAAATTTAATAAATTATAATTTCTATCACTTTAGATTACTAGGACACTTACAATTAGTTTAAAACAAATTCACATGTTAATTCAATGTTAATTATTTCCCTAAATACATTGTTCAGTTTCAACTGCAATTTACCCAATTAATTATAATTTAATTCCAATAAATTGATTTAATTTGATTTCAATCTTTTTATTTAATCAATTATTATTTTATAGACATAGTTAACATTGTTTTATATTTCATTATATTAATATTCTCCAATTGTCATATTTTACCATAGTAGTTGCAGTATTTCAATTACACTGAATTTTTGTCAATTTTATTATAATTTTAAAATCTCAATACATTTATTTATCTTTGGCTTACTCTTTTATAAATTCAATTATTGCCTTGTGAATATAATTACATTTCTACACATTTTACTGCATTTACCTTTTCCAGTTATCGTCTTAACTCGTATTAAAGTAACATTAAATTACATTTAATTGCAATTGATTAATGAATTGATAACAAATAACAATTGTCACCATTTCTATATTTAATAACATTTGTATGTTTGTTATCTACACACAAATGTTATAGTTATTTACACAACATTCTTTTTTTCAATTTACAATTTATTACATACTATTTAATTAATACACCATTCAAATAATCAATTGCTCTTTTAATCCAATACCAATTAATACACATATTATTATAATTAATTTACAATCTATTACCAATTATAACTCATTAACCATTTCAATTAATTGGAATTTCATTTAAAGCTGTTATCAATTTCCTTAATTTAATACTATTACATTTCATTCCAAATATATTCTTATTATTAAATCCCAAATTTTTATTTCTACCAACATTAAATCACAAAACCCTATTAAATTAACTAGTTTTAATTATCAGAAATTTGCAGGTCGTTACAGTGGCGCTATTCAAGGCGATGTACTTAGCCTTCTCATTGAATCAGCCATAATCTTTTATTTGGAACGTTTTCAGCTTAAAGATTCTTAACTAAGCTTTGAACATGAAATTGACATTGACATATTATACTCAATATCACTTAAGAAATCTGAGTTTGAATACTCCTTCATAAGGAGTTCGATGTTTCTATTAACAATTCTCTAATATTTTGTAAATAGACGAGATATTCCAAACTACTATTAGTGATCTTAATTTGGATTTGATATTTGCCTCATGCATCAAATACATAAACAAATCACGATAACATAGATAACATAACATGTATGATAATTCCTATTGCCAATGCTTAAAGAATCCATCTTACACGTTCCGTATTAAACATTTTAATAAGGTCCTTGCATATCACTTGGGACATTCCCAATACCTTTATACTTACTATAATGACATCATTTACAAACCCAATGTCAAGTATTAGATATGGAAAGCTAATTTCAACACTAGTACATCGTAAACAATTAGCAGCATGTTATTTACTTATGGTTTAGAAATATCATTGTACCTTTTAATGTTCTTTCTTATTAACACATGCTTCCTCTGCATTTTGACTGAAAATCAAAACTATTTGATATTTCTATCAAAATACTTATTCAACTTTGATGCTTGTCAAATGAAACCTTCGTATATTTGCTTGGATCGCATCCAAAACCCACAAACTTAATATTGCTTCCACTGACTTCATGATACTTTGGTTGTTATGTGTAAACAGTCTAATCTTAATCTTTATTTCGAATTTTCTATTTCAATACATATGTACTAAAACACAAAGTCATAGAAGATGATAATTCTATGAATAAATCTGACTCAACTTGAGCACATCAAATGGCGAATCTGTTATACTAATTTAAACAATTGAAATTCACAATGTTATTCTTATTAATATGGCTCGCCATCCAACTGCATTTGTCTTTCTCTTAAAGGCACATTTGTGATCGATGGATCATTTCCCTTCTGGTACATTTATCAAATTCTTATCTTAATAATGTACTAGGAATCAATTTTAGATTTGCTCATCATACCATATCATAGAGTCAATACTCTTAATGGTTTAATTGACAACTGAGGATTATCTATTCTAGACATCGATAAGAAACCCATAGTTTCTCTTCAACATGAAAGAATGCTAATTAGACATTCTGACATGTTGTGTTCGGTTCGGTTTGGCTAATTTCAATTCATCCTCTGTAATCAGTTTTATCCTTGGATTGTATCTAAATCAATTTTACTACCAACAATTTCTAAAAGAAAATCCTTCGCTATCAAGTTGTTATTTCTTAAAATAACAATTATTTCTCAGTGCAATGGAATGGTTATTCATAAACATTTTATGAATTGCCTTATATATAAAACTAATTTGGTTTTTAGTTTACTATAATTTTCTTCAAATCATAAATTTATCATCCAATAACTATCATTCCCAAGATTCTTTTAGGATGATTCATACAAGATCACTTAAGTATAATTATTACATGTAGTCTTTTGACCCACACAACTTGCTAATTACTTGACCAAGGATATGATGGAGTTTCTTATACACCCTTATCTTGTATGATTTTGTAAACTATTCTTTAGGTGAAATTAATTTTTAACCTCGTTTACTACTCTTAATTATACGACCTTATAGAAAAAAGTTAACTCAACTCCACTCACCATTAATCATTCTTTGTTCAACAAAGTTCGATTACTCCTTATCGAATCATCATTATGTATCATAAGGCGGAGTGACTTTTAAGATTGAATCTTTATTCATTTTAGGTACATATGGAACTCTTTCCAATATAATCACATATTCGATCAAATCGAATTAATTTTATTTTCTATTGCGTATTATTTTATTTGGATTCATTTTATACTCCATGAGCTTATCACGGACATACTACATGTGCATCAAATACACATGCGATAACACATCAATGAATATAATGAAGTACGTGGAACCCTTTTGGTATTAATGGATTTGCAATTGCATATATCTATATGTGTCAATCCGAAGAGTTCACTGATTTTTATGATGCTCCCACTAAATGGGGTCCTTTGACCTTGAATATTTGAGTTATAATTAACCAATATCATATGATTCATAATCATATAATCAAAAATATTTTTGAAAACAACGGCCTAATCTACAATTCCAAAATAATTCCAAGTAATTTTAGGAACTTCTATATTTTCCAGTGCATCACAAATACCAGTACTATAGTTTTATGTTTTAATGAATATTCATAATATTCCTACTGAATAAAACTGTCTATTATTTAGTCAATACTAAAAAATAATTATTATTTCATAAATAATGTTTGGTACGTTTTACGAAAACAATTTTCTTAACTCAATACGAACAATAAGTGTTATATGGCATGCTCCCACTATTTTTCCCATTACTATAATAGCGTATGAAATACGAAGCTCCATTAAACCACTTAATATATGATATTTATTTCATTTACCACAACTGGTATACAGTCGAGAATTTTTATATCAAATATCTTAAATTCAAAGAAACAAATCTCACAGATAAAAATTTCTACAATAGAAATCATATTTCTCAGTCCAATTTTAAGTATCAATTATTATTTTACAATTACTGTTTCCAATGTTTCTTTATGAAGCATAAGTGTCAATTCACTCTCTTCATCCCAACAGTGCCTTAAGATATAACTACTCTTGGACATTCACCTTCCTTTTTAAATGGTCAAACCATTCAAAGGAAACTCTTACTATAATATTGTAAAGAACTCTTTACAAAATTAAATTTAATCACCTTAACTTTTAAGGATATCAAATAAATTGCACTTTACCTAAACTGATCAAACTGGTATTTCAGTGATCAAATTCTTTGATCTATGTTGTAGCCTTTGGTCAAGTGTTAAATTTAGCACAAGAAGATCATTATTGTAATTAATCATATTGAATATACAATCTCACACTACATTTTAATTGCTTGCTTTAATGAACTAATTTCATTGAGGTCTCATACATTACGAAATATAACTATTCACCGTATAATATTTATATGTAATTGTATATGGATCAAATATCCATATTCTTGTATTGCTTTCAGAGTTTGAAACTTATTAAAGACAATACATGGTCTCAGGCAAGTAAACCTGTGAGTAACCAAGTTACAAACGTATTTAGCGGTTGTATAAAAAGACACTTGCATGGGTCAACACACAATAATTTATTGGTAAATATATTTTATATTTCTTTTGTCAGTCTTTAATTCAGTTCATTTTTATATATTAATTGATAAACATTTTATCAATTATATTAATTGCACAAATTTATTAATGTAGATTATTATAACTTTATATAACAAATGTTCTTACAATATCAGAAAGGTTATATGTTCCATTTCATTTTTCTAATAAGACTCCCACTAGATTTTTATGTTTCTCAAAACCCTAAGAAAAACATAGAAATATTTTAATTTGTATAGTGGATGTTAGGGCTCGCATGCCTTGGGATTCCGACCTTAAGGAATATCAATAAGTCATAGGACTACATGCGATAAATTACTCCTTATCGGTTCTATCATGTGCAACTTCTAACCCATGGTCCTTGTGCTAATCTCATCTCAATCTTGAGGAATATCAACAAATTGAAAGAGATTATTCGGTTATACCCACCATTACATGACAACCTAAGTATAAATGTACGTATTTTGAGGAATATCAACAAATATGTACATATATCTTATCTCATCTGATCAGTATATTAATAGCACTACACATAACATCCTTAGCTTGAGGAAAATCAACAACTAAGGAGTATGCAAGTAATCTATTAATATATAAACGGTAGAGGACAACTATATTTCAAAGATTCATAATCTTTAATATATTTATAGTGATATCGACTTATGAAATAATGTGTTTCTTTTGAAATATCCTTGTGATTTAAGTATTGGACATATCTAAAATCATGGTATACGTACGATACATATGTATTTATTCCTCAAATCTAATTGGGGTTTGTATAATGTTCCGCCTTTAGTTTATACATTTATATTATGTAAGTTTCATTATTATATAAATTTTATACTTTGATTAGCTTATATAATAATTTTATGTATAACATTATACTAATTAAATCATATTTAATTATTTAATTAACCAATTCTTTAATTAATGGTTTATTATTCAATTTTAACATTTATATTGAATATTTATATACCATAACATTTATAGTAATACACATGTATCATATATATATATATATATTAATTTATTAATTAAATTTTAATTAATATAATTAATTTAATTAATTTAAAAAAAATTAAATTTTATTAATTTCAAAGAAATATTTTACATACACATATGTATACTTATATTTTCTTCAACATTTCAAGATAACATAATATATATCACTATATATTATACATGCATATACGTATATTAGTTAATTAACTTAATTCTTTTATTGGTCTTATTAATAAAATTTAATTTCAATATTAACTTGCATTTATTTTCAAACACTTTGAAAATTTTCATTACATTATAACTTTTATAATATATATATCTTATTTTAAATTTAACTTTTAAATTTAAAATTTATATTCTAATTTTTAAAACAATTTGAAAATTAGTCCAAGGCCCAAATTCTATTAGGACAACCTTTGGACCCACTTCACCTTTTGGGCTAGGCCGGTAGTCAAGGAGGACATGGTACTTGATTGCCCAAACCCAGTCTTAGACACTACTTTTCTGGACACCCTACTAAATTGGTAGGCTTAACTAGTTATGTAACATCCCCCTACTTGGAGGCCCAGAACTAACGGCTACGGATATTGTAGTCATCCATAGTTATTAATCCTTGGCGACCAAATACGGTAATGTTAGATACATTGATACACAAAAACACATGAATATGGAAAATTTTTAAAACATAACCCAAATTCCACATTCCATTTCAAAACATTTCAAATTCATTACATAATCCCACAATCGTTAACCACGTTCAGAGAAAATATATTTATTACAACATACGCCAAGAGCAACATATGAAGATGCCACCTTGGATGATCAGAGTATATACGTAAGCAATTTAACAACTTTGCCTTTACAATAGCAACACAGTGGAATCAAAATAAAAGAGAACTTTAGATAGCTATCATGCCTCATGCACGTCTCTGGAAGCTTTATTCGTCTAAAGAGGTACCTGAAAACCTCAACTCCCAAACTACTCAAAATCAATTGAGCACTCGAGAGTTTAAGGGGAAAACATAAACTTTGAGTCAGACATAAAGCCTGGTATGAATAATAATCTTCCATCTCAAACCATTTAGATATCTAGTAAGACCATGTCGCTTAGCGGAACAGGTTTTCCCCTCACTAGTATCTTAAAACCTTTATAAAACCATATATTGTGCTCCTGCATCCACAATGGTTAAAACAATTCAAAACAATATGATATGATGATATGCAAAACAAGTGAATCAATTCTGGATTACCCATCCCTATTCATTTTGACTATCTATCTCAATTATAGTTTCTAGGATTACTATTAACCTAATAGTTTTCATGGGCTGACTAATAACCGGTAAAATGTTTATGGATTCCCTATCCAGTTACATAGTTTTCATGGGATCACTAGGAACCTATTGGTAACTCCAATATCTTTACTCTTATCCTAGTTTTCATGGGCAGACTAGGACCCTATTGACATCTGTCAATATCTTAATCTGGATATAGTTTTCATGGGTTCACTATAAACCTATTGGCCCCTGCAAATATTAAATCATAGTTTTCATAGGCTAACTATGAACCTATCTTTTCGACATCTTCATTTATACATAGTTTTCATGGGCTTACTATGAACCTATTGGCCCCTGCCAATATCTTTTCCTATACACAGTTTTCATGAGCTTACTGAGAACTTATTAGCCCCTGCTGATATCTTTCTTTAATATTTTAGCATCATATATTCTGGTCTTCCTGACCTTCTGGATGCATTTATACTCATTCAATAGTTAACTTAATTTATACACTATAGGATCAACCTAGCTGGTTATTCGGCCCTTCCCCAAAATACAGTTATGGGACCATTACAATGTGAATATATACATATATGAATAAGCAAACACAATAACTTGGTTAATCCCTTTAACCTTTTAAATCAAAGAAAACTTCTTCAAAAAACTCCTTTTCAAAACACTTTATTTATTTATGCCATGGTTTTCCTTAAAAATGAGATTTGGTTATTTGCTTTGAAAACAAAGGCTTTCGAAACCTTCAAACCTTGCTTTCGACCTCACTGGATAACCTCTTGGAAAGCATATAAATTTCTTTTCAAAACATTAGGCCTCTGCCTTTCGAAACACTTCAAAACCTTTCTTTCGAAACCTTTCGAGTGTAATAAAGTATTACTTATGAACTCTTAGAAACATAGCTTCGAAACCTTTGAAAGTACCCCTTTCGAAACCTTTGGAAGTATCCCTTTCGAAACCATTTGAAAGTCCCACTTTCGAAAGCATTAGGTTTATATTTAAAAATATCATTTGGGTCAAAGTGAATATAAACGAAAGTATCTCTTTCGAAACCATTCTTTATCATATAAAAGTACCGGTGAAAACTTAACGGCGTCGACACCATCCCGTTTGAAAGTTTCAAATCATTTAAATAAAACATTGAAGGATAGCCTCAAAACCCCCTTTCAAAGCCATTACCTTCGAAACCCTTGGATCCTTTCGAAAGCATTTAGGAATTGGCTTAGAACATCTTTAAAACAAAACTAACCTTTGAAGGCATTAATGACTTCAATATACTCGAAAGGCAAAAGAACGGCAGTATGGCTTCGACTAGGTCAGAACCCCATCTTTCGAAAGCATTATTTTATAAGTAAAGAAACTCATTCAAAAACTTATTCTTTAAAACATAAGATGGAAACCCCTTCGAAAGCCTTTAGAAAACCTCTTTCGAAAACATATGCTTCGACTCCTTCGAAGGCTTTAATAAAACAAAGGCGGGAGCTTCACTTTTTAAAACAAACAAAGGTATCGACCCCTTTGGAAGTAATGCTTTTGACACCATGTGTGATGCCCTACCCCGAGACCCACATTAACAAAGAGTATTACTGGGTAATACTATTTGCTAATGCGGAGAATATGGCTGGTATCAGAGCTGAGTTCAGAACAAAATATGATAAAAACAGAACAGAAACACATAATACGATACATCAAAGTGTAATACAAGTGTTACGAATCCCTGAATCATCGTGCCTTTGTTCTTTCCATGTCCTTTGGGGTATATAAAAGTTTGGGAATACATCTAGGAATGCATTTTAATTCTGTAGTATTCTATATTTGAATTAATGATATCTACCATGCAAATAATCTTTATCTTATCTTAACTTTCAGCTAATGGCTGGAAGAGGCAGAGGACGATGCTCGGATGCTGGGCAATCCAGTGGCTCGCATCCGGACAACGTTTATATGTCTGCCGATCAATTTATGGAGTTATTTAGGAGCACTCAGCCTCCAACTCCTACTCGAGCATCTCCTCTGTGCAAGTCTGTATTTGCGTGCTTGTGCAGTGACTTCTCTCATCTCGGAGGAAAGCCATTCAAAGGCTCCGAGTCCGTTCTTGAGGTCCAAGCTTGGATTCGAACATGCGAGCGCATCTTCTCTCGCATGGATCTTTCTGACCATGACAGAGTTCTTATAGCATCTAGCCTATTGCAAGAGTGTGCCCTTGATTGGTACGAGCTTCTCATAGCCAAGCTCGATGAGTCTACTCTTTCTTGGACTCAGTTTCGGGAACGGTTCGAGCTCAAATTCGTTCCTGAATCTGAGAAAGCTTTATTGGCCCATCGCTTCCTTGAGTTGAAGCAAGGGAAGTCCTCTGTCTCTGAGTATGTTTCATCATTCGAGGCCTTATCTAAGTATGGTCTTGAATACATTAGCACCTCTTATAAGAAGAATCTGAAGTTTGTTTCTGGTCTTAAGAAGTATTTGAAGAAGTCTTTGATGCTCCAGCTCAAGCTTTCTTTCGAGGAGTTGGTTGACTCGGCGATTCATCTCAAAGCTGTCAAGAAGGAGCACGATAGTGATGATGAGGTTGAGGTTCGCAAAAACCATAATAAGAAGAAGTTCCCATTTCATAAGCCAAAGTTTTTCCCTTCCAAGAAGAAGAAGCCCATTGGATCTAGTCCTAGTTCCAAGCCTAGTGGAGCACCTCCTACTCGGAAGGGGTGTTTCAATTGTGGTTCTTCTGACCATATGATCCGCGACTGCCCTAAACCT
Organism: Allium fistulosum; assembly: GCA_030737815.1. Taxonomy (NCBI): domain Eukaryota; kingdom Viridiplantae; phylum Streptophyta; class Magnoliopsida; order Asparagales; family Amaryllidaceae; genus Allium; species Allium fistulosum. The sequence continues at coordinate 867,817,826 of CM060902.1, forward strand.
ATTATTTGTCGTTATTGCAAGAAGGAGGGTCATCGAGTTGCCACTTGTCGTATTGCTCCGAATACCCAGTCTGGCAAGCTGAATGTGATGGATGCTTCTGGAGGGTCTTCTCAGCGTAGAGGTACTTCTCATTTTATTCTTGAAGTTTCATTGTTGTTCCGTGATCGTTCTATTCGAGTCCTCTTTGATATGGGTGTGTCGCATTCGTTCATATCGAAGAAGCTTGTTGATGGTTTGTCTTTGGATGTTTCTTGTATGGTTACTTCAACGAGGATTGCGAATCCCATCGGGGGATCCGCAACTCTTAGCATGCTTTGTGATGATGTTGAGATTGTTTTATGTGGCTTTTCTTTTCGTGCGAATCTGCACGTTATTTCTTATTTGGGATTTGATATGATTTTGGGTATGGACTAGCTAGTTCGATACGATGCCAGAATTCTTTATTCTAAGAGAATTTTATATCTTCGACATCCTGATTCGTCTACTTAGCTATCACTTGTTCTTCGGAATGTAGATACTTCCGAAGTGGCTTTATATTCTCTAGACTCACGAGATAATGATGATATATCTCGTATTCCTATTGTTTGTGATTTCTCTGATGTATTTGAGCTTGTTTCGGGTTTACCACCCAAGCGGGCGATTGAGTTCCATATTGATCTCATTCCAGGCGCACAGCCAGTTAGTCGTCCTCCTACAAGGATGTCTACAAAAGAAAATGAGGAACTCAAGAAGCAGCATTTAGAGCTTGAGTCCAAGAAGTTGATTCAGTCTAGTTTTTCACTGTGGGGTGCCGCGGTCATCTTCGTGAAGAAGTTCGATGGAACTCTTAGGCTTTGCATCGACTATCGCAAGCTTAACGAGTTGACCATCAAGAATAGGTATCCATTGCCTAGGATCGATGATATGTTCGATCAATTGAGTGGTGCTAAGGTCTTCTCTCAACTTGACCTTGCCACTGGTTTTCATCAGCTTCGAGTCGCGGAAGATAGCATACCTCTTACAACTTTCCGCACTCGATATGGATCTTGCAAGTGGCTCGTTATGCCATTCGGTTTGACGAACACTCCTGCTTTCTTTGTTGATCTTATGAATCGAGTATTCCGGCAATATCTCGATAAGTTCGTCCTTGTGTTCATCGATGACATCCTTGTTTGTTCGAAGTCTGAAGCCGAGCATGCTAATCACTTGAGAATTGTCTTAAGTACTCTTCGTCACCATCAGCTTAAAGCCAAATTCTCCAAGTGCCATTTCTGGGAGAATAAGGTTAAGTTCTTAGGCCACGTTGTTTCTTCCGAAGGCATTTCGGGCGATCCTTCGAAGATCGAATCCATCCAGAATTGGAAAGGGCCTGAGAATGTTCATGAGATTCACAGCTTCCTTGGATTGACGGGTTATTACCGTCGATTCATTAAGGATTTTTCTCGCATTGTGCTTCTTCTCACCAGCCTTACTCGGAAAGGCGTTCGATTTATTTGGTTCGACAAGTGTGAAGCTTCTTTTCAACAGTTGAAGGAGCTTCTCTTTAATGCTCATATTCTAGTGGTTCTTAAAGGGAATCAAGATCTTGTTGCCTACACCGATGCTAGTATATGTGGCCTCGGTGCCATTCTTATGCAGAAGGATTGGGTAGTTGCTTATGCTTCTAGGAAACTGCGACCGAATGAAGTATGCTATGCCACTCATGTCCTCGAGCTAGCCGCCATTGTCTTCGCCTTGAAGAATTGGCGCCATTATTTATTAGGCGAGCACTTCATTCTATACACCGATCACAAGTCCTTGAAATATCTATTCACTCAGAAGGAGCTCAATATGAGGCAACAACATTGGCTCGAGTTCCTTGCCTCCTATGACTTCGATATCCAGTATACCCCTGGTAAGGGAAATCGTGTTGCTGATGCGCTTAGTCGCAAACATTCGGCTGTTGTTTCTATGATGCTAGCCGAGTGGGATGTTCTAGAGACCTTATCCCCTTTAAAAAAAATAAAAAAAAATAAATAAATAAATATATATATATATGCCTTCCGCCTTTCCTCCAATCCACTACGTACCATCTAAGTGATACCTTGTGTATTGGTTTCTGCTTAGTGGGGTTTCAAATTGATTGAAGCGAAAGCTCTAAGTCGAAAGGTACTTATATTAGAGGCGGAACCTGGTTTTCTGAGTAAAAGCTGATTAATGCCAATTAAAGCATATTTTTATCTAACTAACCTGCCACGTGTAAACATGTGATTGGTTGCCTCAACTTTTCAAATTATTTATTCAAATAATTACCACTTAATTTCAGATCTAAATCAAAGTTAATTTAGCAAATAAACCCTTCCATTGAGCAAAACTAATTTTGCAAATAAGTCCTTTTTCTAAAATAATTTAATTTCCATAGCAAATCACTAAGGAAAAATCACAGAAATTCACTTTCATCATGTTACCTAACATATCACAATTTCAGACCCAAATCCTCAATATAATTTCTAAAATAAATTTCTATACCTAATCAACCAAATTTTCCTTTGAAAATTCATAATAATCTTTCCATAGCTTGGAAAATTATCAAAATTAAAACCCAACTCTAAAATCATGTTTTAAATTTTTTCCATGGCATTCAAAATCAATTATAATCGGTTTTACCCTTAAAACCATGAGAAATCATATTTAAACAATCTTGTTTAAATCTAACATATTTTGATCCAAGCATATCATCATCCAAATCATCATAAAAACGAATTTAATATTAAATCCGAAAACATATTATCATAAAACAAAATAGAGATGGTATAAATTATTATTCACCTTGATTAAGATAAGGAAATTGGATTGAGATTAAGATTTATTCCCCTTCTTTAATTGGTTAGCTTGATTTGAATTCTCTTCTCTTTTCTCCCTAGCTATGGCCGGCTCCTCCTTGATTTACGTTTTTTTTTGCATTTTTGTGAAAATGAGAAATAACAGTGAATGGTGTAAGGGACATGAACATATATAAGGGTAGGGGTTATATTGGGCTAATTCCCAATATACCTTTATGCAAATTAATTAAATTTAAGCCCATTTAACTAAATAAATTAAGCATGGCCTCTTAAGTATTTATTCAAATCTCAATCCCCTTATCACTTAACATTTACATTATTCTACTTAATTTATCTAATTAAATCTTCTGAATAATGTTATTAAAAATTAGGGGTGTTACAGGTTAGCTCTAACACGACTAATCTAGACCAGATAGACTATTGGGCTCTGATACCATTGTTGGAACCGAGCCAGTTGGAAGAACAGTAATTGGATCAATTTCAACAAAAAAATTCCTTTTGGATCTTGATTAGGCCTATGTAGTCTAAATTCATTTAAAACTTTTCTAACTTTTCTTTTAAATAAAATGTCCATCTTATTACAATTAAAATTAGTTTGATTTAATTTTAAATTGTTTGTGTTATTATTTTTATTTATTTGATGGGTGAGTCAAATGCGCTTATGTATAAATGTGTGCATAACATATATAAACGTTTTAGATGTTGACATTTACACCATAATAGTCAAATATCCCCTCTATATATGCCTTTGTCGTCCAAAAAAACCATTTTTTATTTGATTACATGTGCATATGTATATAGATGTATATATGTGTGTGTATGAAAGATATGGAAGGCAATATAAAATTGGCTTTAATTAAAAATGTAGTTCAAACATCATTATATTACTTTTAAAGTTAATTTTGTAAACTTTAAAATTTATATCCATACATACATACATATATATTTGTGTGTGTGCGTGTGCACACATATTCACTTACATACATACATACAGACACACACACACACAAATATATATATATATATATATGTGTGTGTGTGTTTGTGTGTGCATACACATATTCGCATACATACATATATTTATATATATGCAAATAAAATTAATACTTTGAAACAAAACAAAAAAAAATACTTAACTAATTTGCAATTCGAAACCATCTTGTCAAAACAAAATAGCTTGATATAAGTCCAGATAATAAATTAAGAAACATATCAAGGGAAATTTAAAGGTTTCCCTTTTTTGGAAACAGCATATGAAATTTATAAAACATCTTTCAATCCATAACTTTGTAATATGTAATATGATCCGTTAATATAATGATTTCAAAATTTTATTCGAACAATGTTTTCTGGATTAAAAGGATTAGACGAATTAGGCATATATGAATTCATGATAATCAGATCATGGTCTAAATTATATATACGCATAATGATTAAAAAAAAGAACAAAGGATAATTTATGATCGATATTACTAATATCACATGGGTAACAGATAAAAGGGAAATCAAATTAAACACGATGACAAAATAAATGATTCAAAGATATAACTTTGATAATCATATATAACTTAAAAACATTAGTGGAGGAGAAATAAAAGATGTGGAGAATTACAGGCATGTAAACATGATGATTTATATATACATATATAAATTACCTTTTAGATTAAGCCCAGAGAATACACCCTGAATGAAGAAGAATTCCTAGGTTTTACAAGTCGGTCTCCAAATCTGCAATTATCTGGAGACAACCACATTTTTATATTTTTTTCTATGAATTTTGTTTTGAAAATTTTAGAACCTTATTCACATGGAGATTTCGACCATGAGAAGAGAAGATAAGAGTAAGAGGAAAGAAAATGACAGAGAGAAATTTTTTTTAAAGGAAGAAATAAATGCAGCATTCAATATATGTTGATTCCTCTCCTTTTAATAAGATTTTTGTTTCATTTCAGAACAAAAGACCATGCAAGCCATTACATGGTTATTTAGACTCCAAAACATTCCAAAAACCAACTAGTATTATTCCCATTAAATCCAATTTAAATTTCGAATCGATATCATATACTAGTACACGCGCTTATAAATGTTATATACGCATTTTATTAAATAATAATGGAAATCAAGCAAATCAAATAAGAAATTTGTAACAATTAATATTTCATAGTTGTTAATTAATTTAACTTATTTAAAGCCCATTTTAGTATTTATTATATTTAAATCAAATCTAAACATTCTATCAATATCGTATATTGATACATGCGTTTACAACTTTTATATACGCACTTTACTAAATACTAATTGCATTCAAATAAATAAAATAAAATTTAATAATTACTATATCATTAATATTAAGTAATTTTATTAATTTTCAATTATTAAAAATCAATTAAATCGTGTGGTTCATTCGGAATCTTTATCATTTTGGTTGTGTGACTCATAGGTGTAAATTCAATCAGCAACTAATACTGAACAATTCAAATATTAATGTTCACACGCTACCTTAGCTATTGGTGTGACATTTTGATTAAATTTATCGCTTAACATCTTTTGGTAAAATCCAATTTTATTATTATAAGCATTACCCATTAGTGATAATTATTTTCACCAATTCTCTTCGTTAAAACCATATCACTTTGGACTTATTTAATTTGGTAATGATCAAAATTCTAGTAACGTCCATGTTCAAATTATAGTCCAAACACAAAGCCTTTGGTTCAATAATAACAATTATTACTAACCATACTGCTCTGGCAAGAGACTTTGACTTTAAATTGACTTCAGCTGACCATGATACTAACCCCATAAAACTAAGAAAATGAATTCTTTCTTGAATAGTGTTTCACTTCTAATGCTTCCACTCGACCCAATTATAGTCGCCTAATGGACATTGTGCTATGATTTAACTATAACCAAAGCGGAGCTTCCACATTAAAGACCAATAACACTCTCAAGTCAAGAGAATTGTGTGATTTTATCACATTGATATTTTCTATATGACCTTAGTTATATTAACTAACAAAAAAATATCTAGTGAGTCATTTCATAGTAAAAAACTAACTATCAGTACATAACCCCCTAGTACTCCCAACAGCCATACGTAACACACTCTACAACATTTGGAGAGCATAATGTACTCTAGTCTCAACGGATGTATCGATATCCAGTCTCGATACACATTGACTAGAAATATTTAAAATTGTATGTTTATTTTCATTGTGATAAATTACTCATGGTTACAACACTTTGTAACTACTATCAAAAAACATACCATTTATGGACTTTCTATTAAATATACTTTTAATAAAATTAATTAATTTATATTACACATTATACCAAGTGTATAATAGAAAGAATACACCTTTATTTAGAAAAAGATTGGTTATCGACTTAATTATATGTAACAAATTATATAAATGCCCCTAAGAGATGCCCATAATTCTATCGCTACATGAAGACTCTCAACCATAGAATCGCCTATCATCTCTATTTTGCTTTAGTGAGCATTTACAACCATTTAGACATACAAAAAACATCTAAACAAGCATGAAACACATTCAATCATCATACAAAAATACAAACATACATCAAATCATGGAAAATCCTTTAAAACACATCTATAACTTAACCTAACATCTATATGACAACTACACATCAAAACAATATGATTAAATCACTTTAAATCATTCAAATCTTGGTTTTTACTTCAGGTCTTATTTTAAAATAGTCTGAACATATTTTTGACTTTGAAAATGGAACAAAACGTGTCAAAACAAATAGATACATTTATAATAAGTTGTAAGATTGTATATCACTGACCAAAGACCAAATATCAAGGATTTACATGCAAAATGAGGCATCCGAGAATAGATAGCAAATTCTTAAACATTCCTCTTTAAAATTGTAGATTTGGAAGTCTCTAGCTAAACCCCTTGCTAATCTACCCTTAATCTATGAATTTGGCTTGACTTGGAAGAGATTAGAGATGGTTTTGGCTAAAGACAAGTTTAATGGAGGTTTATAATTATTTTTGGGATGAAGGAAAATGACTTCGGGAGGCTATGGCAGCCAATATAACCCTAAAACCTGAAATGGGTTATTGGGCCTCACCCAAACCTTACTAAGTACTCACTATACTGACCCAAAAACTATCCAACTTCAAACATCCATATCTCCTAAATTATAAGCCCAAAAGCTGTTATGACCACTCTATGGAAAGTGAAACCATCACATCTTTCCAATAGAAGTGGTCATGGACCCAAACTTGACTCTTACCAAAAGTTATATCCATTACAAGATTTCCATCGTAAAATCAGCAAATAAAATTTATACGGGTAAAAAATGTCACTAATTAACATTACCCAAATTTATAACGTCACAAGACCCAATATGAATTTGAAAATAATATTTTACGATCCTCCGATACGTAAAATGTGAATCGTTACATTCTCCCCTTTAGAAATTTCACCCCCAAAATCCCAATACAACCAAGGGAAAGTCAAACATAGTTGCACCTCATGCCTAACAACCGTAAGCAAGGATATCAAAAATCAAACATGCACATATAAGTAAGAAATAATATCTACGCCTATCCTAACATGTAGGACACAAACTATCCTATATGATTTCAAAAGTGAAAACAAATGCAGTAGACAAAAATCTCACCAAGTAAAGAGCTCTGGACAAGTGGTCCTTATCTTCTTCTCGGCCTCCTAACTATAATCGCTCTCGCTTTAACCTTATTAAACCATCACCAACTTTACCATCTTCCTCCTAAGCTGCTTTGTATCATGTCTGACGATACGAATGGGCCGATGAGGTCTCGAAGCTTCTGTTTCAGTCTCAGTATCATCCAACTGATCTGGTGTAATAGTAACAGCTAAGCTATGTACTAACTTCTACAAATGAGAAATTCGAAACACATTGTGCGCACCTGCTATCTCCTAAGGTAAGTCGACTTTGTAAGCTAGGTTCCCAGTCCTCTCAAGTACTAGAAAAGGACCTACAAATCTCGGTGTCAAATTCCCCTTAGTATCGAATTGAACTATATTCTTCAATGGAGAGATCTTAACAAATACCATATCGCCGAGAGAGAACATAATAGGTTTCCTCTTATCAGCGTAACTCTTTTATCTTGAGTAGCTTTCATTTGTTATCTAATGATCTCGATCTTCTTTGATGTCTCCCTAATCATATCTGGCCCTAGTATCAGTTTCTCGCATGCTTCCCACAAACATGAAGGAGCATTGCATGGTCGGTCATATAATGCCTCGAATGGTGCCATACTGATGCTAAAGTGGTAATTGTTGTTGTATGTGAACACTACTAAATGCAAGTGATCATACCACGAGCCCCCGTAGTCGAGTATGCAAGCTCGCAAGAGATCCTCTAAGATATGATTCACCCCCTCGGTTTATCCATCAGTTTGTGGCTGATAAGATGTACTTAGATGCAGCTTTGTTTCCAATGACTCTTATAAGCTCTTCCAAAACCCACTAGTGAACAACAAGTCTTGGTCACTGATAATACTCTTTGGCACACCATGGAATCGCACGATCCGCTTCAATAAAATTCCACCAATTTGGATGTCATCCTACTAGACTTTATGGTTATAAATCTATCACTCTTCATCAATCTATCAACTATAACTAAGCTGTTATCATACTCTCCACTGGTCCTTAGCAATCCATCGATGAAATCCATTGGTATTTGTTTCCACTTCCATTTGGGAACTTCCAACGGTTGTAGAAAACCACTTGTCTTCTTCTATTCAACCTTCACTAGCTGTCAGTTTATTCACTTTGAGATGAATGCCCCAACGTCCTTCTTTAACCCTTTCCAATAAAATGTCTAGCTCATATCATGATACATTTTATTACCGTCTGGATGTATAGTTAACCTTTAATTATGGCACCCTCATGCCACCTCATTCCTCAATGCATCAACATCAATAACAAACAATTCTGTCCTTACAGAGTCAACCATCACAGTAAAATCTGTACTGCCTCATCTCCTCAGATTCTAATCCTTCTTCTATCTTAGCCATAATGTCTTCCAGTCTAGCATCTCGCCGTAGACTATTATCGATCCACTCAATTACAATAGGCCTAATAGTTAAACCAGCCACCACACTCGGCTCTAGCTCACATCGAGATCAAAAGTCATAACCAGTAATAAACTCAAGCTACTTTCACTCTAGGAACATCGCTCTCGAACTAACATGTCTTCTACTCGAAACATCAATGACTACATTCTCCTTACCAGGCATATAGGAAATATCAAAGTTGTAAGAGGCTTGGAACTCTGACCATCGTCGTTGACAATGGTTAAGATCCACCTATGAGAAGAGGTAATTCAATGATTTGTGGTCAGTAAATAGCTCAAACCTCTCTCCTAATAGATAGTGCCTTTAAATCACTAAAGCGGACACAATTGCGGCCAACTCTAAATCATGGATCAGACACTTCTTCTCATGAGGTTTCAGCTATCACTAGCATATGCAAAAACTTTCCCATATAAGTCAACACCACACCTAATCTAGTACTATATGTATCTGCGTATATTGTTAACTATTCATTCCCGCTCGGAATAACTAACATTGGTGCACTAGTTAACCTCTTCATTACACTCATGAATGTGTGCTCATACCTCGCATTCCAAACAAAAGTCTGATTTTTCCTCGTTAAATGAGTTAATAGTGTTGCTACCTTAGAGAAGTTCTTGATAAAACGTCTATGGTATACCACTAATCCAAGGAAACTCCCTACATCTGTAAAGCTCTTAGATCTATATTAATCGTGGATTACTGCAACTTTTTCATGGTCTACAGCAATGCCCTGCTCAAAAACAAAGAGACCCATAAATCACACTTTCCTCCTCCAAAAATGACACTTGGAAAACTTTTCCTTCAATCGATGATTCCTTAACACTTCCCGCACAACCCTCGAGTACTCCATGTGTTCTTCCTCCATCGTCAAATAGAAAAGTATATCATCTATGAACAAACACAAGCACAAACTTATTTAGCTGATCTTTAAAGACACAGTTCATAATATCAACAAAGCATGCTGACATAATGGTCTGCCTGAAAGGCATGACCAATCACTAATAAAATCCAAATGGCATATGAAACGCTATAATCAAAACACTCTCCTTTGCCACTCTCAGTTGATGAAATACCATCTCAAGAGAAATTACTCTAGCACCATGGAGCCGATTGAACAAGTCATCGATCTGTGGGAGTGGATACTTTTTCTTCCTGATCATCTTATTAAACTCACGGTAATCCACATATAGTTCAAAAAGCTATCCACCTTCATGGCGAATACCACAGGTGCACTAGCCGTTCACCCTTCTTCAAAGGGTGAGAGAGCAAAAGAGAGTAATGACATCGTACCGTCCTAGAAAGGGAAATTTGATTAGCTTGCTTGAACAAAACCGCTCTTTTCGAACATCAGGCCGACGGGCGTGAGATGAGATGATATTTGCTGTTGGATTAATATTCTTATCATTATGCTTTAGTGGCCGATAGGCATGAGATATGAAAAGAGTGACCCTGAGCATAGGCCGACATTCTTTGAATGAATCCTTGTCTCAACATTTTGTACACTTGCACCTCTAGTTCCTTTTGCTCTTTTGGCGCCATACGCCCCAATGGTATAACTACTGGTCTGACATCCTTCACCAAATCAATATGGAACTCTATCTCTCCACATGGTGGTAATTTGGCAACCCTCTTGAATATATCCGGATAATCCTTCACTATCGGTACTGATGGCAACTCATTGTATTGAACCTCGAGCGAATATAGAAAGCTAACCATCACCCCAACGTCTGGTGGGTAGCTCAACACTACCCTCCGCTAATCCTCCATCCCAATCATCACCATCAACCTCTCATAGTCCCACCACTACTTCATATCTCTAAAGCCAATCCATCCACAGTTTAATACCAAATCCTACAAAACCCAATACAAAACAATCGCAAACAAACATACATCCATGACTCGATAAAACTACATTACGATAAATCACACACAAACTAGTCAAACCTTCCATTGGGCTTGACACGATCAAGGATCTGCTTACTAAGTCGAATCTCAATCCCAAGCTATCTACCAAGTCACTAGATATGAAGGAATGTGAAGCCCCAGAGCCTCGGTATTAAGAAAAACACATATACATAAATAGATGGATATCCTGTATAATAATGGTCTTTCCCTTCTCCTTCGCCGATAGAGTGCTCGACGAAGTAGGAACAACATTTAAAGCATAAGCAGACACAACCTGCTTGTTGTTTAGCGATTTTGGAAAATCATTTTTGATGTGCCTAACTTGTTGCATCTATAGCACTTCTTTTTGCATTCTTGCAGTTTTTGTTAAGATGACCTTTCTATTCACACTTACAGCATGTTGGGTTTCACTTTCCCTTTTTCTAAACCTCCTTGCCTTGGAACTATTTCTTTTCTTTGTTTTTTCATTTTCTCTTCCCACTGCCACCACCTTGCGATTTGAACTCTTCCCTTGGGACAATAGCATCCTTTGGTAATGGGTAAAGACATTCATGCCTCAAAGCACTCTCCGCCACCTTCTTGATGGTCTCATCACTGTGGTCGAGTATTCCCTCATTAAGAGAGTCTTTACCCATCCTTTACACTTGATGAGGGAATATTATTGAACATAGCCTACATATCGGGGTTCACAACTGCCCCATCCTTTACACTTGGCTCTATCCCAGAAATAGAAGTCCTAGCAGTGTTCCTTGTTTATCAGCTCATTCTTATAAGTTGTAATAAGAATGATCAATCTCTTAAAAAGGAATAAGCAGTGTCCCTGAATGCAATACTATATATATATATATAGCAACCTAAAATTTAAGCTATAATAATTAATTAACGAATTAATTAAATAATAAAATAAGTTTGTGAAATTTTCAGAATGGAGCTACGGGAGTTTCCCCATTGTGTCCGTGGTAATTTTTTGGTCAATTTCCATATATAATTTGTCAAAATCCGAGCTAGTATGAAGAAGATACGAAAGAAATAAGAAATTAATGAAAATAAAATAAAATAAATAAGGCTAGGTCAACCCAAGCCCATGGTCAGGTCGACCCTAGGGTCGACCCCCAAGACCTAGGTCGACACCCAGGTCGACCCTCCCATGTATTTGGACGAGCATTTGTCCAGGCTAAACGATGACGTGTTTTCCAATCTTCTTCAATTCCTGTGCGTTCGTGCTTCCATCCGACAGTTCCCTGCGAGCCTATGACGTGGTTGCACCAGATTTAATCTTCAAATCCAACGGTCTGAGATCCCTAAGTGACACTATAAATAGAACCCTAGGCTTAGCTATTTTTCTCATTTAGATTTTCTCCTATTTGGGTTCATTACCAAAGGCTGGACCCTAAATAGAAATTTTTTTCTAAGGAGGAAATCTTTTTGAAAAAATATTTTACGCTCTAGAAGTGGATCAAGGAAGACCAAGGACTAGAGCTAAGGACCATATGTGAGTGTTTTGTAATTATTTTAGATTTTTAAGTAATTTAAAATAATAGGGTTCTCAATAGTTGTAGTTTTTCTACAATTTTGAGATAGTTTTTATATAAGTTATTTACAGTTAACTTTTAAGTAAATTTTAGAAGTTTTTTTTAGTCTATTTCATTCAGCTATTTTATTCAATTATTTACACTTATTTACATTTATTTATATTTATTTACATATGTTTTAAGTTGGAATTTAGCCTGTAAATGTTAGTTTCTTTTTATTTCTTTTTGACGCGAATAAAATATTAAAAAGAGAATAATTCGAAAATATGGATTAAAATATAAAAACAGTAAATTTATAGAAATTAGATGTAAAATAAGAAGAACTATAATAAAATAGAGATAGACTGAAATAGGCAAATTTAAGATATTTGCAAGCATAATAATAACAAGTGGTTATAACTAAAAAAGAGAAAATAGAAGAATAACAGAAGAGGCTTATTTTAAAACTTAAATCTGGTTAATAAGCAAATAAAGCAGAAATAACAAAAGAGGCTTATTTTAAAACTTAGATTTGGTTAGTAAGTAAATAAAGCATAAATAACAAGAGAAGCTTATTTTAAAACTTAGATCTGGTTAGTAAGCAAATATAGCAGAAATAATAGAAGAGGCTTATCTTAAAAACTTAGATCTGGTTAATAAGCAATTAAAGTGGTAATAACAAGAGAGGCTTATTTAAAAACTTAGATCTTGTTGATAAGCAAATATAGCAGAAATAACAGAAGAGGCTTATTTTAAAACTTAGATTAAGTTAATAAGAAAATATAGCAGAAATAACAGAAGAAGCTTATTTCAAAACTTACACTAAGTTAATAAGCAAACATAGAAGAAGGGCCCATACCAACAACATTCACTTTCAGTCAGGAACTAATGGTCTCACAATAGTTAGGTGAGGCTGGGACACGCTTATGCAAATCAGGGTAGATAAGGGGCTAATAGATAGAAGCTCAAATCTGGGGATTTGGGCAAGGGGCGCAAACTAGAATTTGTTTGTTAGGACCAGTACTAGCAGCATTCCCTTTTAGACTAGGACCGATGGTCTCACAACACTTAGGTGAGGCTGGGCAGCATCCCTTTCAGTCAGGAACTGATGGTCTCACAACACTTAGGTGAGGCTGGGCGGCATCTCTTTCAGACTAGGACTGATGGTCTCACAACAGATTAGGTGAGGGTGGGCACGCTTATGCTGATTAGGGTAAATAAGAGGTCACAAGAGGGGGCGACATTTAGCGTGTACCCACGATGACCGAGCATGCGACATTGATTAGGGTAAATAATTCGCTACTGCGTTCCAAGCGCTAAACAGGTGTCTTTTGTTATGGAACCAACAGGATTAGACCAGCTCACAGTGGCACAACAGAGATAGAAGGCCGATCAACGGGTGGAATTAGGATTTCAGCCTAATCAAGATAACAGTTGAGATAGGATTAGGGTTTCAGCCTAATCACGGCAGTTTAAGAAAAGTGCAAACAATCAATTCAATCAAACAATCAAAGCAAATAGTCAACAGAATCTGAAACAATATTTTATCCGAGTTTTATCTTTTCTTTATTTTCCTTTCATACTAGAACTGTTGTTTAGTCTATTATTTTTATCTTGCTTAAGAATGCTAGTAATTACTTTCACTCACCAAACTTATAGTCTGACCCACTCCTCTATTTCCCCCTTTCCCCCTCAATAGGCCATCAGAGTTGAGTTGATTTAGGTTGCTTGGAGATTCATTCCCAGAGTTTTCTCATGCATTCTTTTGATCTTCATCTTTTTCATTTGGCTTACGATGGATTTGCACTTGTGAGAGGGATTACTATTATTATTGTTACTTTTATACTCTGACTTTATGAGACTTAGATGTATTTTCATGAGACATGAGACATTTTGAGTTTTTGAGATATGTAATGTTTTTATGACTTATTTTGAGATGAAGTTTAATTTTGAATGATAAGTTATTATTTAAATGTTTCCACTGTTTTTACTTATTTATCTTGTGAATCTTAGTCTCTATGATGTTTTAGCTATACCTATAATGCACCATATTCCTTAGTTTGCCCTTTTTGGGTATACTAAGGGGTGTGGGGTGTTTCACTTGGTATCATAGCCTAAGGTTACAAGATTCCTAAAAGCTTGTTTTAAAAGTAAAGTATTTTTCAAAAGTAACATATCTTCAAACTAAAAGTGTTTTTCAAAATGAAACTCTTATTATAGAAATGGTTTTTAAGTATAAGTGAGTTTTTATAAAAGTCCCATCAAAGTCCAGTTCAACCTTCTTTTGATTCTTTCGAGCCTAAATTCTCTTTTCTTTGCATAGAATGGTGGACACCCCAAATCTTCTAGATGGTGTCCAAGTCCCTGGCTGATTTCATAAATACCTTCAAGCTACGACATCAGAGGTGCAAGGGCAAGCACCCAATGTAGCACTGGCGGGTGGAGATCCCATTGATCCACCTACAGCAGCCAATTTTTCTAAGCTATGCAAGGACTTCGCTAATCTAGGAGGCAAGACATTTTCCGGCACGAAGGATTTCATGGAGGCACGAGCTTGGTTGAGGAACACGGAGCAGATATTTGGACTGTTAGGATTGGAGGACCGACAAAAAGTTCAGCTTGCATCTTGACAGCTGAAGGGAGAACCTTCTTACTAGTGGGAGATCATAGAGATGGAAGGTAGAGATATTGGTTGGTTTGGATTTCGAGAAAGGTTTGAGAGGAAGTTCTTGTCGCAAGCTGAGGAAAGCATGTAGTTAGAAAAGTTCATTAGTTTGAAGCAAGGGAGTCTCTCAGTGAAGGAGTATACAAATCAGTTTAATGAGTTGTCACGGTTTAGAATGGAGCTTGTTAATACACCTCATAAGAAGGCCATTAAGTTTGCTAAGGGATTGAATCAGCCCCTCCAAGAGTTGGCATTGACACATGTACCTATGAGAGCGACGTATGAGTTACTTGTGGAAATGGATCTCATATCAGATGTTGCTAAGGAAGGAGAAGTTAAGGAGGTTCCTAAATCAGAAAACTCTAAGAAGCAGTGGTGAAAGAAAAAAGGGATAAGGACAAGAAGAAAGAAGGAGGACCTTAGAAGGGACAGATCAAGAAAGGTGAGAAATGTCATAGTTATGGATTGGTTGGGCATTTCGCAAAGGACTGTAAGAAGGAAATGATGAAGGGGAGGTGTTACAACTATGGGCAGCCTGGTCACCTTAGTAGAGCTTGTCCCCAGAGGGCAGGGCAGAGAGCAGGCACACCTACAATGCAAGTACAGGCTTTGGATGCAACACCTTCTAGTAGTGGACTGGATCTAAGTAGGAAAGTCTTTGTAGAAGGTTTGATCTCTATTTCTGATTTTCCTATTTGGACTCTTTTTGACTCTCGAGCATCACATTCTTTCATTTCTAGTTCCTTGGTTGATTTTTTGCACTTAGATATTTCTCTAGTAGTAGACCCTATAGTTGTTTCAAACCCCATAGGATGATTGGCACATTTATCCATGATTTGTAGGGGTTTGAAAATTTTTATACTAGGCGTAGAGTTTGATTGTGATGCCTATGTACTGGGATTTTTAAGATATGGGATGATTTTGGGGATGGAATGGTTATCCACTTTTGGTGCGATATTAGACTGCGAAAGGAGAGTCGTTAGATTAGAGACATGTAGTGGGCGTAATCTCGAGATTTCTTGCGACCCACAGGGGTTAGTCATGTAGAGCTTCCTTTATTCCCTTGATTCATCACTAGGAGAGTTAGATTCCATTCCAGTTGTTAGAGATTTCCCAGAAGTTTTCGAGGAGGTTAGGGGACTACCTCTTAAGAAAGAGATCGACTTTAGGATCTATCTGAATGACAATGCTAAGGCAGTGGCATTGCCCGTGAGACATATGGATCCTAGGGAGAGGAAGGTGTTAAGTAAGCAGGTTGGTGAGCTATAGGAGAAAGGCTTCATCAGACGGAGCACATCTGAGTGAGGAGCGCCAGTCGTCTTCGCTACAAAGGCGGATGGTTCCCTTTGACTTTACATAGACTATAGAGAGTTGAATAAGCTCATAAAGAAGCACTATTTCCCACTTCCTAGGATAGAAGATCTTTTCGATCAATTGGTTGTCTCTTTAGTATTTTCTCAGCTTGATTTAGCTACTGGATTTCATCAGCTTAGGGTCGCCGACGATAGCATCGATAAGACAGCATTTAGGACACCTGATGGATTCTTTGAGTGGTTGGTTATGCCGTTTGGACTTCCAACGCCCTAGCCTATTTTGTAGATTTGATGAGCCGTGTTTTTCGAGATGTCCTAAATAAATTCGTTGTAGTATTTATGGACGACATTATAGTGTTTTCCCAGAGTATGGAAGAGCATGTTTTTCATCTTGAGGAGGTTTTTTGTACACTTCGTGTTCATCAGTTGAAAGCAAAATTCTTGAAGTGTCACTTTTGGCGTGAGGAAGTGCGTTTCTTAGGGCATGTAGTCTTAAGAGAGGGTTTAGCTGTGGATCCCGCTAAGATAGTAGCAGTACAAGATTGGAAGGCCCCCAAGAATGTTATCGAAGTTAGATGCTTCCTAGATTTAGCTGGTTATTATAGGAAGTTTATCAGAGATTTTGCTGAGATTTCAACATTTAAGGTTAAGCCTACCCTTATAGATCAGATTAGCTCAAGGCAGTGAGAGGATTCAGAGCTTATGGATATTTTGGATGGGATTAGTAGAGGAGAGGTCTCTAGACATCTCCAACGCTATTCCATCGATAGTAAAGGGTGGCTAAGGAGAGATGGAAGACTTGGTGTTCCTCGCACTAGTGATTTGATGAGTGCAGTTCTAGTAGAAGCACACCATTCTCGAATGACTATTCATTCGGGCGGTGATAAGATGTATCAGGACATGAAGAGAGTGTTTTATTGGAGCAACATAAAGAAGGATGTGGTAGATTTTGTAGCTAAGTGTCTTGTGTGCCAAAGAGTCAAGGCGGAGCAGCAGAAACCCAGCAGATTGCTTCAACCATTGGATGTACCCGAATGGAAGTGGGATAGTGTTTCGATGGACTTCATAGAGGGTTTACCCCGATCTAGGAAGGGGAATACCAGTATTTGGGTGATTTTAGATCATTTGATTAAGAGTGCCCACTTCAGTCCGGTTAAGAGTAAGAGGACAACACCTTATTTGGCACCCTTATATGTTCGCGAGATAGTCTGACTTTATGGAGTTCCCTCTAGCATAGTGAGCGACAAAGACCCTATCTTTACGAGCGAATTTTGGGGGAGTTTATAAGAGGCTTTAGGGGCACAGCTTAGATTGAGTACGGCCTATCTCCTCCAAACGGATGGCCAAACGGAGAGAGTTAATAGAGTTCTTGAGGATTTGTTGAGGATGTGCATTCTTGATTTTGGAGGAACTTGGGAGGAGCATCTTCCTTTAGTGGAATTTGCTTATAACAATAATTTTCAAGCTAGCATTGGGATGGCACCTTTTGAAGCTCTTTATGGAAGTGCTTACATGATTCAGCAGAGGTGGTGGAACATAGTCAACTTGAGGAAGTTGAAGTGGAGAGAGAAGCATCGGTTCATCACATTCCTACCAAGATTGTTGGACATGATATCAAGAAGCTTAGGAATAAGGAGGTACCTTAGGTTAAGGTGCAGTGGGGAGATAGTGTTGAGGATGCTACGTGGGAGGCTGAGGAGAAAATACGTACCTCTTATCCGCATCTCTTCGATGGTACGTCTTGAATTTCCTATTTCCATCTTTAGTTTTCAATAGATTCTTTCCTTTATTATCTTTTGGGAGGGTAGATCTTAGGATATAACTTATGGATGGTAGGACTGAATGTAAACATGTTACTAGAACATGTTATGTAGGTTGGATGCTAGTGGTTGCAAGTGTTTGCTAGTGGATGCTAATGGATGCATATATATATACACTAGGCACTATTATCTCTTAGGGATCAACCTAACTAGGTCACTGAAGCATATGTATATAGATGTGTGTACATTTTCATTTTTATTTTATTTCCATGGTTGCTATAATTGGATGATTAGCATATGATTGTTGCATTTGGATGATGATTGTAGCACGCATATAGAACTATCAGTTGTCATTAGGGAATTTGCATTCATTTGGATACATAGCACGGACATGAACGCATAAAAAGGAGGTCGACTGAATCAGTAGACCACCTAATCTTTTGCATTAGTTAGGGACATTGACACTACACTATTTGCATATATCATAAACTGCATTAGAAAGTTTAAGGACAATGGATGATGGTTGAATATATGGTTGTAGAACTTGGATGAAAATATTTATTTCATTCTTCTGTCCTTGGAGATTTCGAGGACGAAATCCTTTAAGGATAGGAGAATGTAACAACCCAAGCCCATGGTCAGGACGAAATCCTTTAAGGATAGGAGAATCTTTTACGATTTAATTAAATAATAAAATAGTTTTGTGAAATTGTGAGAATTGAGCCATGGGAGTTGCACCATTGTGTCCATGGTAATTTTCTGGTCAATTTCCATATATAATTTGTCAAAATCCGAGCTAGTACGAAGAAGATACAAAAGAAATAAGAAATTAATGAAATAAATAAATAAATAGGGCTAGGTCGACCCAAGCCCATGGTCAGGTCGACCCTATCCCAAGACCTAGGTCGAACTATAGGTCGACACCTAGGTTGACTCACCCATGTATTTGGACGAGCATTTGTCCAGGCTAAACGATGACGTGTTTTCCAATTTTCTACAAATCATGTGCGTTCGTGCTTCCATCCGACAGTTTCCAGTGAGCCTATGACGTGGTTACACCAGATTTAATCTTCAAATCCAACGGTCTAAGATCCCTAAGTGACACTATAAATAGAACTCTAGGCCTTGCTATTTTTCTCATTCAGATTTTCTTCTATTTGGGTTCATTGCCAAAGGCTGGACCCTAAATAGAAATTTTTTTCTAAGGAGGAAATCTTTCTGAAAAAAATATTCTACGCTCTAGAAGTGGATCAAGGAAGACCAAGGACTAGAGCTAAGGACCACATATGAGTGTTTTGTAATTATTTTAGATTTTTAAGTAATTTAAAATAATAGGGTTCTCAATAGTTGTAGTTTTTCTGCACTTTTGAGAAAGTTTTTGTATAAGTTATTTACAGTTAACTTTTAAGTAAATTTTAGAAGTTCTTTTCGGTCTATTTTATTCAGCTATTTTTATTTAGTTATTTTATTCAGTTATTTACAATTATTTGCATTTATTTACATCTGTTTTAAGTCGGAATTTAGCCTGTAAATGTTTATTTCTTTTTATTCCTTTTTGACGCGAATAAAATATTAAAAAGAGAATAATTCGCAAATATGGATTAAAATAGAAAAACACTAAATTTACAGAAATTTGTTGTAAAATAAGAAGAACTGTAATAAAATGGAGATAGACTGAAATAGGCAAATTTGATATTTGCAAGCATAATTATAACAAGTCGTTATAACTAAAAAGGAGAAATTAGAAGAATAACAGAAGAGGCTTATTTTAAAACTTAGATCTGGTTAATAAGCAAATAAAGCAGAAATAACAGAAGAGTCTTATTTTAAAACTTAGATCTGGTTAATAAGCAAATAAAGCAGAAATAACAAGAGAGACTTATTTTAAAATTTAGATCTAGTTAATAAGCAAATATAGCAGAAATAATAGAAGAGGCTTATTTTAAGAACTTAGATCTGGTTAATAAGCAATTAAAGTAGAAATAACAAGAGAGGCTTATTTTAAAACTTAGATCTTGTTAATAAGCAAATATAGCAGAAATAACAGAAGAGGCTTATTTTAAAACTTAGATTAAGTTAATAAGCAAATATAGCAGAAATAACAGAAGAGGCTTATTTTAAAACTTACACTAAGTTAATAAGCAAACATAGAAGAAGGACCCATACCAACAGCATTCCCTTTCAGTCAGGAACTGATGGTCTCACAATAGTTAGGCGAGGCTGGGACACGCTTATGCTAATCAGGGTAGATAAGGGGCCAATAGTTAGAAGCTCAAATCTGGAGATTTAGGCAAGGGGCACAAACTAGAATCTGTTTGTTAGGACCAGTACCGGAAACATTCCCTTTAAGACTAGGACTGGTGGTCTCACAACACTTAGGTGAGGCTGGGCAACATCCCTTTCAGTCAGGAACTGATGGTCTAACAAAACTTAGGTGAGGCTGGGCAGCATCCCTTTCAGACTAGGACTGATGGTCTCGCAATAGATTAGGTGAGGCTGGGCACGCATATGTTGATTAGGATAAATAAAAGGTCACAAGATGGGGCGACATTTAGCATGTACTGGCGACAACCGAGCGTGCGACATTGATTAGGGTAAATAATTCGCTGCCGCGTTCCAAGCACTAAACATGTGTCTTTTGATGTGGGACCAACAAGATTGGACCAGCTCACAGTGGCACAGCAAGGATAGAAGGCCGATCAACGGGTAGAATTAGGATTTTAGCCTAATCAAGATAACAGTTCAGATAGGATTAGGGTTTCAACCTAATCACGGCAGTTTAAGAAAAGTGCAAACAATCAATTCAATCAAACAATCAAAGCAAACATTCAACATAATCAGAAATAGTATTTTATCCGAGTTTTATTTTTTCTGTATTTTCCTCTCATACTAGAACTGTTGCTTAGTCTATTATCGTTATCTTACTTAAGAATGCTAGTAATTACTTTCACTCACCAGACTTATAGACTGACCCACTCCTCTATTTCCCCCTTTCCCCCAATATGCCATCAGAGTTGAGTTGATTCAGGTTGCTTGGAGATTCATTCCCAGAGTTTTCTCATGCAT
Organism: Allium fistulosum; assembly: GCA_030737815.1. NCBI lineage: Eukaryota > Viridiplantae > Streptophyta > Magnoliopsida > Asparagales > Amaryllidaceae > Allium > Allium fistulosum. Next base: position 867,838,950 of record CM060902.1, read on the forward strand.
TCTTCTGATCTTCATCCTTTTCATTTGGCTTACGATGGACTTGCACTTGTGAGAGGGATTACTATTATTATTATTATTATTACTTTTGTACTCCGATTTTATGTGACCGAGATGTATTTTCATGAGACATGAGACATTTTGAGTTATGTAATATTTTTATGACTTATTTTGAGATGAAGTTTAATTTTGAATGATAAGTTATTATTTAAATGTTTCCGCTGTTTTTACTTATTTGTCTTGTGAATCTTAGTCTCTGTGATGTTTTAGCTATACCTATAACGCATCATATTCCTTAATGTGCCCTTTTTGGGTATACTAAGGGGTGTGGGGGTGTTTCAATATATATTACTATATAGTTTTGAAAACAAAAATATAACAAGTACACTTTCTTATAAATTACACGATCCACTCTAAGGTGATAGCTCCTACCTTATCTAATGGATCCAAGTATTAACTTAGGTTTACTATACAACCTAAGATCTAATATTGAATATAACATCTATCCTATACCTTTGGTACCCATAGTAACCTTTAAAGTGCATTACAACGATACTGAACCGATGTAGACGATAATCAAGGTGGTAAAGTAGCTAAAACTATAATAGAACCTGTCATACATCTCACGACGTAAGGATAAAATAAAATGATCAATGATGGATATAAAACAGACAAGATAGTAAAATAATCAAATAAACTATAAATAAGAATATTATAGTGCAAAAGGTTCACAGATTATAAAAAATAAAAATAATAGAGTTTATACATCCCAAATCTCCAAATAAGCTCTAAACATCGTCTCTCAATAATAAAAGTAATGATATAGCTCCACAATACTACATAGCGAAATTTAAGCGATAATAACCTCCAAAATATAGGTATATGATAGCATAGCCTCCTACTCGTACTCCGTACAGCTCCATGTGTTATCCAAACCTGTTATTCTTAATATACTCATTTAAGAGTACCCGAGACAATAAGAAGCAAAGCATATAACCTCGAGTCAGACAACGGTCTGGTGTGAGCATTACATTATCTCAAAATACTATATATAGTTATAAGGACGTAGGGTATGTTGAATCATACCTGACATGTCTCCGCATCCAATAAGTTAGCACATATATACAATATATGCTTAGGTACTATCACATATGGATGTACTAAACTTAGTACAATATGGAGTATAGGGGTATAGCATAATAATATGACAACCATATCAAGCACATGACAAATGTAATGACCATCACATAGCCTTGCATGTCTCACTTAAATGTTGTTGGATATACGATAACTCTTATGACCCAACAGTTGGTCAGCGATTACTCAACATCACGGATGCTCAACTAATGCATACATAGATGGTAGGGATGGACACACATAGATGTCCAACAATACGGGTGCATACAGATTACCCGGGTACACACGGACTACCATTGGGTACACACAGACTACCATATCCCTACAACGAGCAACACAACCACAAAATTAACCATCGATCCCTTAGCATATGTATTGATAGTAGAACCACCTCATGTTCTACTCCACAAGCTATTACACATAACTTGTTCTCTCATTCTACTAATAGATGCCATAGTCACTCGCCACATAAAGTCATCAAAGTCGCCATAATTCATTGGTTGCTACTTGAACCCCAAAGTCGTCGTGAGTTGCCCTCGAGTTGTTCGCCTCTACTCCAAGCTAACTCCTAAAAACCACCAAGTCCCCTATGCCTACCATTCAACAAACAATGTGCTTGAAGCAAATGATCAAAACTCCACTCCACAAGCTTTAATCGATCCTTCACTTAATCGGATCGAAACTATTGGGCAATCAGACTAAAGCAACAACGGACAAGATTTCGGGTCCGATACCCTCAGCCGAACCAACTTCTCTCTGCGTCTTCACTAGCGTGGCCTGGAGCAGCTCTGCCACCAATCTTAAGTCCACCACTATCAAACATAGATTCTTGTTCGGTAGCCTATCATCAATGGGCCAGCCACCACGACCGGACCAACCACCATGTGCCTACTATTTGATGCCGAACAAGGCTCCAACGAACCAAATTCTTATAGCATTTCTATTGCTTTAATGTTTGCATCGATATGATCTCTACACTTGCCACTTCAAACTGCATGCATCTTCTATTCGTCGGTGCAATCCCAAACACTCTTGTGCCGATCCATCGAAGTTTGATTCTATGTTTACAGATCCCTTGTCCTTTGTGTATCCAGTCGAAGAGCACATAACTACTGCTCCTACATGGAGACCCTCGACCATTGAGTCATCCATCACCTCTTTTTCACTCCAATGAGCATTTACAATATTTAAACATACAAAAAATATCCAAACAAGCACTAAACACATTCAATCATAATTAAAACATACAAATCTACATCAAATCATGGCAAACCCACTTAAAACACATCCATAACATAACCTAACATCTCTACGATCAACTACACACCAAACCAACATGATTAAATCATTAAGTCTTGTTTGTACTTTAGGTTTGATTTTAAAATAGTCCCAAAACATATTTTTGACTAAAAAAATAGTTCCAAAACATGTCCAAACTTATAGATACATATATAGTAAGTTGTGAGATGATAAATCACTCACCAAACACCCAAAAATCAATGATTTGCACGTATAACGAAGCAAATTTGAGAATAGACAGGAAATCCCTAAAATTTCAAGTTCAAAAATGTTTTTTTGGAAGTCTCTAGCTGAAATCCTTTCTAATTTACCTTAATCTAGGCGTTTTGCTTGACTTGGAAGAGATTAGGGATGGTTTTGGCTAAAAAATATTTTAATGGAGGTTTAGATCTATGTTTGGGATGAATAAAAATGATTTAGGGAGGCTATGGCAGCAAATAACCCTAAAACCCAAAACAGGTTATTTGGCATCACCCAAACCTACTAATTACCCATTGAGCTATCCCAAAACCGTCTAACTTCAAATTGCCTTATCTCCCTAATCGTAAGCCCGAAACGATATTATAACCAGTCTACGAAAAGAGAAACCATCATATCTTTCTAATAGGAGTGGTCTCGTACCATAACTCAGCTCCTATCAAAAATTATAGCTATTATAAGATTTCAAGGGTAGAATTGTCCAATAAAAATTTTAACGGTAAAGAATGTCACTACATAATATTTCCCAAAGTTATAATGTCAAACAATCCAATACGAATTTTAAAATAATATCGCATGATCCTTTGATACGTAAGATGCAGGTCGTTATGAGGAAGAAGTCTCCAGTTATTAGAAGCTAAAGCAAAAGGTGTAGGGGTTGAAAATCTAGCTGGAGGAGAAAGCAATGGAGATCGGCGATCTCTAGAATTTCCTCCTTCAGCACCAAAGTTGCCTAACCACCAAAGCTAGCCAAGCGGTGGTGAAAAGGGAGAAGATAAGTGAAATGGCCGACTGACCATTATGCTAAAGCAGTTTCTCACTACCGGTTTCCATCTTCTACTGGCATGTAATTTCTATCTACGCAAGAAATTGGTAAGGTCCATTAGGAGGTGGTGATGGATGTGATTAATGGAGGTCGCACTCTTCCTGCAATCGTCAAGTCAAAGCATATTGTTTCACTTATGGCGAGCCCCAACAACTAAGCTCCAAATCCTAAGGTCCTTGAAGAGGTAATGCATGATGATGATTGTCATATTGTAGAGCCTACTTCTTAGCTTTTTTTCTTTTCTTTTTGTAACTCATTAAACATATTTTAATTGATGAAGATTCCTTTTTTTTCAACTCTTGTGTGAATTTTGATGTTTTTACTTAAATAAGCATGCATGTATCCGAATTTGACTACTAAGTGTTGTACATGTGTGACGCCCCACCTCAATACCCACGCTAGCCAAGGACACTACGATGTAGTGCTGTCAACTAGCGCGGAGAATAAGGCTATTGAGGAGCGACCATCCATGTAATTGATTATCACACGGTGGCTATAAAATAATCTTCGGAAACAAACATAGAAATAAACATAACACAAAGCAGTCACAGACATCCATATCACAAAGGCGGAAGAAGATATGAATATATAACTAACACATGAAAGTGTACATCAGAGTAGTGGTCAAAAAGTTCCACAATAATACAAAAGAATAGCAACATGTGCTATACAAAAAGAATACAACTATGAGTCTATATCTCAAGTGTATACAACAAAAACTGCTAAACTAAATAGTCAGCCAAAAGTCAGAGTAGCAAATCCCGGAAGGAAGTCAAGCAGAAGCACCTGTAACATCTCGGTCTGACCCGAGTATTATTTAAGAAAATAATAAACGGATCAGTCTAACTATAAATATCAGATGACATGATATAGAATAAAAGATATGGCATAAACATAGAATATCCATACAGACATACTACTATAAGTATGAAAATGATGATCAACAGGAGATCAACCGATGAGAAATGATCAATATCACGAGAATCTTCTCAAAGATCCAAAGAGGGCATCATACCCTAAACTTGTACTCATAACAAGTCAATGACATAAAAATCCAGAAATCAAACAAGAAATCCAGAAATCATAAAAAGAGAAAGAGGCCTATCACATGATGGTTCGAAGACCATGGGGCGCTACCCCATATGTGTGAGTCGGAATCACACTAATTGAGGCCTAGGCTAACCAAAAAGCAAAAAGGTATGTGTGAATGGAATCACACAAGTGGTGTCTAGCCTAACCTCGCAAACAAAAAAAGATATGTGTGAGTCGGAATCACACTACTGCGGTCTAGACTAACCTTGCGGACAAAGAGATATGTGTGAGTCGGAATCACACTACTGCGGTCTAGTCTAACCTTGCAAACAAAGAGACATCGCACAATTGCTAGTCTAAATCATAAAATGATCATCATGATCAGCGAGAAGTGTCAATCACACCAAGCTAGTAAATATATGAGTTTAGCTTCATGTCCCATAACCACTTGCTTAACTTAAATATTTACGAACAAGCTGTAAATCTTCACTAGGAAATTGTCACGAAAAGGGTTCAATCGAACAAGTCCAAGAGCTAACCGACGAAGTGAACGCAAGCGTTTCATACCACTCGTTTTACTAAGTCGTTTAAGTCGATTTCTCATTCGAGTGAAGTAAAGGCTTATATATATTAGTAGATTGGAAATCGGTTTGAGAAAACGAACTTTTGATATTAAAAATAGTATTGAAATCGATTTGATGAAAGAGTTTTGATATTTACTACTAGTATTAAAACCTTCATATCTTTAAAGTGACAAGTCATAAAACGATTGTTGGAACAATCTATCACAAAAATTCACATTCGGAGACGTGAATAAAATCCAAGGAAATCAGCTCAAAATGCATCAAAGTGGAAGTTCTGATGAATGCTTTTCAGATAAGATTGCCTACGCAGAGTAATACGGGGGTCCAGGGGGCAGCGCCCACGGCGGGGTGCGGGGCAGCGCCCCGTCACGGTACGACCTAGTGAAGGCAAGCGGTCCAGCGACCTAAGGAAAAATAGGTCATACGACCTAAGGAAATCGCGAACTAAAAAGACCAAGTGTAAGGTCGGCGACGACCTACGACTTACAGAGTCCTGCGACCTAAGTGGGATGCGACTTAGTGGGGCATAGGTCGGAGACGACCTACGACTTAAGGTCAAGCGACCTAGAGGGTCGAACGACTTAACTGGAGGATAAGTCGGAGACGACCTACGAGATATACTGGCCGACCTAACTCGAGCGACTTAAAGACTTAGCAGGGTCGAGCGACTTACGAGCTACGACCTAAGGTGACGAGGGGCGTTAGATCGGAGACGACCTAACACTTGACTCGCGAACGACTTATGGAAAAGAAGCTTAGGTCGGAGACGACCTACGAGATAAGCCAGTGCGAGCGACCTAAAGTTTGCCTGGGGGATTATAGGTCGGCAACGACCTAAGACTTAAGGGCGAACGACCTATGACTTAAGGGCTATACGACCTATGACTTAAGAGCCATACGACCTAGGACTTAAGAGCAAATACGAGCTACGACTTAAGCTCAAATACGAGCTACGAGCTAAGGTCCATACGACCTAACGACTTATCCCAGTACGACCTAAGCCAGGACGAGGTAGCTGAAGGCAACGACCTAACTCTTAACTCGCGCACGACTTAGCACTTAACTCGCGAACGACTTAGCACTTAACTCGCGAACGACTTAGCACACCCAGAACGACTTAAGGCCTGGAACGACTTATGCTCCGTGTGACTTTTCAACACGAACGACCTACGACTTAGGCTTAACTCGCGAACGACCTAGCGAAGGCAAAACGACCTAAGTGCAGTTTTTTCACCAAAAACACTAAAATTTTGAGTTTTTCACCAATCCAATCCAAATCAAATGCAAATGCTGATGCTAAAATGATAGGGAACCATTCCCAACAGTCCAAGATAGATATAGGCAAGATGTGAGATCAAAGATCTCACCTTTTCCACGAAATTGATGTTGGAGAGCTTAAGAGCAAAGCAAGAATCAACCCCTAGCTTGAATCTATGTTCTTCACCTTGAATTCGGAGTTTGATGTTGAATTTACTAAAGATCTCGAGCTTGGAATTTTAATTTCTCTTTCCCCCCACCATTTTTGAAGAAGCTTGAAGTGTTTGATGAAGTGATGAAGAGAAGAGGGGGTTGGGCTGAGTTAAGAAGGTGCAGTCCCAACCAAAGTCACAAGTGGGAAAAGTGATGAAAATTTCACTATCTCCAAACATATCGAAGTTTACACTCAAAAAGATCGCAAACGTCATTTTGAACTCAATGGGGGTGGTCTCGAGTCCTAATTTGACCGTATGCAAAAAGTAGCTTTTCGGACTAACATCCGACTAACGATAAAATATTTAAATATAAAATCGATAGATATGCGGGTTGTTACAACATGTTTCATTGTTTTAAGGGCAATGTGAATAGCGCCCTAGGTTCAACAATGCTAGCTGAGAACAAACACTTAGAGAAATTTGAATCTTTGCAGATATTTCAGGAAGAGTACTTGTATGTGTAGTACATGTACATTTGTAATAGAGTTAAAATGAATAGGGTAAGAAATTTAATTTGGAACTAAGCCTTGTAGTTGGCCTTATCTTACATGGGGGTTATTGAGGCGCAGTGTTGCCTATTCGTTTGTATGCCCCAAAAGTGGTCGGGCGACTTGTTTGGACAGTTGTTCTTGTATGCATAAATACTTTGTAAATTTATATATATATATATATATATATATATCAACATAGGGTGTTTGTTGCAAGATGCCCAACCCCACCAAGGTGGAGTCGTCCCGTTAGAGGGGGCAGGCAAGGTCTTTGGTGCCTAACTCCATTATGATAAGCCTGCTCCATCAGAGCGAGCAGACAAGGTCTTCTGTGGCTAGCTCTACAGTGGTGGGGTCGATCAGTCAAAGGGAGCGAGCAAGGTCTGGATGTCCTGGTCCTACTAAGGTGGGGCCACTCCAACTTGGTGGAGCGAGGATCACTGTAGATGCAAGAATCGAGACTACTATATAGGTGATTCCGCCATCAGTTCGCCAATGCCATGTGTCTGCTCTTGGGGGAATGAGCGATAAAACACGGAAGCAGGAATCATGACCACACTTGGGTGGTCATCCCATCTTTGCGTTGGTGTCACTAAGAAGGGGTCACTCTTGGGCGATGCTTACCTTTAAGTGCAGTCTTGACCATGGGTGCTAAAGTCACATGATTTCATCATTGTTGTCTAATAAAATTTTAAAGTAAACTCTTTTATTTAATACATAAACTACAAGTGTTGGGTGCCTTGTAAATTTCGCTTACAAAAGTATTTGCATCATACATTTGGCTTCCAAGAGTTTACACCTAATAAGCCCAGAGGTGCTCTAGGTTCTCAGTCAGGGAAGTAGGTGTCATCAGGGATGAGTGAGGTGGTATGCTCCATTGGATAAGGTGGCACTATCCTATAACACCCCATAAATATAAAATAATAATATAAATATTTATTAAAAGGTAAAATGGCAATTTTACTAAAAAGGACAAAATAGGAATTTTTATAAATGAATGAATTAAACGATTAAGCTCTGCATAGAGCATAATTTTCTGGTCATGTTTGACTATTTGAATGTCAAAATCGGATACATAGATGGGGATGTATAGATAAAAGAATGTTTTTGTCCAAGCTGGGATGGTTAGGTCTCATAGCCCATTAGGTAATAATATTCTTTCCCAACTCAGAATGGAACATATGTTGATTTCACTCTCCATCTTCCTCTCTTCAAAAAGAAGAAACCATAAACCTAATTTTTTGATCTACAATTACTTCACCAATTTTAATAAAATTTAAGTCTAAACGGAATAAAGTGAAGAGTGAAACAAGAATATACTAAAATGAAAGTGTTTCGTGGAGTTTGGAGATTAGGGCTAATTTGAATAGTGGAGAAAAAGAAGAATTCCATTAAGTTTGGAGGTTAGCTGGGTAATCAGTAAGTGGGTATCTATTTACTTTGTTATATAATATCATATATGCTCATATTTTTATAGCTTATCTTAGATTAATTGTCGTTATTAATATGGATTCACAAATATATGTTAAATTGAAATGTTTATATTAAAATTTGGATTTATAAATGATAATTGGCATTTAATATTAAAACATGACCCTTGTTTAATAAAAGAAGAAGAAAATAGATGGAAAGAGTGAACATAATTAAGTATCTCTATATGAATGAATGGAAATAGCATATAATATGATTTAAATTATTATAAATATTTATAACTATCATTTTGAAAATGGGTATGAATTACAATATGGATAAAGAAGATGAAAGAGAAGATTATATTGAAATGAATATAATTAACCAATAGGATGTAAAAATAAAGAAGTAACTCAAATGTAACTCGCCGACTCAAGTGACCGAATTATCAAATTGAGTTTACCACTCGATAGCTCGGATAAAAGGGCACGAAAGGAGCGATCTCTCATATACACTACTGTGGGTCAATAGGGATACATTACAATACCTGAATATATTTGAAATAATACGTATCTTATCTCGACACAAAGCAAAATATGAGTTGTCTGAAAAAAATACAGTATTAGAGACACAAATAGAATTTTCCCAACTAACAGAATCAGAGTGAATAAAAATGTTGAATTTTGTGTTATATCTAAAAATTTAACACATTATCCTATATATATATACACACACAACTCATAATACAAGTACACCATTATCATCCAATACAACTGAGTCTTAATGTAGGCAAAACAAGTACTCTCCATCGTTATCGACTCCATCTCCATATCATAGCCCACAAAGCACATACAGTCGTGATATCAAACTATAAAACAACCTCAGTGATCCAAGGTTGTTGAACAAATAAAAAACCCCGCGTTAGGCTAGAAATCCAGTTGTGAGTGTAACTGAGCTCAAAATCATAAGATAGTGAGTGTCAGGTTTAAATATAACTCTACTTGGTTATAAACACAACTTTTTTCGCTATAGGCTACCCATATAAATTTCTATATAAGCTCCATAATCAAAACCATCTTTAAAATAGATTTCCAAATTCCTTTTCTTCCAAATCATTTTCGCAAAATCATTTCAAAATGGATTTCCAAATCACTTGAAATTGTATACTAGAGATTTGCTTTGCAGACGATGTTAAAATACTGGTTTTATATACATATTATTTACAAAATATTTCCCAATTTTTATAAAACCAATCTTTGAAATATATTTTCCAAATCAATTTGAAAAATCCAATTTATCCAAAACACCTATCCAAAAATTGTGAAAAACTTATTTCCCATTTATTAGTTTAAAATTGCTACTTTTCAGTTATTGAAACTAGTTTTGTAATATTCAACAATTTCATTAGTGCTATATTTCAAAATACAATATGGTTTCTGTAAATCTTGTACAAAATAAATATTTTCTTATTGTAAACGTCTATCATAATAATTCATAACAAATCATCTGCAATCGACACCCAAGGAAGAAACCTTTTAATCTAACCCTACGATCTAGGCTCCACATATACCAAGCATTACCACTAAGCGAAATATATATATATATATATCAAAAACGATAATATTAAATTGGTTTATATAACAAGTAGCCAACCAATTTTAGAAAGGTAAATTCACCAAAAACTATTTCTAAATGGGAAAATACACAAAATCATTATTTTATTCCTTTCAACTAGGAAATTATCGGTAGTAGAAATACTACCGAAACACCTCTGGTTTACTTTCCATAAATCACTATATTTTACGGAATCAATATTTCATGATATCTAACATTTCAATTTCATAATAATAATAATAATAACCCAATGTTAAAACTTAAAATATTTTTCCTTGGTTTTTTTTTGAGGAACTTTTTTTCCATAGATTAACAGAGCTATTGGGTGTGACAGACTCTTATCAAAACGATGCTTGATTCTGCTTAACAAATAGAATGTCACTATTATGAAATGTCCAATTCAAATCATGATTGTATATATATGTTCATATATACACATACTAATTTTTCACAATCATCCTAATCAGAGCATAAGCAACACACAATATTAAAAGCAGTCACTTTAAAATTTCATCTCATTTAATATTCATCAATAAATATATTTATAGTATTCATCACATAGGATTTAAATTCAAATTCAAATTAAATCTCTTTACTTTCTATTGAAAAACAATAATAATTTAAATTCAACTTTACTTCCATTATTTTCTTTTCAAAAGTAATTTAAGTAAAATTTCGTTAGTGCAAAAATCCCAAAAATTTTATTTATTTCAAATTTATAAACCAAAGAAAAATCATTTTAAATATTATTTTCACCTCATTTCTTTTTAGACAATATAAAATTTTCTTCACAAATATATTCAGTATTTTTGATATATTTAAATAAATTCAAACCTGAAAATTAATAAATAAAAATATAATCACCATTATGAATAATTTTTAGAAATAGTTCTAAAAGTGCTAGAATCATTAGAACAAGTTTTAAAAAGCAATCGAAATCAATTCAACTTTGGAAAATATTTTATTCATAATACCATTTCCTTTTAATATAAAAATGTTATCAAATTCAAAAATAAATCATCATTTATCAATTCAATTTATATTTTGATATTCAATTGAATATGATATCGATAGTATATCAAAATGGTAGAATTTAATATTTCGTTACTAATATGTTAACTTATTAAATTTCATATAAATAATTGTGAATATTAGGCACACATCCCTAAAACCAAACTTAATTCAAAGCCGGTCCTTGTCAAAAAATCATACTTTCTACGTCCTTATTTTTGTTTTACGCCTATTTTTTCCCTAAATTACCCCTGCACTTCAAAGTCGAGCCGTGTTTCTTCTTCTTCTTCAGTTTCTTCTAATCAAATTAGAAGCCGAGTTGAGTTTTCTTCAAACAAGTGTTTAATTCTCGATTTCAATAAAAAAAACTGCAACTATTTGAAGATGAATCAATCTTGTTTACAAAAATATGAATTGTTTTTTATTTTTTATGGATTGTTAGTGTTGTTTTGATGTTTAAATTCATTAATTATAATGATAAATGGTTGTAGTTGATATTTGAAGTTATGTGCATAAATACTGCAAATATTACCTAGAATAACATTCATACAGTTCTTTCCTGCAATTATTTTTAATAGTTGCTGGAAAATCAGCAATTTTTAAGATTATTTGCAGACATTGGTGCGAATTTTCATAATAATTGCAAAAAAGTCAGCAAATATTGGGAATATTTGCATATAAATATGCTTTTATTTAGGAATTTTCCTCTACAATTATTCACTTAAAATTTAGCATATATTGATAATATATACTTGCTGAAAAATCAGAAATTATTCCCTTAAAATCATTTGTATTCATCTTTGTATGCAATTATTCAAAATAATTGCAGAGATGTATGCAATTATTATGTATAATTGCATTTATGTCTGCAATTCTTCTGAATAATTTGCATGTATATCTTAAAAATTTGCAATTATTCCCAATAATTGCAGAAGTTGGTGCAAATATTGTGAATAACAGTAGAAAATAACAGTTGAAAAATCTGTAATTTTTAAGAATATTTGCAGATATTGGTGCAAATATTCAGAATAATTGCAGAAAAGTCGGCAAATATTGGAAAATTTTGCATATAGATATGCATTTCTGTAAGAATTTTTCTCTGCAATAGTTAATTTTAATATATTGCATTAGGAAGATGAATTTTATCTTCATAATTAAGAATACATGCATAAAAACTGCATTTACCGAGAATACTTGCAAATATGTGCATTAGAAACTGCAATTAGTGAAAATACATGCATAAAAATTTGTAAATATTCCAACATTTGCAATATTTCTGCATGTATTCTCAATATTTGCAGAAAAATATGCAAATATTGAGAATACTTGCATGAAAAACTTCAAATAGTGTTAATTTTTGCATTAAAAAATCTAATGCAAATATTATGAATATTTTTACTTTTTTCTACAAATATTATGAATAATTGCAGTTATGGCTGCAATTATTCTTAATAATTGCAGAAAAATCTACAAAATTTGAGAATATTTATTTATAATACTGCATATATATTCGGTACATTTGCAAAAAATATAATAATATATGTTGAAGCAGCAAGTGTTTTTTTAGCAAGTATTCATTATTTTTACTTTTATATGCCATTATTATGAATACTTGAGGATATAGCTGCAATTATTCTGAATAATTGCAGAAAAATCAGCAAATATTGTGAATTTTTGCTTACAATATTGCAAATATGTATAGTTTTTGCAATAAAGCATGTAATAATGTTTGCTAGAGCTGTAAGAGTGTTTTATCACGTAATCAAATTTTTTACTGCAAATATTCTATGTATTTACAACTAAAATTGCAAATATTAAGAATATTTGCAGAAAAACTGCAAATATTATTAATATTTGCATTTTTAGCTGCAAATATTCTTAAATTGTTGCTGATATATTATAATTTTTTAATTTTTGAAGAATGAATTCGTTTTCATACAAATTATTGTTTTCTTTTGCTATTTCAATTTTAATGTTTGATTTTGATGTTCTAATTAATTATACTTTCCATTATTTGATTTCAGATTCTTCTTGATTAATTAAAATGAGTATTTGGTTTCGTTTTCCTTCTAAATCAATTTTCTAGTCACCTTGATTTCAGTTTATTCACTAGATTATGATTCGATTTTGTTTACTGATTTCATTTCCATAGGAACGATGAAGTGCAGAGAGAAATTACAACAGATGGGTACTTTTGTCTTTTAGATGGTCTAATTTTAAAAACAGGGACCAGAAATGTGACGACCGCCCATGACCCCTGCACCAAACCTAAAGATAGTGCGCTGTAAAGTGTGCCAGGCGACCATGGACGATTGTCAGGATAAATTAAAACAACAGAATCTATCGTATTACTCACAGCGCATGGACAAAATACAATAGAATATATATATAGTGAAGTTTCACAGATCAGAATCTCATCAATAAAACTTCATAATAGTTTGATACAAACATCTGAATAGTCAATACAACAAGCCTCACTACATAACACTCAGAGAATATTCAAAGCAGTGGAACATCCAGTACATATAGTAAGAAAACAATATGCAATACTCCAGCTCGTCTTCGTCATCAGCATCGTGGGAAGCAAGAACAACACCTGTCACCTGCTACCTAGTCTGCCCGTCCCCAAATGGACGAACAGCCCAAGGCAATAAGAGTTAAAACATAAAGCCTTGAGTCAGACAACAGTCTTAGTGAGCGGTAAATTAACTAACAACATACCAAAAGAGCATAAAGGAAAAGGAATAGGAATACAACCCTCCCACTCCACCTCTTTCTACAGTGATAGCCCCCAGACACACACTAAGCAGAAGCAAACATAGCAAAGCATATAATTTAAAGTAAAGCAATTATCACTTGAGTCAAGGGCGATGTTTCCCAAGTACAAACCCCCAAGGCATAAACCAAGATCAGATAAGCACCCAGAAAATATCGCTCTTGAGACCGAATGACGATACAACCAAACATCCATGACTCTGGCTATCACTGTTATCGTTGCTTTGATATCATCGTCAATTTGAATGACCGGCACATTCTTTCAGCCGTCCGTCAAGGGCTAATGGAAACCCCAGTTCTAGACATAACTCTGCACGTCATCGTGACCCGTGCCTAGGACTATCGAATCTGCCCAGAGTACTTGACTATCAATCATTAGCCTTCAGGGACTATCGAATCTGCCCAACGTACTCTTGCTTTGAGCATGCTAGAACCTTCAACAACGATGAGATCTCAGCCTTCTAGTCATCCTCCTCGACGACTATTTCCATACTAGCTCAAGCGCCTCTCGAGCAACCCATTATCCTCTAACTCGAACCATTTCACCGAGTTATCAACATGCTTGGAGTGATCCCGTCTGGATTAGACCAAGACTATCTCATATCATACTTCGCCTCATCATCATCATAGCAAAGTCTCATCTCAACATCATCATCAAATCTATCCATATGAGCTTCATCATCCACCACATATGCCACAAGCAGCTTTCCTAATTCAAGAGCCTTTCCCTTAGCTTTTGAGTCATCTTTGGTCTAAATCAAATCATAAATCATCTAATTCATAGCAATCAATCAAGTCAAACATTAATCCAAGTAAACAAGCATTCAAATATAAGCTAAATGGACAATATTAACAAGAATGGCAATTTCGTAAATAAAGAGTTGAAAGTCTAACAAGCATGAAAACATGAGAAATATCTCTACAACTTGATGAATGAACTTGCATAGGTTAATCATGTAGTAAAATGGTTGTCAAATCATCATGAACAATGGATCTATATGGATCTACACTTAGGTTTACAAAAATGCATGGAAATCACTACTTTAACACAAAATCAAGCCAACGATCTGATATACTCTTTTGGATCCGTGTGAGAGATAATCACCACTCACCAAATCACCACTCACCAAATCACCTAAAAAACCCTAAAAGCAACACACTTCAGATCTGGACAGCGAAGGATCTAACCCGATCTATCACGAATCCGCTTCAAACGATGAAATCTCTCTTCGATGGATGAAGATCTTCAATCTAAGCTCTTGAATCTTCAATTTGATCTTCAACTTGGATGGATGGAATCACTAGATTAGAGTGGAGAAAAGAAGTGAAGAAGTGTAGAAGTCGAGCTCTCAAAATGGCAGCACTTCGTCGCTTCGAAATCCGGATCCCAAAAAGTGAGAAAAACCTTCCTATTTATAGCTGATTTTACCTTAGGTCGTCTGCCTTCATAAGTCGTCCCCGACTCACGACTTACGACTTAGTGAGACAACCCATCCTATGACTTAACAGACCATACGACCTACAACTCAAGAAAGCCTACGACCTAAAAACCCCACGACTTAAGACCTTCGACTTAAGTACCCATGCGACCTAACGACTCAACTGAGATACGACTTATGACTTAGCGGCTTAACTCCTAAGTCGCTCACGACTTAACAACTTCTAGGTCGCTCACGAACTAACACAACGCAGGCGCACGACCTATCACCACGCGACTTACGACCTATCGAAGATGCGGCTTAGCGACTTAACACTACACGACTTAACACAGAAACGACCTAACGCTTAAGCCCTTACGCGACCTACTACAGAAGCAACCTAACGACTTAAGACCTACGACCTAACACTCACGCGACCTAGCTGGGTTACGACCTAACTCTTAAGTCGTCTGGACGACTTAACTAACAAAGGTTGCTTACGACCTAACTACTACCCTTAGGTCGTTAACTTGCTAACTCACTTAGGTCGTTGCCGCTAACTTCTTAGGTCGGAAATCCTATAGGTCGCCTATTTCCTTAAGTCGTCTACGATCTAAGCCTCAACATATGACTTATCTATCATACGACCTAACTGCTTAGGTCGTTCCAACCTCTTAAGTCGCTCCACTTCTTAGGTCGTCTACTACGACCTAACCACCATACGACCTAAGACTTAAACTCTGGACAACTTATCAACAATGCGACCAAATGACAACTGCTTTACGATGTTTTGATCCGTAAAAATACGGGTCGTTACAAGAAACTTATCTAAAAAACAGATAGATGTTTTGTGTATTTGCAAACTATATGAGGGATGTATGCCAAACAATCCCTAAATAATTCAAATCACTCGTTTTAATAAATTTTCTAATGTCCAAAATAATCAATACATATTATATATCTACCAATCAACTATATATAATTCAATTCATAAAATCATCGATCAAACAATTAACCATCAATCATCTACTAATAATAGTCGAGGCTATCAAGCCATCATTATTGTCATTTAATATAAAATCAAACAAAATTATAAAGAAAAGTTTTATTTAACTCACTCAACGTTAAAATTGTATACAGTGGAGACTTAACCCACAAGGATTTTATCGTATTTGTATTTAAAATATATATTGATTAAATAAATCAAAATAGGGTAGTTTCACTCACTATGTATATTAATTAAAACAACAAGTTAACTCATTTTCATATACCGATGTTAAACCCTAGCCACACATTGTCTCCTACTAGTTTGCATTGCCACCCGTCGGACGCGCGTGCAACCCTCCAACTTCCATCACCAGCACTTTGCCACATAGCCCAAATCATGTTGCCAACTCCTCTTGTAACGCACTATGGTCACAGCCCCTATCACACCTCATCACCTCCTTTGTTATGCCTATTGTCGCAACAAATTGAAGCATGCAACACCACCTCCTCTCGCATTTGTGTTGCATTTTTGTTTTATTTTGAAATTGTGAATTGCATTATGGCATGAGAAGGAGGAAGATTGGGATGGGTTTTCTAAAGTAGGTGAAGCATAGGCAGTAGAAAAGGAGATAAGGATGGGGATTAGTGTACTTTAGGTTTAGATATTATGCCT
Source organism: Allium fistulosum (assembly GCA_030737815.1). Classification (NCBI taxonomy): domain Eukaryota; kingdom Viridiplantae; phylum Streptophyta; class Magnoliopsida; order Asparagales; family Amaryllidaceae; genus Allium; species Allium fistulosum. Next base: position 867,855,871 of record CM060902.1, read on the forward strand.
GAAATTTTGATTTTAACTCTTATTTTCAAAGTACCTTTTATCCTTCAATTTATTTTAACCATTTAAAAATCAAGAAATTCATTCAAGTTAATGCAAAACTTTTCCATATTTATTTCTACTCGGACAAATTTTTGACGATAAAAGTACCGCTTTTAACCCATAACAATTTTAAAATAAATATTTATTCCTCAAAATAAATTTCAAAATTCACAAATGTATTTTTGTTTCACAAATATATATTTTAAATGACTTTTATATTCATAAAACATAATTCAAACTCCAGCTTTGAGTTTTAAAGTAATATTTTCCCTTTTATTATCAAATAAATCCAAAAATTCAATTCATTGTATCAAATTCAATAAAATATCCAAAACAACTTCTAATTTTATTTATAAAAAAACGCCTTTTAAACATTTAAAACTCAGTTTAAATCTCAATTCCAGAAATTAAATTAAAATATTCAGTTAAAATCCCAAATTTCATTTTAATATGTTTATTTATTGACAAGCACCATTGTCTAAGTGGTTAAGTGATTCGGCTTTGGTGCGAGAGGTCACAAGTTCGAAACATGCGTAGCGTGATTCGAACATTTATTGACATGTGATACGTTTTCCCAATGACATGTTGTATATAATGTACCATTTCAAAAAAAAAATATGTTTATTTTTTTTTGAACAGGGATGTTACCGACTCCTCTTCTTAAGGAAATTGCATCCTCGCAATTTGTTGGAGAGTACTATAACAGTTCAAATCATATCATCGTATTGCAGCAAATGCAACAATCAAGCACATCATTTTTTACTGCACTTTCACTATGCCACTTTGATGAGACCTCATATAATCTATATCGTTTATTATAATTTAATTTGTTGACATAACTATACATAAGAAAAGAAAACAGTTCAGTTATTTTAAGTGTATCATACAATATTGTAAATATAACGATCAAAACATGTATAGCTTTCAATATTTCTTTCAAAAAAAATTCTTAGATTTCAAAATGTGTAAATTTTTCAAAATTTTCCAAGTTTTGAATTTTTTTTGTCAGAGTCATCTTCGTATAGAGAGGCTTTCGAACATTTACGTTATGAATATGTAAATATACACGATTAAACTATGATCGGATTCATTATATATATATATATATATTATATAAGTGTAAAACGTACCTTATTTAGCATTATTAAGCGAGTTCACTTAATTTACTAAAAGTATATGCTAAATTTATCCATATAATCTTATGTACCTATATGTAACTCAAACAAATATTAAAACATTGTATATGTATATTTATAACCATTTCTAAAATGGAAATAATATGTAGGCTCACTTCATTAATTTCAGTTTTTTGTCTAGAAACCATAAATTTTTGCATAACTTTCAAATAAAAGTTGTTACTTATTGTCTTAGATTTTTGGAAAGTACAAGATCATCAAAAACGGATAAAAGGCCTAAAAGTCCAGGTCAAAATACATGGTGTTGAAATTTTGAAAATACTAAGAGCAGGCTAGAGTTTTTAGTTCTTCTTCAAATAGGTTTTATTCGCTAACAAAAATTATTCCATTTCAAAATGCCTTTCAAAAGAAAAATGATTCACCCAAATCGGACAATATAATTAAAAGTTATGTCCATAATGATAACATATGTCAAAGTGGGTTATTTTAAAATGACTATTGCTTTGAAAATATTTCACAAGTTTGAATTCAAATCTTTCTTAACTCTATATAAAATCGTATCCTTGACTCCTTTCAAATTCTTCACATCAACATAATTTGAAAATCATAATACTCTTTCATTTTAATATAAAAATCATTTAAACTATCAAATTCAATAATAAATTATCATTTATCAATTCAATTATATTTTGATATTCAATTTAATTCGTTGTCGATAGTAATTAAAATGGTAGAATTCAATATTTTGTTATTAATATCTTAACTCGTTACATTTCATATAAATAATTCAAATCACTCATTTTAATTAAATTTCTACGTCCAAAACAAATAATAACATAATATATAACATAACATTCAACCATATATAATTAAATTCAAACAATCATTGATTAAATAATAAACCATCAATTATCTACTGATAGTATTCAAGGCTACCAGGCCATCCTTATTGTCATTGAATATAAAATCATACCAAATTATAAAGAAGAGTTTTAGTTAACACACTTAAGCCTAGAATTATTTACAGAAAAGAGTTAACTCACGAAGATTTTATCATATTTGTATTTAGAATGTATTAACAAAATAATCATAATAGGGTAGTTTCACTCACTATGTATATTAATTAAAACAAGGAAGTTAAATCTCTTTTATTTACTGACGCTAAACCCTAGCCACACACTATCTCTCGCTAGTTTGTGTCACCGCCTGCCTGATACGCATGTAACCCTCCAGCATCTATCGTCAGCACCTTGCTGCATAGCCCAAACAGCGTCGCTAACACCTCTTGTAACACGCTATGATTGCGGCACCCGTCAGACATCATCGCCTCCCTTTCTCTACATGTTGTTGCTGCCAATTGAAGCTTGTGGCACCCACTCCTCTCGCACTTATGTTGCATTATTTTTCATTTTGAATTTGTCAATTGTGTTAGGGTATGGGAGAGAGGAATATTGGGATGGGTTTTATGAGGTAGGTGAAGGACGGGTGGTTGAAAAGGAGATAAGGATAAGCATAGGGATTAGTGGGCATTAGGGTAAGATATTAGGTCCAACTATATAAAATGAATTTGGATTTTAACTCTTATTTTCAAAGTAACTTTTATTTTTCAATTTATTTTTAACCATTTAAAATCAAACAAATTCATTCAACTTAATGCAAAACTTTTCCATATTTTATTTCTACTTGAAATAATTTTTCAATGATAAAATATATCTTTTAACCCATAAATAATTTTAAAATATTTATTTATTCCTTAGAAAAAATTTCAAAATTCACAAATGTATTTTTATTTCACAAATATAAATTTTATATGACTTTTAAAATCATAAAACACAATTCAAACTCCAACTTTGATTTTTAAATCAATATTTTCCCTTTTATTATCAAATAAATCTAAAAATTCAGTAAAATATCTTAAGTAATTAACATTTTTTATTTCATTTATCCATATAAAACACTTTTTCAACATTTAAAACTCAATTTAAATCTCAATTACATATACTAAATTAAAATATTCAATTAAATTCGCAAAATCCATTTTAATATATTTACTTTATTTTACTTCATATAAGGATGCTACATCGATTAAATGACCATACAGACGTAGAAAGCTGTTTAGATAATGGCAATAGGAGAAATATAAAGTCCAAACAAAAATGTAAAGAGGTATGATACCCTTATGAAAAAGGAGAAAATATGTAATGAACGTAATACATACATTTGAACTTTAGAAACCAAACATCTGAAAATTTACAATAAAATCCTACAAGAATCATGCAAATTCATCTGCTTTGGTCATATGAAAATAAGGTTCAAACATTTGAAACTTTGGTTCAAACGTCTTAATCACGGGTTAGATATCTAAAATGTTGATATATATTTTTCATCGGCAAGTCAGATGTTTGAATTTTCCAACCAGCCATCTGGAATGAATTCAAATGTAAGGATTTTTAGGTCAGACATTTGAACGTCTCTAGAAGGCACTAGTTGAACCTAGACCCATAGGGTTGATATAAATGGTTAAGGGAGCTTTATCTCGACCGAGTAACAACGTTAGGACACTGGATGGTATGTGTATGGTAATATACAAGTTAATGATTATTTTGAATATGTATTGATACATGTAACTTGAAGGTAGAACTATGAAAGTATGTTAATATTGTGAAGCATATCGGTAGAAATAAGATATGCTAATGTTGTAAAGCGTATCAACACTCAAGTTAAGCTGCGATGGTACGCCAATATTGTTAAGCAAATCAGCGGGAACATGGTACATTAAATAGATGAAAAGCATATCATTCTAACGAAAATAAAACTGTGAGGGTATGTTAATATTGTTAATCATATCATCATGAATGATGTACGTTAACATAGTAAAGCATATTAATGGGAAGATAAGACTATGAGGTACGTTAATATTGTAAATCATATCGACGATAGAATAAAGATAATAGGTATGTTAATTAGTTGTAAATCATATCAAACCGAATGGTATATGATGATCTTTTTTATGTGATTATAGTTATAAGAAATGATACCGTTGAAATGCTATATATGATAGACTAACTGATAATGAAGAAAATCCCTCAGATGGTAATTGTAGGGGTAGACTGTAAAAATGTTTTCTTAGAATGTTGGTATCATATGCCTAGACATATGTTCTACCTCACCAGGCTTATGTCTTCCCCCTCTATGTTTCCATTTTGCATCTATGTTTGAAAAATTAGTAGAGATTAAAAAAGGTTGGATGTTAGATGAAGACGATGAATATCGCTAGTGTTAAATAGTTTATCCCACTTATTAGTTATATACTATTTTGGCACTTTATGTGACTATATTGAAATATGTACCATGAAATATTACTTTAGATTGATGTAATAACAATTATGTTTATTTTCAATCTGTTCAAATGGTTCTCTTATGTTATATTAATTTTGTTTCCTTCCACTATGAGTTTTGAAAATATAGTTAAAATTAGATGGCTATATATATTATAATATCATATTTTACCATAATGATCTACCATTTACGATATGTGGGATTTGAGGGTCGATTGGGACATAGAATTAGAAGGTCATGAATGATGAGTTGTTACATTTGATATTAGCACTTGGTTACGCAATTCATATAGGTTAAGAACATACTAAGGGAGCGTACTTGTTTTTGTGTGTGTGGGGGTGTAAGTAGGAAGTAAAGGTACATGTACATATACCGCTTTATTTTCCAATTATATCTAATATCTTGGGGGAGTTGCTAACGAACCCCGTTTACAGTTAGCTGAGATGGATAACATTATTGGAGTGGGTACGAGAGATGTAGCCTCAGATATCCTTGCCGTATACGTTCCACTTTGGTTCCATAGGTATCTTCAAATTATACCAATCTGGATGCGCTTGCATAATAGACACGAGGGGTAGTCCCTGTTAATCCATATATCAGGGACTTTACTAAGTTATGTGGAGACTTTCTTAGCATAGGGGGAAAACCGTATGTGGGGACTAAGTCTTTTATGGACAGAAGGCGTGATTACGCACATGTGAGATCTTTGGAATGTTGGGGTTAGATGATGCTATTAGGAGGCAACTTGCTTCTTAGCATTTATAAGGATAACTGGCGGGATATTGTAGTGGTTGAATCTAATGAAAATAAAATAACTTGGGTGATTTCAAAAGGAATTTTGAAGCCACATTTTTGTTATTGTCTGAGCAAGGAGTTTAGTTAGAAAAGTTCATTCATATACAGCAAGGAGACATGTCAGTAAAGGAGTATGTAAACCAATTCAACGGTTTGGATAAGTTTGAATTTGATCTTATGAATACCCTAGTGAAGAAGACTTTGAAATTTGCTAAGGCATCAGGGAAACCACTTTAGGATTGGATTCTTAGTCACATTCCTATGGGTGCTACATATAAGAGTTTGGTAGAGATGTCACTATTGAAAACCATTTCAAAGGAAGTAGCTAAGGAGGAGCCAAAGAAGGGGGTCCATGGTGAGAATGGATCAGAAAAGAATGAAGATATTGGTGTCAAAAGAGTGCAGGGAAAATTTAAGAAGCAAAAGGTGACATGTAAATAGTGCAACTAGAAGGGCATCTCGCCAAGAACCATAAGACTAATATGGGATAGATAAAGTGCATTAATTGCAATCGATTTGGACATGTGAAGCACCAGGGCCTAGTTGTATGTAAGAGTGAACCGGTTGTGCAAGCTTATGACCTTGAGGCGGTTCCTAGTTAGCACACCACCAGCAGCTGTGGATAAATTGAAGATAGTTTTTAGGAAGGTTGCTATTTATTTTCATTTTCCCATTCATACTTTATTTGATACTTAAGCATCTCATAATTTCATATTTAGTAATTCGATTAATGATTTGCAATTAGAGGCTCACATTGTGCACAATTGACGCAGCGGATTAAACAAAACAATCTTCGATCGGTGAAAGTAGTAATCGGTGGATTGGAAGATACTGAAATGCCCAAATTCGTTGATCCGAAGATACCGAATTCTAGCTATCCCGAACTCTTTGATCGCGCACGATACCGGGTTCAAAGATCTTCAATTCTTCAAGCGTTGATCAAGCGCACTTGATTCCGCGAATCGGCTTCTACAATCGTTGAATCGAGCGCACTCGATTAACCGAAAGAGGAGATAGGAGATTACACTCAACTACCAATTTGAATGAAAGCACACAGCAATCAAAAGAGAATTTTATTCAAAAATAAACAACCATTACAAATGACCCAACTTGCCTATTTATAGGCTACAACTCACGCGGTACAAAATATGCACAAGTCCTAAGTCGGAACCGACTTATCACGTACGACTCAAGAACTACAGACGATATACGACTTAAAATTTACAACACAATACAAGCCTTGCCGACCTACGACTCAAAAGCTACGACCTAAAAATCAAATGACTCAAGACATGTACAGAGCGACTTAGGAATTGTCGACTTAAGCCCATGCCGACTTACGACTTATAACAGAAATTACAACAGACAGTTATTCACTTAGGTCGTTGCCGACTTAACAACATATCACGACTCATCAATAGCAGTGACTTTAGAAACAACGGTCCAGATTAACTCGGCAGGAAATCCATGGCTTCAGGTTTCAGCTACATAAGATGGTTCGCTTTAAAACTGTGCGACTTAACTAAGTCGTAACTCGTTTCCGACTTATCACTTGGCTCGTTAAGTCGTTTACGACTTATCTCTTCATCAATTTGCTTTGCCTTCTTACTGAGTAACCCGGTAGGTCATCCTGGCGACTTAAGAAATTCGCTAACCCTCCTATCTTTACTGAGTCGTTGCCGAGTTATGCTAAGTCGGTCACGACTTATCGTTTTACTAGGCCGGTTACGAGTTAGGTCTTCTTTCCAGTTGAGTCGTAGCTCCTTTTCCTCTGCACTGTTAGATCGAAGACGACTCAATGCCTCTTCCTTAAGTCGTGGATGACTTATGCTTCCTTCCTTAAGTCGGTCACGACTTATGTCTTTGAAATCTTCTATCATGTTAAGTCGGTCATGACTTATACCTTGGACAAACGAGGGCTGCGCTGCATCATCCTCCCCAGGTTGAGAAAAATTCGACCTCGAATTTGTAAATTCTTCCACATCAGCTCGTTCATCCCCATGATATGGTACGAGATGTTTAACATTGAATACATCCGACGTGTACACATTCTCTGGCAGCTGCAATTTATAAGCGTTTTCATTAATTCGTTTCACGATTTTTACAGGACCAATTTTTCTGGCTTTCAACTTGTTATAAGCGCCCACTGGAAAACATCCTTTGTTAACACTGCATAAACTAAATCATCTTCGTTAAATTCAACACTCCTTCGCTTCTCATCTGCAGATCGTTTATATTTCTCATTTGCTTTCTCCAATCGTTCCTGAACGATTTTATGACATTCCGCCAATCCATCAACAAAATCAGCAGCTTTCTTAACTGTCTTCTTTGATTGTGGCACTACCGTTAAATCCAACGGACCCTTCGGTAAGCTTGAATATACTATCTGAAATGGACTGAACCCCGTGCTACGATTCACAGCATGATTATGAGCAAATTCGGCCTGACATAACTTCACATCCCAACTCTTCAGATTGTCCTGTACAAGACATCGTAACAAATTCCCCAATGATCTGTTTACCACCTCAGTCTGTCCATCAGTTTGCGGATGATAAGCACTACTAAACTTCAGCTTTGTTCCCACCATTTTCCACAAACTCAACCAAAAGTGACTCAGAAATCGAGTATCTCTATCCGACACAATAGATTCTGGCAATCCATGAAGTCGATAGACCTCCTTGAAAAACAACTGAGCAACATGAACAGCATCTGCCGTCTTCTTACAAGCAATAAAATGTGCCATTTTCGAAAATCTGTCTACCATAACGAATATAGAATCATTTCCCCTTTGAGTTCTAGGCAAACCCAAAACAAAATCCATACTGATATCCACCCATGGTTTTACAGGCACGGGTAACGGCATATATAAACCAGCATTAGTCGCAGTTCCTTTCGAAACCTGACAAATATGACAACGTTCCACAAACCTCTCTACTTCTTTCCTCATCGATGGCCAAAAGTAAGATTGTGAAATCAACTGTAATGTACGGTCTCTACCCACGTGTCCTTCTTCATGTAGCTCTTTTACGATCTTCATTCTCAAACTACCCTCCGGTATGCACAATCGATTTCCTTTGAACAGAAAACCATCTATCATTATAAACTCATCCGTTTTTCCTTCCTTGACTTTATCAATACACTTCACAAAATAAGGATCATCGACAAATAATTCTGGTATCATGTCAAACCCCGTCACTTCAACCTTCATTGTTGTCAACAAATGATTCCTCCTACTCAAAGCATCAGCCACACGATTTGTCACCCCCGATTTGTGTTTCACAACAAAAGTAAACTGTTGCAGATATGCAATCCACGATGCATGTCTCGCTGAAATCTTGTCTTGACCTTGTAAATGCTTTAATGCTTCATGATCAGTGTAAAGAACAAACTCCTTCTGAAATAGATAGTGTCTCCAGTGTTTAATAGATTGCACAACAGCATAAAATTCAACATCATATGTACTGTATCTCATCTTTGCTCCTGATAACTTCTCGCTAACGTATGCAATCGGACGTCCCCTCTGACTCAATACTCCTCCAATTCCAACTTTGGATGCATCAGTATGTAGTTCAAACACTAACTGAAAATCTGGTAATATTAGAATTGGTGCAGACGTCAAGAGTTCTTTGATTTGCTCAAAAGCAACCCCGGCTTCCTCCGTCCATGCAAACTGTTTACCCTTCATGCAATCCGTAACAGGTGCCATCACACTACTAAAGTGTGGAATGAACCTTCGATAAAATGAAGCCAACCCGTGAAAACTACGAACTTCCGTTATCGTCTTGGGTTGCGGCCAATCCCTAATCGCCTCAACTTTACTTTGGTCAACCTGTATTCCTTTTCCCGACACAACATACCCCAGAAATAAAACACTCCTTGCCATAAAGACACACTTCTTTGTAGCAGCATAGAATTGTTCTTCACGAAGAATAATTAACACTTTCTTCAAATGCTGAACATGCTCTTCTGTACTAGCACTGTAGATTAGAATATCATCAAAATAAACCACCACAAATTTCCCAATGTATGGTCTAAAAATCTGGTTCATCACCCTCGTGAATGTACTCGGTGCATTCGATAGACCAAACGGCATTACCAGCCATTCATACAAGCCTTCCCTCGTCTTGAATGCTGTCTTCCATTCGTCCCCTGGTCTAATGCGAATCTGATGATAACCGCTCTTCAAGTCAATCTTAGAAAAGATTATGGACCCACTGATTTGATCCAATAAATCATCAAGTCTCGGCATCGGAAATCTGTATCTGACTGTGATCTTATTCAATGCTCTACTGTCTGTGCACATCCTCCACGTTCCATCCTTTTTGGGTACCAATAAAGCTAGTACAGCACAAGGACTTAAACTCTCCTGCACACGCCCATGTTCAAGCAATTCCTCTACCTGCCTCCGCAACTCTTCATGTTCCTTCGGACTCATTCGATAATGTGGTCTGTGTGGCAACACAGCACCTGGAACAAGATCTATCTGATGTTGTATATCCCTCAACGGTGGCAACTCCGTTGGTAACTCCTCTGGAAATACATCGTCAAACTCTTTCAAAACTGGTTTAACTTCTTCTGGAATTTCAACTTCTTCATTACTCTCACGCCCAATTAACAAGAATACTTCCGACTCTTCTTCAACCTCCTTAACAAACTCCTTCAAAGATAACAAAGTTTTGAGCTCTTCAATCTCCTCCAACTTGTTTTCCTCCTGCTGTCGCTTCTTTGAAACTAGAGTAATCTTTGTGCCTTCAAACATGAAACTGTAACTGTTGGTACGCCCATCATGTTGTACTGCTCTATCATACTGCCACGGTCTTCCCAGCAACAAATGACAAACGTCCATATCTACCACATCACACCAGATTTCATCTTTGTATTTCTTTCCAATTGAAAAATTCACACGAGCCCTTCGTCCAACCTTCACCTCCCCGCCTTTCCTCAACCAAGCTAGCTTGTATGGTTTCGGATGTTTCTCAGTCTTCAACGCCAACTTCCTCACAGCTTCTGAAGAAATTATATTATCACAGCTTCCAGCATCAATAACAAATTTGCAAACCTTTCCCAGAATGGTACATGTAGACTGAAAAATATTGCTCCTTAACCAACTACAATCCTCCCCTTGCTTTGGTGTTAAACAGGACCTCTTCATCATAAGATTGTAACCTTCGTCTCCCGTCACTTCTTCTTCCTCCTCATCAGGTGGTGAATTGGAACATTCAGCTTCTTCATCCTCATCCTCAACCTCTGCTATCATAGCTCTCTTCTTCGGCTTTGGACATTCGCTACTTTTGTGGCCCATTTCTTGGCAATTATAACATTTGAAACCATTATTGACTTTTGTCTTTTCAGCCTCCTTCACTACTGGTCTACTGATAGGTTTAGAAACATTAGAACTCCCACCAACACCCTTCACTTGATTGTTAGAATTAGTAAACACACCACTTCCTCGTCGTCCTTGTTTCTCCCAAGCCAACGCTTTCTGATGTGCTTCCGCTACAGATCTTGGATCGAACATATTAACCATATCCTGAATCTGCATTCGCAATCCCCCAATGAATCTAGATGTCAGCTGCTCTTCTGTTTCCATAATATCATTCCTTGCAATAAGTTGATAAAATTCGTCAGCATAGTCATTCACAGTTTTCGTCCCTTGTCTCAAGTTTTGCAAACGTTGATACATCAAAGATTGATAATTGTAAGGTAAGAACATTGCTTTCATCAATTTCTTCATCTTCTCCCAAGATTCAACTTTTGACTTTCCCATCCGATCACGTGTAAGTTTGGTCTGCTGCCACCATGCCAAAGCTCTACGCCTCAACCTTGTAGCAGCCAACTTCACTCTACGATGTTCTGGAACTTCTTTGAAGTCAAAAATCTCCTCAACATTAGCCACCCAATCTAGAAACTCCTCCGCTTGCATACCACCTTTGAATTCAGGAATTTCAGTCTTCATCCCCGACTCCCACTTGTGATCATACTCAGAGTAATTTCTTCCTTGTCCTCGTCCTTGTCCTCGAACACTACCACCATCATACTCCTCTTCAAAATCAGATGTATATCGTTGTCTATCTCATCCACCCACATCTCTACTACCTTCACGTCTACCACCATCATCCCTTCTATCTACATTCCTCCGTTCACGATCATTCACATTCCTCCCACGTCCTTGATCATTTTCAACACTTCTGTCTCGATTGGAATGTGGCGAGACTCTACTACCCCCATGATTAGATTCGGGTGAAATCCTTCTCCGATTTTGATTCATCTCTAACATCATCTTCTCTAATCGTCCAATTCCTTCGTTAAGCTTTTCACTAAAGTTTTCATTAATTCTTTGCTCCATCTCATCAGCCTCTTCTCTTCGATACAAAGCTTCGACGTTTTGATGTCGATTGGCTCTCCTTGGCGGCATGATTGAAACTTTACAAAATCTTCAAATTCAAACACAATTCGAACTTTGATCCAAAATGGAATGGATCGAAAACTCCCACTTGTTGCAATTTGCGATGAACACGATGAACACAACTTCTCCAAATCACAAATCCGATCTCCAAACTTCAATACAAAGTCGAACAACTTCACTTGCTCACGGCTCAACACTTCAAGCTTCAAAATGATTAGGCTCCAAGTCTCGATCTAGCTATGATTGGCTAGAACAAGCTCTGATACCAAAACTGACGCAGCGGATTAAACAAAACAATCTTCGATCGGTGAAAGTAGTAATCGGTGGATTGGAAGATACTGAAATGCCCAAATTCGTTGATCCGAAGATACCGAATTCTAGCTATCCCGAACTCGTTGATCGCGCACGATACCGGGTTCAAAGATCTTCAATTCTTTAAGTGTTGATCAAGCGCACTTGATTCCGCGAATCGGCTTCTACAATCGTTGAATCGAGCGCACTCGATTAACCGAAAGAGGAGATAGGAGATTACACTCAACTACCAATTTGAATGAAAGCACACAGCAATCAAAAGAGAATTTTATTCAAAAATCAACAACCATTACAAATGACCCAACTTGCCTATTTATAGGCTACAACTCACGCGGTACAAAATATGCACAAGTCCTAAGTCGGAACCGACTTATCACGTACGACTCAAGAACTACAGACGACATACGACTTAAAATTTACAACACAATACAAGCCTTGCCGACCTACGACTCAAAAGCTACGACCTAAAAATCAAACGACTCAAGACATGTACAGAACGACTTAGGAATTGTCGACTTAAGCCCATGCCGACTTACGACTTATAACAGAAATTACAACAGACAGTTATTCACTTAAGTCGTTGCCGACTTAACAACATATCACGACTCATCAATAGCAGTGACTTCAGAAACAACGGTCCAGATTAACTCGGCAGGAAATCCATGGCTTCAGGTTTCAGCTACATAAGATGGTTCGCTTTAAAACTGTGCGACTTAACTAAGTCGTAACTCGTTTCCGACTTATCACTTGGCTCGTTAAGTCGTTTACGACTTATCTCTTCATCAATTTTCTTTGCCTTCTTACTGAGTAACCCGGTAGGTCGTCCTGGCGACTTAAGAAATTCGCTAACCCTCCTATCTTTACTGAGTCGTTGCCGAGTTATGCTAAGTCGGTCACGACTTATCGTTTTACTAGGTCGGTTACGAGTTAGGTCTTCGTTCCAGTTGAGTCGTAGCTCCTTTTCCTCTGCGCTGTTAGATCGAAGACGACTCAATGCCTCTTCCTTAAGTCGTGGATGACTTATGCTTCCTTCCTTAAGTCGGTCACGACTTATGTCTTTGAAATCTTCTATCATGTTAAGTCGGTCATGACTTATACCTTGGACAAACGAGGGCTGCGCTGCATCAACAATTATGTAGTTGTATCGAATCACATTGGGGGCTTGACCTACTTATCCATGATTTTCCAAATTTTGAAATTATTTATATGTGGTGCGGAATTTCTATGTAATGCGTATGTACTTGGTATTTTAGGGTATGGACTGATATTGAGGATGTACTGGATGTAACCTTATGGGGCAATGTTAGGTTTTGATGGTAGCGTGATTTGAATAAGGAGCAATGAAGAGCATGGCTTAGTTGTATATTGTGAGCTTATACTTCTATGATGTTGAGTTACTTGTATTAACAAAACCTATCACAGGATGAGTTAGCTTATATCCCTATTGTTTAGGAATTCCTAAATGATTTGCTAACACATCAAGTTTACCACCCCAAAAGAAATTTAATTTTGTATTGATCTCGGGAAGGATACTAGGAATGTTATTACGCCGCTTAGGCATATGTCTCTAAAAAAAGAAGTGAATAAGATAAGCGAAATTATGAATTGTTATAAAAGGGCTTTATTTGTAGGAGTATTTTAGAGTAGGGAGCACTGGTGTCTTTGTCACTAAGGTGGATGGTTCTTTCCAGTTATGCATCAATTATCGAGAGTTGAATAAGCAACCAAAGAAGAAGCTCTACCCATTAACTCGCATAGATGATTTATTTGATCAGTTAGTGGCAGCGAAGATATTTTGTGAGCTTAACTTAGCCACTGCTTTTCAATAGTTAAGAGTGGAAAGTGATAGTATTGCTAAGACTGCTTTTCACACACCAGATGGACAATTCAAGCGGCTGTCTATGCCTTCAAACTAACCAACACTTTAGCCTTTTTTATTAATTTGATGAGTAGAGTCTTCAAGGAGTAGTTAAATAAGTTCATGGTTGTTTCTGTTAATGATATCCTTATTTACTAGACGAACAAGGAAGACCATAATCAGCATTTGAGGATTGTACTTGACGTATTGAGGAGACATCGGTTAAAGGTGAAATTTTCCAAATGTCATTTCTAGAGAAAGGACGTTCGCTTTCTAGGCCATGTTGTTTCTGAAAATGGATTTTTTGTAGATTTGAGCATAGTGGCAGCGGTATAGGATTGGTGCGTACCAACTGCGGAAGTTTGGAGTTTTCTTTGGTTGGTCAGATATTATAGGAAGTTTACTAAGGACTTCGGTAAAGTTTTAGCACCATTGACTTGTCTTATCAAGAAGAATTTGGATTTTCGTGGAATTCAAAGTTTGTGCATGCATTTAGTAGGTTGAAAAAGTTATTGACTAGTGCACCTGTATTGATAGTTCTAGATGGAACTAAGCCTTTTACAACTTATAGCGATACTTATGGAATTGGACTCAGAGCTATATTAATGCACGAAGGCAAGTAGTATCATACCGTAGTGGAAAACTGAAGACCTATGAGAAGAATTATCCTACTCATGATCCTAAGTAGGTAGGAGCAATTGTATTTGCACTCAAGTCTTGGAGACATTATTTATTGAAAGAGAGATTTGAGTTGTATGCAAATCATAAATCTCTGAGGTATTTATTCTCTTTGAAGTACTTGAATTTGACACGGTAGAAATGGATGGAGATTCTAGCTTCATATGATTTTTAAATTTCATGTACCCTAAGTAAAGAAAATGTAGTGGTGGATGCTTGAGTAGGAGGCACATGACGTTGGGTTCCATGTTGTTAGAGTGGAGACAAGTAGAGTTTATTTTCAAATTTGATTTCAGACCATCTTTAGAGATAGTTCCTCGTTTGTTGGATGCTTTAGAGTTTAGACCATCACTTATGGATCACATTGGTTCTAATTTAAAAATTGGTAGGGCATTAGTAGGTATTTAGGAGCAGTTAGAGAAAGAAGAGAAGTCTTTTCATTTAGATAGGTATTCTATTAACTAGAGGGGATATTTACGATGTGATGGTAGATTGTGTATACCAGAGGTAAGGGAGTTGATTAATGAGTTTTTATCAAATTCTCATCGTTCTATGATGACGATCTATCTCATTAGCGACAAGATGTATAGGGTATGAAAGTGTATTAATTTCCGTAGGTGAAGAGGTAAGGGGCAGAGTTTGTTGCTTAATTCTTGGTTTGTCGAAGAGTTAAAGCTAAGCAAAGGAAGCCAAGTGGAATGTAACTTCCCCTAGATGTTCCACAATTGAAGTGGAACACATATTGAAGGATTTCGTAAAATAGCTCACTTGGAGAAAAAGGGGAAACAAGATTATTTGGGTCATTGTTAATAATTTAGCTGACTGCGCTTGTTTCATTCCAGTAGAGGGCATACAAATAATAATGTCATTGACGATACTTTATGTTATGGTGGTAATTAGATTGCATGGAGTTCTAGTGAGTATAGTGAGCGACAAAGATCCAACCTTTACTAGCAAGTTTTGGAGGGGCCTTTTGGATGCCTTTGGGAACTGAGCTAAACCTTGGTACTGCATATCAACCACAGATATAAGGACGGATCGAGCGGGTTAATAAGTATTGAAGGATTTATTAAATACATGTATTCTTGATTTTGGTGGAGCTTGGGAATATTATTTATCTTCGGTAGAGTTTACCAATAATAATAGATATCAGGCGAGCATAGGCATGACACCGTTCGAGACTTTATATGGACGGCCATGCAAGTCCCATCTTTTTGGTGGGAAGCAACTAATAGGTTAATACTTGGATCAAACATGATTAGAAATACTTTCGAAAAGTAGATTCAATATGAAAAACAATGGGACTGCAAAGGATAGACGGAAGTCGTATGCTGATAGGAGGTGTATAGAGTTGGAATTTGCATAAGGTGATATGGTGTTTGTGGAAGTCTCACCATAAAAACATGTTATGAGATTTGATAGATTAGGAAACCTAGCACCATATTTTTAGGCGTTTTCTGATATTATAGAGTGTGGGAAGTTATTTTATAAGGTAGAGCTTCTAAAAAGTTGGCGGATTTTCAAAACATTTTCATGCGTCACATCTAAGAAAGTATTATCATGGTTCCGCTTTTATAGCCGAGCCGAATCAGCTTGAGGATGCGGAAGTGGAATCGAGTCTATTGCATTCTTTGGACCTATTTGTATAGTAGAGCATGGAGTGAAGAGATTTTAGAAAAAAAAGTGAAGTTGATCTGAGTATAGTAGGGAAACGATCCAGCAGAGAGTACTTGGGAACTAGAAGAAAAGATGCATACTTCTCATCTCGAACTCTTTATGGTACGTTCCTATATTATTGTTAGATTGCTTAAGTTAGTTAAATTTCTTTGGATGATTGGTTGATTTGTATGATTGTTTGGACTGTGTGGATTGGATGTTTGATTGTGGGTATGGTTGCCAGGACTATGTAGTGATCGAAATTAAGACTAGTTACCAAGGAAAATTTTGTGTTATGCTGATTACTGATACTTTAATGTGATATGATGTACGCTTTGATGAGATGTATGTTTTGCATTCATTTAGATGTTGTATGTTGTATATTTATATTAGGTTGTGTTGCATCCATTTCTATATGCCATACTATTTACATATATGTAGGAGGCCACTATGTACATTTATGCATATTTATATCATAATATATTCATCATTCATACTCATGCCTAGATGTTGATTACACACTTGTTATTTTGTTAAATCTACGATGGATTGTATGCATATATAGATGTTATGTGGATGAATACTGGGTGTATACCTATGTAGTATAAATTTAAATGCTAGGGAGTGAGTTACATTTTCTATACTTCAGAATTTTGGTTGGGTAATTCTATTACAAGGGAGGATGTAAAATACCATAAACTTTAAATAATAAAATAAATAATTATTAAAGTGTAAAATGACAATTTTATTAAAAAATGATTTTTTTAATAAATGGATGAATTTAGTGATGGAACTTGCACCGTTGCATACAGCATATTTTTCTTATCAAGAGTCACCATAACAACATTAAAATCGGACATACAGATTGGGAATTATAAACAAAAGAATGTTTTTTCCAATTTGGGATGGTTAGGACAAGTAGCTCATTAGTATCAAATAGGGTACTAATATTCTTTCTTAACTCAGATAGAAATACATGCTCATTTCATTCTTCATTTTCTTCCTTACTTCAAACAAAAGAAATCATAAATCTAATTTCTAGATCTAAAATTAGTTCGTCTAATCTTCACTAGTTTCATTAAAATTTGAGTCTAAGGGGATTGGAGCGAAGAGAGAAACAAGAATATATTAAAATCAAAGCACTTCGTGGAGTTTGGAGATTAGCGCTAATCCGAACATCGAAGAAGAAAAGGAATTCCTTTGAGTTTAGGGATTGCTGGGTTAATCAATGAGTGGGAATCTATTTACTTTGTTAAATTGAAACATTTGAATTGAAATTTGGTTATAGAAATGATTGGCCATTAATGTTAAAACATGATCCTTATTTAATAATTGAAGAACATAAAAGTAAAGAGTAATCATAATTAAGTATCTCTATTTGGAAATAGTGTATGGATTCGAAAGAAACATGAATTCAATGAATATAAAATTGTATACCAATCGTTTTGGAAATGAGTAGGAATTAAAATAATAAAAAAGCAGATAAAAGAGAGGAAATTGTTGAAACTGATGTATTATGAGATATATAAAGTCCAAATGAAATATGATGTAAAGAGACAGCAAAAAACTCAAGAAAACAAAGGAAATATGTAATGAACAGTAATATGATATTAATTTATTTGGAACCGGGCCAGTCGAAAACGGGTAAAATAGGTGGATTTCAAAAAAAAATATTTTGGATCTACTGGGCATATGAAGTCTAAAAGATTATTAGATCCAATCTAATAATGGTTTTAATAAAATCATATTATATGGCTGAAATTACTTGCCATCAAATGGTACAAAATTTCCACAAATCTTTTCATGCAATTATCTTTTATTTAAACAAATACACAAATATCATATATCGATATGTGCAAATAATATTTAAAACTAATTGGGTTCAGCTATCTTTTTTAATTATTAATTATTATTCAATTATTAATATAACATTGACCTAAAGTGTAAGTGAGAGATTCAATAAATGACCCCAAGTCCAAATAACCCCAAACATAAAATAAATTAAATAATAATTAATATTTCTCAAACTTTAATTAATTAATTAATTAACATATAACATTTTATAAACTAATTAAATCATGTGGGTTTTTGAAGAATTCACAAATACGGTTGTGTGACTCAAAGGTGTAAATTCAGTTAGTAATTAAAGTTGAACAATTCAAACATTAACGTTCACATGTTATCTTAGCTAGTGGTGTGACATTTTGGCTGATTTTATTACTTACACATCTTTATTGGTAAATTCCAATTTTACTTCTTTATGCATTACCCGATAGTGACAATTATTTGTACCAACTCTCTTCATCAAAACTATATCACTTTAGGACTTATGGAATTTGGTTTTGGTCAAAATTGCAACATTGTCCACATTCAACTTTGTAAATGCAAACACAAATCCTTGGTTCAATAATAACAATTATTATTAACTATGCTACTCTGAAGAGACTTTGACTTTGAGTTGACTTAAGTTGACCCCGTGATACTAACCCCATATAATCGAGGAGACTAATTCTCTCTTGAATAGTGTTTCACTTCCAATGCTTCCACTCGACCCAACTATAGTCGTTCTACAGATGTTGTGCCATTATTTAACTATATTAAGATGGAGTTTCCACATTAAAGCTCAACGGTATTTTTAAGTCGAGGGAATTGTGTAAAATCATCACATCAATACTTTCTATTTGACCTTAGTTATATTAACCAACAGAAAACTATGGAGTGAGTCATTCTATATTTACTTAATAACTATCAATACATAACACCTTGGTGCCTCCAATAGCCATGAGTAATATAGTACCTAACGTTTGGAGAGTGTTACATACTCTAGTCTCAATGGATGTATCTATATCCAGTCTCGATGCATCTTGACTAGGAATATTTAAAATGATATGTTTATTTTATTATGACATATCACTCATTATTACAACACATTATAATTACTATTACAAAACATATGATTTATGGATTTTTTATATTAAATATACTTTTAATTAAATAAATAAATAAATAATATAACACATTATATCAAGTGTATATATATTTTGAACAAGATTGGTTATCAAGATAGATACATGTAACAAATTACATTATTGCCCCTAGGGCATACCTTTAACTTTACTAATCACCCACTTTCACTTAGGGTCGATTATGAAATCTTATTCTAGTTTCTTTGATCAGTTTTCCTAAAACTAAGTTCAGCCCCTTAGTGAGCGGGTATGCTAGTTTGGTTTAATTATTTACTATGTCAATCAATTTTCGCTGATGTTGGTAAGATCCCTTTATTATGTGGAACTATTTGGATTACGTTTCTTGACCTCTAGTGAGCTCTTACATTGTTATCGTATAACAATGATGTTTTATTCTCAATATTTGGAATCACTCCTAGCTCAGTTATAAATTTGTGCACTTTATATCTATACATTGTTTTTATTTTGGCACTATTCGGGACGATGTACTCAACATTTTTTTAGAATCAGCCATGAGCTTTCATTTAGAACATTTCCAACTTAAAGCTCCTTAACTAAGGTTTGAACATGAATTTGATATTCACGTATTAAACTCAAAAGCATTTATGAAGTTCGAGTTCGAATGCTCCTTTATAAGAATTTTTTTGTTTCTGCAAACAATTCTCTAGTATTTCATGAATACCCTAGAACACTCTAAACTACCATTTAGCAATCTTAATTTGGATTTGATATTTTCTTCATGCATGAAATACGTAAGAAAATCACGATAGTGTAGACAAGACAACATGTATAATAATTCTCATTGTCGATGCATAAGGAATCATCTTACATGTTCTATATTAAACACTTTAATAAGGTGACTTTGGGATACTCCCAACACCATTTACACTTATTATAAAAGATATAATTTGCAAATCCACTATCAAGTATCAAACAGCCAAACTAGAACTAATTTTAGCATAAGTACATCATTAGTAATCAGTAATATGTTGTTTACTTATAATTTATAAATTATTTGTATCTATTAATATTCTTTCTTATAGACACACACTTCCTCTGCATTTTGATTGCAATTCAACTTATTTGATTTCTTTGTCAAAATACTCACTTAATTCTAATGCTCATCGAATAAAAGTTTTGTATTATTTCTTGGATCATATCCAATACTCACAAACTCAGTTATTGCTCCCACTGACTTCGAGACATTTTGGTTGTTATGTGTAACGGTCTATTCCAAATTATAGTTTTGAATTTTGTTGCAACATAATGTCCCAAAACTCAAAGTCTTACCGAGCGATAAATTTTGAGAGTAAATTCTGGATTAACTAAAGCATATGAATGACGAATATGTCACTTTAGTTTAAACAATTGAAATTTAGGATGTTATTCTTATCAATGTGGCTTATATTCCAAATGCATTGATCTTCTTCATAAAGACACTTTTGCAGCTAATGGATCAAATCCTTTTGGATACCAATATCAATGTTATCCCGCCTTTTGGTCAAGGTCGGGATATTAACAAATTGGCTGGAAAGGATGGATATCAGGATTGGAGATCGATTGGGAACGATGAGCAAGGCTAGGAAAGGCTACATTTCAAATTTCAGGTCAAATGGAGTTCGTACGCTGATGGATCAATATTGGTGAAAAATGGATTTGGATCGATCACTTCGTATCGATCATGGTGATCGTTGGTGTGGATCGATCAAGAATGGGCATGAAAGCATACTTCAGAACGATGGCTTTCGTATCGATGCAATGTGCATCGATTTGGTTAGATATGGCATAACTTTGGCAACATACTCTGTATCGATCAAGCTGGGATCGACACGAAGAAAGGAACAGTGGTCACGGAGAGTCTGGATGAGCATCTCGTATCGATCAAGTATTGATCGAGACGAAGGATATACACAGAGGATGGATACGAAAGACACAAAAAGCAACAATGTTGGATGGATACGAAGACACACTTCGTGTCGGTCTTGTTCGTATCGATCCATAACAAAGCTTGGATCGATATGAATAGCATGGATACGAAGGAGGGTTGGTTGATGGATACGAAAAGCACATGCCGATGGATATGAAGTATGGATACGAAAGGCATGCATGGAAGTTGGTTTGATGGGTACGAAAGGCAAGCACAAATTGATGCGAACGAAGGCACATGTGATGGATACGAAAGGCAGGTATTCGGGGATCGATACGAATAGAGGCATGGATACGAAGTGATGGACATGAGGCAATGGAATATGATGGTTACGAACAGCGTGGATATAGATGGATACGAAGGAAGCAAAGTCAAGACAAAAGAAGTGGTCAGCAAGCATGAAAAATGGATTTGCACACGATTATTGCTCCACGTCATCGATCCAGGAATGATTGATACGAAGAGGATCAATGGAAAACGATCGATACGAAGATGCCAGCCTACGTTGGAAAATTACAACTTGGATCGATCATAACTCTCATTCTACAAGTCCAAATGCTATGAAATTTTCACAGGAGCTTCCTTATGCACTCAAGAATGTTCGCGATCGATCTCAGCTCAATTGGACCATTTTTGGATTGATACGAATTGTACTTGGATCAATCCAAAATCACTCTGGATCGATCTGGTGGGCCCACCTGCGCAAGAGAAGAGGTATTCCAGTTTTTGAGGCGGATATTTTTGAATCTACACCTATAAATAGCGGTCCTATAGCAACTAAAAAGAGGATCTTCTCCTTTCCTTACGTGAAAACTCTGCCATTTTTGTGATTGATCCTAAAGGCTTGTAATTATAACTACAGGATAAAAGGAATAAAAAAGGATTGATTCAAAGTGGACGTAGGCTGGATTGCCGAACCACTATAACCTTGTGTTCTTACTTTCTTCGACATTTCAATTTTACTGTTTCTTTATATTTATTCTCTACTTTATCTGGATCTGAGATCTGTGCTTGGATATTATGGATCTGTATATATAAATTGGTGCTTTCACTATATTCGGGGTTTGTGACCAATTTTGGTGTAAACACTTTGGTACTTTCACTGAGAAGGACTAGCACCCGCTACACCAGACTTGGAGTTCAGATTTGGAAAGCTAAAGGATCAGATCTAGAGGGAACCATGGCCAAGAAATCAATAAGGAGACAGAGAATGGAAAGGAGTCGGCATGAAGGAAGTCAGAAGGCTTCCTCGGGAGCTAATCGGGCCTCAATCTTCATCACTAGAGACGAGATGGAAACGATGCTAAAAAGGCAGGAGGAAATGATGCAGAACCTTCTGAGACAGTTTGGACAGGCAAGAACAGTTGGAGCTGCTGGAGTTCAGATCCACAAAGCTGGAGCAGCAGAAGTAGAGGCAGTTCAAAACCAGGACCGAGAAAATGCAGCAAACAGGATGCAGGATAGAGCAAGACCATCGGGAACAGCTCCCATGCTCGGGGCATGCCCCTGAATCACGCTGACTCAATTCCAGGAAGGATACCAGGCAGCGCTGTGCAGTTTGGATTTTATCAGGATATGAACGCTCATCCAAAAAGATAGGCTTTGGGATTCCCTAGCGAACTCGGGGGGCAGGTTGGAGATAGCAAGCGAAGGCTACCATTTGATGACAATGACAGATTAGCGGACATGATCAAACGGGCTATGAGGGGAGGATTGGTGAATAGAGACTTGGAAGATGTATATAGGAATCCCTTTGCTCCTACGATCAGGCAAGCTAGGAACCCACCGGATTTCAGACTGCCAACGTTGGAGATGTACGATGGGAGTATGGATCCTGTTGTTCATTTGACAAGGTACATGAGACACATGGAAGTGCTGGGGGCATCAGAGGAACTCATGTCGTAGTGCTTCCCTTTGTATTTGAAGGATATAGCAGCATTATGGTTCAAACAGCTGGAGAGTGGCTCTATTGACACATGGACGGAGTTGATTGAGAGGTTTATAAGGCAATTTCTGATCCACAAAGTCAGACCCAAGAACGTGATGACTTTGACATTGATGAAATAATGGAAGGGAGTTTTGCTTAGAGACTTCTTAACAAGATTCAACGCAGCAGTGGCTTCGGTGGATCGACCTGATCCATCGATGGTTTTGATGGCGGCAGTCTCAGGAATTGCAGATAATTCAGATTTCAAGATATCGTTGGAGCGGGATCCACCGATGGATCTCGGGGAGTTCTACCATGAAGCAGAAAGATATTTAAGGCAGGAAGATGCACAGGCTGAGAGAGAAGGGAGAGAGGCTGAAGCTTATGTGGTGAAAGGTGGAGGTCCACCCAGGGAGGACCCAAACAAAGACGATAGAGGCAAAAGGAAAATAAATGACAATGGTAGCACTACGAAAAGGCCACGGAGGGAGTCAAAATTTTCTTCTTACACAGATTTAACTGAAACTCTGAAAAGGATTTACTTGGATACTCGAGGGCGCCTCTAGTATCGAAGGCCGCCAAAAAGGTAACCCTCTGAATACGAATAGGCATCGCGAAAGCATTGCCTATTCCATGAATTGGATGGGCACAACACAAACGACTGCACATTCGAAGGACATTATTGAGGAGCATGTGGGTAATGGTCATTTGCAGCAATACGTAAGGAATCGAGTTGTGGCAGTGGAATAGGAGCAGCCACCGCCTACCTCAAACGAAGCCACCGCCCACCTCAAATGAAGATGGCGCTGGATCTAGGCATCGTCATCAACTTATTATAAACTGATTGGATTTATGGCATGAAATAAGTAATAAACCCTGAAGTAGTACGGCTAAGTTGCTTACACATGTACGGGATTGAGGAAAGTCCCTAGGAATGCTCTGAGACGATGATAAACCATGATGCTCGGGTTTATGAAATCTTGATTTCCTTTTGTTTTCTACGAACTCTGGTTTCTTTCTTGGTACCGTGGCTATTTGTTTTTCTTGGTTGTATGAACTCTCATTTTGTTAATTGGATTCTATGATTATTGGATTTGGATTAATGTAATAAATAATACATGTCATGCGATTACGGTCTTGACCGGAGGGATGGGGCAGTAATCGCAAGTTGTGAGTCCCTTCGCCGGAGAGTGATGGAATGGACTCAAACATGATATAAAAGTCCTCGACCGGAGAGTCGAGGCCGGAGAATATAGAAGTCCTCGACCGGAGAGTCGAGGCCGTAGAATATAAAAGTCCTCGACCGGAGGGTCGAAGCCGAAGAACATAAAAGTCCTTGACCGAAGAGTCGAGGCCGGAGTAGGATAAAGCGACCCGGCGAGGTCTATGGATTTGAATTCAAACCCAGAGAGGTCATGGATTCGGATTTCGGCTTAAGGTAAATGGACCCGGAGAGGTCCCGGATTTGGCTAAGGTCTCGGAGCGGTCCCGGATTAGGATATCGACCCAAAGAGGTCATGGATTTGGTTATTGGTTCATGGATATGGGTGGATAAAAACTCGGTTGACGGGTTCGGGTGGTTATGGATTGGCTAAGGATTTGGTTACTGGATTCGGAATCAAATATCGACTCAGAGTAGTCGCGGTTGGGATAAGTATATGGCTATGGCACTTGGATAGGATGGCTTGGAAATGTATTGGATTATGGATCAGATAGTATGGCTATGGATGGGATATGGATTTCGGATGTCGGATTCGAAGCTATTCAAAACACGCCTTCTTACCACAAGGCATGTTTTGGGGGAAAATGTTATCCCGCCTTTTGGTCAAGGCCGGGATATCAACAAATTGGCTGGAAAGGATGGATATTAGGATTGGAGATCAATTGGGAATGATGAGCAAGGCTATGAAAGGCTACATTTCAAATTTCAGGTCAAGCGGAGTTCGTACGCTCGAGTTATGGATGAATCAATATTGGTGAAAAATGGATTTGGATCGATCACTTCGTATCGATCATGGTGACATTGGTGTGGATCGATCAAGAATGGGCATGGAAGCATACTTCAAAACGATGGCTTTCGTATCAATGCAATGCACATCGATTTGGTTGGATACAACATAAGTTGGCAACATACTCCATATCGATCAAGCTAGGATCGACACGAAGAACGGAACGGTAGTCACAAGGGGTCTGGATGAGCATCTCGTATCGATCAAGTATTGATCGATACAAAGGATATACACAGAGGATGGATACGAAAGACACACAAAAAGCGGCAGCGTTGGATGGATACGAAGACACACTTCATTTCGGTCTTGTTTGTATCGATCCATAACGAAGCTTGGATCGATATAAACAGTATGTATACGAAGGAGGGTTGGTTGATGGATACGAAAATGACATGCCGATGGATACGAAGTATGGATACGAAAGGCATGCATGGAAGTGGGTCTGATGGATACAAAAGGCAAGCACAGATCGATGCGAACGAAGGCACGGGTGATGGATACGAAAGGCAGGTATTCGAGGAACAATACGAACAGAGGCATGGATACGAAGTGATGGACATGAGGCAATGGATAATGATAGTTACGAACAGCGTGGATATAAATGGATATGAAGGAAGAAAAGTCAAGACAAAAGAAGCGGTCGGCGAGCATGAAAAATTGATCTGCACACGATTATCGCTCCACATCATCGATCCAGGAATGATCGATACGAAGAGGATCGATGAAAAACGATCGATACGAAGATGCTAGCCTACGTTGGGAAACTACAACTTGGATCGATCATAACTCTCATTCTACAAGTCCAAATCCTATGGAATTTTCACAGGAGCTTCCTTATGCACTCAAGAATGTCCGTTATCAATCTCAGCTCGATTGGGCCATTTTTGGATCGATACGAATTGTACTTGGATCGATCCAAAATCACTCTGGATCGATCTGGCGAGCCCACCTGCGCAAGAGAAGAGGTATTCCAGGTTTTGAGGTGGATATTTTCGGATCTACACCTATAAATAGCGGTCTTATGGCAACTAAAAAGTGGATCTTCTCCTTCTCTTACGCGGAAACTCTGCCATTTTTGTGATTGATCCTAAAGGCTTGTAATTATAACTACAGGATAAAAGGAATAAAATAGGTTTGATTCAAAGTGGACGTAGGCCGGATTGCCGAACCACTATAAACCTTGTGTTCTTCTTTGCTTTCTTCGACATTTCAATTTTACTATTTCTTCATTTTTATTCTCTACTTTATCTGGATCTGAGATCTATGCTTGGAATATTGTGGATCTGTATATATAAATTGGCGCTTTCACTATATTTGGGGTTTGTGACCAATTTTGGCGCAAACAATCAAAATCATATTTTGATAGTGTACTTGGAATTCGTTCCAGATTTTTGCTTTGTGCCACGTGGTAAAGTTATTACTCTTATTGGTTTAACTAACTACTGAGGATTATTCATTCTCGAAATTGATAAAAAATCATAGTTTCTCTTTAATGTGCAAGATATTTATTAAACATTCTATTGTATAGTGTTCATTATGATTTGGTTAATTTCATTTTATTCCTCGCAATTAGTTTTATCCTTGGATCATATCCAAATCCATTTTTACTACCAATAATTTCTAAAAGAAATTCCTTCACTACAAAGTTGGTATTTCTGGAAACATCAATTGTTTCTCAGTGTGGTGGAATAGGTATTTATAAACATTTTATGAGTTGCCTTATATTAAATTGATTTTATTTTAGTTTACAAAACTTATGTTCAAAATATAAATTGGTCATCCAATGATAATCATTCCCAAACTCCTTTTGGGGTGACTCATACAAGATTGCTCACGTATAATTATTACATATAGTCTTTCGACTTGCACAGCCTGCCAACTCTTTGGCTTAGGATATGTTAGGGTTTCTTATAAACCGTTATCTTGTATGATTTTGTTAACAATTCTTTAAATGGAATTAATTTTAACTTTGTGTACTATTCCGAAGTACTCAACCTTATAGAAAGAAGTAAACTCAACTTCACTCACAATTAATCATACTTCGTTCAACAAAATTAGATTACCCCTTATCGATACGTCATTATGTATCATGAGAAGTGACTTTTGAGATTGAATCTTTATTCATTTTTAGGTACATTCAGAACTCTTTCCAATATACTCACCTATTGGATCAAATCACATCATTTTATTTTCTATCGCACATTATTTATTTACTTTTGTTTTATATTCTATGAACTCGTCATTAACATATCACGTGTATATCATATACACATGTTTATGTTTGCGATAATTCAT
This sequence comes from Allium fistulosum, assembly GCA_030737815.1. Taxonomy (NCBI): domain Eukaryota; kingdom Viridiplantae; phylum Streptophyta; class Magnoliopsida; order Asparagales; family Amaryllidaceae; genus Allium; species Allium fistulosum. The sequence goes on from CM060902.1 coordinate 867,883,214, forward strand.
TGGTGAATACAATAAAGTACGTGGAACCATTTAGAAATTTTCAATTGCGTATATCTATATGTATCATTCCGAAGAGTTCACCAACTCTTATGATGCTTGTACTGAAAATGTGTTTTGCCCTTAATTAGTTGAGATATAATTAACCAGTATCGTATGATTCATAATCATATAATCAAAAATTATTTCTCAAAACTATGGCTTAGTCTATAATTCTAGAATAATTGCAAATAATTTTAGATACTTTTGTGTTTTCAATGCATCACATTTATTATGCAAAAAATACCAAAATTATAATTTTATTTTATTACGGATATTCATAATATTCATATTGAAACAAAACTATGTCCATTTCTCAGTCTGCATTGAAAAACGGTATTATTTCATAAATGATGTGGTATGCTTTACAAAAATGATTTTCGTAACTTGATGCGACTAATGAGTGTTATGTGGCAAACTCCCACTATTTTTGCCATTACTATAATAATATAAAATACGAACGTCGATTCAACCACTTAATGTAGGTTTTTTTATTCCATCTACTATAACCATTTTATAGATTATAAATTAATGATAAATTAATTCAAAATTTATTTAATAAGATTTTTAATGAAAATTAAGAAGTTATTTAAGATAAATGACTTATTTTTTAATTAAGGTTTGAGTAATTTAGATTAATTAACTTAAAGAGAGGTTAATTAATTATTAACTAAGGATTAAAATTAATTAAGGTCCTGAGTAATTAAGGATTAATTAAATTAGTAATTAAGGATTTATTAATTTGTAATTAGGGATTAATTTATTAGTAATTAAAGGATAATTACTTAATGGAAGTAAAAGATTAATTACTTAAAGTAATTAATTAAAGGTTAATTAATGTAATTAAATAAGGGTAAGTTAATTAATGTAAATAATTAAGGGTTAATGAAAGTAATTAAGGGTAGTTAATTACTTAATGTAATTAATTAAAAGGTAATTACTAAATGTGATTAATTATGGTATAATTAATTAATGAGAGTAATTAAAGGTTAATTAATTATAGTATAATTAATTAATGTTAAAGTTTGATGAGTTAATTTCATTAATTAATTAAAGTGATGATAAAAGGTTTGTAATTAATTAATGTTAGGTAAGCAGGATTTAAGGGTAATTAATTTAATTTATTGGAGATTAAATTTAATTAATTAGGATTGAACAACAAATTAATCTTGCTTATGGATTATTAATTATATTGAATGCCTTGGATTATTTGATATCTCTGACATGTGATATGTGATGCTATGTGATATGATGTTGGGTTGAACTATGATAAATATGGATTTTTTTCTGTAATGGAATCGATATGTGAATAAGTTACTCTGAATATAAATTGAATTGTATTCACTTAGACAACTTGGATTAAGGATGATACTAGATTCGAAGAGACCGGGGTCGGGTATTAGTAAATTCCCGGAACCACTTCGATTTGTGATCTACAATATTTCTTTATAGATTTGATTTTAGAAATCAAATAGGCTGGAATAAATTAAATATCATGGCTATTTAAACTGAGTAACTTTTCTTAGATATAATCTTAAAATATGTGATTGACTTTAATAAGATAAGAACTCGTATGAAGGTACGAGTTACCCGAATATTTCAAATAATTTTTATAACTTAGTATTTCAAATTAATATGGGTTTACTCACGCTGGTTTCCAACCTGACCCGGGTGTTACTTTATTGTAATGCTCGGGTCAGACCGAGTATTACAGATTTTCAGGTAAGGACATACTGAAGCTCATGAGGCGAGCTGGATGGCAGGAACGTATGGAGTGAAATCCGCTGAGTATTATTGATTTGTATCTAGGACATGTTGTTTTACTGTCCAGTTTGTCTGGGATTGGTTGTAACTCTGATGTATTGATGTAAATTAACTAATACAGTTTTTTCTTTGTATAACTGCTATTATATGATATTATATTTTGATCCGCTGTGAATGTGAGATTTTGTGATTGTTTTCTGTTTCTTCTTCTACCTCTTTTCTTCTTTTTTCTAACTATCTAGAATTTTCGGGGTCGAAAATTCCAGGTTGTTACTTTTGGTATCAGAGCTGAAGGTTAAGCGAAACCTTGACTCTAGTAGGTTTACTCATTAAGGATAGGGTCAATGGTACCCTAGAATGAGTTGAGTGTAGTATATATGAGGGCGTATTTGTTATTTTCTTATAAAATATTTTAAAAATAATTTTTATATAAGTTTATATTTTGATATATATATATAAGCAATAGTTTTCTAATATATTAAAGGAATTAGTTGTTGATTATTGGAATTAAATAAAATAATGGGAATTAAGTGGTAATAGAAATACAACCAAATTGAAGTTGAATGAAGATAAGTTTGAAATGAATCCAAACTGAAATTAAGATCCTGAATTTGTGGAAGTGTTTTCAGAATAAGATAATATATAGTGAATTTGTTTTCAGATATGATAACCTTGGTTATTATCCTAAAATGTTTGTTGTATCTCGATAATGAAATGTTTTAAGGAAATAACAATTTAGATAAGTATGACTTATAAATTGAAGATAATTTAAGTTGTGAAGTTTTAAATCTAAGTTCAGAAAATTTGGAATTTGTTTCAAAGTGCTAAAAGAAATAATAAATAGTATTATTTGAATGAAAGGGTCCTGCTTCAAACAAGAATTGTTTGAAAATTTTAAAGAAATTTGTTTTGAATTAAACCAAAGGTGGTTTAAAATTTAAAATATAACTTGGTGTGTAAAGGAAATAAATATGTATAAATGAGGATATACATAATACCAAAGATGATTTGAAATAAACTCTAAGTGTTGAGTTTTAAATTTTTCCTTGAAATGTGATGTGAAATTGATACTGGAAATTTGTGGATAAGAACTGTAAAATGATTTTTGAAATGGAAAGGTATATTTTGAGAAAATGAATGATGAAATAAAATGGGAGTTGGATATTTCTATGATTAGAACTCATTAAAAGTAAGTGAATAACTTTATAAAGAAATCAAACTTGAATATTGGTTTGGCATAAACAAAGTTGTGTATATTTATATTTTTGATAAACTCCCCTTGTTGAATCTATAGCCAGAAGAAAAGGGTTTTTGAAAATATTTGAAGTATAAAAGGGAATTTATACAAGTATGAAGTGATCCAAGATTTTTCAAGATTTTATATATATATATATAAAGGATTTTATGAGAATGATTTTGGAAAGGGTTTTGGAACCTATGGATTTTGGAAAGGCTTTTGATTTTTGAGAAAAATCAGTTTTGGGAATTTGGAAAGCCAAGTTTGGAACTATCGATTTGGGATATCGATTTTGTGTAAAGGAGATTTTGATATAAATCATAAAGGGTATGATTTGAAAGATACTATAAGTATATAGTATAAAGTGTTTTGAGAATGGCTTTGGGGAAAAATGTGCTCCCATGGAATGAACTTCTCAGGAGTGCCACAGGGTGGTACTACCTTGAGCCCTAAGGGGGGTTCTAAAGATGATCCTGTGAGGAAGTCCGGACAAACTGAAGTTCCTGAGGATTATTGGGTAGCGAAAGTCGAGGGCGTTGATGCTTACAGAGGCATTTGGGTTATGCTATAACGATAGTGTAACTCGATGTCGCTGCGATCTACTGTGGACCATAGTGGAAATCGTGTGGAGGTGAGTGTCAACAGTATACGCTTGATTTTTCTGGGATGGCAACGTAACATCGGTAGACTGCGATCTATGGTGGAGTGGAGAAGTTTCATTTTTGGCAGTGAAATTTGAGGGTGCTGATGCCTACAGTTACATGGGTTTTTTTCATGATGGCAACGTAACCCCGGATGTAGCTGCAATCTGTAGCGGGTTCCATGGTGTAATCGAGGGGCGCCGAGGCCTAAAGTTATCTATGGATTTTGTCGGGATGGCAACGTAACCATCGGATTAACTACGACCATGGAAGGGGTGATGATTTCTAGAGCATTTTCACCAAAGATGTTTCCTCTATTTTCAAAAATGTTTTCTATATTTTCAAAAAAATATTTTCCAAGTATTTTCACTGGGTGTTGAAATGGGTTTACTAAGTACTTATAGATTTTCAGTCCTACGCCTGATCAACGTGTGACCGAATTTCTGTAAGAACAAGGATGGACTTGTTGAGACATCGAGTTATAAATAGTATTTTTATAAAAACTATTTTGGCAATACTATATAGATTTTTAGAGTGTTTTAAAAATGATAAAAGAATAATTTATCTGATTTTAAGTATTGAATAAATTCTGGCTTCGTTCCATTTCGAGGACGAAAAGATTCTAAGGGGGGAGGAATGTGATAACCCGGATTTTTGGATATCCGGTAATTGGATAATTAACTGATTTTCTCTATTTGAGATACTAATTTTATTTGGTTGAACAAATAAAATTTTGATAATTAAAAATATATTTGGATATGTATATAGATGAATTTGAACTATAATAAATGCTGAATTATAAATATCTGGATAAATATTCATTTGATAATCTCCTGATATAATTATTGAAATTTGATAATATTTGTTTAATGATCTTCTTTTATAATTATTTAATTTGGCAGAATTTATCTTTTACAAATAGATATGTTTTCTATTTTAATGTATATATGAATATTGTAAATAGTTAGCTATGGTTTAAAATCAATATTAATTTTCGAAGCTAGTATGTGTGTGTGTGTATGTGTGTGTGTGTATATATATATATATATATATATATATATATATATATATATATATATATTAGTAGATGGCAAATAAAAGTTTGGATTTGAAATTCAAACATCTTAAAAATAAATTGATTCTAAAACAAACTCTATATTTTAAAGGTTAGTGTAAGTGTATAATTGATTTTTTATATCTTTTCTTTTAAATTGTATACAAATCTAAACTAAAGGGAAAGTTTAAATATAATTATACATATACATATATAAACATTTAAATTAAATAGGAAATATGACATAGAATTATATATAAAGCATAAGTTCTTTCAATTTAACAAATGCAAATCAATTTTTACATGCATTGACAAATGTAAGCTTAGTATTACAAGTGGCATTTTCTTTTAATTTAAAAAATATATATATAGATAACATGTATTAGAAAGAAGAACCAGGCTTCATTTTACATTTCAAAAATCTGAGAAAGAAATAAAATCAAACCTTTACAAATCATAAACCTGAAGCTAACAAAGCAAAGTAAATTCAGGATTCAACAACTTCAAATTCAACTCAGTTCAAAAAAAAAGTTCAAAACAGATCAAAGCAATAACAAGTTTCTAGATTTCAAAACCTCATGACTTCTATGTTTATTATTACACTGTGAGTAAACTAAGCTTTCAATCTGTTTAAAATCTTGTGCATGCAGTAATTACTTGGAATAAAGTATGATAAATGTTTGCATGTTTGTCTAATCTGAATTTTATGTGAATATATGTGGTTTTATGGATGTGCATATCTGTTTACAAATAAATACTCTTTATTAGTTTTACAGGTTTCAAAAATTGATCAAAAATCAAAACCTCTTTTCCTGATTCCTTTTAGACTTAGATGTATAAATTAAAATTGTTTGCAATGACAGGATACTTGATTTAAAAATATTTCCAAATAATATTTAAGAGTAGTTTTTACATAAAGGAAGAAGAACAGTAAAAACTTAAATATATCAAAATTTTCGATTTGAACAATTTGTGGATTCATGATTAATAATCGGTTGCGTTTTCAGAAACCATGATTTTTAGAAAAAGAATCATGAATTTTAAGGTTGTAAATCATGAGATATTGCATGATGAACGGAAAGTGGGTTTTGTGCATTTCCCGGTGTTCGGTGAAGCTTTGGGTGGGAGTTCGTGATTTCTGGTGGTCGGAATTGCCGTGGCGAGGCGGTTTATGGTCGAGGAGTTTTGTTCCAGTGGGATCGATCAGGTCGAAATTTGTTTTCATGATCGTTTTGGAATTTGGGTAGTTGGGATCGAAGGTGGAGATGGTCGACGACTTGTCGGAGGTGATCTTGGAGGCTGGATCGTCGCCGATGATCGGGGCAGGTGCACAGTGTATCAGTGGGGTTAGTTTTGTTTTGTAAGGAAGAAGAGAAGAAGTCTCGGGGAAAACTCGGGAAAAGGAAGAATGGTCTCGCGTTCGACTTTGAGTTCGTGAGTGATTATTCCTTTAACAGTTTTTTAAAATTTAATCAAAGGTTTAAAAAAATAATAGAAACTCGGGATTGTGTAAGGAATTTCTCTGGGTTGTCTCGGACAAAATAATTACGTTTTCAAGTGTTTAAAGATAACATAATTAAGCTTTTAATAATTCACTTAGTCATCATTTTAAATAAAGGTGTTATTTAAATGTTGATTTAATTAAGTTGTAAAATTTATTTTAACTTAGTAAGTTATTTCTTAAAGTTTACTTAATTAATAATGTAATTAAATTAAGAAGGTTAAATGTGTTTTATCATTAATTTTACTTGTCAAGAGTTTTCATAACAAATATCTCGAGCTTAAAGAATAAGTTTCATAGAAAACAATTTTTGATATCAAAAATATATTTTGGAATAGAAATCATATTTCTTGTTCGAATGTTAAGTACAATTATTATTTTACAATTCTGGTTTCTTATGTTTCCTTATGAAATAGTAGTGGCCACTCACTCTCTTCATCCTAACTATACATTAAGGTACGTCTACTTTTGTGCATTCGCTATCCATTCCAAAATGGTCGAACCATTCAAAGGAAATCTTTACTATAATCAATTATTTTGAATACATGATCTTGCACTATGATTTATTTGCTTATTCCGGATGAACCAATTTCATCAAAGTTTTGTATATTACAAACAACAAAAACTCACCATACAACCTTTATATGTGATTGAATATGGATTAAATATCCATTTTCTTGTATTGATTATGAGTTCAAAACTCAAAAGACAATACATAGTCTTAGGCAAATAAAAAAGTAAGTGACCAATTACAAATGTATTTAGTAGTTATAAAATTAGGCGCTTGATCGGGTATTGAAGCAAGAACATGAAGAAAATATTTATTAGCAAGTATATTTTATATTTCTTTTGTCAATCTTTAATTCAGTTCATTTGTTCATCTTAATTGATAAACACTTCGGTAATTATATTAATTGCACAAATTTATCAATGTAGATTATTATAGCAAATGTTCTTATAATATTAGAGAAGTTAAATGTTACCATTTCATTTTTCTAATAAGGCTCCCACTAGATTTATATGTTTATCGAAACCCTAAGAAAAACATAGAAATCATTTGATTTATCTAGTGGGTGTTAGGACTCGCTTGCCTTGGGATTCTGACCTTGAGAAATATCAACAAATCGTAGGCTCACAAACATTGGATAACACTTTACCAATTGTATCAAATATAACTCCTAACCCATGCTCTTTGTCCTAATCTCATCTTGACCTTATAGAATATCAATAAATCGAAAGATATTATTCACACATACCTACCATTTAACGATTGTAACAACCCGCATATTTTACGATTGCATATTTAAATATTTTATTTAAATATAGCATCGTTAATCAGATTGAAGTCCGAAAAGCTACTTTTTACAAACGATTGAATTGGGACTCGAGACCACTTCCATTGAGTCCAAAATGGCGTTTGTGACTTTTTTGAGTATAAACATTGATATGTTTGGAGTAAGTTGAATTTTGATGTTTTCTAAGTGGGCTTTTGGGTTTGGGTTTCACCCAACTCATTCTATAACCTAACTCAGCCCTTCTCTTCATCCATTCATCCACAGTTCACTCTCTTTCTCAAGCTAAACTAAAAATGGGGGAAGAGAAAGGGAAATAGAAATTGCCAAGCCCTAGTTCCATTTGCAAACTCAAGTCTAGCTCCAAACTCTTGGAAAATCTTTGGTAAGCCTCCTCTTCATCTTCTCCAACTCATTCTCTCTTTAATTTCGGAAATTTCCTAAACCTAACTTAGAAAATGTTCTTCTTTTGAGCTTAGATTCAAGCTTCTAGAGTTGAAGTTGAAGTGTATTTGATCTTCCTTTGCTTTCAAGCTTCTCCTTCATCGTTTTTGGATTTAAAGGTGAGATTTTTATCTCACATCTTTGTCTATAACTATCTTTGATTGTTAGGTATGGATTCCTAACACTTGTTCATGATCATTTGATTTTGCTTTGGATTGATTTGGTGAACATTTCAATTTTTGGTGTTTTGAAGTCTAAAACTCTAAAAATCTTAGCTTTGGTGTGTGAACATGTTTTTGGTGGTGAATCGGAAAGCCTATAAGGCTGGGTTGTCGATTGGCAAAAGCCCCTTAAGTCCATTGCTCGTCCGATCGTGAACTGGAAGAGTTTGCACTTCATTTGAATAAGCTGAAAAACAGCCCCAGTGCCAGTCAGTCGACTGACCCCCTACAGTCAGTCGACTGGCTGTAGAGATCAGGCAAACCTGGGTCTGTCTACAGAGAACAGAAGTCTCTGTTTTCTACAGTCAGTCGACTGGCCCTCTGCAGTCAGTCGACTGACTGAAGGAAATAAAACTTTCTGGTTTCTGGTTCAGTCGACTGACCCTCTGCAGTCAGTCGACTGACCTGCTTGATTTTGCCTATTTTGCCTATTTAACTTGAGATTCCAACTTTTATCAATTCGTGATTATCCGATTTATTGTTATCACTTATTATTGACTTTGATGACTTCTTTTTCGGGATTTTTGAGAATATCCATTTTAATGGAATTGGTATCGATTTCTTTGGATTTAATTCACGTCTTCGGACGTGGATTTTGGTGATTGATTGTTTCTACAATCGTTTCTATGATTTGTCACTTTAAAATATAAAGGTTTTCTATACTAGTAGTAAATATTCAAACTCTTTTACAAAGATGATTCCAACTCTATTTTAAATATAAAGCTTGTTTTCAAAACCGTTTTCCAATCTATTAGTATATAAAAACCTTTACCTCATTCGTATGAGAAAATATAATTAAACGGCTTAGCAAAACAAGTGGTATGAAACGCTTTCGTTTACTTCGTCGGTTAATTTTTGGACTTGTTCAATTGAAACTCTTGTGACAATTTTCGAGTGGAAATCTACAATCTGTTCGTATATATTTGAGTTAAGCTAGTGGTTATGGGACATGAAGCTAAACTCTTATATTTACTAGCTTAGTGTAATTTACACTTACTTTCGAGTGGAAGTCTACAATCTGTTCGTAAATATTTGAGTTAAGCTAGTTGTTATGGGACATGAAGCTAAACTCTTATATTTACTAGCTTAGTGTAATTTACACTTACTTTCGAATGGAAGTCTACAATCTGTTCGTAAATATTTGAGTTAAGCTAGTGGTTATAGGACATGAAGCTAAACTCTTATATTTACTAACTTAGTGTAATTTACACTTATCGATCATTGATGATCATTTTGTGATTTAGACTAGCGATTGAGTGATGTCTCTTTGTTGGTATGGGGATTAAAACCCATTTGGGGAGCTTCAGCTCAAATTTGGCGGGGTAGCGACCTGTAACAACCCGTAAATTTCAACTGTTTTAAAACGTTATTAATTGAAATTTTGTGAAATTTTAAACGATAAAATTTTGAAAAATAAATTTGATATTTGGAATGCATCTAGTTAAACATAGCAACTGGAAAATTTTCGTCCGAAAAAATGAAAGTTTATTTCGTGCGTAAATTTACTTCAATTCAATCAGTTAAAAAACGATGAAAATAAAATATTTTCAAAACCAAAATATTTTTACATAGAAAAATTCTAAACCATCTTCTGAGCAAGATGTCAGTTTGTCGTTTTTCCAAATTCGGACATCTTTGACTCCGTCGATCTTATTTTTCAGCGTTTTTCTTGCGTTTTCCGCCAGTAGAAAATTTTGAATTTTGATAATCAAATCAAACCACTGATATCTGTATACCGTTTTGATCGCCTCGTTATGCTGATCACGACGGTGTATCCATTTCTGTATTTGAAGTTCCGGTTCGCGGCAGGAACGATAAATGTGCGTCGTACCGGATCCTTGACGTTTTACTTTCTTTTGCCTTTCAAACTTCGGCCGTGTTATGCAAGCAATAATAAAGTGTTTTAATTATTCACCAAATCAAAGCGTTGGACTATTGTCGTTTCATTATTTTCTGTAGCTGACTGTTCATTGGTCTGGTAGGTTTCAAAGTGAAATTTATTACTAACGTTAGCCTATGCTCATTTCTCTTCTGTAGCCAGCTGTTCACCAGCTTTATTTTTTTTTGTATTTTCCAAAGCCTCTCGCAAATTCTAGTTCTTCCACTCTCCAAGAAAGAAAATGTTCACTGTCTCTCTAAACAACGCACGCAACTGCCCTCCACCACTCGAAGCCAGCACCTTCCTTCCACAACCCCACGCGAGACAAGCAGACCTCCCCTTCCCAATCTCCTTCACCCCGACAACACCGTGAACCACCATGGCCTGCTGTTTTCACACAGCATGAATCTGACGCTCCATCCAGCCTTTCCCTCTATTTCCAAGCGCTGCACATCTCACTCCTCATGGCCGAAGCTCCCCATCACCACAACACCAACCCATCAACGTCAACCACCTCTAGCAGCTCCACCCTTCGCCTGACCCATCGCGTTTCCCTTCTTCCTCCTCCGCCCAAATTTCAGCCGACCATCACATCGTTCCATCCACCATCCTGAAGCCTCCATCATCCACACATACCACCTGCCCAGGCCCGCCACTTTCCTCTAGCCTCGGCCTGCCTTGCAACCACCGCCTAGCGCAGCCACCTGCCTCCCTGACTTCCACCTGCTCCTCCACGTCGCATGAACCCAACACCTCTTCACTGACCACACACGCAAGCTCGGCCGTAACCCACCAAGCCCGCATACACCTTCACCCTACTGCTCGGCCATTATTCCTAAACTGAGTTCGAGCCTGGCCTTTTCCTCGTTCTTCTCTTTTCTTCTTTTGTTGAATTCGTATCAAGGTATGATATATGATTTCAGTTGGGAATGTATATATGTTGTTGTACACTATTTGATTAAGAAGTGATACTTTGTACGTTAGCTATATACTATATTTTATTTTATAACTTATATTACATTTTATTTTACAGTGAACTATATTTTAAGTTAATGCTGTTGGGTTCATAACATGAAACAGTTGTATATATTGTATAAAGTTATGTAAGTGTTTATATGTATTATAAGTATGTTGTTATAAAAGTTTATATTACAGTACGTTTATATTATATCACACTGTATTAAAATATGGCAGACCATAGTTTTCATGGTTATTGAAGTATATATATAATTTTTATTAAATTTGTGTTTTAATTATTTTGATATGAAAATGAGTATAATCTTTGTTACAGTTGTAAAATGTTAGTTTTAAATCTATTAGTAGCCTTGTGTTAGTATAGGTCAGTATAGGCATACTTTAATAATTTACAAGAAGAAAAGGGCAGATACATATAGCACGTTTACTGTTTGATAATATGTTAGTCTGGATGTGATGTTCATAATTAGGTTGTATCGGCTACTATTCATATTAGTTAATAGGTTTGAAAGTTTACACACAATTGTTTTACTGCATATAATATGGGCGTTTCAGTATTATATATAAGACTTTAAATATATAATATATTTTATTGCGCTTCAAAATGGAAATTGATTTTTAACAAATAATGTATATAGTTTGCAGAATTTTTTTATTTATTTATTTAGTATATATATGAGTTTACTTATATCTTTGATCTTGATCAATCCAGCTTTGATTTGATTTCGTCTATTCTTGCTGTTCAGCTTTGATCGTTGAATTCGTGCCGATTTTGTTTTGCTTGGATTCGCAATTCAAATTCTGTATCCGTATCAGTGTGCGTATCCGTGTCATCTTCTCGTTCGTCATCTAGCCTCGAAAGGTGAGCACTCACTCACGATTAACGTTCTTTTATTTATTAAATTTGATTTCAATTGAAACGACAATGGAAATATGCTGCTGTTAGATATTTACACTGCTATTACCTGTATCAGTTCACCTATGACATCTGACACCATTATCTGTTATATATGCAATGATAATCCAGTTTGGTTGTTAAATAATTGATTGTTTGATGTTTACAATTGGACGTTAAAATTGTAATGTATAAAGTGATAAATATTATGCAAGTAAATTTGACGTAAGATAAATAAAAAAAATTTGAATTGACATATATGTTGAATTTGATTAGTTGAATATGACCCCTTTTATTTGTTAAATTAATTGACATGTAGAATAGTGTTAATTACACTTTGAACCATTGAACGTATATTGGATTAATTGTTGTAGTGTTAAAATTGAAATCGAATGACAAGTGAAAACCGTAATGTAATAATCTTTAATCTACATGAAATGATAGTGTAGATTCTAGAAATAATTATATTAATTCGTACAAATAACAATGCGGATTAATACGATTATTTCGGGATTATTGAATTGATTATTGGATTGTTATTGTTTGTTGTTATTGCTTGTTTATTTACTTTGACATCATCCCAGTTATCACACTGCAAGTTCCCTTTGCTATGTTTTGATTTTGAATTGAATTGGAATCGGGTTGAAATGATAAATACCCAAAATTGAACTTTGACCTAGGATAGAAAATTTAATAAAACCCGATTGGTCAATAATTTGATTTAAAAATAAAATGAAGATTTTATTTGAATAAACAATATGGTTTTGAAATGAAGTTGAAATTTGAATTTTTAATGAAAGGAAAATGTTAATATAAAAAAAAAATCTGAAACAAAATATTAAAAATGAAATTGATGAAAGAATGTTGTTTAATTTGAGAAATGATTGAATTGAGTTTGAAATTATTAAACTTTGAAATTATTTAATAATTAAGTTTTGAATTATTTAGCAATTAAATAAGATTAAATTATTTAATGATTAAATTGAATTGAAATTCTTTAATAAGAAAAATTGAACTTTTGAATAAGTGGATTTTACTTCGTAAATAATTGAAATTGAGTTTTCTTTATTAAGTAAGTTTTGGAAAATTATTTAAGAAAGTAAATAAGTGAAATGGAATTTCTTTAACAAGAAATGAAAATGTGATATTTTTGGAATTAATGTAAGACTTGTAATTGAAGGAATTTGATTTGACGAATTTAATTTAATTCAAAATTGTAAATTTTGATTTAATGAAGTTGAACTTAAGAATTGATTTAATGAATTGGAAATTTAATAGAAATTGTTTTGAATGATAAAGTAACTTAACGAATATTGAATGAAATCGATAAATGAATTTGGAATTGATTTGAAGGTTAAATTAAATTAAATGTAAATGATTTCGAAACGAAACTTATATACGAACTTGAATCAATACTTGAATTGTTTGAATAAAATTTGAAATTGAATTATAAGATTTTGAAATGGTAATTTGGAAGTTTTGAGACGTAAATTATGGGAATTGATTTGGAAAGACAAATGAAATGTTGGTTTATAAATTCTAATTGGAATTGAATTTGATTTGGTTTGAAATAAATAAACGACCAATCGGTGTAAAAATTACGAAGTTATTAAAGATACCGGAATCGGTTATGGATATACTCTCTATCTAAACCGAAAACCACTTTAATAACTATACGCGGAGTGTGATCCAGAATGAAGTGGTTGGAATGATGTACGTGATGACTGAAGAAAGAGAACGATAATGGATAGCCTTGACACTTGTGTCAAATTGGAAATGACTAAAATAGGAGCCGTGCCGGGCCAATGGAGGATTAGCTACCTCAAGTGGACACACTTCTTCGAACTACTCATTACTTGTTGTCGATTGGTGAATCCTTGATTTTGGGAGTGTTGTTTCACGGTGTTGCGGGCGCTGCGGCGTTGCGTTCTCACCAGTCCGGATCAGGCAAACGGTAGTATCACTACCTTGGGTATTGCCTCATGTGCCTTGTCATACTTGTATTCCCTATTCGCGACCACTACGAATTTGTTTTGTACCTTTAGTATATGGATTGCCCTCTGGTGACTTCCGGTTTTGGGGAAACTACGGTCTTGTATATGCTTTTGGGAATAAAAATGTGTTAAGGGTGGAATGGGCCATGACTTAACACTATTTTGATATCTTTATATTACTGATAGACATTATCTACTTATCGTACACTATTACATAGTAGATAGTTTAACGGATCCTTAAAGGATGGTTATTCCAAACATCCTTTAAGTTACTTGTATTTCAATTGTTATTTCACTTGAGTTGGATTTATTAATATAAGAATGTTAATCCTGACTCGAGTGTCTTGTGTTTTTGCTTTACGCTCGGGTCAGACTGAGTGTTCTAGTATTTGAGACTCACCTTTGGAGTTGGAGCTTTGCTTGAAGATCCAGCCATCTATTCTGCTTCTAGTATTCGATGATTCCAGTGTTGTATTCTGATTTGTATCTGATGTATCGTATTACTCTTCCGTTGTATCTGGTAACTCTGATGTAACTTATACATTTATATAGTAGCTTCATGAACTACTATCTCTTTTATTTCCGCTACACTTATTACTCTGTGTCTGTGATCTGTGATTATTCATTTACTGTATATGTTCAGTTTTGCCAAATTTAAATTAACAACGCGGTATTTTAAGCAATTCAACTCTGGCATGAGTGTCTACCTATACACTTATAATGGACGCGAATGGTCCAAAATAGCGGGTCGTTACACGACCCGTGGTCTTCGGACCGTTCGTGGAGCAATCGGCTCAATGAGTCTGTGCATGAGTCGTATCTTTTAGGGTGCATCGATGTTCGGCTCATTTATCCGCGTAATGTACCACGACCGAATCTGTGCATGAGTCGTATCTTTTAGGGTGCGTCGATGTTCGGTTCATTTGTTGGGTTAGCGACCCATGGAATAGCGTTCCGTTTGTGTTACACGTGTCGGTGAGTTTTCATGCTCCCGTTTGTGATAGGCCTTCCCCTTTTTTTTTTATTTCTGGATTTCTCGTTGTGATTTTTAGAATTTGTGTTTCACCAACTTTTGTGGATTGAATTGATAAGCTCTATCAATATTTGTGTTTTGGTGAATAATTTAAAGAATGTGATTCTTTTTGGTGTTTATAGATGATTGGAGATATTGTATGATTTTTGATTGTTATTTGATGTATACTTGACATAGTATGGCATTTCTTTGTTATCATACGTTTTTGGTCATATCTCTTATCTTATATCATTTTACCTGATACTTATAGCTAGACTGATCCGTTTATTATTTTCTTCTTAAATAATACTCGGGTCAGACCGAGGTATTTCAAGTACTTCTGCTTGACTTCTTATCAGGGTCTGTCATCTGATTCTTTTGGCTAACTGCTTTAGCTTAGTAGTTTTTGTTATTATACATTTGAGATAGAGATTCCTTGATGTATAATTATTCTTTTGTCTAGCACTTGTATCTATTCTTTTGTGATGTAGTGGCTCTTCTATGACCACTATTTTGATGTGCACTTTTATGTGTTATATTCATATCTGTTTCCGCCTTTGTGATATGAATGTCTGTGACTGATTTATGTTATGTTTATTTCTATATTTGTTTCCGAGGTCCACATAGCCACTGTGTGGTAGCTTTGAGTTTGTATTAGATATGTCGGATTTCCTTCTGGAATGAAATGTATGTTATATCATCTGACATATCGGTACTCGCACAAGGAAATTACACAGATGGTCGCTCCTCAACAGCCTCATTCTTCGCGCTAGTCGATGGCATTACTTAGTAGTGTACTTGGCTAGCGTGAGCATAGAAGTAGGGCGTCACATCATGGTATCAGAGCCAAACTTCGGAACAATGTAGAATAATCTAGCAAGGATCATTGTCCTAAGTCTTTCTTAGGAATCGTGCCATAGGATTTAATTCGAGTCTTCGTACCGTTCTATCCTATTTTCTTTTGTGATGCCTTGTTTTATCAATCAAGTTTGTTTGATATTCATTTTGAGAATAACCCTTTTCCTCTTCTTTCTTTTTCTTTCTTTCTTAAAGAAGAAGAGATGGTTAGATCTGGCAGTCCCAGCGCTGGTCAATCCAGTAGTCCTTCTCTGGATGGCGTATTTATGACCGCTCAACAACTTTTGGATCTTGTAAAGAATCAAAGGTTTATCTATGCTTTGAGTAAGAACCCTGAAAAGGTTTTACCTTTGAAATTAGAAGTGCCTTTCGACCAGCTTATAGATACCACTCTTCGTCTTGAAGAGACCGATAAAGAAAATGATGTTGAAGTTGTGGATGCCAAACAAAACTTCAACATCAACAAGAAGAGGCACATTAAGTTCAAAAGCCCTAATCCCAACAAGAAAGTAAAGCAAGAAATTTTGGTAGCAAAGACTCCTACCACTAGTCGTGGACGATGCTACAATTGTGGTTCTATGGACCACTATGCAAATAAGTGTCCGAAGCCTCTTACTTATCTCTATTGCAAAGGTTTGGGCCATCTTTTATCTTCATGCCCCATACTTCCAAACAAGAAAGAGGGAAAGCTAAAAGTTGTGTAAGCCTCTACTGACACTTTTCTTGGTCAAGGTAATTCTCCTTTTATCCTTGATGGCACTATTTTATTTCGTGATCTTCCTATTTGATTTCTTTTGATATGGGTGCGTCCCATTCTTTTATATAAAAAGAACTTGTTGATTCTTTCTCTTTTAATATTATGGGCTTGATGACTTCATTGACAATCGTGAATTCAACTGATGGATCCGCAACACTCAATTTACTTTGTGAAAATGTCGAGATTATTTTAGGTGATTATTCTTTTCGAACCGATTTTCATGTTATGCGTTACTTAGGCTTCGAAATTGATTTTTTGGGAAAGGATTGGCTTAATCATTATGAAGCCTATATCCTATGTCCAATGTGGACTATTCATCTTCGACGTCTTCAATCTGTTAAACATATTTCTTTTGTTCTTAATGATTTTGATCCCCAAATTCGGTGATATCATTTTAATTCTTTAAACCCACTTGATGAGGAAAGTATTATTTCTCTCATTCAAGTAGTTTGTGAATTTTTCGGTACATTTGAGCTTGTCTTAGGATTACCACCTAAGTAATCTTTTGTGCGGTGCTAAGGTCTTTTCAGCTCGACCTTGCCACCAGTTTTCTTCAGCTACGAGTTGCGGAGGGTAGCATCCCCTTACCGCATTCTGCACTCGTTATGATTCTTGTGGGTGGTTCGTTATGTCATTTGGTTTGACGAACCTTCTACCTTATTTCATCCATTTTGTGAATCGAGTATTCTACGAATATCTCGATTAGTTTATCCTTGTGTTTATCGATTTTGGATGAAACAAAAAAAAAATTTAATTTGCAAATCTTTTCAATAAGATATTTATAAGTATGATTGGATTTTTTTCTTAAAACGAGCAAAGAATATTTGTAAATTTTATAAGAGGCACGTTTATCATATAAAAGATGATTTTGTGTTATTTTGCCCATTGAGTGCTTTAAGAATTCTGGTCGGTGTGCTTGATCAACGTTATCGATAGGAATTTCCTAAACGCTATGATGAGACAGTTAAACACAGTAAATTCTTGTAAAAAGTAATTTTTCTAAAAAGATGATTACACAAAGTTAATTATAATTTTGAATGTCTTTGCTTTTCGGGAAAGGCGATCGGTTAAAAGAACTCCTTTTCGATACTTCTATTCTTGTGTTTCCCTAAAGGAACCAAGTTTTTATTGTTTGTACCGATACTAGTCGTATTGGTTTTGGTATCATTCTCCTACAAAGGGAACATTTTATCTCTTAAAACTTCTAAACAATTAAAGCTTGTCGAGACTAGATATGCCATTTATGATCTAGTGCTCGCGGCCATTGTATTCGCTCTTAGAATATGGCGACATTATCTTTTGGGAGAGAAATTTATTCTCTACACCAATCATAAATATTTGAAGTATTTATTTTCTCAAAAGGAACTTAATTTGCGTCAACAACGTTGGCTTGAGTTCCTTGCATCTTATGATCTTGATATTCTTTGTACTCCGGAAAAGGGAAATCGTGTTGTCGATACCCTTAGCCGAGAGCAACAAGCAGATGTTTCTTTGTTGATATCCGAATGGAATGATCTCGAGACTTTATCCACTTGTGAGATTCGAGATCGTGAATCTGATTCATGTTCATCTCTTGTTTTGTGTAGCCTTGAGGCTCATCCTTCTCTTTTGAACCGCATCCTTAAAGCTCTATATTAAGATCCCGAATTGGCATTTCTTAGCCAAAGTTGTAGGGATCAAAATAAGGTTGATGGTTTGAAAGATTTTGAAATCGATGCTCGTGGTTGCATTCAAGTATTTGGTAGACTTATTGTGCCAAACATTTGTGATCTTCGTAAAGACATTTTAGAAGATTCTCATCGTTCTAAATTTAACATTCATCCTGGTAATAGTAGCGACTTTATTATTGGGATGGAATGAAATCTGATATTGCTAACTTCATTAAGCATTGCATGACTTACCAACTTATAAAGGCCAAGCATTAAAGGCCCGGTGGGTTATTGCAACCTTTGGACATTCCAATTTGGAAGTGGGATCATTTTTCCATGGACTTTATTGACGGTCTTTCCCGTTCTCGTTCGGGTCATGACAATCTATGGGTGATTATAGATAGACTTCGCCCATTTTCTTCCCGTTCGTTCCAATCGGACCGTACCTCTTTTTACTTAACTCTATGTCTAGTTAAATTGCATGGAGTTCCTACTTCTATTGTTAGCAAATCGTGATCCATTATTTTGCTAGTGGATTTTTGTAAGGTCTTCAAAAGCTTTGGGAACAAAGCTTAATTTTAGCACCACTTATCGTCCTCAATCCGATGGACAACCGAGCGTGTGAATCAAACTCTTGAAGATCTTCTTTCGTGCATGTGTTCTTGATTTTGGTGGAAGTTGGGAAGATCGTATTCTTGTTGAGTTTTCTTCCTATAATAGCTTCCAATCTTGTATTGGTATGGCATCTTTCGAGGCACTCTACGGAAGGCCATGCCGATTTCCTTCGTGTTGGCTTGAAGCCGGTGAGAAGCTGGTTTTAGGCCCAAATTTTATTGGAGTTCATTTGTGTTTCACCTAGGATGGGTGTTGTGCGTTTCAGTCGATCGGGAAAGTAGTACCTCGATATGTTGGTCCATTTCCTATCACCGAACGTATTTGTTCCGTGGCTTATCACCTTTTGTTACTGGCTCAATTCTTTTGCTATTCTTGACGTTTTCCACGTCTCTCAACTATGGAAATACCATAAGGATTCTGATTCTGTTCTTGAGCCTGGTGTAATTGAAGAAATTGAAGTTTCACCAAATTTGACTTATGATCAACATTCTATTTGTATCATTACTTCGGAGGTTAAACGCATTCGAAATAAAGATGTACTTCTGGTGGAAGTTCAATGGTCCTCTAATCCTAAGGATTTCTCTTGGGAATCTTGAGAATTCATCGAGCAAACACATCCGGACTTACTCTTTCGTGCTCGATATGGTGAACTTCTTATTTCAAATTTTCTTTTATGTTGATATGCTTTTATGGTTGTTACTTTTTATTTTTTTTCCTCTTAATTATTGCGAGGACGCAATTTCTTTAAGGAGGGGAGTCTGTAACAACCCGCATATTTTACGATTGTATATTTAAATATTTTATTTAAATATAGCATCACTAATCGGATTGAAGTCCGAAAAGCTACTTTTTGCAAACTGTCGAATTGGGACTCGAGACCACTTCCATTGAGTCCAAAATGGCGTTTGCGACTTTTTTGAGTATAAACATTGATATGTTTGGAGTAAGTTGAATTTTGATGTTTTCTAAGTGGGCTTTTGGGTTTGGGTTTCACCCAACTCCTTCTATAACCTAACTCAGCCCTTCTCTTCATCCATTCATCCACATTTAACTCTCTTTCTCAAGCTAAACTGAAAATGGGGGAAGAGAAAGGGAAATAGAAATTGCCAAGCCCTAGTTCCATTTGCAAACTCAAGTCTAGCTCCAAACTCTTTGAAAAGCTTTAGTAAGCCTCCTCTTCATCTTCTCCAACTCATTCTCTCTTTAATTTCAGAAATTTCCTAAACCTAACTTAGGAAATGTTCTTCTTTTGAGCTTAGATTCAAGCTTCTAGAGTTGAAGTTGAAGTGTAGTTGATCTTCCTTTGCTTTCAAGCTTCTCCTTCATCGTTTTTGGAATTAAGGTGAGATTTTTATCTCACATCTTTGTCTATAACTATCTTTGATTGTTAGGTATGGATTCCTAACACTTGTTCATGATCATTTGATTTTGCTTTGGATTGATTTGGTGAACATTTCAATTTTTGGTGATTTGAAGTCTAAAACTCTAAAAATCTTAGCTTTGATGTGTGAACATGTTTTTGGTGGTGAATTGGAAAGCCTATAGGGCTGGGTTGTCGATTGGAAAAAGCCCCTTAAGTCCATTGCTCGTCTGATCGCGAATTGGAAGAGTTTTCACTTCATTTGAATAAGCTGAAAAACAGCCCCAGTGCCAGTCAGTCGACTGACCCCCTGCAGTCAATCAACTGGCTATAGAGATCAGGCAAACCTGAGTCTGTCTGCAGAGAACAGAAGTCTCTGTTTTCTGCAGTCAGTCGACTGACCCTCTGCATTCAGTCGACTGACTGCAGGAAATAAAACTTTCTGGTTTCTGGTTCAGTCGACTGACCCTCTACAGTCAATCGACTGACCTGCTTGATTTTGCCTATTTAACTTGAGATTCCAACTTTTATCGATTCGTGATTATCCAATTTATTGTTATAATTTATTATTGACTTTGATGACTTCTTTTTCGGGATTTTTGAGAATGTCCATTTTAATGGAATTGGTATCGATTTCTTTGGATTTAATTCACGTCTTCGGACGTGGATTTTAGTGATTGATTGTTTCTACAATCGTTTCTGTGATTTTTCACTTTAAAATATAAAGGTTTTCTATACTAGTAGTAAATATTCAAACTCTTTTACAAATATGATTCCAACTCTATTTTAAATATAAAGCTTGTTTTCAAAACCGTTTTCGAATCTATTAGTATATAAAAACCTTTACCTCATTCGTATGAGAAAATATAATTAAACGGCTTAGCAAAACAAGTGGTATGAAAAGCTTGCGTTTACTTCGTCGGTTAATTTTTGGACTTGTTCGATTGAAACTCTTTTGACAATTTTCGAGTGGAAATCTACAATTTGTTCGTAAATATTTGAGTTAAGCTAGTGGTTATGGGACATGAAGCTAAACTCTTATATTTACTAGCTTAGTGTAATTTACACTTACTTTCGAGTGGAAGTCTACAATCTGTTCGTAAATATTTGAGTTAAGCTAGTGGCTATGGGACATGAAGCTAATCTCTTATATTTACTAGCTTAGTGTAATTTACACTTACTTTCGAGTGGAAGTCTACAATCTGTTCGTAAATATTTGAGTTAAGCTAGTGGTTATGGGACATGAAGCTAAACTCTTATATTTACTAGCTTAGTGTAATTTACACTTATCGATCATTGATGATCATTTTGTGATTTAGACTAGAGATTGAGTGATGTCTCTTTGTTGGTATGGGGATTAAAACCCCATTTGGGGAGCTTCAGCTCAAATTTGGCGGGGTAGCGACCCGTGGTCTTCGGACCGTTCGTGGAGCAATCGGCTCAATGAGTCTGTGCATGAGTCGTATCTTTTAGGGTGCGTCGATGTTCGGCTCATTTATCTGCGTGGGGAATGTACCACGACCGAATCTGTGCATGAGTCGTATCTTTTAGGGTGCGTCGATGTTCGGTTCATTTGTTGGGTTAGCGACCCATGGAATAGCGTTCCGTTTGTGTTACACGTGTTGGTGAGTTTTCATGCTCTCGTTTGTGATAGGCCTTCCCCCCTTTTTTTTGATTTCTGGATTTCTCGTTGTGATTTCTAGAATTTGTGTTTCACCAACTTTTGTGGATTGAATTGATAAGCTCTATCAATATTTGTGTTTTGGTGAATAATTTAAAGAATGTGATTCTTTTTGGTGTTTATAGATGATTGGAGATATTGTATGATTTTTTATTATTATTTGATGTATACTTGACATAGTATGGCATTTCTTTGTTATCATACTTTTTGGTCATATCTCTTATCCTATATCATTTTACCTGATACTTATAGCTAGACTGATCCGTTTATTATTTTCTTCTTAAATAATACTCGGGTCAGACCGAGGTATTTCAGGTACTTCTGCTTGACTTCTTATCAGGGTCTGTCATTTGATTCTTTTGGCTAACTACTTTAGCTTAGTAGTTTTTGTTATTATACATTTGAGATAGAGACTCCTTAATGTATAATTATTCTTTTGTCTAGCACTTGTATCTATTCTTTTGTGATGTAGTGGCTCTCTATGACCACTATTTTGATGTGCACTTTTATGTGTTATATTCATATCTGTTTCCGCCTTTGTGATATGAATGTCTGTGACTGATTTATGTTATGTTTATTTGTATATTTGTTTCCGAGGTCCACATAGCCACTGTGTGGTAGCTTTGAGTTTGTATTAGATATGTCGGATTTCCTTCTGGAATGAAATGTATGTTATATCATCTGACATATCGGTACTCGCACAAGGAAATTACACAGATGGTCGCTCCTCAACAGCCTCATTCTTCGCGCTAGTCGATGGCATTACTTAGTAGTGTCCTTGGCTAGCGTGAGCATAGAGGTGGGGCGTCACAACGACGGTTTAATGCATGTACCATAAGTAATTTCAACAAATATCTGCATGTATCTTACCTCTTCTAGTTAATATACTAATAGTGTTAAACATAACATTTGTAGCTTATGGAATATCAAGAATTGAGAGTATGCAAGCAATCCTACCTTTTAAGTTTCAATGAGACAGCTATACATTTCCATATACATATATATACACACTACTGTTATATTTGCAGGAATATATATAAGGAGACAAGATGATTAACATTGGAATTGAACTTAAATATTGAAGACAAAAATAATGATAGTCGTATATTTGTTATTTTAGATATAAATGTACAGTCTCCTATATAGTGATTTCACACACACAAATATTGCTTTTAAAATTTGTTTTCAAAAAATTATATTTTAACTTTTTAAGGAATTAAGATTTCTAAAAGCAATTTAAAATTAAAAAGGTAGAAAAATAAACATACACTAAACAAGGTATTTCAGATGTCTATAACAAATTTTAGATGTCTGAAATTTAATTTTAGCTGTCTAAAATAGGTGTTTTTTAACTATTTTGTTTTTGCCTCTCTGTATAAATTCAGCCATTTGATTTTAAATTCAACCAGCTGAATTATACGAGAAGAAGTGTCTCTTCGTAGAAATTCAAATTCTAGAGAGCTGTCTTCTTTCCTAAAGGTTGCAATTCTTCTAATGGTTGTAACCCTTCAAATAGAAATCTTCACAACTATTAATAAAGTTGAAATCTATCCTTTTTACTCACCATTCTTACTTGCTTTCTACTCTCTACTCTCTTATGAATTATCAAAAAAGCAATCAAATTTCTACTTTCTTAACATGCACATTAAATTATCATCTACAGAAGATTATAAGAAGGGTGTACTTTACTGACTCATCAATGTTGATCTAGGATACACAAAGTCCAACATATTACTACTACTTGTAGTTGAAGTCCTATTGGAGATCTTCAAGCAAGTGAAGTCCTGTTAGGCTGCTCGGGTATTTTATAAGATACATGTTCCTCGTGGTTAAGTGTGGGTTGATTAGTTAATTCCAGAAGGAGTCTGGGATTAGAAGTAGGAATGGAGATCCGAATCGGTATAAAATGAACCGTGTGATTTTATTTCCACTATTATTATATTTAAATTGTTGCTGCTATGATTACTGCACTTTGAAGTTATATTTGTATTTAGCCATCATCGATCCATAGTGATTTTCAGAGGACAACTTTATGTTAAAGATTCATAATCTTTAATATATTATATTAAGTGATATCGACTTATGGAATAATGTATTTCTTATAAAATACCCTCGTGATTTAAGTGCCAGACACATCAAAAATCATGATATATGTATTATACATGTATTTATTCCTTAAATCTATTTTGGGCATCTTACTGTTCGACTCTTGTTTCATACATTCATATTATGTAAGTTTAATTATTATATAACCTTTATAATTTAATTTATATAATAGTCCTATGTACATTACATTAATTAAATCCTATTTAATTAATTTAATTAATTTAACTAATTAACATTTTAATTAAGTCTATGTAATTAGATTAAACATTTTAATTTAATATTTATACCATAACTTTTATGGTTATAAACATATATCTGTTTGTATATGCATTTTATTAACTTTTAATTAACTTAATTAATTAGATAATTTAATTAAATATTAATTTTGAAAATTTCTTATGTGTATACATATATACTTACATCATCTTAAATAATTCAACATAGTGTGTGTGTGTGTGTTATACATGCATATACTTTAATTAATTAACTATTAATTAATCAATTTAATTTACTTATCTTGTTAATAAATATTAAATTTTTTTATATATGTTTATTATATTTTCAATGCACTTTTGAAAATTATATTATAAAATTTATAATATACATTATTTTCAAAGCCAATTTTGAAAATTAAATTATAATATTTATAATGTAATTCTTATTTTAAATTTAGCTTTTAAATTTAAAATCTTATTTTAATTTCAAAACAATTTTGAAATCACATTATAACACTTATAACATAATTTTGATTTTAAATTTAACTTTTAAATTCAAAATTTCATTTTTAATTTTTAAAACAATTTTGAGAACTAGCCTAAGGCCCAATTCAAATTGAGCCTTTTCTATTAGGTTAGGCTCATTTCACTTTTCGAGTCAGGCCGATAGCCAGGGAGAGTAAGGTACTTGATTACCGAAACCCAAGCCTAGACAGTACTTTTCTAAACACCCTACTAAATTCGTAAGCTTAATTGGTTAGCCCTAAAATGACTAATATAGACTGCATAGGTTATTTGAGTCTAATACTATTATTGGAAGCGGGCTAGTTGAAAGCGGGTAAAACAGATAGATTTCAAAATAAAATTTTATTTTGGATCTATTGCGCCTATGTCTAAACGATTATTAGATCTACTATAATAATTTTTTTAATAAAATCATATTGTATGACTGAAATTACTTGCCATCAAATGTTACAAAATTTTCATAAATCTTTTCATGCAATTATCATTTATTTAAACTTGTTTAAAAATACAAAGATATCGTATATCGATGCGCACAAATATAAATTTTATATATGCATTAGTATAATTCTAAATAACTCCCAAACATCAAGTAAATTAAATAGTAATTAATTAATTAACTTGCAATATTTTATAAATTAATAAATCATGTGGTTTTTCAAAGAATTGGCAAATACAGTTAAGTGACTTAAAGGTGTATATTCAATCAATAATTAATATTGAACAATTCGAACATTAAAGTTCACATGTTATCTTAGCTTGTGACATGACATTTTGGCTAAATATATCGCTTACACATCTTATTGATAAAATCCAATTTTACTTATTTAACCATTAACTAGTAGTGACAATTATTTACACCAATTCTCTTGGCCAAAACGATATCACTTTGAGAATTGTGGAATTTGGTTTTGGTCAAAATTCCAACATTGTTCACATTGAACTTTGTAAGTGCAAACAATTTTTTTTAATAGAGTAGATAAGGATGGCTGCCTAGGTAAGATGGTGTAAATGTTAAGGTTGTGAATAAAATAGCGATGAATGCTCGTAGAATAGCAATAGTGAACCCTCGTTGGATATAAGGAATATTAGTTTGAGCCGAGGAATGTTTCAACAAACAAGGGTGATGACCATGAAGAAGAACCCATAAGGAAATGGGAAATGGTGTCAAAGTACAATTCTATGAGTTTTAGAGTATACCTGCATGAAAAATTATAAAAATAAAGAAAGCATGTACCAAGATTTGAGAATATTATAAAGTGATTTGGATTAAAAGAAGATAGTAATGTAATTGGCTATGATAATGGAAGTAATGGATGGATCTTATTTATTATAAGCCAAAAAGGAAAGTTAAGATGGGTGTGTTACAGTAGAATGACATGTTTGAAAAGTCCATTTACTTTAAGTAAGAATTAGTAGGGCCACAACATCATTAATATCAGTTATTATCGAAGGGAAATTTCCAGCAATTGTTTCTTTTGGGTTAGTTGAGTTGTCAACATTAGTTTTCTATGTTTGTATAAAAATGCGTATGATATTTTGTAAGAAAAGTTCCTTTTTATTTCTGTGTTGATTTTCTAGATTGATAGCTCTATATTGGAAAGCAGAATAAATAAGAAAATCTCATGTAAACATTTTACTAATGCAATGTAAGACTTGAAGTTTATAAAATAAATTATAAATTTTATTAGCTACTAAAAGTAAAATAATGTTAAAGTCCCAAAAGCCTTAAAATTTTGGGAAGGTTAATTTTTAACAAGCGAATAACGGGGAAAGTTTGTTGTGAAACCACGGGTCACTATCCCTATACCTTAAAAGCTAAAATTTATAAATATATTTGTATGTTGTTTGTTGTTCTAAAATAAGAGAAGAGTTTTTAAAATTAATATTAATTGCCTAATAGGTGAGGGTTACTTATAGGCGTTAGCTCATTAACTAAACCCCGATTATGTTTGATGTGGCATGATTTGTTTTAAAATACATATTAAAAACAAATATTTTGAATTTTTTTTCAGAATTGATATTAAAATATAAAATATTTTTGTAAGAGCTCTATAAAGTTTTATTTTAAAAAAATTCAATTATTTTAAAATTTATTTGAAAATGATTTTGAATAAAAAAGGGAAAAAATTATTTTTGAAAAGCCACATGCTTAGCATAGGAAAAGCTAAAGGGCTAGGAAAATATGAATTTTCTATGCAGCCAAAGTGATAGTAAGTAAAATATAGTTAGTGACGAGGGAAAAAGTTGTTTTAGCTTTGGGATTTCTTTTTCCATACCTTGTTGATAGGTGAGCAAAACTGTTTTGAAATAACTTTGTTTTAAAATTTTAAAAGTAAATTTCCTTATGTGAACTATACTTGGAAAATTTGAAAAAGAATTGGGGGAAAAAGAGAAGGTTTCGAAGTGCAATGGAATGAGTACACAAGAGAAGGGTGGAAATATAGAATTCTCCATCTAATCCCCTTTTCGATATAAGAATAGAGGTTTAGAAAACTGAATTTTTCAAAATTTTGGATGTTAGAAATGGTTTGCTAAGTATTGGATGGTAGGGATTGGATGTAAAATTGGTTGAACCATATTTCTATTCGTAGGAGTGTGGGAAATTTTGGATGGAAAAAACAAGGATTTTGATTTTCAAAATTTTCATAAATATAGAATTGCCAGTATATATAGGTTGTTTGCACCATATTTTCAAAATTGTTCTAGAATGCATTTATATATAAGACGCCAATTTATAATCATTTGGCATACATTTCATATGCATTGTGATATATCATGCACTTGTACATGATTGGCTGCAAAATTGGTTGTACATTAATTAGATGGATAGCCTAGAATGGTTGCGCGTTATGTTACATAATTCAATCGTTGAGAAATTTCAAGGAAAAAATTCTTTTAAGGGGAAGAGAATGAAACACCCCATAAATTGAACAATAATTAATTATAAAGAAATTAATTAATAACTAGTGAAGCTGAATATGGAATTTTCACAAATGTTAGAATTTGGCTATGAAACATGCACTATTGCATTCACGGTGATTTTCTTATCAATTTTCATATATACATTTTGTCGTTCAAAGTTCAAATGAAAAAGCTATTATTGTTTGAATATTTTGGATCAAAAATAATTATATATGTAATTAAAGAAATAATTGTAACTAACTAACATTGGTTATTATTAATAGTTACTTAACATCGTAGAATAATTAACAGTAATTGAATCGGTTAAATATATATAAAATAACGTATAAGGGGAAAGGAATGAACAACTGACAATAATAAACCACCGGTCGACCACTATTTGGGACCGGTCACCCCTAACGGTCGACCGGTGATAGTATAGCGGTTAGTCGGTAGTTGACTGACGGATGTGAATTGAACCACGTTCGAACGGTCGGATTTAAAAATATCTAATTTAATGGTTGACATTGATTTGAAACCCTATAAATACGAGCCAACCCCTCACCTTTCTTATCATATTTTCTGAAGGCATGGAAAAGCTCTGCCATTTTTTTTCTCCATAAATTTTAAAATCTATATAAACTCTAATCTATATATAAGTAGAGAATAGTGAGGAATAATTGTAACGACCTACCTTTTTGGACGGTTTAAATCGACGATAAACCACACACGTCAAACTCAATCCATTCAAATGGTTAGATTGTTATGGGGTAAATAAGAAAAAGCAGAGAAAGAAAGAAAACAAATACAGAATCTCGCAGCGAAATGACAAAATATAATAATCAAATAAACAGTTTATGAAGCTATTATAAATAACATTGATTAAACCTTTATAATACAGATCAAAGTTATATAAAACAAGAATAAATAATAAATAAATGCAACGGAACAACATGTTGCAGTGGCATAAATATAGTACATAATAATAGCACAAATCTTCGTCTTCGTCCTCCAGAAAGCAGTCTTCGATACACCGAAAAGCTCAGACTGACCCGAGCGGATTGAAAAGACAAAACACTCAAGTCAGAACTAAAGGATCTTACGTAAGTTAAATCAACGGTAAATAAATATGAGTGTAACGGTGTCAGAGATGTTTACGGAGTTTGACATCTCCTATCTAGTGTCTAACGTGAGTGCAATAACTTAAGAGATGTTCAGGATTACCATCTCCTAAGGATCCGTTAAACTATCTACTATGTAGTACAATACGCTATTATAATAGTGTCTACAGTAAAGTAAAGTATTAAAATAGCGTTAAGGCGTTACCCATATCCCCCTTAACACATTTTTTTATATATTCCTGTAGTCTATACAGTACCGTAATTCCTCTGTAAACTGGAGGGCTATCAAAGGGCACTCCATAGGTATGGTATAAACCAAACTCGTAGAAGGCGCGATAGGGCATGTGAACACGACACTTGAGGCAATGCCAGGGTAGATATACCAATTGCAGATCCGGACTGGTGGTAACGCATAGCAGCTACTACCGCCCACCTCGGAACACACTCCCATAATCAAAATCAAGGGGTGGCCACCAAATCATCACAAAGTCATAATATGGTATCGAAAAAATGTGTCTGATCGGAGGAATGACCTCACTTGGCCCGGCGTGGCTCCTGTTTTAGTCACATCTAAGCTGACTCACGGGAGTCAGGGTCACGTAAATACCTCATACAGAATCGTTCGCCAAACCATCCTACTTCATTTCTGGAATCTCCACCACGTACACAGTTGTTAAAGTGGTTTTCAGTATTGGCAGAGAGTATGACAATATCTGATCCCGGTCTCTTTAACAACCAAACACTTATTTTACACTGGATGGTTCTTTTATATTTCCAAAACTAATTCATAATTGATATCAAAATATCATATTCTCAAAACAAAATCCCTTTCGAAATCATATTCACTTTCAAAATCATATTCACTTTCAAAATCATATTCACTTTTGAATTTATCGATAAGATAGGTTAATTAAATCCTCGTTCCAAAATCATCATATTTACTCAAATATGTCATTTCACAAAAAGGTATCAGTTCCAAATTCTAACTTAGGTTGTATCATCATCAAGGATTTAATTATAAATACTTCAACTTTACATAGTCTGAAATTTTAGAAAATAGTTTAAATAGTCATAAATAGTTTTAATAGTTTAAAAATAGTTTAAAATCGATTAAAGTAGTCTTAAATAGTAAAAATAGTTTAAACAAAATTAAATTTGTTTTAATTAGATTTAAAATGATTTAAAATAGATTAAATAGATTTAAATTATATTAAATAGAGTTTTAATAGAGTAAATAAATTTAAAATAGATTAAATAGATATAAATTATATTA
Source organism: Allium fistulosum (assembly GCA_030737815.1). Classification (NCBI taxonomy): domain Eukaryota; kingdom Viridiplantae; phylum Streptophyta; class Magnoliopsida; order Asparagales; family Amaryllidaceae; genus Allium; species Allium fistulosum. The sequence goes on from CM060902.1 coordinate 867,913,220, forward strand.
AATAGAATTAAAATAGATTAAATAAATTTGATTAGTTTAAATAGTTTTATATTATATTAAATAGATTTAAAATAGATTAAATAAATTTGATTAGTTTAAAATAGGTAAAATAGATTAAATTGGATTAAATAGGTTATAATAGGTTAAAATAAATTAAAATAGTTTAAATTGATTAAAATAGTTTAAATTAATTAAAATAGTTTAAATTAGTTTAAAATAGATTTCAAAGTTATATCCAAACATTTCAATAACGCAATTTCCGATAAATTCATTTATATTTGGCACTTCAACTTTGAAATTCCAATCTAAATCCTTGAACAATTCATTTAATCAATTCCAATTTCAGCATTATGCTTGGATTATCGAAAATAATTCAGTTTATATAAATCAATTTCTATTTCAAAATGCTAGTTAACTGAATTCAAAATTTAAAGAAATAAAATCATTGAATTTAACCAATTCGGTGTTCGTATATAATTTTCTACCGATGGTCAAGTGATACGGATATTTATCATTTCAATCCTCAATTTAAAATTTTACGGTTATATATCATTTCAAACCGCAATCCTGAATTAAATAAAATCCATAAAATCGCTCGAGTCTATCATTTCAACCCATAACGATTTTTTCCTAATCTACAGATCGTTCGGGTATGTATCATTCCAACCCACAGGGAACTTGCAGTGTTATAACAATATAAAATATAACATCCAGTCATCTAATATCAACAATCAAACATCCATCACAATCATAATCCAAATCAACCAATAAACATCAATAGATAACTGATTATCATTAACGGGTATTAAATTGACAATTAAATTTAATATTAAATTAAACAATGATTAAATGCAATAAAAGTCAAATTTCACTAAAATGACAATTTAAACATACCAAACATCAATCAGTTAAATTCTAATCACATCATAAATTAAATTTAAATAACATAAGATAATCTAGTAATTGTGAGTGGGTTAAAATACTCACCTTTGATCTCAAATCGATTTGAAATCCAAAATAGGGCGCAAAATCTAACAGTATCAGAATTCATCTAAACTAGTTTCATAATGTCCGGAATTTCGATACGATTACAGTGGAATAAACCGCACGTGAATCCGAGTTCGTATGAAAAAGTTATGTACATTAGAACATTTGACAATATGAATTTAAATCAAATAAATAATAAAAAGAAAAGAAAATGACACCTACCTAATTGTTTAATGAAACCTAGCATGTCGTTCAACCCTGGTCACAATCGAATAGTAGCCGCCACCACTTCGACAACTGCCGCCGCTTGTTTTGCACAACCACCATCAGATCAGAGGTCGCCATTAGATTCCCTGCGCTTGGTCGCCTCCACCATGGCTGTTCGGCCACCTCCGGCTTTCCTAAACGCAGTCGCCGCCGCCTTGTTTCAATGCCAAATCACGACGATTTGATGTGACCTGGAGACGAACTAACAACAGATCCGAGGCTTGCTCGACTCCATCTTCCCAACGCCACCTCCCGATCGTCAATCGAATGAAGATCCACCGTTGGATCGTCCAAAACCTAGAATGGACGGCTGAGGTTCATCTTTGATTTCTGGACAAACGGTGATTCGATTGCAAAAACGAATTGCAGATCAGGGTTACGCTCATCGAGGGCTTTGAAACAGTATATAATTTGATATGGTTTGGAGGAGTTTAAATTTTGAAATTGATTTGGAGATTGAAATTTAGGGTTTGAATGTAAATTGGGTTTCTTCCATTTGAGAAAAAGAGAAGGAACAGTCAGATAGAACTGTACGTATAGGGATAAGAAATAGAAAGGCTGCTAGTGTTAGAACAGAACAATATATACTAACGAAGCCTGATAAGAAAGAATGAATATACGAATAGATTTGAATTGACGATAACGACCTGAAAAGCCCGTTCTGTCTCCGGAACGAAAACGGATCATCCCATATATCAAAATAGACGTTTTCGATATTTCTAAACTCAATGGAATAGGTTTCAAGTCCTAATTCCATCGTATAAAGAAGTTAGCTTAAAATCAGCTTGTTTCAAATTGATTTCAATTAAATTGATTAAATTGATTTCTAGGCGTTTCGAGTTTGTATGATCAAACGACAAGTCCGATCGCTATGAAACTTGAAATCCTAAAAAAAATCTATCGTTACGGATCCGATGAAACTAGTTTTGTTGAAATCCGAGACAGTGGCCAAAATAGCTATTTCACATTAATTAAATAAATTATTTTTAAATTGGGTAAATCACTTTTTAATTTCAAACCTTATAATTAACAGATTTTATCATTTTTGATTACCTAGAGATTTATAATAATTTAGAACAAATTTACATATCAATTCAGTGTTAAATATTACACTAATTGCAATGTTCAATTTTAACTGTAATAAAATCCAGTTAAGTATATATTTAATTGAGATAAATTGATTTAATTCGATTTCAATCTTTTTATTCAATCAATTTTCAGATTATGAATAAAATTAACATTGGGTTACATCATATTGCGCTAATATTCCCAAGTTTCATATTTGACCATATTAGTTGCAATATTTCAATTATATTGAATTTTTGTTGATTTTCACATTAATTAAAATTTGAAATTCCAATTAATTAATTGGTTTCACCCATTTATTAAATCAATTATTTCCTTATGAATATAATTGACATTTCTGTACATTTTATTGCATTCACCTTTTACAGTTCGTCTTAACTCATATTAAAGTAACATTAACTTACATTTAATTGCAATTGATCAAAAAAATTGGTAACAAATAACAATTATTACCATTTCTATATTTAATCACATTTGTATGTTTGATATCTACACACAAATGTTATAGTTATTGACACAACACTAATTTTATTCAATTACAGTTTATTACTTATTAATTCATTAAATCAATACAACATTTAAATTATCAATTTCTCTTTTAAATTCAATTATCAATTAATACACATATTATTACCATTAATTTACACTCTATAACCAATTATAACTTTTTAATCATTTCAATTAATTAGAATTACATTTAAAACAGTCATCAATTACCTTAAATTAATACTATTACATTTCATTTCAGTTATGTTCTTATTATTAAATCATACATTTTTATTTCTTCTAACATTAAATCAAAAAACATTATTAAATTAACTATTTTAATTGTTGACAATTACGGTAGTTACAATAATAGAGAAGAAAAATAGGATTGAATCGAATCGCCAAGTCAAGGTAAAATTATAAATTCAAATCTAAATTAAATTTAATTCTCTTCATGAATCTAAATTTCTAATAAATATGTATATTCTTTTGGTACATATTTCACTAGGAAGAAAATGGAGTCAAACAGATAAAAGGGTTTAGATCTGAAGATTTGGAAGCTTAGAGGTTAGTGGAAAATTGTATATTTTTATATTATATTGTATTTATATCGTTGTAAATCTGTTCATGTATGCCTGAAAGAAGTTGTAGGCTTAAATATATACATGAAATGATTAATAAATCATGCCTACATATTTTGTGAATGATTAACATTATTTAATATTGCATATATTTGAATCTGAAAAGTAAGGGTAAAAGTAGTCCCTAAATTAATAAGATTGTGTATTAATTCTAGGTTTGTTGGTTAAACGATGCATATGAGTAAATGTGGATTGGAGGTTATTATAAATTTGATGGGGATTCAAGTTGTATTTTAATTCATTGGAATGAAGTGTGTTGCAATGCAAATTCCTACAAATATCTAGTTTTATAAACATGAACAAATGTGTAATATTTGAAATAACAAGGAATGTGCCTAAAAGAAAGAGATGTACAAAATTAGGATGTTTACCGTATTTTGTACTGTATATTTCAATAATACCATAAAAAATAATTCCTCGTAATTTCAAACTTAACACAAGTCCTCTCTTAGGTAAGTTATGGAAACTATAGTGTTAGCATTTCCTTTTGGAGGATGTAAATACAACGCAATAAAATACATAAATCCTAAGTATAACCAAAGTGTTGTAAGTAGAGATAATAACAATAGTTCAATTATAAAATCTAATATATTCGATAAATTAGGAAATAAACAATGGACGATGAAGTATATGTTAAACAATGAAATAAACAAGCAAGAAGATTATAGTAATCAAAGGAAGATAGTAACATCTAAAAAGGGAACGGTAGAATATACTTAATAATACCAAGTAGAAGTTAAGTAGAAAATGGTTTAATTTATTTCATTAGACGTAAGCCATAAATGATATTTGAATGGCATAAATTAAATAAGAAGCAAGTTGTGTAAAAATAACTGAATGCAAGAGTTGAACATAAAAGGTGTAGTAATTAAATAAGACTATATAGCCTCAAGTATACATGTATGATGGGTGTGAATTATTGAATCTAGACAATAGCTTAGATTAATTAAGAATGACATTCTCATTAGTATGGATCAGGATACGAGGTTAGTAATGTTATACAACAGAAGGTTGCCCACTGAAGGGGCTAACAGCGGTTGTGTATACATTGTACTGATGCGAGACACCACCAACAGTAGGACACGTGAAATTAAACACTCGCGTATAGTCGAAGGGAATATACCAAAGTATGATGGTTTTCCCTGGTCGAAGTGTCAAAGTGAAAGTAGAGTCTGCTTTAACCTTTTAGGGGGTATGTTTTAAATAACCAAACAAGCATTTCCTTGGTTGCATAAGGCAATCTAAATGGGATGGTAAGCATAGACTCGGCGCTGTGATAGTGAGGTTGGTACTATATATTCGTGGAGTAGGAGCTATTTACATAGGTAGAGGTCATCATCAATCCTAAGCGGTTACCGAAAAGATAAAGATTGCACCAAAATGGACTACACCTCCTACTATTATAGATCACATTTAGAACATGCACTGCCTCACAGTTGTTTATTAGTTTGTTTGTTATTAGGAGGCAATGATAGATAACCTTTTAATGAAGGCCTTTCAAAATGGGATAGAATACGGCTAAATAGTTGTAATGCCATTATTAGGCACTATGGGAGTTCCTTGGTATGCATAGGTAGCAAGGACATGATAATGAATTGGTGATGGATCCTGATGAGTTGTTGAGTTACGGATACTAGCGGGGAAATTATCCCGGTTAAAAGGAGGACTGTGGTACTTACACGCACGCGCACACTCACACGTAGGCACGCGCGCACGCACACACATACATATGTAGCTATTCTATACCTCGAGTAGGTGGGGGCGTATCGTACGCGTACATGAAATCAACACAACTAATTTCAAATAGTAAGCATAACATGTAATGGAAGACAATCGGCATAAAGTAGTGTTATGTATAAAGTATGCAATTTACCAGTCGTTGGAACATTGTTCTAATCCCCTCCTTATTACAATCCATTTGGTAAACTTGGAGGGGAAGGTACTAATACAAGGCGGGAACGGTGGAGGGACAAATTTCTTATGCTTGCTCAGCACTAATACGGGTATTATATACCAGAGGTATTAGCCTTGGTCGGTAATTATATGTTTTATTATAATTTACTATTCCCCTGTGTGTTTTATTGATAGTGCTTTGATATACTTTTGTTTATTTACAGTTTACCAACACCAAAGATCCGTACTTTGGTGGACTTGGGTTTTTGATTTAACGAAAATTCGAGCCCACTGAGGTGCGGGTTGTTACAGCACATTAGCGCCTTTGCCAGGTAAGCAATGAAGTGTAGAGAGTGGTTATTATACATTGATGCTTTTAGTATATGAATAATGTCGTTGTGCTGCTTTAGTCAAGGGAATATTACTAAGTCATTGCCTCTTTTTGCAGGGATGACAAGAAGCTTTTATCAAAGGTCCGTCGAATCATGATAAAGTGGAGCACTCAATGATAAGGAAGAGGCTAGTATGCGTTCAAGTGGACTTGGGAAGTAGTGTTATTTGGTTATGACTTGATCCCCAACTTATGGGATATGGGGTATTGACCGCGATGCTTGAAGCTTTTTGTTGATTTAGAGGTATAACAAACAAGGTCCTAGATTTGTAGAAAGCGGGACAATCAGTTCTTTATGAGTTGGATGTTAAAGGTGACATTTTATTGGGTTGGGAATGATATCGGTCAATATGTGTTGCATGATCCTGTGTTTTTGGGCTTTAATCTGATGGACCACATATACCTTTGCGAGAAAAATAAGCAACACTAAGGCTTAAGATGAGTGAAAGCAATGAGTATGAGCTTTAATAAAGAATACCACATTCGATGTTTAATTAAATACTAAAGAGAGATTTAGAGATATCTCTGGACTTGCACTATTTATTACAGTATGGGTAATTTTGAAAGAATATAATAGCCATGTTTTTTTATTTTAAAAGCATCAACAAGTTTGAGCTTTGTAAGAAAATATACGCGCATGCCCATACAGTTATATATATACATACGTATGTATGTATGTATATGAAAGTTTTGATGCTAAAATGTAACGATCCGGGATTTTAATTAAGTTTAAATTGATCATTAATTTCATTTTTGAATAAAAATTATGAAATAATGGGTAATTGATATAAAATATTAGTTAAATTATGAATTAATTTAGATATTTGAAAATAAATAATAAAATGTTGGATAATTAAACTTTAAAAGGAATTCAAATAAGTGTTGATGTTAAACAAATATTTCAAATAAATTTATAGTTGTATAACATATGAAATGAACATATAAACTTCTAGGAATAAATATTTAAGTTAAAATAGAAGTAAATATACAATATAAACTATTGAAATAAATATATAAAGTAAATATGTATTGATACAAACAAAGTATATTCATAAGATAATAAAAATAAATATATATGTAGACAATAACTATTTGGGTTAGAAATGAGTGTTTAAGTTCAAAATAGGATTTCATTAATATTACAAAGTGATGAAAGCAAACAAATACATTCATGAACACTTACCAAATGAAGAAACAAAACATATACATTCAAAAAGAAATACAAATATATATAGTGTGAAGCTGGCTAAGGAAGCCACCAATTATCTCTACAGCCGAAATGAAAGAAATTATATGTTTGTACAAGGCAATTAATGTAGCCACCACAAATATTATCATAAGCCTCCATACGAAAAAATATCCCTGACCAAATACAAAAATCTTGTACTAGTTGTACATTACCCTGTAAAAAATAAAATATCACATGTAAACTAAATTCACATATATCAACTTTCATCTCTCGGTTTCGTTCATTCTAGGCTGTGCAAAACTGAAGAAGTACCATCTAAAATCTAAACAAAACTTCAATTAAAACAACCATATAAATCAATACAACTAGAGATCAAAGAGGAGTTTAAGCTTGCAAATTTTCAGGCCTGTTTCAAAGAAGCTCTGTTTTCTTTCCTCTGGAAACAACACTGTGAGTAACCTCCTTTTAAAAAAAATTTAAAAATATGAATATGTTGCCTGATCATCTCTGGAAATATGTATGCTTGTGTGTATATGAATGTGTATATGGCTGTGTATCAGTGTGTTGTCTGTTCTTAGTTTTCAAAACTAAGATTTTAAACAAAATCCATTATCTCAAGATCTGATATTTGTTAGGATTTAAGTTTCAAACAAAAATTGTTTGTTTCATCATAGATTGAAGTTTAAAAAAATCATTTAAGTTAAAATAAATTTGGAATTGCTATGGAAATAAAAATGAACAGGAAAGCTTGGGTTTTGTGTAAAATTCAAACATCTTAATTTAGCAATTCAGGAATATAAATTGAATCCCTAAACTAAATCATGATTTTTAAAACTAAAATCATAATTTTTAGATCAAGGGTGGAAGAGCAGTTTGGGTTTGCCTGATTTTCTTTGATTTGGCAATTTCTGGTGATCTACTTGGATATGGAGGTTGGGGTTCCTCTTGGAGGTGGAGGAGTGAACAGGGGTTCTAGGAAAAATATTGGGTTTGGTGCAGATGAACGAAGCGACGGCGGCGAGGGGTTTAAGTTTGTAAACCTAATTTTTTTTAGAGTGGTCAGGAAATCGTTCGAAGCGGCTTCTCTCGTGCATTGAGTTGCACGCGACTGTGGGTGATGGAAGTTTGGTCAGTAACGAGGTCCTGGCCGGAGTTACATGAAATCTGGTGGTCGGAGGGTCGTGGACGGCGCGTTTACAGGTTTTGGGGTGAGTTTCTGTCTCGAGTTCCAGGTTTTGCTGGAGAACTCGATTTCGATTTCGAGCTACTATGGTAGATTTTTATGATCGTGTTTGGAGTTAATCGGCGATGCGATGAAGGCGTGGGTGGTGGCCGGAGATGGCCAGAGTCACGGTGCATGTGCACCGTGCATTTTGATGTTTTGATGAACTTTGGGTTTTGGGTAGGAAGTGCACTCGGGTTGAGCTCGAGTTATTCCAGTACTTGACTCGAAGCAGGAGAGGAAACCACTCGAAGCATTTTACTTTGCCTCGGGTTAATTATGACAGGTTTCAGGTTTTTGTAAACCTGATTGAAATTTGAATTTAAAGCAAATTTAAATAGAATTAAATGGTGAGATAGATTTAAAAACAAGTTTAAATCTAGTATGGAGTTTAGATTCAAATAAACTTTTAAATCTTAAAGTTTTAAAATGAAATTTGGATTTTAAATTAAAGTTTTAAATCAAGATTTTAAAACAAAGTTTAAAATCAAAGTTTAAATCAAAATTAAGATATGGATTCAAGTCTCTTTGAATCCAAATCTGGAAATTTGAATTAGTTTTAAATCTGAATGTGTTTTAAACAAGTTTAAATTAAATAGCTTTAAAAAGTATATTTGTTTTCAAACAAATGTTTAACTTGATTTTGATAAAATTCTTTTATAAAGGTTTTCTTAATTTTGAGTGAAAAGTTAAATAAATTGTTTTAACTTGAATTTTCAAGATAAAAGGTAATGTATTTTAAAGCTTAAATTTTAAATAAAAATTTAAGTAATTTAGTTAGAACTTTCTTATATAGGTTTATAAGTGGATATTTAAATTTGGTAAATGTTTAAATATATAATCATTTTGAATCTTAAATTCAAAATGGAATTTGAATTTAAATTTGAAGTGTAACGTTTAAAATACACTTAAATGTTAATGAAATCATTAATAAAGAAATTAATTATCTTAGAGATAATTAAGGTAATAAAATGATTTAAATTAATAAGGTAATTAAAGAATGATTAATTTAATTTATAAATAAATAATTTGGATTAATTTATAATTAGAAATGATTAATAATGAATTAATCTAATATAATTTCTTAAGAAAGTAATTAAAGAAATGTTATTAGTTAATGAAGATAATTAACTAGGAATTATTAAGTAATTAAATTAATGTGATTAATTTTGATAATTAATTAGATTAATTAATTAAGATAATCAATTATAAATTGTTAATTACTTAATGAAAGCAATTAAGGGGTTAATTAATTATGTAATTGGTTTAAAGGTTAATTTAATTAATATGATTAATTAAGAATAATTTAATCAATTAAGGTGATTGATTAATTAATTTATATCAAATGATTTGTAATTAATAAGTAAGGATTGGATAATTAATTCATAAGTAATTAATTTAATTGGAAATAAATTGAATTAATTAGGATTAAACAATTAATTAATCCTGCTTTTTAAAATGTTTGACCTTACTTATGAATGATTGTATTGTATGAGATGCCTTGAATTGATTGTCCTATCTGATCTGTGATATTTTGTTCTGTGGATTGAACTATGTATAATTTATTCATTTATTTGTGATGCATTTGTATATATCTGTGATTTGTGAATGAAGATAAGCGTTATAGTTTATACCGCTTATCAATGATATTATTGTATTTGATCTGTGATGATTGAATGATGTTACACTACTGTGTGAAACCCCTGGACCACACTTTTACACACACAAATATGGATTTCACGAGGAAATCGGTTAAGTCACATATGATTTAAAATTAATATTTTTGAAATTGAAATTTTAATTTCAATTGATTTTGGAAATGGATTTGGGTTAAATGTTAAAGCTTTTGTAAATGAGTTTCAAAGATAAAAGTTATTTTGAATAACTTAGTAAGTTTTCCAATTTAAATAATTTAATTTGAATTTAAATTCAAAATTTGAAATTGAATTCTATGATTGGAAATTATGGTTAAAGAAGTTATAAATATGTTTATATGAATTTAAACCATTTTAAAAGTATGGTTTTGAGAATTTGAATTTAACCCAAGGACTTTAACTCGTATAAATGAATCGGATTTTCAGTAATGAAAACTATTTGTTTTCAAATAATAGAAGCTTTCATATAAGGAATGAATTTCCAATTTGTGTCAAAGGGATTTCAAATTGAATTGAAAATGGTTTCCCGAGTTATGAATAAATCTTTGTGAAAGATTGTTGAACTTTGTTTTGAAATTGGAAAGGTGTACCCTTTGTATAAAAGGTCGAAATGGAATTGTTTTGAAAGCTATAAATTAAATCTTAAATCCAATTGAAATGGAATTCGATTTGAAAATCTATGAATAGAATCTTTGTGAAACCGGGTGAACTTTGTGAATTGAATCTGTTTATTTTTAACAGATTTAAAATGGTGATTTGTTTAAACCATTTGAAAGGAAAGTTTTGGGTAATAAGTTGTGACTTAATTGAAATTCCATTATCCATATGTTTTTAAATATTACGCTCATTATTCGGTTTAGCCAAGACCGGACTTTGTGACATATAACCCATTCCGAATAATGATACGTCGTATATGGATAGCATTTGGAGACCGGTGGTGAAGACCGGATATCTTCGAAAACAAAAGGACAACTCGTCGAATGTCTCTGCATCGACTGGTCCCCGGTATAGAGACTCCATATGTGGTGGGAAGTCCGGACGTGATTAGGGATTATCCGGATTGCAAGGGCTTCTTTGGAAGTGCCTTCGGTTCTGTTCGAACCCGTAACAGACTTGTATGGTTGTATGTCTGACACTACACTTTGAGATATAGAGCTGATTTCTTTCAAATACATTTCTGTTTGGTGGCGGAGAATTATTCTCTTAGCTTAACACCCTTCTCTGAGACGTACGAGCTCAGAGGTTATGTAGTTGAAGGTTATGAGTGATATACTCCCAATTTGGTAGTGTGGCATGCTGAGTGTTGCTGTGTGTTGATGGTCATTTGCTGATCATTTGTTGATCAAAGCATGGCTTTGTGAAAAAGCGTAGCTTTGTGGACGAGACCTCATCGAGCCTCATAGACCGGATATGGTCGAATCAGGAAAGATGTGGCAAGGTTTCAGAGGTAGCTCCCCTAGGGTATGACCATTCCTTCTGGAAAAAGGTGATATCATGGTATGGAGCCTAGATATTTACCTGTGTGGTTGCTCCAATCTCATTTTCTGTGTGGTTATTGCTTTGTGATCGAGGGCCCTCGGATAAAGGTCCCAAAGGGCCGGGGGTGGCATATCTCCGGTTTACTGCCCGGGAAGGGGGTAACCGGCCTTGTGTTGGCAGAGAGCCAGGTGGTTCTCGGGGCGTCCCTCCAGAGGCGTTCCCATGTGGCATAGGAAGTTCCTTAGCCTGACCATTTGTTGGAAAATCCAAAGAAACAATACGAGCCCTTTACGATTGCAGTTGTATAACCTGTCTCCTCAGGCGGCAGCTATAGCAGGCATAATATAATGGTACCTATGCTGGCTAAGATTAATATTGTATTTTTGAAATGTTTTCCACTATCCACTATTAATAATATCAAAAGAATTTTGCGTAGTAAGCATGTTTGACTATCATAAGAAGAAATCTCCTCCAAGTCTGCGATTACATTGTGTGCGTGGTGGGAGGTCTTATGGTAGTTTCATTTTCCAAAAGCATTGCGGATTTGAATGTTTAAAATTCCTTTGTTGTTTGTTTTAAAGAATAACTATTTTTGTTTACTCACACCAGTCCCATGACTGACTCGGAGTTTATTGTTCCTTTCCTAAACTCTAGGTGCCCACAATTTTCCACACTGGTAGTCTAGAGTTGGGTTTTTCAGATAGTCAGGTTTAGTAGATTATCTGGAGCTAGTTCACTTCATCGGAGTAGACGACTGCACTTGCTTATCTTTGTGCATCGTGATGGTGGTTCGAGCTTGATGTTGGAGTTGTTGGACTCATTCTCTTTGTCGGATCACTTGGAGTATCACTTCTGTTTTCCATTGTAGCATCTTTATTTATCTCTGATATTTTTGTACCATATTGATATCATTATTGTATATCATTCTGGATATTGTATTCATTAGAGTTGTATATGACATCATCTATTTCTTTATTCCGTTGTGTTGTTATACTTATTGTGTTATAAGCTCCGGGGAGCCAAATTTGGCGTTTGAATCTGCGGCATTTTGAGTACAAGTGAAGTACGGGTGCCGATTTTTGAAGGCCGAGTCCGAGATCTTTACAGTGGTATCAGAGCTAAGGTTGAAATTTATCTTAGGAGTATAACACATTAAGTAGCTCATTAGAGATAGGGTGAAGTATAACCTAGAATGGGTAATCTCTAAGATATCTGTCTGTATGCCTCAGTAAATTCTCTTACTATGTACTGATAGTAAGTATGAGTGCAAGAAGTGGATGAGATAGGGGACAGGGGAATACGACTATAAATGGTCAATGCCCTGTAACAACGAGGAAGCAATCTTTTCTCTATCAATCTCTTTTGTTCAACATCTCTTCTCAATTCTTTGATAGTTCTTGGTAGATCCAGGAAGAAGATTTGATATATTTGCATGGGACATAAACTCCAAATAGGTCAGAATTGTTTGTTTGGATGAATTGGTTGCTTTGGTTGCTATGGTTGATAGGTATACTTTAGTTTTTAAACTGAAAGTTTTGAAATTGTACACATATATCTATCTATTCTTTGGGTCCCAATATATTCTACGAATGGTTAGTTATTCCTTCGAACTGACCAATGCCACTGCATATTTCGTAGATCTGGATAACCCGAGTATCTTGTGGAAAAAAATTAAACAGATTCGTTCTTGTGTCTATTCTTGATATTTTGATTTGGTAAGCCAAATGCAGAATAGATATTCAGTTAATTTGATGAAATGTTCTTCATCTATCTTTGTGTCTCCCTGGCAAATTTCGAGGACGAAATTCTTTTAAGGGGGGAAGGTTGTAACGATCCGGGATTTTAATTAAGTTTAAATTGATCATTAATTTCTTTTTTGAATAAAAATTGTGAAATAATGGGTAATTGATATAAAATATTAGATAAATTATGAATTAATTTGGATATTTGAAAATAAATAATAAAATGTTGGATAATTAAACTTTAAAAGGAATTCAAATAAGTGTTAATGTTAAACAAATATTTCAAATAAATTTATAGTTGTATAACATATGAAATGAACATATAAACTTCTAAGAATAAATATTTAAGTTAAAATAGAAGTAAATATACAATATAAACTATTGAAATAAATATATTAAGTAAATATGTATTAATACAAACAAAGTATATTCATAAGATAATAAAAATAAATATATATGTAGACAATAACTATTTGGGTTAGAAATGAGTGTTTAAGTTAAAAATAGGATTTCATTAATATTACAAAGTGATGAAAGCAAACAGATACATTCATGAACACTTACCAAATGAAGAAACAAAACATATACATTCAAAAAGAAATACAAATATATATAGCGTGAAGCTTGCTAAGGAAGCCACCAATTATCTCTACAGCCGAAATGAAAGAAATTATATGTTTGTACAAGGCAATTAATGTAGCCACCACAAATATTATCATCAGCCTCCATACGAAAAAATATCCCTGACCAAATACAAAAATCTTGTACTAGTTGTACATTACCCTGTACAAAATAAAATATCACTTGTAAACTAAATTCACATATACCAACTTTCATCTCTCAGTTTCGTTCATTCTAGGCTGTGAAAAACTAAAGAAGTACCATCTAAAATCTAAACAAAACTTCAATTAAAACAACCATATAAATCAATACAACCAGAGATCAAAGAGGAGTTTAAGCTTGCAAATTTTCAAACCTGTTTCAAAGAAGCTCTGTTTTCTTTCCTCTGGAAACAACACTGTGAGTAACCTCCTTTTAAAAAAAATTTAAAAATATGAATCTGTTGCCTGATCATCTCTGGAAATAAGTATGCTTGTGTGTATATTTATAAGTGCATTTCTATGTGTGTATATGAATGTGTGGATGTGTATATGGCTGTGTATCAATGTGTTGTCTGTTCTTAGTTTTCAAAACTAAGATTTTAAAAAAAATCCATTATCTCAAGATCTGATCTTTGTTAGGATTTAAGTTTCAAACAAAAATTGTTTGTTTCATCATAGATTGAAGTTAAAAAAAATCATTTAAGTTAAAATAAATTTGGAATTGCTCTGGAAATAAAAATGAACAGAAGCTTAGGTTTTGTGTAAAATTCAAACATCTTAATTTAGCAATTCAGGAATATAAATTGAATCCCTAAACTAAATCATGATTTTTAAAACTAAAATCATAATTTTTAGATCAAGGGTGAAAGAGCAGTTTGGGTTTGCCTGATTTTCTTTGATTTGGCAATTTCTGGTGATCTACTTGGATGTGGAGGTCGGGGTTCCTTCTGGAGGTGGAGGAGTGAACAGGGGTTCTAGGAAAAATATTGGGTTGGGGTGCAGATGAACGAGGTGACGGCGGTGAGGGGTTTAAGTTTGTAAACCTAATTTTTTTTAGAGTGGTCAGGAAATCGTTCGAAGCGGCTTCTCTCGTGCATCGAGTTGCACGCGACTGTGGGTGATGGAAGTTTGGTCAGTAACGAGGTCGTGGCCGGAGTTGCATGAATTCTGGTGGTCGGAGGGTCGTGGACGGTGCATTGACAGGTTTTGGGGTGAGTTTCTGTCTAGAGTTCCAGGTTTTGCTGGAGAACTCGATTTCGAGCTACTGTGGTAGATTTTTATGATCGTGATCGTGTTTGGAGTTGATCGGCGATGTGATGAAGGCGTGGGTGGTGGCCGGAGATGGCCAGAGTCACGGTGCATGTGCACCGTGCATTTTGATGTTCTGGTGAACTTTGGGTTTTGGGTAGGAAGTGCACTCGGGTTGAGCTCGAGTTATTCCAGTACTTGACTCAAAGCAGGAGAGGAAACGACTCGAAGCATTTTACTTTGCCTCGGGTTAATTATGACAGGTTTCAGGTTTTTGTAAACCTGATTGAAATTTGAATTTAAAGCAAATTTAAATAGAATTAAATGGTGAGATAAATTTAAAAACAAGTTTAAATCTAGTATGGAGTTTAGATTCAAATAAACTTTTAAATCTTAAAGTTTTAAAATGAAATTTGGATTTTAAATTAAAGTTTTAAATCAAGATTTTAAAACAAAGTTTAAAATCAAAGTTTAAATCAAAATTAAGATATGGATTCAAGTCTCTTTGAATCCAAATCTGGAAATTTAAATTAGTTTTAAATTTGAATGTGTTTTAAACAAGTTTAAATTAAATAGCTTTTAAAAGTATATTTGTTTTTAAACAAATATTTAAGTTGATTTTGATAAAATTCTTTTATAAAGGTTTTCTTAATTTTGAGTGAAAAGTTAAATAAATTGTTTTAACTTGAATTTTCAAGATAAAAGGTAATGTATTTTAAAGCTTAAATTTTAAATAAAAATTTAAGTAATTTAGTTAGAACTTTCTTATATAGGTTTATAAGTGGATATTTAAATTTGGTAAATGTTTAAATATATAATCATTTTGAATCTTAAATTCAAAATGGAATTTGAATTTAAATTTGAAGTGTAACGTTTAAAATACACTTAAATGTTAATGAAATCATTAATAAAGAAATTAATTATCTTAGAGATAATTAAGGTAATAAAATGATTTAAATTAATAAGGTAATTAAAGAATGATTAATTTAATTTATAAATAAATAATTTAGATTAATTTATAATTAGAAATGATTAATAATGAATTAACCTAAGATAATTTCTTAAGAAAGTAATTAAAGAAATGTTATTAGTTAATGAAGATAATTAACTAGGAATTATTAAGTAATTAAATTAATGTGATTAATTTTGATAATTAATTAGATTAATTAATTAAGATAATCAATTATAAATTGTTAATTACTTAATGAAAGCAATTAAGGGGTTAATTAATTATGTAATTGGTTTAAAGGTTAATTTAATTAATATGATCAATTAAGAATAATTTAATAAATTAAGGTGATTGATTAATTAATTTATATCAAATGATTTGTAATTAATAAGTCAGGATTGGATAATTAATTCATAAGTAATTAATTTAATTGGAAATAAATTGAATTAATTTGGATTAAACAATTAATTAATCCTGCTTTTTTAAATGTTTGACCTTACTTATGAATGATTGTATTGTATGAGATGCCTTGAATTGATTGTCCTATCTGATCTGTGATATTTTTTTCTATGGATTGAACTGTGTATAATTTATTCATTTATTTCTGATGCATTTGTATATATCTGTGATTTGTGAATGAAGATAAGCGTTATAGTTTATACCGCTTATCAACGATATTATTGTATTTGATCTGTGATGATTGAATGATGTTACACTACTGTGTGAAACCCCTGGACCACACTTTTACAAACACAAATATGGATTTCACGAGGAAATCGGTTAAGTCATAGATGATTTAAAATTAATATTTTTGAAATTGAAATTTTAATTTCAATTGATTTTGGAAATGGATTTGGGTTAAATGTTAAAGCTTTTGTAAATGAGTTTCAAAGATAAAAGTTATTTTGAATAACTTAGTAAGTTATCCAATTTAAATAATTTAATTTGAATTTAAATTCAAAATTTGAAATTGAATTCTATGATTGGAAATTATGGTTAAAGAAGTTATAAATGTGTTTATATGAATTTAAACCATTTTAAAAGTATGGTTTTGAGAATTTGAATTTAACCCAAGGACTTTAACTCGTATAAATGAATCGGATTTTCCAAAATGAAAACTATTTGTTTTCAAATAATAAAAGCTTTCATATAAGGAATGAATTTCCAATTTGTGTCAAAGGGATTTCAAATTGAATTGAAAATGTTTTCCCGAGTTATGAATAAATCTTTGTGAAAGATTGTTGAACTTTGTTTTGAAATTAGAAAGGTGTACCCTTTGTATAAAAGGTCGAAATGGAATTGTTTTGAAAGCTATCAATTAAACCTTAAATCCAATTGAAATGGAAATCGATTTGAAAATCTATGAATAGAATCTTTGTGAAATTGGGAGAACTTTGTGAATTGAATCTGTTTATTTTTAACAGATTTAAAATGGTGATTTGTTTAAACCATTTGAAAGGAAAGTTTTGGATAATAAGTTGTGACTTAATTGAAATTCCATTATCCATATGTTTTTAAATATTACGCCCATTATTCGGTTTAGCCGGGAGGGGACTTTGTGTCATATAACCCATTCCGAATAATGATACATCGCATATGGATTGCATTTGGAGACCGGTGGTGAAGACCGGATATCTTCGAAAACGAAAGGACAACTCGTCGAATGTCTCTGCATCGACTGGTCCCCGGTATAGAGACTCCATATGTGGTGGGAAGTCCGGACGTGATTAGGGATTATCCGGATTGCAAGGGCTTCTTCGGAAGTTCCTTTGGTTCTGTTCGAACCCGTAACAGACTTGTATGGTTGTATGTCTAACACTACACTTTGAGATATAGAGCTGATTTCTTTCAAATACATTTCTGTTTGGTGACGTAGAATTATTCTCTTAGCTTAACACCCTTCTTTGAGACGTATGAGCTCAGAGGTTATGTAGTTGAAGGTTATCAGTGATATACTCCCAATTTGGTAGTTTGGCATGTTGAGTGTTGTTGTGTGTTGATGGTCATTTGCTGATC
Organism: Allium fistulosum; assembly: GCA_030737815.1. Lineage (NCBI taxonomy): Eukaryota > Viridiplantae > Streptophyta > Magnoliopsida > Asparagales > Amaryllidaceae > Allium > Allium fistulosum. Next base: position 867,931,073 of record CM060902.1, read on the forward strand.
ATTTGTTGATCAAAGCATAACGTTGTGAAAAAGCGTAGCTTTGTGGACGAGACCTCATCGAGCCTCACAGACCGGAAATGGCGAAACAGGAGAGATGCGGCAAGGTTTCAAGGGTAGCTCCCCTAGGGTATGACCATTCCTTCTGGAAAAAGGTGATATCATGGTATGGAGCCCAGATATTTACCTGTGTGGTTGCTCCAATCTCATTTTCTGTGTGGTTGTTGCTTTGTGATCGAGGCCCTCGGATAAAGGTCCCAAAGGACCAGGGGTGGCATATCTCAGGTTTACTACCCGGGAAGGGGGTAACCGGCCTTGTGTTGGCAGAGAGCCAGGTGGTTCTCGGGGCGTCCCTCCAGAGGCGTTCCCATGTGGCATAGGAAGTTTCTTAGCCTGACCATTTGTTGGAAAATCCAAAGAAACAATACGAGCCCTTTACGATTGCAGTTGTATAACCTGTCTCCTCAGGCGGCAGCTATAGCAGGCATAATATAATGGTACCTATGCTGGCTAAGATTAATATAATATTTTCGAAATGTTTTCCACTATGCACTATTAATAATATCAAAAGAATTTTGCGTAGTAAGCATGTTTGACTATCATAAGAAGAAATCTCCTCCAAGTCTGTGATTGCATTGTGTGTGTGGTGGGAGGTCTTACGGTAGTTTCATTTTCCAAAAGCATTGCGGATTTCAATGTTTAAAATTCCTTTGTTGTTTGTTTTAAAGAATAATTGTTTTTGTTTACTCACACCAGTCCCATGACTGACTCGGAGTTTATTGTTCCTTTCCTAAACTCTAGGTGCCCACAATTTTCCACACGGGCAGTCTAGAGTTGGGTTTTTCAGATAGTTAGGTTTAGTAGATTATTTGGAGCTAGTTCACTTCATCGGAGTGGACGACTGCACTTGCTTATCTTTGTGCATCGTGATGGTGGTTCGAGCTTGATGTTGAAGTTGTTGGACTCATTCTCTTTGTCGGATCACTTGGAGTATCACTTCTGTTTTCCGCTGTAGCATCTTTATTTATCTCTGATATTCTTGTACCATATTGATATCATTGTTGTATATCATTCTAGATATTGTATTCATTGGAGTTGTATATGACATCATCTATTTCTTTATTCCGCTGTGTTATTTATAATTATTGTGTTATAAGCTCCGGGGAGCCAGATTCGGCGTTTGAATCTGCGGCATTTTGAGTACAAGTGAAGTATGGGTGCCGATTTTCGAAGGCCGAGACCGGGATCTTTACATAAAATCAAAGAAAATACCAAGTAACAACAAACACTACAAAACGGGTTATGAGCTATGGGGTTTCTTATTTGACATCAAAGAAAAACCACCCAACCTTCCATAAACCTATCTAATCCAAAATCATAAGCCTTCTTGATTCTCACTTGCATGATTTAAATTGGATAGCATGGTGAGTATGATCTATTGAGGAAGAGTTGAAGTGATTTAGTGTCACAAAAGGAGATTTCATGATGAAGGAGTGTCCGTTGTCGAGAAAGAACGAAGATATCGTAGGCGAATATGTCAAATAAGGAAACCCTAGATTTATTTAAGAACGAAGAGAGTGAAGTGAGTTTAAATGTTTATTTTCTTCTTTAAATATGGTGGGTTCGACCTATAAAAATTGTATATGGACCTCCTTATTTTTATTTTTCTTTCTTGCATAGAGTAATTGAAACTAAGAATGCCCCATTTCAAAAAAGAAAGAAAACTTCATTAATAATTCACTTAAAAAATAAACCACCAGAATGGTTTTCTTTTACATTGTACAAACAACTTTTGTGCTATAAAAATCATAAAATCTTGGTACAGTGTCTAATCATATTCCATTGTAAAATTCATATATTTTTCCTACATAAAATGAGCTATTGATCATTCATTTAATCATGTATAATAACTAGTGATATGTAATTATTTATTTCCCTTTAGAAAGCTAATAAACAAATTTACAACTAGATACAATAAGTTTGAATGCACTAATTTTTTTATAATTTAAAATGCTTTATTTATTTTTATGGTTGAAGAAAACAAGAAATAAATATGATTATGACCATTTATTAGAAAAAGGTATAACGTTGTAATTTAGGTATAAATTTTTAAGAGTAATGTATCCTCGTATAAAATACAATTTGTGTGAAATTTCTTAAAATTTATCCCTTTTATTCATTTTTGAATCCTTTAATAATCACTTTGGAAAATAGTTGCTTCTTCTCAAAAAGAAATGTTGAGAAGGGAAGAACTAAGAAGGGAAGAACAAGATAGTGTTTGGTTTGAAAATAAGTTTTGTGTTTTTCATTTTCAATATGTATGTGAAATGATATGGGAGAGAAGTGTTAGGAACACATATCACATGTTTTATTGCACTAGAATGAGAATATATATATATATATACATATATATGTAATTTAATAGTTATGCTATTTGGAATGTGGCTCAAACTTAGTACGTAGCACCCACTACTAGTTTTGGTACATGATTACTTAGCAAATTACTTTAGCTAAAAAAGGTTGTAAAGCTATGAATATTTTATTTTGTGCATTAAATAAGAATGTATTTATAGAGTTAATATATGTATGTCTGCATATGAAATTTTGAAAAACTTTGCAAGTTACACATAAATACACTAACAAAGTAAAATTTCTATGTTAAAAAATCAACTACAATTATTTGAAATGAAGGATAACGAGTTAATTTCATATGTTCTCACGCTTACAAGATATGGCATATGCACTCATGCAATTATGAGAAAATATAACTAGGTTTGATATTGCATCAGAAATCTTAAATATTTAACAAATGAGTGAGAAAGGTAACTTTTAGCTATTAAAGAAGTAAATGACCTTTTCAAACTCAAAGTTGAAGAATTATCCCAAATCTCATGTCCTATGAAGTAAACTTGCAAGTGGGAAAATAACAGGAGCAAAAAAAAATTTCAAATGCATTCCAAGCCGAGGAAGATTCAAATATTATTTCAATGATATTGCATACTTTGCAAAAGACTTCAAAAAAAACTTGAAATCCAAAAAGGCGTCAAGTAATTACAACAAAAATAACAACTCATCAACTCTGAAATGTTTGAATGCAATAAGATGGATCATACGAAAAGTCCATCTAAAGAAGAATAATGACAAAAACAAGTCCAAAAGGCAACAAGAGAGAAGACCAAAGAGAAAGGCATTTCAAGTTACTTAGGATGATTTTGATTCTTCTTCATTCGTCGATGAAAGTGACTCCGAGCAAGCAAATGTTGGTTTCATGGCATTTGATGATGAGGTACGCCAAACTTACTCTTACGATGATTTTCTTAAGATCATTATAGGTATTTTAAAAGGTAAGAAAAATGAAATGAAACTAAGAAAAGAAGCCTTTGTAAAACTAACTAGAGCAGAATTAGAAATAGGAATGCTAAAAGACAAAAAAATAATTCCCGATAAAGAAATACGTAAATCACAAGAGCCTAATGAAAAATTGAATTCTCAAATTTTAGCTTTAGAAAAGAGCTAAAAATCTATCAAGATGAAAATGTCAAACTTTCTAAAGAAAATTGTGATTTATAACCGTTCCTTGATATTTCAAAAAATTAAGTTAACACTTCGGAATTTATGTTAAACGATTTATCAAAAAATATTTCAAAGTTAACAAAGGTGAGGAAAGTTTAATAAATTAAGAAATATTTCAAACTTGCCTTAAATAAAATGTTTTGGGATTTAAAAATTATTAAATCAGAAAATATGTTTCCATCATTTTATACAAATTTTAGAAAACCTAAAACTACTTAAAGTCAAACAAATTAGAAAATTCCAAGATTAATAGTATTTGGGTTGCCAAAACTAATAAGATGCTTATTAGAAAATAAATATATAAATACTTTTATTTTTGAAGTGCATTTAAATTCAAAGGTTTTATCAAACCCACTTGGGTATATTTACCTTCAACCTAACCCCTTGGACCTTAATGTAGGAAGCGGGCACTAAAGTACAATTTTTTTAGCTACCAAGAAAGACATAATGATGAGATGGATTTCGAATAATGAATGTTTCATATATCTGATGGAGAATGAGCATTAATGAAAAATGGAATTGTAGTAAATTTGATATATTTGACTCGCTTTGCCCATTCCATTAATATTCTAGGGTTAACATATAATTATTTAGAGCATCACTAAGTAATACTTTTGAAAAATCAATCTGATAACTCTTTTATAAATGTATAGAGATTGCACAAAACATTTGTTGTCTTTCAAAATGCCGAATACATGTAAAAAGTTATTTAAAGACAAATAAAAATATTTATGATAACAACAAATTCCTTTAGGTATAACTATTGTTATCCACATAATTTCCAAAGGGTATAAGCAAAGGCATTTATGTCGAAAGCAAAGAATAGTGAAAAAGGCTTACTAATCTCGAAAATATATGACTCTGAAGCTCAAAGTCATGTTGAAGTAAAGACCCTATGTCAAAGCTAAAAGCTTTATGCCAAAACTGAGGAATGCATGTCAAAGAACTTGAAGCAAGGGAGAGATGCGAAGACATTCAAAAGTGCTACATTATATCAATACCGAATAGCAGCATGCCGTAGATCATCGATATAACAATGAGCATCATACATTAATTGATGTTGCATGACAGCAAGATAGTGATGAAATTGGGGAACTGTATATTGCAAGCTAATCACCAAAGCATGGAATTCTTCACCAAAGCAAAGGTCGATGTTGAATAAATGAATGTCGAATGTCGCATATAATCAATATCGCTTTTATCCAATATCGCATCTCTTCCATATCGCATATCGAGTAAAAACATGTTTTATTGATACCGCACCTCATTGATCAAGGAAGCACATGAGGCAATATAAATGGATTATGCACCATTAATGTCACATCTCATTAATTTTGCATATCACCTCTAAATGATGTCATATGCCTTAACGATTGATATCGGATTCCAGATAATGCCGCATTACTCTAATTCCGCCACTTATTGATATCACATATCATCAATACTGTTTCAACATTGATACAGCCTCTTGTCAATGCCGCTTCCTCCTGATGTTGCTCCACTTTGATGCCGCTCATCACCAATAGCATCCATTGATAATGCCGCCTTTGATTAATGTTGCCTCTCAGACAATGCCATCTACTATCTATGCCGCCTATCATCAATGTTTTCTATTATCGATGCCACTTATTATCAATATCACCTGTTATCAATGCCTCGTATTATCAATGCCACCTGTTATTAATGTTGCTTATTATCAATGCCGCATGTTAGCAATGCCGCTTGTCATCAATTCTGCATATTATCAATGTTGCTTATTATCAATGTCGCACCTTGATGATGCCATAGTTCATCAGTACACTAGAGAATGTTGCAAGTCATCAAATTAAAGCAATATCCTTTCTTTTAGCATATATCTATACCCCTATTTCTTTGAACATATGAGCACACACTAGGCAACCCTTTTCTTTTAGCATATAATATTATCGTAGGGAATCGTCACTAAAGACTCAACCTACAGATAGTTGATATGACTGATAATTAATTTTATTTTAGAACTGGGATCCCAACCTGCAGAAGACCTCCCATTCGTGGAGTGCCTGAATGGTTTAAACAATATCTTAGGATTGTTGAGAAATTTCCTATTCATCCAGCTGCACCGATGGCACTACTGCCCCGCCCACCGATGCAGCACCTTGTCCTATTTACTTTCCTAAATTATGTGAGGACTTTCTTAATATGAGAGAGAAGATATACTCTAGAACAGAGGGATATCTTGAAGCTAAAGCATGGGTTAATGACTACAAGAAAATATTTAAAGAGCTTGGTTGGAAAGATCAATTAAATAGGAGGATAGCTGCTTGGCACCTCAAAGGAGAAGTTTTAGATTGGTGGAACCTGGTGACTGAGGAAAACGCTAGGAGGATTTTCTTGTGGGATGAATTCAAAAAAAGATTTGAGATAAGGTTTATGTCAAAGGTAAAAGGGAGTCTACATGTAACGACCTGTAAATTTCCCAATAATTAAAATATTAATTTAAATAAGATTTTGAATTTAATGTTGAGAAAATTTAAAATTTTAAGATTTAATAACAAGAAAAATTCACTAGAATAAAATGTTGAGTGTTAGTATAAGGTAATTGATGACCACTTTAATGCAATTTCAATTAATTAAAATGATTGTAATTATAAATTTGGTTATAAACTATAAATAAGAAATAAACCAAATGTTGTATTTAATTGGTGAAATAAGATGTAATTAATTGTAATTAAATAAATTAGTGTTGTGCAAGGAGTTATAACATTTGTTTGTAGATAATAAACTTACAAATGTGGTTAAATTAAGTAAAAGGTGACAATTGTTATTTGTAACCTATTTATTTAATCAGTTGGATTAAATTGGAAATCAATTGCAATTAAATGTAATTAAATATTATGTTAACGTAAATTAAGATGATAATTATAGAATATTAGTGTAATAAGATATAAACCAATGTTAACTATGCCCATAGAGTAATGATTGATTGAATAAAAAGATTGAAATCAAATTAAATAAATTTATTGGAATTAAAATATAATTAATTGGATTTTATTTACAGTTGAAACTGAACACTGTAATTAGTGTAATATTTAACACTGAATTGATATTTAAATTCATTTTAAATTATTGTAAATGTCTAAGTAATCAAAAATGATAAAAATTGTTAGTTACTAAAATTGAAATTAAAAAGTGATTTAATAAATTTAATAATAATTTTTTTATTTAACGTGAAAATAGCCATTTTGGCCACCGTCTAGGATTTTGACGAAACCAGTTTCATCGGATCCGTAACGGTGGATTATTGTAGGATTTCAAGTTTCGTAGCGATCGGACTAGTTGTTTGATCGTGCGGGCTCGAAATGCGTAGAAATCAATTTAATGAAATCAATTTGAAATAAGCTAATTTTAAAAGCTAACTTCTTCATACAATGGAATTAGGACTTGAAACCTATTCCATCGAATTTAAAAATACCAAAAACATCTATTTTGATATATGGGATGACCCACTTTCGTTTTGGAGACGGAACAGGCTTTTTGGGTCGTTATTTGTCGTTCGTACCAATTCGATCTGATATTCTTTCTTAGCCGGCTTTGTTCATATAAATAGTTTTATTCTAACCCTAGCAGCCTTTTTATTTCTCATTTCTATACGTACTGAAATTTCTATCTTCCACTCTTCTCAATGGCTGAAAACCCTAAATTCCCAATTCAATTTCAAATCAAAATTCAATTTCAAAATTCAAACTCCTCCAAACCCTATCATATTATGTACCGTTTCGAAGCTCTCGACGAGCATAATCCACTGGTGAAATTCGTTTTTGCAATTGAATCATTGTTTGTCCATAAATTCATGATTTAGTTTCGGCCGTTCTTATGTGGTCGTTGAGATTCAACAGCGGATCTGCGATTTTGTGACGATTGGATGATGCTGCGGCGTAGAGCACGTCGTATGGAGTCAATCCATACGACTACTTGGTGTCGAATGTAACATCCTGAAATTTTCAACCATTCGCATCCACACATGTTGGACTTGAATTGCTCAAAATATCAGATTGTTAATTTATATTTAGCAAAACTTAGCATATATAGTAAATAAAATAATCACAGAATCACAGACACAGAGTAATATAACAATAAGCAGCGGAAACAAATGAATAGTAGTTCATGAAGATACTATATATATATATATAATAGAGTTAAAACAAGATACAACAGAAGCCTCGAATACATAGAAGTCTCAATACAATAGTCAAATAACAAAATCAGAATATATCTCTGGAGTCAACTGAATCACCGAAAGCTGAATAGATATAGCTGGATCTCCAAACGAAGCTCCAACTCCAAAGGTGAGACACGAACACTGAGCCACTCAGTCTGACCCGAGCGTAAAGCAAAACACAAAACACTTGAGTCAGGATTAACATTCTTATATCAATAAATCCAACTCAAGTGAAATATCAACTGAAATACAAGTAACTTAAAGGATGTTTGGGATAACCATCCTCTAAGGATCCGTTAAACTATCTACTATGTAGTAATATACGCTATTATAATAACGTCTAAAGTAAAGTAAACTATTAAAATAGCGTTAAGGCGTTACCCATATCCCTCTTAACACATTTTTATATATTCCCATAGTCTATACAGTACCGTAACTTCCCGTAAACTAGGCTTATCAGATGGCACTCCATTGGTATGGTACAAAACAAACTCGTAATGGTCTCGCTAAGGTAGGTGACACGGCACAACTAGGCAATGCTAGGGTAAATATACCAATTACACTTCCGGGCTGGTGGTAACGCATAGCAGCCACTACCTCCCACCTCGAGCCACGCTCCCAAAAATCCGAGGGTGCACCCAATCAATCACAAGTAATAGAATGGTATCGAAGGAGTGTGTCCGATCGAAGGAATGACCTCACTTGGCCCGTCGATTGCTCCTGTTTTAGCCACCTTATGCCAACTCACGGGAGTCGGGTCCACGTATATACCTCATATAGGATCGTCGCCACCATCCTACTTCATTCTAATCTCCATCGCGTACACAGTTGTTAAAGTGGTTTTCGGTATTGGCAGAGAGTATGACAATATCCGATCCCGGTCTCTTTAACAACCAATCGTTATTATAACACCGCAGTCATTTCAAAATAGTTTATACGTCAAAACCAAAATATCATTTCCATTTCAAACCATATCAAAACGATATCATTTCCATTACCATAACACTTCCAAAGTTATAATATTTTCGAAAACATAACACTTTAGAAAACCATAACACTTCCCTTCAGACAGTTTAGATATTAATAATAGTATATAAAATAAATTAGTTTATAAAATAAAACAGTTTAAGTTAAAATAGTTATTTTTTATATTAAAATAATTAGTATATTAAAATAGTTAGTATATTAAAATAGTTAGTATATTAAAATAGTTTAAAATAAAATAGTTTATATAGAAAATGGTTTATAATAAAATAGTTTATAAAGAAAAATTGTATATAATAGATTTAAATATAATTTAAAAATACTTTATATAATATAATAGCTTTCTCAAATTTTACAAATCGATTCCAAATCAACTTGAATTCCAAAATTCAAATTTTATTCAATCTCAATTCATCAAATTCAACTCAATTCAGTTTCTCAATACACCATTTCAAATTATCGATTTCAAATACATATTTGAACCATAAAATAAGTCATTTCAATTTCAATATATTTCAAAGCTTTAAATATTCAACATTTTCAAAACTAAATTCGATAATTTCCTATATATATCAAATTCACTTCACTATTATTTAGTTTTGAAATATTTACTTAATCATTTCCATATCATTTAAATAAAACTTCAATTTACAAATTTTAAATAAACAAAATATCTCATTTCAATTTATGTAATTTGAAATATTCATTAAGTCACTTTTAATCAAATTCAAGTTATAAAATCATATCCTTTAAAAATCTCAAATTCTATAAGTTTCAAATCGATTTAATTAAATAAAATCCTTAATTAAATACCATTTCAGATCAATTTCAAAACTATCTTACCAACCTTTATTTATAAAAATCATTATAAAATCTATTTTTTTAAATATAATTTCAAAACTAACATATAACCTTTAAAATTTTCAAACATATAAATTTTAAAATCTAAATTTTAGCCTGTATAAAGTAACATATATACATAATATCTTAAAATCAATATTTATTAAATCATATATTTCTTTCCAAAACCATAGAAATCATTTTCAAAATATTTATATATCGACCAACGGTGTCTGTATATAATTTTCTATCCTATGGTCAAGTGATACGGATATTTATCATTTCAATCCACAATTTAAATTTATACGGGTATATATCTTTTCAACTCGAAATCCCAAATTCAATTCAAATGAAAATCGCTTGGGTTTATCATTTCAACCCATAACGATTTTCTCATGTTCTACAAATCGTTCGGGTATGTATCATTTCAACCCATAGGGAATTCTATACTAACAGGGAACTTGCAGAGTGATAACAAATATGATAATAATATAACAAGCATATATCATCAATATAAATAATAGATAATGGTGTCAGATGTCACAGGTGAACAAATACAGATAATAGCATATATAAAGCAATATAAATAACTAACAGCAGCATATTTCAATTTTTGTTTCACTTGAAATCAAATTTAATAAATATAAGAATGTTAGTCATGAGTGATTGCTCACCTTTCGAGGTTAGAGACGAACGAGAATGAGATGAGTTATAAATCCAATCACGACTTCCAAAACAAAGGTAGATTGGCACGAATTGGATGAACAAGGCTGTTAACAGAAATCGATGAGAACAAATCAAAATTTGTTTGATAAAATTTAAACAAGATGTATATTATAATAAAATTTTCCTTAAACCAAATATTCAATTTTAAAATACACATACATTTTTAGATCAATGTTATATATATATACTTGTAAAAATCAAAATATATACATATAGACTATCATTTATGTATAAGATAATATTGACACAACTATATATATATATACTGTTTCAAACCATATAAAATGCTATCACCACTGTGTATATATGACTGTATTAAAATTCAAAAATCAATATATAAAATAACAGATATATATATTATACTAATTAACCAACTTATATTGACAGATCATATAACATACATTATATACGTAAATATATACCTTAAAATATAACACTGAAATATACGCTATATATTATAACTAACTATACTTAAAATATAACAAAACTATTATACATATTTATTTAAACATGTTAACTAATATATATAATAAAACTGTAATAACATTATATAAACCCACATATATTATATATATGTAAACTGGTCTATAACTACATATATACAAATACACATATAAAATGCATATATAAATATTGCATATATAAACTTTACAGAAATCTATATATACACGTAAAACAGAATAGTTTTAAATTAACAGTTTTGAAAAGCAACCCATATATTTAACTAACATATCAATTATGTGAGAAATGTGTATATAATTATATATATATAATAATATATAAACTAACGCATATAAACTAACATATATAGATTTATAAAATCCAACGTATATACTATCGTATATATTCAAAACAACTGCAATTATACATGTATAAACGAACAATTTTGAGAGAGCATAAACATATAGTATAAATCTATATATAGTAGATTTCCAATTATCAAAATATATATATAAGCTTTAATGTATAACAAAATAATGCAAGCAAACCTAGGGTAAGGGATCGACCAATCAGTGGAATGGCATGAAGGTCAACTGCTACTCCGGATCAGGGACGCTGAGGAGTCGGAGCAGTTTAAAAACGAGTCTGCGGCTCTCAGAGGATGGCGCAGGCGGGGGAAAAAGATAGAGAAGATGGAATTACGGGGTAAGGCGGTTTCAGGGTGGTGGTTTTGGTGTAGCGTTCGTGGCGCTCGTAGGTGTGGTCAGGTGGTGGTGGGTAGCTGGTTCGGTCAGGCCGGACTGCTATGGTAGGAGGTACGACGTTGTGGAGGAGTTCGTGGGTGGTGGCTGTGGGGTAGGTTTCGACCGAGGGAAGGAGTGGTTAGACTTGGTCTCGGCTGCACGGAAGGGGAGAGGAGGCACGGTGTTGTGAGGTGGATCAGGCGGAAGCTCGGCCAAAGGAAAAGGAACAGAAAGGCGGAGCCATGGTAGAGACGCTCATCCAAGGGGAGAGATGGAGGAATCTCGAGCAAACAAAATGAGAGGAGGCTTGTAAAACAAGATGAACAGTACTATATGATTATATTGTTTATTTCAAAAGAAAGAGCAGAGAACAATGAACCGGTTAAAATATTAGAACCAGTTCAAAACAAATGGTGAAGCACGAGAATTTGGGGAAAAATATAAATGCAAACAACTGTTGGTATTGTATAGTGAATATATGAAAAGACATAAAAACCCAAAAGGCCTAAATACAGAAGCGATGCAGAAATCATTTCGTGAAATTTCGACGCGTATCGGACGCCGAAATACTGAAATAAATATACTATGAAAGTCAACACGATGAGACGATCAAAACGATACACCGATATCGGTGATAGGATCATCCGATCAAAAGTCGATATTCGATACCGAAAATGCTACTAATTTGCCGAAAATAAGATAAATGGAGCAATAGCAGTCAAAATTTGGAGAAACAAAATATGACGTCTCACTCAGAAGATGATTTACAAATTTATTATACAAAAATATTCAGGTTTGGCAAAAATTTCATTATCATCAATATTAACTGATTTAAATTGAAATAGAATTACACAAGAAAATAAACTTCCATATTATTTAATGAAAATTTACCAGTTGCTATGTTAAAATATACGTATTCCAAATATCAAATTTTTATTCCAAAATTTATTGTTTAAAAGTTTCACAAAATTTCAATTATATATATAAATAAAACCACTAAAATTTATGGGTCGTCACATCGAAGCTTGCCTAATTCGCCATGGGGGCTTGGTTAAACGGCGGTGGTCGCATGCGGCTAGAGGGCGACGCGGCAGACAAAGGGGGGTGCTGGAGGAGCGGCCTGACGCAAGTAGGCCTATGGTGATGGTTGATATGGGTGCAAGGCTTCGTAGGCGGAGGCAAAATTGCCCAAAGGCACGGTGGCTAGGGATCTTCAGGCTCGAACGTCTCTGAGGGTCACGTAAGGAGCCTGGTTCGAACGTAGTGCGTGTAGAGGAAGGTATGACGTGGCGGGTTTGTGAATATCTTATATTATTTTATTTTGTTTTTTTATTTGATTTTAAACGTTTTAACTAGCATAACTTTCGCATACGACATCGGACTCACGCACGGTTTGTTTCATTGAAATCGTATCAAAATTTCAGACATTTTGGCACTGTTTTGAATGAGTTCTGAGACTGTTCAAATTTAGGCCTTATTTTGGATTTCAAATCGATTTGAAATCAAAAGTGAGCGTTTTGACCCACTCAAAACTACTATATTATATTATGTTAGTTAAATTGAATTTATGATGCGATGAGAAATTGATTGGTTGATGTTTGGTATATTTAAATTGTCATTCCTGTTAAATCGGACCTTTATTGAATATTATCGGTATTAATTTAATATTAAATTCTAAATTGCCAGTCAATACCCATTATTGATAATCGTCACTTGTTATTGTTTATTGGTTGATTTGAATGGTGATTGTGATGGATGTTGATTGTTGATATTGGATGACTAGATGTTATATTTTATATGGTTATAACACTTCAAGTTCCCTATGGGTTGAAATGATACATACCCGAACGATCTGATAGATTAGGGAGAAATCGTTATGGGTTGAAATGAAAGACTCGAGCGATTTCATGGATTTGAAATAAAATTTGGGATTGCGGGTTGAAATAATATATACTCTTAAAATTTAAAATATTCGTAGATTGAAATGATAAATATCCGTATCACTTCACCATAGGGTAAAAAATTATATACGGACAGCGGATTGGTTAAATTAAATGATTTTAAATTCTTAATTTTTGATTTCATTTAAATGATATTTTGAATAAATTTGCATTTATATAAACTGGACTATTTTTGAAAATCAAGCTTTAAATTTTAAAATTGGAATTGGTTGTAATAAATTGTTTAAAGGATTTAATGTAACGACCCGTAATTTTCGAAAATTAAATTTGTTAATTTAGTGAGATTTTGGACATTTAATATTGAAAGAAATAAAAAAAAATTGTAAATTAAAAATGAAATAATAATTAAGATGAAACATAACAAGGTTAATTAAAGTTAATAATTAATGAATTGAATGAAAGGTCAATTAATGAAAATACTTTTAATATTATACTTGGTTATAAATTAAATATAAGAAAACAAGTGTAGATATTGAACCAATTTATGAATTAGTATATAATTAATGATAATTGGATAAAAACAGTGTTATGTAAGCAATTGTAACATTTGTTTGTTAATAATAACTTATAAGTGTAATTAAAAGTTAATGATAACAATTATTGTATATTACCTATTTATTTAGCCTGTTAATTTAAATTGGAAATAAATTTCAATAAATGTAATTAAATATTATGTTAATGTAAATTAAGTTAATATTTGGAAATAATGTTAATTTTATTCAAAATATGATAATTGGGAATAAAAAGAATGGAAATCAAGATTTATTAATTTATTGGAATTCAAATTATAATAATTGGATTAATTGCAAATAAATGAAATTAAATATTTAAATATTATGTTAATGGAAATTAAGGTGAAATTTGAGAATGTTAATGTAATAAATCATGAACCAATGTTAATTTCATCTATTTGATAATAATGGATTGAATAATAGGATGAAAGGTTAATTAAATGGAATTATTGACAATTTAATTTATAATTTCTGAATTTAATGAAATCGAAATTAACACTGGAATTGATGGATTAATCAACTTTAAATTGACATCTAAATTTGTTTAAATTTTTGTAAGTGATTAAGAAATCAAAAATGATAGAAATTGTAAATTATTAAAATTTAAACTGAAAATGTGATTTAATTAATTTAATATTAATTTATTTAATTAACTGAAATATAGCCATTTTGGACATTGACTCGGATTTCGACGAAACCAGTTTCATCGGATCCGTAACGGTGAATTATTATAGGATTTAAAGTTTCATAACGATCGGACTTGTCGTTTGATCGTACGGGCTCGAAACGCGTAGAAATCAATTTAATTAAAATCAATTGAAATCGATTTGAAATAAGCTGATTTTATTATAACTTCTTTATACAATGGAATTAGGACTTGAAACCTGTTCCATTGAGTTTAAAATATTTGAAAGCATCTATTTTGATATATGGATTGACCCATTTTCGTTCCAGAGACAGGACGGGCTTTTTAGGTCGTTTATCGTTAAAAAATCCAAATCAAATCTGTTGTAACGACCCGTATTTTACGGATCGAAACATCGTAAAATAATTAACAATTGGTTGCATTGTTGTTAAGACGTTCAGGATTTTTTTTCTCTAAGTCCTAAGTCGGTTTGGACGAGCTAAGAGATAAGTCTGGTTCGAGTTGCCGACTTAAGTGATTAACCGAGTTAAGGAAGTGTGGTTGACCGACTTAAGGCAGTGACCGACCTAAGTGATGAGTCGTGACCGACTTAGGAGGTTTAGGCGACCTAAGGAAGAATAGTAGGCGACCTAAGTATTCTGGGGTAGGTCGTGGGGTAGAGTTAGGTCGGCAACGACCTAAGGAAAATGTTGTGAGCGACTTAAGTGTTTGGGTGAGTTAAGTGTTAGGTCGGCAGTTCGAGTTAGCGACCTATGGAATTGACCGACCTAAGTGTTAGCGTAGTTAGGTCGTTAGATCTGTGTTGTTTTAGGTCGACATGTGTTAGGTCGCGTAGAAGCCTAAGTTGTTGGGTCGCAACCCCACTAAGTCGTAGGTCGAAGGAAAGCGCATTGCTTTAGGTCGTCAAGTGTTAGGTCGCTGAGGAGTTAAGTCGTGCATCTGTTAGGTCGGAGAGGCTTAGGTCGGAAGCGACTTAGGGAGATAGCCAGATTTCGACTTAAGGAATTTCAGCTATAAATAGGAGGGGTTGTTCTTACTTTTTGGGATCCGGATTTTTGAAGCGACGAAGTGCTGCCATTTTGAGAGCTCGACTTCTACACTTCTTCACTTCTTTTCTCCACTCTAATCTAGTGCTTCCATCCATCCAAATCGAAGATCAAGATTGAAGATTCAAGAGCTTAGATTGAAGATCTTCATCTTTTCAAGAGAGATTTCTTCATTTGAAGCGGATTCGTGATAGATCAAGCTCGATCCTTCGCTGTCCAGATCTGAAGCGTGTTGATTTGGGTTTGTTTAGGTGATTTGGTGAGTGGTGATTATCTCTCACACGGATCCAAAGGAGTATATCGGATTGTTGGCCCGATTTGGTGTTAAAATAGTGATTTCCATGCATTTTCTTCATCCTAAGTGTAGATCCATATAGATCCATTGTTCATGATGATGTTACATCCATTTTATCATATGTTAACCTATGCAAGTTCATTCATAAGGTTTGTAGAGATATAATCCATGTTTTCATACTTATTGGACTTTCAACTCTTTAATTACGAAAATGCCATTATTGTTATAATTGCCTACTTAGATCATATTTGAATGCTTGATTGTTTGGATTGATGTTTGATTTGATTGATTGTTATGAACTAGATGATTGATGATTAGATTTAGACCGAAGACGATTCAAAAGCTAAGGGAAAGGCTCTTGAATTGGGAAAGCTGCTCGTGGCATATGTAGCGGGATGATGAAGCTCTTATGCATAGATTTGATGATGTGATGATGAGATGAGGCTTTGCGAGGATGTAATGAAGCGAGGCAATCATATGATGAAGACTTGGTCTAATCCAGACGGGATCATTCCAAGCATGTTGATAACTCGGTGATATGATTCGAGTTGAGGATAATGAATGGATATGAGAATAGTCGTCGAGGAGGATGACTAGGAGGCTTGGATAGCATCGTTGTTGAAGGTTCTAGCATGCTCAAAGCAAGAGTACGTTTGGGAAGATTCGATAGTCCCAACGGCCAACTGTTGATGGTCGAGTACTCTGGGCAGATTCGATAGTCCTAGGCACGGGCTGCGACGACGTGCGGGAGTTATGTCTAGAACCGGGGTTTCCATTAGCCCTTGACGGACGGCTGAAAGAATGTGCCGGTCATTCAATTAACGGTGATATCGAAGCAATGATAACAGTGATAGCCAGAGTCATGGATGTTTGGTTGTATCGTCATTCGGACTCAAGAGCGGTATTTTCTGGGTACTTATCTTATTTAGGCCTTGGTACTTGGAAAACATCGCCCTTGACTCGAGTGATAGTAGCTTTATTTTAAATTGTATGCTCTGCTATGTTTGCTTCTGCTTAGTGTGTGTCTGGGGGCTATCACTGTAGAATGAGGTTGGAGTGGGAGGGTTGTATTCCTATTCCTTTTCCTTTATGCTCTTTTGGTATGTTGTTAGTTAATTTACTGCTCACTAAGACTGTTGTCTGACTCAAGGCTTTATGTTTTAATTCTTATTGCCTTGGGCTGTTCGTCCATTTTGGGACGGGCAGACTAGGTAGCAGGTGACAGGTGCTGTTCTCTTCTCACGATGCTGATATCGAAGACGAGCTGGAGGGTTGCATATTATCTTCTTATTATATGTACTGGATATTCCGCTGTTTTGTATTCTCTGAGAGATATGTAGTGAGGCTGGATGTATTGACTATGTGGATGCTTGTATTCAACTATTATGGAGTTTTTATATGATGTCATTTTGTTCTGTAAAGCTTCACTATACATATGTTCTATTGTATTTTGTCCATGCGCTGTGAGTAATACGATAGATTCTGTTGATATAAATCTTACCTTGACAATCGTCCATGGTCGCCTGGCACACTTTACAGCGCTCTATCTCTAGATTCGGTGCAGGGGTCATGGGCGGTCGTCACATTTGGTATCAGAGCATTGGTTAATCGATTTTACCCAACGCTCGCTGACGTAACTACGTATGAGAGACGTAATTGTATTTTGATGGATGAATACTATATATAATATAGTAGCTTAGTAGAGTTTGAGTCCTTTATGCAGTTGTTTCTCTAGATGTTCTAATCATTCCTTTTTATAGATATTGAGAATGAGTCGAAGAGGGAGACCAGCTGCTAGGGAAGGCCGTGCTACTGAAGAGACTGCTGATTATGCAGCCATGTTCGAAGCTATGATGACTTCGATCATGAGGAGGATACCAGTTCCGGGGGCGGCAGTTGATGTTGGAGTTCAAGTCCAAACTCCGAAACCAGTGGATTTTGCTAAGCTGTGCAAGGATTATACTGCTCTTGGATAGTTATCTTGGGAGGCAGTTGGTGGACCATTTGGATGATTCATTTGAGAAGCTTGTGGAGAAAGCTCTTAGGCATGAGAGTCTGTTTCCTAAGGAAGGATCTGTTGTTGCTGTGACCAGGGAAGAGTCTAAACCCGAGCAGGGTGGAAACAAGAAGAGGAAGCAGCAGCAGCAGAAGGGTAAGGATGGCCAGAAGAAGCCGAAAGGCGAGGTGACTTGCTACAATTGTCAGCAGAAGGGCCATTTCTCTAAGGATTGTAAGAATCCGAAGGCACCAATGAAGTGTCACAACTGTGACAAGCCGGGGCATTTCAGGAAGAATTGTCCAGAACCGAGGAAGGACAGGCAGATTGTGCAAGCCTATGCTTTAGGAGCTGTTCCATCGTCTTCGAAAGCTCCTACTGCTGAAGAGAAAGGAAAGAGTGTGGTTGTTCAAGGTACTCTTTTCCTATGTGGTGTTCCAGTTAGAGTTCTGTTTGATACTGGAGCGTCGCATTCGTTTGTTTGTAATGAACTCGTAGGCCGGTTAGGTTTGGCACCGGATATTGTTGATAGGCCATTGGTTGTGACTAATCCAGTTGGGGGTTCGTCTTGTTTGTGTATGTTATGCCGTGGTCTAGTTGTATCGAGTCATGGTTGCTCTTTTGTTTGTGATTGTTTTGTTCTGAACTTTGCGGGGTTCGGAATTATTTTGGGTATGGACTGGCTTAGGAAGTATGCGGCTAAGGTTGATTGTGAGAGGCTGGAGGTGACAGTCGAGAATGTGGAAGGGCGAAAGATTGTGATACGATGTAAGCATGAGGAAGGCGTCTTCATGAGCTTCATGTATTCGCTAGTTGTTCCACGGGATGGACTGTCTTTAGTGCCTATCGCAAATAGATTCGAGGATGTCTTTGACG
The DNA here is from genome assembly GCA_030737815.1 of Allium fistulosum. Taxonomy (NCBI): domain Eukaryota; kingdom Viridiplantae; phylum Streptophyta; class Magnoliopsida; order Asparagales; family Amaryllidaceae; genus Allium; species Allium fistulosum. The sequence goes on from CM060902.1 coordinate 867,949,907, forward strand.
AAGTCAAAGGGTTGCCGCCGCATAGAGAGATCGAGTTTCGTATAGATCTAGTTGAAGGAGCCAGACCTGTTGTGATGCCTCTTAGGCGGATGGCGCCTAGGGAACAGCAGGAGTTGAGGGTGCAAGTTGATGACCTTTTACAGAAAGGATTCATTCGGCGTAGTGTGTCCGAGTGGGGTGCACCAGTTGTGTTTGCAACCAAGGCAGATGGGTCGTTGAGACTGTGCGTCGATTATCGTGAGCTGAATAAGGTGACTAAGAAGAACAAGTATCCATTGCCGAGAATAGACGACTTGTTTGATCAGCTTCACGAAGCTAAGGTGTTTTCTCAGATGGATTTGGCAACGGGATTTCACCAGTTGAGAGTAGCGAAGGATAGTGTGCCGAAGACTGCTTTTAGGACACCATCCGGTTTCTTTGAGTGGCTGGTAATGCCGTTTGGATTGACTAACGCGCCAGCATATTTTGTGGATCTTATGAATAGGGTGTTCAGAGATCAGTTGAACAAGTTCGTACTTGTGTTCGTGGATGATATTCTGATTTATTCCAGAACTGAAGAAGAGCACAAGACGCACTTGCATATTGTTTTGGAAATCTTGCGGAAACATCAGCTGAAGGCTAAGTTTTCGAAGTGTCACTTCTGGAAGAGTGAAGTGAGGTTCTTAGGCCATGTGATTTCTGGAAATGGAATAGCGGTTGATCCCGCTAAGGTGGCAGCAATCCAGGATTGGATTAGACCTAAGAATGCATCTGATGTGAGAAGTTTTCTTGGATTAGCAGGATATTATCGACGGTTTATCAAAGACTTCTCCAAGGTAGCTGCTCCATTAACAGGATTGACGAAGAAGAACCAAGTGTTTAGTTGGGATGCTAAGTGTGAGCAAGCTTTCGGAATCCTGAAAGAGTGATTGACGAGTGCTCCTGTTTTGACTATTCCTAGTGGGAATGATGAGATGGTGGTTTACACCGACGCATGTGGTACTGGACTTGGAGCAGTGCTGATGCAGAAGGATAAAGTTGTTGCGTATGCTAGTCGACAGCTGAAGCCGCATGAAAGAAATTACCCAACTCATGATTTGGAGTTAGCGGCGATTGTATTTGCTCTGAAGATGTGGAGGCATTATTTGTTGGGAGTTCGATTCGAGTTGTTTACGGATCACAAGTCGTTGAAGTATCTTTTCTCCCAAAAGGATTTGAATCTTCGGCAGCAACGTTGGCTAGAGTTTTTGGCATCATATGATTTTGGTATAGCTTATACTCCGGGAAAAGGTAACGCAGTGGCAGATGCGTTAAGTCGAAGACATGCAGGATTGGGAGCCATGTTTTCAGAATGGAAGAGTCTCGAGTATTTAGCTGGATTTGACTTCAGGCCTAGATGTGAATTGGAACCAAAGATGTTGGCAAACTTATCAATAAGACCCACTCTTGTGGAAAGGATTGGCGAGAGCCAAAAACGAGATGATAAGCTTGTCAAGATTATCCGTGAATTGGAATCTGGATTGGATCCAGAAAAGGATAAAGGATTCGAGGTCGATCGAGAGGGTTGGCTTCGGAAGCAAGGACGACTAGTTGTTCCCGATATAGATGAATTGAGGAGTGAAGTTCTGAAGGAAAGTCATCACTCGAAGTTGACAATTCATCCAGGTGGAAATAAGATGTATCGGGATATGAAGAGAACCTACTACTGGGAAGGTATGAAGAAGGATGTTGGAAATTTTATTTCCAAATGTATGAACTGCCAGTTGGTTAAAGCCAAACAGAAGAAGCCAAGTGGATTGCTTCAGCCATTAGAAGTTCCTACATGGAAGTGGGAACAAGTGTCGATGGATTTTATCGATGGATTGCCTAGAACCAGAACGGGAAATGAAGGGATTTGGGTCATTGTAGATCGTCTGACTAAGAGTGCACGATTCATTCCTGTTCGATCGACTAGGACTGCATCAAAGTTGGCTGAGTTGTATGTTAAGTTGATAGTCCGATTCCATGGTATTCCGAAGAGTATAGTGAGCGATCGAGATCCATTGTTCACTAGTGGATTTTGGAAGAGCTTCCAGGAAGTTTTGGGAACCGAGTTGTGTTTGAGTACAGTTTATCACCCTCAAACAGATGGCCAGACCGAGAGAGTCAACCGAGTTTTGGAAGATCTCCTCAGAGCTTGTGTTTTGGATTTCGGAGGATCATGGGAAGATCACCTTCATTTGGTGGAGTTTGCATACAACAACAGTTACCAGTCAAGCATTGGTATGGCACCGTATGAGGCATTGTATGGAAGACCGTGTAACTCTCCGACATGTTGGTTAGAAACTGGAGAAAAGTTGATGCTTGGGCCAGAGATGATTCGACGGACTTCGGATTGTATAGAGATCATTCGGCAGCGAATGAAGGCAGCCCAAGACCGTCAGAAAAGTTATGCCGATAAGCGTCGTAAGGATTTGGAATTCGACATTGGTGATATGGTTTTTGTGAAGATTTCTCCACTGAAGAATGTTATTCGATTCGGGAAGAAAGGAAAATTGACTCCGAGATTTGTTGGACCATTCCCGATTACCGAGCGAATTGGAAAGCTCGCTTATAGATTGGAATTACCGGAGAAGATGTCGAGTGTACACAATGTTTTTCATGTATCATATCTACGGAAGTATGTGCACGACTCGAAAACAGTGGTTTCTGCTGATAGCTGTGAAGACTTCGAAGTTGATCCAGTCGATAGAAGACCTCGTAAGCCGCTTCGTGTTGTTGAAATCGACACGAAACAGCTTAGGAGGAAGGTAGTTAAGTTGCTCAAGATACAATGGAGTGATGATGATAACGACTGTACGTGGGAGGTGGAAGAGAGGATGAAGGCAGCTCATCCTGAACTCTTCAAGGTATGGCCCTAAGGTGTCGTCTCATCTCGCGATATTGTAACTTGTTCTAGTTTTAGAATTCTGTACGCTAAGTTAGAATTGGATGTATGGTTTGTTGATTGTTATGGATGGTAGGCGTACAGAATAATCTTTGATGGCTTTGTTTGCTTGGAATTTCGGGGGCGAAATTCCTAAGGGGGAGAGAATGTAACGACCCGTATTTTACGGATCGAAACATCGTAAAATAATTAACAATTGGTTGCATTGTTGTTAAGACGTTCAGGATTTTTTTTCTCTAAGTCCTAAGTCGGTTTGGACGAGCTAAGAGATAAGTCTGGTTCGAGTTGCCGACTTAAGTGATTAACCGAGTTAAGGAAGTGTGGTTGACCGACTTAAGGCAGTGACCGACCTAAGTGATGAGTCGTGACCGACTTAGGAGGTTTAGGCGACCTAAGGAAGAATAGTAGGCGACCTAAGTATTCTGGGGTAGGTCGTGGGGTAGAGTTAGGTCGGCAACGACCTAAGGAAAATGTTGTGAGCGACTTAAGTGTTTGGGTGAGTTAAGTGTTAGGTCGGCAGTTCGAGTTAGCGACCTATGGAATTGACCGACCTAAGTGTTAGCGTAGTTAGGTCGTTAGATCTGTGTTGTTTTAGGTCGACATGTGTTAGGTCGCGTAGAAGCCTAAGTTGTTGGGTCGCAACCCCACTAAGTCGTAGGTCGAAGGAAAGCGCATTGCTTTAGGTCGTCAAGTGTTAGGTCGCTGAGGAGTTAAGTCGTGCATCTGTTAGGTCGGAGAGGCTTAGGTCGGAAGCGACTTAGGGAGATAGCCAGATTTCGACTTAAGGAATTTCAGCTATAAATAGGAGGGGTTGTTCTTACTTTTTGGGATCCGGATTTTTGAAGCGACGAAGTGCTGCCATTTTGAGAGCTCGACTTCTACACTTCTTCACTTCTTTTCTCCACTCTAATCTAGTGCTTCCATCCATCCAAATCGAAGATCAAGATTGAAGATTCAAGAGCTTAGATTGAAGATCTTCATCTTTTCAAGAGAGATTTCTTCATTTGAAGCGGATTCGTGATAGATCAAGCTCGATCCTTCGCTGTCCAGATCTGAAGCGTGTTGATTTGGGTTTGTTTAGGTGATTTGGTGAGTGGTGATTATCTCTCACACGGATCCAAAGGAGTATATCGGATTGTTGGCCCGATTTGGTGTTAAAATAGTGATTTCCATGCATTTTCTTCATCCTAAGTGTAGATCCATATAGATCCATTGTTCATGATGATGTTACATCCATTTTATCATATGTTAACCTATGCAAGTTCATTCATCAAGTTTGTAGAGATATAATCCATGTTTTCATACTTATTGGACTTTCAACTCTTTAATTACGAAAATGCCATTATTGTTATAATTGCCTACTTAGATCATATTTGAATGCTTGATTGTTTGGATTGATGTTTGATTTGATTGATTGTTATGAACTAGATGATTGATGATTAGATTTAGACCGAAGACGATTCAAAAGCTAAGGGAAAGGCTCTTGAATTGGGAAAGCTGCTCGTGGCATATGTAGCGGGATGATGAAGCTCTTATGCATAGATTTGATGATGTCATGATGAGATGAGGCTTTGCGAGGATGTAATGAAGTGAGGCAATCATATGATGAAGACTTGGTCTAATCCAGACGGGATCATTCCAAGCATGTTGATAACTCGATGATATGATTCGAGTTGAGGATAATGAATGGATATGAGAATAGTCGTCGAGGAGGATGACTAGGAGGCTTGGATAGCATCGTTGTTGAAGGTTCTAGCATGCTCAAAGCAAGAGTACGTTTGGGCAGATTCGATAGTCCCAACGGCCAACTGTTGATGGTCGAGTACTCTGGGCAGATTCGATAGTCCTAGGCACGGGCTGCGACGACGTGCGGGAGTTATGTCTAGAACCGGGGTTTCCATTAGCCCTTGACGGACGGCTGAAAGAATGTGTCGGTCATTCAATTAACGGTGATATCGAAGCAATGATAACAGTGATAGCCAGAGTCATGGATGTTTGGTTGTATCGTCATTCGGACTCAAGAGCGGTATTTTCTGGGTACTTATCTGATTTAGGCCTTGGTACTTAGAAAACATCGCCCTTGACTCGAGTGATAGTAGCTTTATTTTAAATTGTATGCTCTGCTATGTTTGCTTCTGCTTAGTGTGTGTCTGGGGGCTATCACTGTAGAATGAGGTTGGAGTGGGAGGGTTGTATTCCTATTCCTTTTCCTTTATGCTCTTTTGGTATGTTGTTAGTTAATTTACTGCTCACTAAGACTGTTGTCTGACTCAAGGCTTTATGTTTTAATTCTTATTGTCTTGGGCTGTTCGTCCATTTTGGGACGGGCAGACTAGGTAGCAGGTGACAGGTGCTGTTCTCTTCTCACGATGCTGATATCGAAGGCGAGCTGGAGGGTTGCATATTATCTTCTTATTATATGTACTGGATATTCCACTGTTTTGTATTCTCTGAGAGATATGTAGTGAGGCTGGATGTATTGACTATGTGGATGCTTGTATTCAACTATTATGGAGTTTTTATATGATGTCATTTTGTTCTGTAAAGCTTCACTATACATATGTTCTATTGTATTTTGTCCAAGCGCTGTGAGTAATACGATAGATTCTGTTGATATAAATCTTACCTTGACAATCGTCCATGGTCGCCTGGCACACTTTACAGCGCTCTATCTCTAGATTCGGTGCAGGGGTCATGGGCGGTCGTCACATCTGTCCATTTATTTCTATTTCTAACCTACCTATAAATAGCCCATTAAAACCCTAGTGTTCCTCAACTCAGTTTGTCTGTATGTACAATTTAATTTGTTCCTCTCTTTCCAATGGCAGACAAACACTAATTCCCAATTGCAATTTAAATTCAAAATTCAACTTCAAAATTTAAACTCCTCAATATATATCGAATTATATATCGATTTGAAGCTCTCGATGAGTGCATCTCAGATCTGTAATTCGTTTTCCAATTTGAACCACTGGTTTTCCAGAAATTGAAGAAAAATCCATGGCCGTTCATCGCGCGTTGATCAACTTCATCGGATCGTCGAATTGATTTATGGGTTTTGTAGAATGGACCAAGGGGAGTTCATTGGCGGGAGTTGCTTGGCGTTTTGACGGGTAGATCGATGGCGAAATTAGATTAAGGTTCTTTAATTTGGTGGCGGCTGCTCTCGTTCGTGGCCGATGGTGGCTGTCAACTTCATCATCGTGGTCGCTAGGACGGGGAGGTCAGGTTGGGCCGCGACTGGTGTGCGCTAGCATGCAGTGGCGTGCGATCAGGATGGAGGCAGTTCAGCTCTGGTGATCGACTGAGTGATGCATGCCTGTACGCGTGGGTTCGAGCCTGGTGCAGACGTGGCCTGTGTGAGTGTTTTTTTATTTTATTTTATTAATCTCAATTTAATTCGTATAAATGTTCTAACACACATATCTTTCACATACGAGGTCAAATTCATGCGTGGTTTTTTCCGCTAGGATCGTATCGAAATTCCGAACGTTTTGAAGCTTGTTTGAATGAATTCTGAGACCGTTCAAATTTTAGGCTTAATTTGAATTTAAATTCGATTTAAATTCAAAGGTGAGTGTTTTAACCCACTCACAACTTCTAAATTTTCTTATGTTTGTTAAATTAAATTTATGATGTGATTAGATATTTATTTATGACTATTTGGTATATGTTAAATCATCATCTCAGTTAATTTGAATTTATTTGAATTAAATCGTTATTTAATTTATTATTGAATATAAATTGCCAGTTAAATACCTGTTATTGATTATCAGTTCTATATTGATATTTATTTGATTGATTTGGATGATGTTTGTAATGGATGTTGATTGTTGATATTGGATGAATGGATGTTTATTTTATACCGTTATAAACTGCAAGTTCACTATAGGTTGAAATGATACATACCCGAATGATCTATGAGGAAAAATCATTATGGGTCGAAATGATAGACTTGAGCGATTTTATGGATTTTATATTAATTCGGGATTGCAGTTTGAAATGATATATATAACCGTAAAATTTTAAATCGCAGATTGAAATGATAAATATCCATGTCACTTGAACCTAGGGTAGATAATTATATACGGACACCGGATTGGTTAAATTTAAATGATTTTGAATCCTTAAATTTTGCTTTGAATTAAATGATATTTTTTGAAATAAAATCTGATTTATATAAATTGAATTTGTACCAAATTTCGAGTTTTATATAAAAAGATTGAATTGTTTTAAAGGAATGGTTAAAGGAATAAAAAGTGAAATGTATAGTAAATTTGAAATACAATCGAAGTTTATTGAAATTGAGTTATTAAAATCGTTGAAGTAAAACTTTGAGATATATTGAAATTTGAGTAATTAAATCGATGTTTCAACATGGATTTAAGTGATATTGAATTTAATATTTATTTAGAATTCTGAATCGGAAAATTTTGAAATTGGGTTTTGGGACATTGAAATTGTCAAAATGTGTTGAAATGAAATAAATAGTTTAAACTGATATAGATTTCAAATTCATATTTTTCATATAAACTGTTTTAAATATATTATTTTAAAAGACTTTAATTATTAAGATTTTCAAAATTTTAAACTAATTAACCATTTGACTTATTTTAAATCTAATTAATCTATTTTAAAGCTATTTAATCTATTTTAATTATATTTAATCTATTTTAAATCTATATTTACTATTTAAAACTATTTTCTTCTAAATTCCAAACTAAGTAAAATGGATGGGTTTATATTCAAATTCTCGATTTTTAAAGTGAACGTGGTTAAGCGACATTATACCCTAAGTTGGGATTTAAATAGCATATTTGGTTTAATATGATAATTTTGAAATGAGAGTTTAACCTATTTTGGAAATATGACTTTTGAAAAGAAATATAATTTCGAACTATGATTTCAATGTGATATAATTTCAGAAGTAAGTAATGATTTCGAAAGTGATATGATTTGAATTGAATATGATATTTTGATATCAATTATGAAATGATTTTGGAAATGTAAAAGAACCATCCGGTGTAAAATAAACGTTTGGTTGTTAAAGAGACCGAGATCGGATATGGGCATACTCTCTGTCGATAACGAAAACCACTTTGACAACTGTGTACACGGTGGAGATTCCAGAATGAAGTAGGATGATGGCGACGATCCTAAAGGTATACATACGTGGACCTGACTCCCGTGAGTTAGCATAAGGTGGATAAAACAGGTGCAATTGACGGGCTAAGTGAGGTCATTTCTCCGATCGAGCACATTCCATCGATATTATATTCTGACTTTGCGATTTATTTGGTGGCCACCCTCGATTTTTTTTGATTCGGGAGTGTGTTCCGAGGTAGGCGGTAGTAGCTGCTATGCGTTACCACCAGTCCGGAAGTGTAATTGGTATATCTACCCTGGAATTGCCTAGTTGTGTCGTGTCACCTACCCTAGCGCGCCTTCTACGAGTTTGTTTTATGTCATACCTATGGGGTCTCCTCTGGCAGCCCAAGTTTACGGGGAGTTACGGTACTGTATAGACTATAGGCATTATAAAAATGTGTTAAGGGGGAAAATGTAAAGCCTTAACGCTACTTTAATCCTTTTACTTTACTATCGACATATCATGATAGCGTATTGTACTACATAATAGATAGTTTAACGGATCCTTAGGAGATGTGAATCCCGAATATCTCTTAAGTTATTGCACTCACGTTAGACACTGGATAAGAGATGTTAAACTCCGTAAACATCTTCGACGCCGTTTACACTCATATTTATTTACCGTTGATTTGACTTACATAAGATCTTTTAGTTCTGACTCGAGTGTTTTGTCTTTTCAATTCGCTCGGGTCAGCCTGAGCATTTCAGGATTTGAAGACCTTATTTCTGGAGGACGAAGATGAAGATTGTATTATTATTATTTACTATATTATTCCCTTGCATCATACGGTTCCACTGCATTGTTATGTATTTATCTCTGATAGGTGTAACTCTGATTTTGTATTGTATAAGTATAATCAAATATTTTGCATACAACTTCATGAACTATTATTTGATTATTATATTTTGTCATTCCGCTGCGAGATTCTGTTTTTGTTTTATTTCTTTCTCTGCTTTTTCTTATTCACCCCAATAACAATCCGCCCTTCTGTATGGTTGAGTCGGCATGTGTGTCTGCTTAAAACGAACAAAAAGGCGGGATGTTACAGTTGGAATCAAAGCTTTGGTTTAGCGATAACCTTAGCTTTGTGGGGTCTGACTCTTTATTAATAGGGTAGTAATATCCTATGATGTGTCGCTGAGAGTATATATATGAGAGAGCGTATTTGTTAGTGTTATAATTTTTTTTTATTGTGTTAATTTGTTTCGTTTTGTATTTATAAATTCTGGTTGGTGCATAGGACGCTATGGCATCGATAGGGATTTCTAAACACTTAATAGGACAGACCGACACAATATTTGTTTTGAAATGTAGGTAAATGAAATAATTTTGCCTATTATATTTTCTGTATATAAAATAATAAATTTTATAAATGATATATATTTGGTTGTAATATGTTAGTTGTTAGGTAGTGAAATTTATGAATATTAGTTGGAAATAAGATTTGAAAATAAAATAAATGAAATTTGGAATTTAGAACTTAAGTTCTGGGTTTTTTTGAAAATTTCTTTTGAATGATTTTGGGATATAATAATATTATTATTAGAAGTATTTTCTAATATAAATATTTCAATATAATTTGAAAGAATGGTTTTAATGAAATTTTGGAAAGAATTAAGTTCTGTACTCCCCTCTCTGTCGTTAGAAAATAATTTTGGTGATGAGTGCACGCATCATCGACATTCATTTTCAAGTTTCAAAGTAGGAAGGCCATTGTAGTAGCTTTACTACCGATCTATTTGGATAAACAAAAAAAATTAAAATTTTAAATATGATTGGATATAAAAGTTATGAGTGTGTATATATATATATATGTATGTATTATTTTAAATGATTTGAAATGGAACCCGACATTTAGTTCTTAAATATCTATGAATTAGAGATTTCAATTATTGAAATGGAATAAATTTTTAACTATTTAATAATTGAAACTTCTAAATGAAAATAAGAAATTATATGCTAAGTTATAACTGAAATATAAAAGGAATTTGAAATTTGTAACTTGTAAACGAAAAGAATATGAAAATAAGAAATGATAATTAATGAACCTTAAGTTAATTAAAATAAGTAAGTCAAACTTGTGTAACTTTCAATTGCATTCTTAAAGATATATATATATATATAACTTACCAATTATAAAAAGTTGAAATGTTAAAAGGATATGTAATGGAAATTTTTACAAGTAAAACTTATGTAATGGAAGTGTTCAATGAAATTTACTTTTATAAGTAAGAAATTTGAAATGAAAATAGTTATAAACTTGAGTTAAAATTGTAATACTACTAATTAAATGAAATAGAAAATGAGTGCTATAAGTAAAGGATTTTAAACTTAAGTTAATATTGAAAATATTTATAATTAAAGTAAATAATAAAATGAATGTAATGCAATAAAAAGAAATTGACATGATATAAATAAATGAAAGTGAATTTTTGTAAGTAATAAAGGAAAATAAATGAAATAAACACTGAATGAATGAATGGGAATAAAATTTTGTAAGAGATAAATGTAAGTTAAAGAAATAATCCTTGTATGAATGAAAAGAAAAAAAACTATAAATGTTGTGAAAGAAATTTAATAAGAATAACTCAAGTACATTGTAAATTATTGTTTGTTTTGGTTTATGGGTTGTTTGGGATATGATACTTTTAATTGTTTCAGATGTATGAATAATCTATTGAGCTCATCTAAGACTATTGAGTAAATGGTACACTCGGTAGTTTATTTGTCATTCTAGGCGGTTAAAAATTTCTGAACCCGAACAATTCATTTGTTTGTTTGCTATGGATGGATAGTTGATTATATTGATTTCGTATGATGATTGTATGTTGTGGTTGCAAGTGATTGTTGTTTTATATTGATTTGTTTGTTAGTGGTTGAAACCACTTTAAATATTTAATTTATATAATTATTAACTCTTTTAGATTATATAAGTGAAATACAGGTTATGGAAGCAATTGTTACTTCTTTTGGTGTCATAATTAAGCGTTGTTTGCCCGACAAATAGGTACGTTCTCAGATTACGGTTTTCTAACGATATTATATTGTTTTTCCCGCAGTTGGGATATATTATTTTGAAAATTATGTTATATTTTTTTATTATTGATATTATTATTTCTCCTAGACCTCTCCGTACAAAGGAGACTCTGCTGAAATTTTCTGAAAATTTTGGACTTGAAAAATTTTGTGAAAAGTTTTCCAAACTTTGTTAATTTGAGTATAAAAGGATTTAATTGTTATAAATTGATATCTTTTATTTAAATTATTTAATTTTGTAAATTATTTGTTTATAAATTTAATATTTAAATAAGATATGTTGATTTCATAATTTCTTTTTTTCCCTTCTTTTCCCTTTTCGGGGACGAAAAGTTTTAAGTGGGGGAGAGTGTAACGACCCGTAATTTTCGATAATTAAATTTGTTAATTTAGTGAGCTTTTGGAAATTTAATATTGAAAGAAATAAAAAAAATTGTAAATTAAAAATGAAATAATAACTAAGATGAAACATAACAAGGTTAATTAAAGTTAATAATTAATGAATTGAATGAAAGGCCAACTAATGAAATTAATTTAAATGTTATACTTGGTTATAAATCGAATATAAGAAAACAAGTGTAGATATTGAACCAATTTATGAATTAGTAAATAATTAATGATAATTGGATAAAAACAGTGTTATGTAAGCAATTGTAACATTTGTTTGTTAATAATAACTTATAAGTGTAATTAAAAGCTAATGGTAACAATTATTGTATATTACCTATTTATTTAGCCTTTTAATTTAAATTGGAAATAAATTTCAATAAATGTAATTAAATATTATGTTAATGTAAATTAAGTTAATATTTGGAAATAATGTTAATTTTATTCATAATATGATAATTGGGAATAAAAAGAATGGAAATCAAGATTTATTAATTTATTGGAATTCAAATTATAATAATTGGATTAATTGCAAATAAATGAAATTAAATATTTAAATATTATGTTAATGGAAATTAAGGTGAAATTTGAGAATGTTAATGTAATAAATCATGAACCAATGTTAATTTCATCTATTTGATAATAATGGATTGAATAATAGGATGAAAGGTCAATTAAATGGAATTATTGACAATTTAATTTAGAATTTCTGAATTTAATGAAATCGAAATTAAATACTAGTGATGGATTAATCAACTTTAAATTGACATCTAAATTTGTTTGAATTTTTGTAAGTGATTAAGAAATAAAAAATGATAGAAATTGTAAATTATTAAAATTTAAACTGAAAATGTGATTTAATTAATTTAATATTAATTTATTTAATTAACTGAAATATAGCAATTTTGGCCACTGACTCGGATTTCGACGAAACTAGTTTCATCGGATCCGTAACGGTGAATTATTATAGGATTTCAAGTTTCGTAATGATCAGACTTGTCGTTTGATCGTACGGGTTCGAAATGCCTAGAAATCAATTTAATTAAAATAAATTGAAATCGATTTGAAATAACTTGATTTTATCATAACTTCTTTATATGATGGAATTAGGACTTGAAACCTGTTCCATTGAGTTTAAAATATTTGAAAGCATCTATTTTGATATATGGGTTGACCCATTTTCGTTTTGGAGACAGAATGGGCTTTTCGGGTCGTTTACCGTTCAAAAATCCAAATCAAATCTGTCCATTTATCACTATTTCTAACCTACCTATAAATAGCCCATTATAAACCCTAGTGTTCCTCAACTTAGTTTGTCCGTACATACAATTTCATTTGTTCCTCTCTTTACAATGGCAGACAAACCCTAATTTCCAATTGCAATTTCAATTCAAAATTCAACTTCAAAATTTAAACTCCTTAATATATATCGAATTATATATCAATTTGAAGCTCTCGACGACCCATCTCAGATCTGTAATTCGTTTTCCAATTTAAACCACTGGTTGTCCAGAAATTGAAGAACAATCCACGGCCGTTCATCGCGCGTTGATCGACTTCATCGGATCGTCGAATTGATTTATGGGTTTTGTAGAGTGGAACGAGGGGAGTTCATCAATGGGAGTTGCTTGGCGTTTTGACGGGTAGATCGATGGAAAAATTCGATTAGGGTTCTTGAATTTGGCGGTGGCTGCTCTCGTTCGTGGCCAATGGTGGCTATCAACTTCATCGTCGTGGTCGCTAGAACGGGGAGGTCAGGTTGGGCCGTGACTGGTGTGCGCTAGCATGCGGTGGTGTGCCATCAGGATGGAGGCAGTTCCGCTCTGGTGATCGACTAGGTGATGCATGCCTGTACGCGTGGGTTCGGGCCTGGTGCAGACGTGGCCTGTGTGAGTGTTTTTTTATTTTATTTTATTAATCTCAATTTAATTCGTATAAATGTTCTAACACGCGTATCTTTCACATACGAGGTCAAATTGACGCGTGGTTTTCTCCGCTAGGATCGTATCAAAATTCTGGATGTTTTGACGCTGGTTTGGATGAATTCTAAGACCGTTCAAATTTTGGGCTTAATTTGAATTTAAATTCGATTTAAATTCAAAGGTGAGTGTTTTAATCCACTCACAACTTCTAAAATTTCTTATGTTTGTTAAATTAAATTTATGATGTGATTAGAAATTTATTTATGACTGTTTGGTATATGTTAAATCATCATCTCAGTTAATTTGAATTTATTTGAATTAAATCGTTATTTAATTTATTATTGAATATAAATTGCCAGTTAAATACCTGTTATTGATTATCAGTTCTATATTGATATTTATTTGATTGATTTGGATGATGTTTGTAATGGATGTTGATTGTTGATATTGGATGAATGGATGTTTATTTTATATCATTATAAACTGCAAGTTCACTATGGGTTGAAATGATACACCGAACGATTTATAGATTGAGGAAAAATCGTTATGTGTCGAAATGATAGACTTGAGCGATTTTATGGATTTTATTATTAATTCGGGATTGTGGTTTGAAATGATATATATAACCGAAATTTTTTAAATCACGGATTGAAATGATAAATATCCGTATCACTTGAACCTAGGGTAGAGAATTATATACGGACACCAGATTGGTTAAATTTAAATGATTTTGAATCCTTAAATTTTGTTTGAATTAAATGATATTATTTCAAATAAAATCTGATTTATATAAATTGAATTTGTACCAAATTTCGAGTTTTATATAAAAAGATTGAATTGTTTTAAAGGAATGGTTAAAGGAATAAAAAGTGAAATGTATAGTAAATTTGAAATACAATCGAAGTTTATCGAAATTGAGTTATTAAAATCGTTGAAGTAAAACTTTGAGATATATTGAAATTGGAGTAATTAAATCGATGTTTCAACATGGATTTAAGCGATATTGAATTTAATATTTATTTAGAATTCTGAATCAGAAAATTTTGAAATTGGGTTTTGGGACATTGAAATGGTCAAAATGTGTTGGAATGAAATAAATAGTTTAAACTGATATAGATTTCAAATTCATATTTTTCATATAAAATATTTTAAAGCTATTTAATCTATTTTAATTATATTTAATCTATTTTAAATCTATATTAACTATTTATAACTATTTTCTTCTAAATTCCAAACTAAGTAAAATGGATGGGTTTATATTCAAATTCTCGATTTTTAAAGTGAACGTGGTTAAGCGACATTATAACCTAAGTTAGGATTTAAATAGCATATTTGGTTTAATATGATAATTTTGAAACGAGAGTTTAACCTATTTTGGAAATATGACTTTTGAAAAGAAATATAATTTCGAACTATGATTTCAATATGATATAATTTTGGAAGTAAGTAATGATTTCGAAAGTGATATGATCTGAATTGAATATGATATTTTGATATCAATTATTAAATGATTTTGGAAATGTAAAAAATCCATCTAATGTGAAATAAGCCTTTGGTTGTTAAAGAGACCGGGATCAGATATGGGCATACTCTCTATTGATACCGAAAACCACTTTGACAACTATGTACGTGGTGGAGATTCTAGAATGAAGTAGGATGGTGGCGACGATCCTAGAGGTATACATACATGGACCTGACTCCCTTGAGTTAGCATAAGGTGGCTAAAACAGGAGCAATTGACGGGCTAAGTGAGGCCATTCCTCCGATCGGGCACATTCCATCGAAACTATATTCTGACTTTGCGATTTATTTGGTGGCCACCCTCGACTTTTTTTGATTCGGGAGTGTGTTCCGAGGTAGGCGGTAGTAGCTGCTATGCGTTACCACCGGTCCGAAAGTGTAATTGGTATATCTACCCTGGCATTGCCTAGTTGTGCCGTGTCATCTGCCCTAGCGCGCCTTCTACGAGTTTGTTTTATGTCGTACCTATGAGTTTTCTCTGGCGGCCCCAGTTTACGGGGAGTTACGGTACTGTATAGACTATTGGCATTATAGAAATGTGTTAAGGGGGAAAATGTAAAGCCTTAACGCTACTTTAATACTTTTGCTTTACTGTAGACATATTATGATAGCGTATTGTACTACATAGTAGATAGTTTAACGGATCCTTAGGAGATGTGAATCCCGAATATCTCTTAAGTTATTGCACTCACGTTAGACACTGGATAAGAGATGTCAAATTCCGTAACATCACCGACGTCGTTTACACTCATATTTATTTACCGTTGATTTGACTTACATAAGATCTTTTAGTTCTGACTCGAGTGTTTTGTCTTTTCAATTCGCTCGGGTCAGCCTGAGCATTTTAGGATTTGAAGACCTTATTTCTGGAGGATGAAGACGAAGATTGTATTATTATTATTTACTATATTATTCCACTGCATCATATTGTTCCGCTGCATTTTTATGTATTTATCTCTGATAGGTGTAACTCTGATTTTGTATTGTATAAGTATAATCAAATGTTTTGTATACAGCTTCATGAACTGTTATTTGATTATTATATTTTGTCATTCCACTGTGAGATTCTGTTGTTGTTTTATTTCTTTCTCTGCTTTTTCTTATTCACCCCAATAACAATCCGCCCTTCTATATGGTTTGAGTCGGCATGTGTATTTGCTTAAAATGTACAAAAAGGCGGGATGTTACATTTAAATTGAAATTTCAAAGTTGAATTGTCAAATATAAATGAATTTTTATCGAATTGAGTTATTGAAATGTTGAATATAACTTTGAAATCTATTTAATTTGAAGTAGTTTAAATTGATAATTCAAACATGGATTTGAAAATCAATATTGATTAAATGGTTTAAATGAGAACCTGAACTGAAAGACCAATTTTAGTTAGTTGATTTGAAAGCTAGACCCGGTCCAGATGTGTCGAAATGGAAGAAAAGGCTTAATTTTGATATTAATTCCAAATTAATTGTTTTAATATAAACAGTTTAAAGATTTATTATTTTAAAATCCTAATTTTTAGGTTTTCAAACTACTAAACTAATTTAAATCTATTTTCAACTATTTTAAACTATTTTAATCAATCTAAACTATTTTTAATCTATTTAATCTATTTTAAATCTATTTAAACTATTTTAAATATATGCAAACTATGCTAAACTATTTAAACTATTTATAACTATCTAAAACTATTTTCTAAATTTCAAATTGTATGGAGTGGAAGTGGTTATACTTAAATCCTTGATTTTAAAGCGAATGGTTAAATGGATGTTATAACTTACGTTGGAACTTGAAATGATATTTTGACTTTGAAATGAGAAATTAACCTATTTGTGAATATGATTTCAAAGGTAATATAATTTCGAAAGTATATAATTTCTAAAGTGATATGGTTTGAACTGAATATGATATGTTGATATCAATTATGAAACAGTTTTGGAAATTTAAAAGAACCATCTGATGTGAAATAAGCGTTTGTTTGTTAAAGAGACCGGGATTAGATATTATCATACTCTCTGCCAATACCGAAAACCACTAACAATTGTGTACGTGGTGGAGATTCCAGAATGAAGTAGGATGGTTTGGCGAACGATTCTATATGAGGTATTTACGTAGCCCCGACTCTCATGAGTCAGCTTGATATGGCTAAAACAGGAGCCATGCCGGGCCAAGTGAGGTTGCTCCTCCTATCGGGCACATTTCTTCGATACCATATTATGACTTTGTGATTGATTTGGTGGCCACCCCTCAATTTTGATTATGGGAGTGTGTTTCGAGGTGGGCGGTAGTAGATGCTATGCTTTACCACCAGTCCAGATCCGCAAAATGGTAGTATCCTATCCTGGGCATTGCCTCGCGTGCCTTGTCACATGCCTTATCGTGCCTTCGACGAGTTTGGTTTGTACCGTACCTATGGAGTGCCCTTTGATAGCTCTAGTTTATGGAGGAATTACGGGACTGTATAGACTACGGTAATATATAAAATATGTTAAGGGGGATATAGGTAACGCCTTAACGCTATTCTAATACTTTACTTTACTATAGACACTATTATAATAACGTATTGTACTATGTATGTAGATAGTTTAAAGGATCCTTAGGAAATGGAAATCCCAAACATCTCTTGAGTTATTGCACTCACGTCAAACACTAGATATGAGATATCAAACCCCGTAAACATCTCTAACGCCGTTACACTCATATTTATTTACTGTTAATTTAACTTACATAAGATCTTTTTGTTCTGACTCGAGTGTTTTGTCTTTTCAAATCGCTCGGTCAGTCTGAGCTTTTCAGTATATCCAAGACTGCTTTTGTGGAGGACGAAGATAAAGATTTGTATACTATATTATACATTTTATTTATTGAAGCATCATGTTGTTCCACTGCATTATTTAATTATTTTTGCTTTAGGTACCCTGATTCTGTATTATAAAAGTGTAATCAAATGTTATTTGTAAAACAGCTTCATGAACTGTTTATTTGATTATTATATTTTGTCATTCCCATATGAGATTCTATGTTTTGTTTTCTTTCTTTCTCCGATTTTTATTATTTACCCCATAACAATCTTCCTTTTGAATGGTTTGAGTCTGACGTGTGTGGTGTATTGTTAATTTAAACCGTCTAAAAAGGTGGGTCGTTACATTTGGTATCAGAGCTTTGGTTTAGCGATAACCTTAGCTTTGTGGATTCTGACTCATTAGAAACAGGGTAGTAGTACCCTAGAATGAGTCGTTGAGAGTATATATATGAAAGAGCGTATTTGTTAGTGTTATTAAAAGGTTTTGTATTGTTTTAATTTGTACTGTTTAGTATTTACAAATTCTGGTCGGTACATGGGACGCTATGGCACCGATAGGGATTTCTAAACACTAAATAGGTCAGACAGACACAATATTGTTTTGAAATATGGGTAAATGAAATAATTTTTCCTAGTATTATATTTTGTCTATAAAATAATAATTTTATAAATGATATGGTTGGTTGTGATATATTTGTTTGTTAGGAAGTGAATTTATAAATATTGGTTGCAAAATGA
The DNA here is from genome assembly GCA_030737815.1 of Allium fistulosum. Taxonomy (NCBI): domain Eukaryota; kingdom Viridiplantae; phylum Streptophyta; class Magnoliopsida; order Asparagales; family Amaryllidaceae; genus Allium; species Allium fistulosum. The sequence continues at coordinate 867,968,365 of CM060902.1, forward strand.
GATTATAAATAAAATTAATATAAATTGGAATTTGAGAACTTAGGTTCTGGGGTTTTGAATTTGTTTTCAAAGGATTTTGGAATATAACATTAGTATTATTTGGAAGTATTTTCTGATATAAATATTTCAATATGATTTGAAAGAAATGTCTAAAGAAATATTGGAAGGAAATAAGTTCTGTACTCCCCTCTCTATCGCTGGAAAATAATTTCGATAATGAGTGCATGCATCATTGACGTTCATTTTCGAGTTTCAAAGTGGGAAGACCGATGTTGTAGTTTTACTACACATTTGTTTTGATAAACAAATCTTAAATTTTAATTTCTAAATATGATTTGATATATATAAGTTATGAGTGTGTGTGTTTATATATATATATATATATATATTATTTTGAATGATTTGAAATGTAACCCGGAGTTTAGTTCTTAAACTTTTTGATAATTAGTAACATTCAATTATTGTAATAAAATGAAATCTTAACTATTTTAATAATTGGAAACTTCTAAATTGTGTAATTTGAATTAGATGCTAAGTGATTAATGGAATATATATAAGAATTGAAATTTGTAACTTGTAGATATAAAGGAAAAATAAGAAAATGTAAATATTAAACATTTTGTTAACTAAAGGAATAAGAAAAACTTATGTTACATTCAATTACATTCTGAAAGACACACACACACACACACACACACACACATATATATATATATATCATACCAAATACTGTAAGTTGAAATGTTAATAAGAATATGTAGTAGAATATTATACAAGTAAAACTTAGAAAATGAAAGTGTTCAATGGAATTTCTTCTGTAAAAAGATTCTAAAGTTATAAAATGTTATACACTTAAGTTAACAATTTGAAATTTGCTAAGTAATTCAATGATAGAAGGTGAATACTATATTATGTAATTGGCTATAACTTCAGAAGTGTTGAAATGACTTAGAAATAGATTTAATACTCAATAATGCTATATATGAAGGAAATAAATATGAAAAGAATAAAAGAGAGAAGAAGAGTTGAAAATATAAGTATGAGTTGATACACAAATGAATAATGATATAAAAAGGAAATCAAAGTAAATAATAAATGTGAAGTTAACTGAAATAAAAAGTATGTAATACTTAAATAATGAATTCATTGATTATTTTAAATAATTGAATGGAAATAAGTGATTATGTAAGTAAATGGATGTTAAGAAATGGAAAATAACATTGTATGTATAAATGAAAAATAAAATTTTTGTAATAATGAATGAAAATTTATGAAAACAAAACATTGTATGATTGAACGAGACTGAAGAACAGTAAATAATGTGAAGGGAGATTAATAAGAATGAACATAATGATATTTGGAATTATTGTTTTTTTGGCTAATGTGATGTTTGGGAAAGAATACTTCTAACTGTATAAAGATGAATAAATAATTGTTAAGTTTTATCTAAGACTGTTGAGTGCATGGTATACATAGTAGTTTATTTATTATTTTATACAATTAAAAGTTTTTGAAACCGAACAAACCATTTGTTTTGGTTGATATGAATGAATGGTTGATTACTTTGATTGCATGTGATGGTTTTATGGTTTTGTTTGCTAGTGATTGTTGTTATGATGGTGTTGATTTGTTTTGATTTTTTTTATTTGAAACAACTTAACATTTCTCTTTACATAATTATTAGCTTCTTTGGACTATATAAGTGAAATACAGTTTTATAGAAGCAATAGCTACTTCTTTTGGTTTTATAAATAAACGATTTTTTGCCTGACAAATAGGTACGTTTTCGGATTATGGTTATTTGCGATATTATATTGTTTTTCTGGTGGTTTGGGATATTTTATTTTGAAATATGATTTATATGTGTTTATTATTGATATTATTATTTCTCCCGAACCTCTCCGTACAAAGAAGACTCTGCCGAATTTTTCGTGAATTTTGGACTTAGAAATTTTTTGTGAAAGTGGTAATGTTTTCAAACTTTATTGAACTTGAATATGAAAGCATCTAATTGTTTTAAATTGATATACTTTATTTAAATTATTTAATTATGTAGATTAATTGTTTATAAATTGAATACTTTGAATAAAATTTATTAACTCCTTAATTCCTTCTTTCCCTTTTCGAGGACAAAAAGTTTTGAGTGGGGGAGAGTGTAACGACCCATAAATTTCTCGATAGTTAAAATATTAATTTAAGTAAGATTTTGAATTTAATGTTGAGAAAATTTAAAATTTTGAGATTTAATAACGAGAAAAATTCACTAGAATGAAATGTTAGTGTTAGTATAAGGTAATTGATGACCACTTTAATACAATTTCAATTAATTAAAATGATTGCTATTATAAATTTGGTTATAAACTATAAATAAGGAAATAAACCAAATGTTGTATTAGTTGGTGAAATAATATGTAATTAATTGTAATTAAATAAATCAGTGTTGTGCAAGGAGTTATAACATTTGTTTGTAGATAATAAACTTACAAATGTGGTTAAATTAAGTAAAAGGTGACAATTGTTATTTGTTATCTATTTATTTAATCTGTTGGATTAAATTGGAAATCAGTTGTAATTAAATGCAATTAAATATTACGTTAATGTAAATTAAGATGATAATTGTAGAATATTAGTGTAATAAGATATAAACCAATGTTAACCTTGCCCTTAGAGTAATGATTTATTGAATAACAAGATTGAAATCAAACTAAATAAATTTATTGGAATTAAAATATAATTAATTGGATTTTATTTACAGTTGAAACTGAACACTGTAATTAGTGTAATATTTAACACTAAATTGATAAGTAAATTCGTTTTAAATTATTGTAAATGTCTAAGTAATCAAAATTGATAAAAATTGTTAGTTATTAAATTTGAAATTAAAAAGTGATTTAATCAATTTAATAATAATTAATTTATTTAACGTGAAAATAGCCATTTTGGCCACCGTCTCGTATAAACCAGTTTCATCGGATCCGTAACGGTGAATTATTGTTGGATTTCATGTTTCATAGCGATCGGACTTGTCGTTTGATCGTGCGGGCTCAAAATGCGTAGAAATCAATTTAATGAAATCAATTTGAAATAAGCTGATTTTAAAAGCTAACTTCCTCATACAATGGAATTAGGACTTGAAACCGATTCCATTGAGTTTAAAAATATCAAAAACATCTATATTGATATATGGGATCAACCACTTTCGTTCCGGAGACGGAACGAGCTTTATGGGTCGTTATTTGTCGTTCGTACCAATTCGATCTAATATTCTTTCTTAGCAGGCTTTGTTCATATAAATAGTTTTGTTCTAACCCTGGCAGCCTTTTTATTTCTCATTTCTATACATTGAAATTTCTGTCATTCCTCTCTTGTCAATGGCTGAAATCCCTAAATTCCCAATTCAATTTCAAATCAAAATTCAATTTCAAAATTCAAACTCCTTCTAACCCTATCATATTATATACCATTTCAAAGCTCTCGACGAGCGTAATCAACTGACGCAATTCATTTTTGCAATCGAATCACCATTTGTCCAGAAATTCATGATTTAGTTTCGGTCGTTCTTATGTGGTCGTTGAGATTCAACTACGGATCTGCGATTTTGTGATGATCAGATGATGCTGCGGCGTAGAGCACGTCGTATGGAGTCAATCTATTCGGCTACTTGGTGTCGAAGCTTTCCTAATTCGCCGTGGTGGCTTGGTTAAAGGGCGGTGGTCGTATGCGACTAGAGGGCGACGCGGCAGACAGAGGGGGTGCTGGAGGAGTGGCCTGACGTGAGTAGGCCTATGGTGATGGTTGATCTGGGTGCAAGGCTTTATAGGAGCCGGCAAAATTGCCCAAAGGCATGGCGGCTAGGGTTCTTCAGGCTCGAACGTCTCTGAGGGTCACGTGAGTAGCCTGGTTCGAACGTAGTGCGTGGAGAGGAAGGTATGACATGGCGGGTTTGTGAAAATCTTTTATTATTTTATTTTGTTTTTTTATTTGATTTTAAATGTTCTAACTAGCATAACTTTCGCATACGAGGTCAGATTCATGCGCGGTTTGTTTCATTGGGATTGTATCAAAATTTCAAACATTTTGGCACTAGTTTGAACAAATTCTGAAAATGTTCAAATTTGGGCCTTATTTTGGATTTCAAATCGATTTGAAATCAAAAGTGAATGTTTTGACCAACTCACAACTACTAGATTATCTTATGTTAGTTAAATTGAATTTATGATGCGATTAGAAATTGATTGGTTGATGTTTGGTATATTTAAATTGTCATTCCAGTTAAATCTGACCTTTACTGAATATTATCGCTGTTAATTTAATATTAAATTCTAAATTGCCAGTTAATATCTGTTATTGATAATCAGTCATTTGTTATTGTTTATTGGTTGATTTGAATGGTGATTGTGATGGATGTTTGATTGTTGATATTGGATGACTAGATGTATATTTTACATTGTTATAACACTGCAAGTTCCCTATGGGTTGAAATGATACATACCCGAATGATCTGATAGATTAGGGAGAAATCGTTATGGGTTGAAATGATAGACTCGAGCAATTTCATGGATTTGAAATAAAATTTGGGATTGCGGGTTGAAATAATATATACCCGTAAAATTTAAAATATTTGCGGATTGAAATGATAAATATCTGTATCACTTGACCATAGGGTAGAAAATTATATATGGACACCATATTATTTAAATTAAATGATTTTAAATTCTTAATTTTTGAGTTCAGTTAAACGATATTTTGAATAAATTTGGATTTATATAAACTTGACTATTTTCGAAAATCCAAGCTTTAAATGTTGAAATTGGAATTGGTCGTAATAAATTGTTTACAGAATTTAAATAGAAATTTCAAAGTTGAATTGTCAAATATGAATGAATTTTTATCGAATTGAGTTATTGAAATGTTGAATATAACTTTGAAATCTATTTAATTTGAAGTAGTTTAAATTGATAATTCAAACATGGATTTGAAAATCGATATTGATTAAATGGTTTAAATGAGAATCTGAATTGAAAGTCCAATTTTAGTTAGTTGATTTGAAAACTGGACCCGGTCCAGATGTGTCGAAATGGAAGAAATGGTTTAATTTTGATAATAATTCCAAATTAATTATTTTAATAAAACTGTTGAAAATTTTATTATTTTAAAATCATGATTTTTAGGTTTTCAAACTATTAAACTAATTTTGTGACGACACGCCCTTTCGACCGTCGAAAATCGACATAAATACGCCTATTGTATAGCATGCCGAACGATCGAGTGCCGGAAAGACAGATTGTTGAGGGAAAAGAAAATAGGTAGAAGAAGAAGAAACTAAACAAAACAGAATCTCAGAGCGGACTGAATAATATATAATATCAATAGCTCTTTACATAGATCAAAAACTGTAATATACATATCTCACATCAGAGTACACAAATCAATAATTACCAACCTGGACAGTTATAACAACCTGCCCTCGCCATTTGCTTGTAATTTCAATTCAAAACACTGCAGCGGAATAAAAACAAGTACGAGAATACGTCTCGCTCTCCAGCTCGTCTCTTGCCCCATAGCATCCTAACCTGAAATACTCGGTCTGACCCTAGCATTATAATAAAATAACACCCGAGTCAGTCTGGAAAACCAGCGTGAGAAAACACACTCAATTTTAATTATTAAAGTTATCAAAATCCTTTGGAAATCAAAGGTACGTAAGACCGCGTCATAAATAAACACGACGGGTTTTTACCTTACGATAACCAAAACATTTCATATCAAAATCCTCTGATATTATAATAGTGTCTAAGTACAAATATTATTCAAATAGTTGAAATGCTTGCATCTCACGTTTCAGCATAGTTGGGCACAATCAAAATCGTACGGCGCTTATTGGAGAATGGATTCCATCTGAATGACTAGGCACTGGGGTATCGCCTGTCACAGTACATGTCTAGCAACACTGTACCGAGGACCACGCCGGGATCCCCTGCCACACAAGACCGGACTATCCCTAACCTGGATAGACCGAATATGCTATCACCCCGGGTGTTCCCACCCTTTATCGAGCTCCTTCCATAATCGTAGTAATAATAATATCTGAGGGTATCTAGAAAGGTGATAAACATACCCTAATTGGGTGCTACTCACTTAGCCTTGCTGCATCTCCCCTGCTTTTCAATCATTTCCGGTTGATGAGGCTACTATTACCTTTTCAAGGAGTTTTCACTTAGAATGCTCATTGTCCTTCCAATGACAATGTTCTAATAGCATTCATCCATACAAGTCTGTTCCAGATCCGTACGAAACCGAAGGCACTATTCCTACTACATCCATTTTGGAATCACCCTCAGGATTAGTAGTGATTAGCCCTTGCACTTCACTGCTCCATCTTCGACTCCATGCTCTTGTCTTCATTTCGAAAACGTACTTATTGGGTCAAAGTGGTTTTCGGATAACCTATCCGATCCCGGTCTCTTAGAAACAAAGTTCGATATTTCCGGTAAACTCAACTCCGGTTCTTAAGGAAATAAACAGACGAAATATGATCGGAGATCACCTCCTAACCATTAGTGAACGGATTTCCTTATAAACGTCCTAGAAGAACGAAACGAGTTTATACGTACAGTATAGCACCTCGAACGGTAACTGTACCGTATAATCTCGTGCTTCTTCTAGATATTTCAAAAGTTATATTTAGGTCCAGATTGGATAGTCGGTTATTTAACTATTAAATAAACAATCAATTCAACCAAATACTTCATTTTCACTAGAAACACTAAGTCTCTTTTTAATTAAATTTTAAATAAATAAATTTCTTTATCCAAATTATACATACTTATCTTATCGAATTTAGTATACTCACAATTTATCATTTTCAAAAAATTATATTTGAAAACCCTTTTAAAATAATGTGAAAAGTACCACTGCGGTATCAAATCATGGATCACAGCTCAATGGTTACGTCTCTATCCCAGAGAAATCCAAATCTTAACTGCAGGCACTCACTGCCTCCGATTTACGCCACGCGAGTATACCATTACTTCCCGAAACTTAATTTAAAAATTTCTTAAAATAATGCTTATGAATTTCTAAAATAAATTTCCATGTTTAATCTAGGCAAATCTACTTAAATAAAGGTATTATACAAAGCCATATTAACATTTAATAATTATCTTTAAAAACAAAAATGTTGACCAGTTCTTAAATAATAATAATAAATTTTTAACAATCATTATAAGTAACTAATTTATAATTAAATATACTTTAACAATTTAAAATAATTAAACAGCTAATTTCCAAAATATTTTTAACATTTCTAAAATTACCGAGTTAATAATTAAAATCCTCCTTTTTAAAACAATTCCAATTTCTCGACTCCAATTCCATTTCGTAAATTTGGAAATCTTACTTGAGTACAGTATAACAAATTTTATACTTATTTCCAAATTCACTTCCAACTTTCCAATCTGTTAAAAAAATTTCGATTTTTAAAACCTCCTTATTTAAACAAGTGCCACTTAGCACTTATTATAAAAATCCTTTTATAAACTTTATTCCAAAATCCCCGTTCACAACAACCCGAAATAGTAACATTACAATTTCGAAGCCATTTACTTCATCCAATAGATTCACCCAAAACTCTATATAAACATTTTACTTCAAAATCCCTATTTACAATTCTTTACCAATTTAAACCATATTTTATTGGTATTTAAAAATACCAAAATCCAGCTAAAACTGTCATCTCATTCCATCAATTTAAATCACACAATACCTGTCACAGATTATTTAAACAAAACATATATCACTATTTATGAAATTAAATTTTACATTTTTGAGGAATCCTGTTGGATCCCTCCAACTTGTTTCCCTGCATCCACAGATGTCAGCACAACATAAAAATACCAATTCCACTTCGAGGCGGAATATCACGATATATAGGGTCATTCGCTATTATGCGGGCGCATAGGGTCTCATCCGCTATATATATGCGGGAATATCAATCACTCCAATATATATACTACTATATATAATATCACATCCAACTGATAAAAATGCATCAATTTAACCAATCAATCATTTATTAATTTTAATTATATAAAATTAAAGGCAGCAGTCCAAAATTGAGTGAGATTAACTCACCTTGAGTTTTTAAATCGCCAAACGTTCCAATTTTAAATTAAATCGAACACGTTCGATTTAACCTAAAATTTTCACTCGCTCCAAACATCTCCAGATTTTCTCCAGCGCGTAGTATTCGTCGCTGTGATCCCGATGCCCTTGTTTCGTCCGATTTTGACCTCGTATGAGAAAGATATGCAATTTCAAAGTTTTGAATATAATTTATAATAATAAATTCTTTTTTTTAATCAATACCATCAGAGTCGTTCAAAACATTCCCTCAGATCCAGGCCGCACGATGCTATTCCTTCTTCTTCGTTCTCCCCTTGTCGAACGTACCCATAGCACACAACCTCCCTACGATCAACGCGCTTCCATTCCTCGCCTAAGATTCGACCGGAGACCACCCCTCGAAAGCTCGTCGTGAGCTTCACCTTCAGCCAGAAGCACGTGGCGCTCGGCCCCATAATTCACCTCAAAACCCCCCACGATGGCCTCATCTCGATGAGCTCTACCACTTCCTAGTTGGAGTCTCAGCCTAAAAATGCTTGGATGAGGAGGATTTGAGGAGAGAAGGTCAAGAGATACCAGCCATTGAATCAATAACGGCGGCTACGAATTTTCTTTAGGGTTTTACTGTTGCGTGAATATATATACGCGTACATATATAATATTTTAATATTATTTTCAATTTTTACATACTTTTTCAAACGAAATTCAAACGAAACGTGCCGCCTGACGTCTATAATGTTTTACCCGTATTCCAAACACAATGAAACAAGTTTTGGGGCCTAATTCGATCGTATGTGGAAAATAGCTTTTCGAATCGAATTAAAATATTAAGGGCCCGTTTGGTTTCGTTTTGAGTTTTGTGTTTTGTGTTTTCAACCCACACTACAAAATACAAGAAAATGGGTAAAAAAAATTACAATTCTTAGTTATTGCGACGATGGACGGGAAATGGAGGAGATGGATTGTTTTCCGTCCTCTTGTTATGTCTCAAAACACGAAAAATCAAATAAACTTGTTTTCTATTTTCTATGTTAATTTCGTTTTATGAAATTGTATGTTTTCCAACAATACGTAAGGAATGCGCATTTTTGTTTAGACGAAAACGCAAAACTAAAAACAGCAAGCCAAACGGGACCTAAATTTTCGATATTTGTTTCAACGTGTTTCTATCCCGTATGACCAAATGGTAACTCCAACCACTACGAAATTTGAAATCCAATAAAAATAAACTATTATGGATCCAATGGAATTGGTTTCGTCGAATTACGAGACTGTGCCCCGAAAGGCTATTTTAACTCATCGATTAAATCGAGCGATTTTCAAAATAGTCAAATTTACTCGAATTTCGATTTTAAAAACCAATGAACTCCTTTATAAATCATATAGAATTTATATCCATGTTAGATATCACTTCGATTCATATTAAATCAAAATTCGATTATTTACACTATTTCCATATATTAATTTTCACTATTAAATTAATATATAAATTTCCAATTTCTTACTTATCAACTTTTAATCCCATTTAAAAGTCCAATATTTTTAATTCTAATCCAAATAGAATTTAAACCAAATTTAGAAATCATTTCCATCCACAATCATACCAGATTCACCTATCTACCTAATTTTCAAATATTAAATTACCATCTACTAAATCTGTAAATCTCTATATTTGAAAATATAAACCATTTCACTGATTCTTCCATATTCAAAATCAATTAATAATTCAACTTCAACATTTAAAATAAATTAAATGTTCAAAACTAACGACCAAAATTCCGAGTCGTTACAAATTTAAATCTATTTTAAACTATTTTAATCAATCTAAACTATTTTTAATCTATTTTAAATCTATTTAAACTATTTTAAATCTATGCAAACTATGCTAAACTATTTAAACTATTTACAACTATCTAAAATATTCTAAATTTCAAACTATATGGAGTGGAAGTGGTTACATTTAAATCCTTGATTTTAAAGCGAATGGTTAAATGGATGTTATAACTTACGTTGGAACTTGAAATGATATTTTGACTCTGAAATGAGAATCTAACCTATTTGTGAATATGATTTCAAAGGTGATATGATTTCGAAAGTATATAATTTCGAAAGTGATAAGGTTTGAATTGAATAAGATATGTTGATATCAATTATGAAACGGTTTTGGACATTTAAAAGAACCATCCGATGTGAAATAAGCGTTTGTTTATTATAGAGACCGGGATCAGATATTATCATACTCTCTGCCAATACCGAAAACCACTAACAACTGTGTACGTGGTGGATATTCCAGAATGAAGTAGGATGGTTTGGCTAACGATTCTATATGAGGTATTTACGTAGCCCTGACTCTCGTGAGTCAGCTTGATGTGGCTAAAGCAGGAGCCATGTCGAGCCAAGTGAGGTCGCTCCTCCTATCGGGCACATTTCTTCGATACCATATTATGACTTTGTGATTGATTTGGTGACCACCCCTCGATTTTGATTATGGGAGTGTGTTCCGAGGTAGGCGGTAGTAGCTGCTATGCGTTACCGTCAGTCCAGATCCATAAAATAGTAGTATCCTACCCTGGGAATTGTCTCGCATGCCTTGTCACATGCCTTATCACGCCTTCTACGAGTTTGGTTTGTACCATACCTATTGAGTGCCCTTTGATAGCCCTCTAGTTTACGGAGGAATTAAGGTACTGTATAGACTACGGGAATATATTAAATTTGTTAAGGGGGATATGAGTAACGCCTTAACGCTGTTTTAATACTTTATTTTACTGTATACACTATTATAATAGCATATTGTACTATGTATGTAAATAGTTTAACGGATCCTTAGGAGATGGAAATCTCGAACATCTCTTGAGTTATTGCACTCACGTTAGACACTGGATAGGAGATGTCAAACCCCGCAAACATCTCTGACGCCGTTACACTCATGTGTTTACTGTTAATTTAACTTACATAAGACCTTTTAGTTATAACTCGAGTGTTTTGTCTTTTCAATTCGCTCGGGTCAGTATGAGCTTTTCAGTATACCAAAGACTGGTTTTCTGCAGGACGAAGTCGGAGATTTGTATACTATAATATACATTTTATTTATTCCACCGCATCATGTTGTCCCACTGCATTATTTATTTATTTCCGTTATAGGTACTCTGATTCTATATTGTAAAAGTGTAATCAAATGTTATTTGTAAAACAGCTTCATGAACTGTTTATTTGATTATTATATTTTGTCATTCCACTTGAGATTCTATGTTTTGTTTTCTTTCTCCGCTTTTTATTATTTACCCCATAACAATCCTCCTTTTAAATGGTTTGAGTCTGACGTGTGTATCGTTAATTTAAACCGTCCAAAAAGGTGGGTCGTTACATTTGGTATCAGAGCTTTGGTTTAGCGATAACCTTAGCTTTGTGGGTTCTGACTCATTAGAAACAGGGTAGTAGTACCCTAGAATGAGTCGTTAAGAGTATATATATGAAAGAGCGTATTTGTTAGTGTTATAAAAAGGTTTTGTATTGTTTTAATTTGTTCTGTTTAGTATTTACAAATTCTGGTCGGTACATGGGACGCTATGGCACCGATAGGGATTTCTAAACACTAAATAGGTCAGACAAACACAATATTGTTTTGAAATATGGGTAAATGAAATAATTTTTCCTAGTATTATATTTTGTCTACAAAAGAATAATTTTATAAATGATATGGTTGGTTGTGATATATTTGTTTGTTAGGAAGTGAATTTATAAATATTGGTTGCAAAATGAGATTATAAATAAAATTAATATAAATTGGAATTTGAGAACTTAGGTTCTGGGGTTTTGAATTTGTTTTCAAAGGATTTTGGAATATAACATTAGTATTATTTGGAAGTATTTTCTGATATAAATATTTCAATATGATTTGAAAGAAATGTCTAAAGAAATACTGGAAGGAAATAAGTTCTGTACTCCCTTCTCTATCGCTGGAAAATAATTTCGATAATGAGTGCATGCATCATCGACGTTCATTTTCGAGTTTCAAAGTGGGAAGACCGATGTTGTAGTTTTACTACACATTTGTTTTGATAAACAAATCTTAAATTTTAATTTCTAAATATGATTTGATATATATAAGTTATGAGTGTGTGTGTTTATATATATATATATATATATATATATTATTTTGAATGATTTGAAATGTAACCCGGAGTTTAGTTCTTAAACTTTTTGATAATTAGTAACTTTCAATTATTGTAATAAAATGAAATCTTAACTATTTTAATAATTGGAAACTTCTAAATTGTGTAATTCGAATTAGATGCTAAGTGATTAATAGAATATATATATATAAGAATTGAAATTTGTAACTTGTAGATATAAGGGAAAAATAAGAAAATGTAAATATTGAACATTTTGTTAACTAAAGAAATAAGATGTGACGCCCCACCTCTATACCCACGCTAGCCAAGAACACTACGGTGTAGTGCTGTCAACTAGCGCGGAGAATAAGGCTGTTGAGGAGCGACCATCTATGTAATTGCCTTGTGCGAGCACCGATATGTCAGATAATAAAACATTGCATTTCATTTTTAGAGGAAACCCGACATACCGATACAAACTCAAAGCTACTACACAGTGGCTATAATAGTTTAGGACAATGGATATAAAAATAACACAGATAACATAAATGCGGAATAAAGATGGAACGAAAAGTCTCATATATATAATAACTTATATCAGTTACAATACATTTGACACAATACAAATGATACAACTACAACTGTCGACTCAAAAAGTTATATATACACGTACATTATCGACTAATATACACGAATACATTATCATCTTAAAACAGACACACTGACTACTACAACACGACGAAGACCTCTTCAAATGATATAAAAAGTCTTCATAGCTCTAGCAGCAACCCAAAGATAAAAATCTACAACCTGTAAATACTCGGTCTGACCCGAGTATTACATTCAAAAGAAAATAATACTCGGATCAGTTTAATTCAAAATCAGTTATTAGAGCATAGAAGCAATAATAATCAATCTCAATATAGATGACAGTCACAGAAATCTCGTATATCCAACTCTCGATACGAGAATTGGATAACGGCAGATATAACACTAAACAGTGTTAATCCACAAAACAGAAATCCAAAGCAGTTTAAGCAATTGAAATGTCAATTTAAAAATATCAATGCTAATTGGCTGCAGTACATGCTAACGTGTACTGCCTCGCCAATACAGCCTACGAATTACGCAACAGGTCGATGAATTAAGAATAAAAGAGATATCGATTAAAATCTGTCAATTCTGGGTGGCTGCAGTGCACGCACGCGTGCACTGCCTCGCCACCACCGCATATAAAGTCACCACCACAATGAATCTGTAGTGGCAAACAGGTATAAGGACAAAGGCAGGCTGCAACTAAACTGCAGAAAAGTCATCAACAGTTCAAGCATATACAGCAATAGAGACGAGTTCGAGTACATCATGAAGCAGAACCAAGTGCAGTTCAACTGAGATGGACAACTCGAGAATAAACATGTACAAATGAACGAGTGATCAATATGGAAACACAGATGTGCAAATGAAGAAGTCTCGAACTCAAGACAATATGGAAGGCAAAAATACAGGACCAACAAACAAGATCATGACTGATTAGTAAAGAGCAATAACAAGAGAGGCGAGTGCTGCGCTGATAAATGAAGTGCAGCTACAAACACATAGACTCAAAGGCACATGCACATAAGTCAGAGTAACATAAACAACATGTAGTGGTATATAAGTAGGAACCAAGTGAAGAAACTGCAGTGTCAACAAATGGTCAAGTGAAATGCAGACAACACCAAGTAATGGTGAAGTAAGTGAAACAGGCTCAGTAATGAAGCAAATGTGATAAACAAACAGGCTGGTCAAAGTGATACTACAAGTGCAACAGGACAGTGTGCACTACAATGAAACAGTGGACAGTATCATCAAGAAACAACAAGACCAGACTTACAAAGAATATCAACCTAAATGGGCAGTGACAGTATGCAATGCAACACAAAGCAAACCCGTGTGAACAAGTACACAGGAACACAGATCTGGACCAATTTCCATCAAATGAATAAGAAACAAAGACCAGGCTCAACACAACAGAGTGGCAACATAAAAATGCACTCGATACAAAGACACAACTGTACGGAATGTACACATGACAGCATCCCTACCAAAAGACTACACTTATACATGAACCAGTGCACATGTAATCAGTGACATGAGGAAACAATGCAACCCAATGAATAAGGGCAGAACATGGTCCTCCCAACTTCAACAACAACTAAAGGTAACAGTAGACAGGACAAGTAAAACAGAGGTGATGTCAGAATGAACGACATGAACAAGTTCAAGTGATCGAAGTCTAACAACTCAAGTCCAATTGACTGAAGTTAAGCTACAGGCACACTATAATACAGTCCTAGGGGAAGTGCATTTATCAAGTTCATCATGGAGCAAAACCGAGTGCAGTTCGAAGATAAAGCAGTGGTACAAATAGAATGAACAAGCCTCGAACTCAAAACAGTATAGCAATGCACAACTACAAAGCAACCAACATATTCAAGTTCAATAAACAGTTTCAAGTGATACACAGTGACTCAAAGCATGCACACGTGCAGATTGTAATGGAATAGATATGGGAAAGCAAGCATATGAACTTAATACAGTATGCTACAGAAAGATGAAGCCGTGAACATCACAAGACCAGAAATTCCCAAAATCAAAGTCTACAAAGTCAACTGCAATTTCCAGAAATCACAGTGTCCAGAAAGAAGAAATCAACCAAGTGATCGAAACCAAAGCCATAGCAATCACGAAAACGAACCAAGTCTTAAACAACATCACATTAACAAAGTTATAAATGATCGAAGCCAAAGTCGAACAAGTCAGAGCAAGGAATTCACGGAGCAACATTATCAAAGCCGTGGTCATCACGGTAAAGCAATTTAACAAAAATCAAAACGACTGAACTGGAGCTGGAATTAGATGTGAGATGAACTCACCTTGTTCGAAGCGGAGGCGAACTCGAGAGAAGGAGTTGAATCGCCAGAGAGTCGAAACATCGCCGAAGCCCTAGTTTTCAATTCCAGACTGAACGAAGACGTCAAGCTAGAACGACCAGCAAACGATCGAAGCCCCAATTCAAAGCGACAAAGAATCAAAGAGCCAAAGCCCTAATTTTCCAGATCGAAGGAAGAGCAATCGCGACCGCCATTTTTATTTCTCTCGTATGCTTTTTGGGTTCGAATGAGAACGGAAGGCAAATAAAAAAAAAGGGGAATTGGGTAATACCCTTATCACGGTATCAAAGAAAAAGGTATGGGCCTAAAGCTTAAAGCCCACCAACAATTTCTCAACCATTTTTCAAAAGAATTTCAACTCGATAAAATTCCAATAAGAATTGGCGAACGATTTAATCACCTAGTGTCGATAATTAATTGCTACGAATTTGCAGGTTGTTACAGACTCCCCTCCTTAAAGAAATTGCATCCTCGCAATCATAAGGAATAAATGGACAAAAGGTAACAAGCATAAGAACAAGGCAATGTCGAATGCATAAGCAAAGCAAAGGTCAACAGGGAAGTATAGGAATTATGGAAGTATCAGACATAGAATCAAAAAGGTTCGACTGTTTCAAGTCAAAAGGATCAACATCGTGGGGATCAAGGAATCAAAATCAGACGACTATCCAAAGCAAGAATCAATCGAGTTCTAGCAATTGAAAGAAAAGGGATCAAAGCAGAAATCACTTACTGCACGAATTGAATGTGAGTAAATCAAATTACTCACCTGAATCGTCAGAGAAAAAGACGAAGCTCGAATCTCAAAATCGCAAATATTCAATAATCTAAAACGATAATCGAATTTTCACAAATATCTGATTATCAAAAACGATAATCAGAAATCACAAAGATTCGATTATCAAATCGAAAAATATTTAATTATCTCAAACGATAATCAAATTTCACAAATATCTGATCATCAAAAACGATAATCAGAAATCACAAAGATTCGATTATCAAATCGAAAAATATTTAATTATCTCAAACGATAATCAAATTTCACAAATATCTGATCATCAAAAACGATAATCAGAAATCACAAAGATTCGATTATCAAATCGAAAAATATTTGATTATCTCAAACGATAATCAAATTTCACAAATATCTGATCATCAAAAACGATAATCAGAAATCACAAAGATTCGATTATCAAATCGAAAAATATTTAATTATCTCAAACGATAATCAAATTTCACAAATATCTGATCATCAAAAACGATAATCAGAAATCACAAAGATTCGATTATCAAATCGAAAAATATTTAATTATCTCAAACGATAATCAAATTTCACAAATATCTGATCATCAAAAACGATAATCAGAAGTCATAAATATTCAATTAACGAGTCCGGAATTAACCGAAGTAGTAAAAGTATGGTTCCATACTCCTTACTTTTGCTAAATCGTTTAAATCTCTTTATCGTTTCCTTGAAAGTGCAGAATTGTGTGTTTTAAAAATAACATTTCACATTCTCAAACGGACAAGTCCGGAATTAAGCGAATCAGTAAAAGAAAGGGGTCATAGTCCTCGATTTTTCTGAAATGTTTAAATCGCTTCCTCGTTCTTTTGAAAATGTAAGCTGTAAAAATTTTGAAAACAATTTTAATTTATATTTTTGAAACAACTTTTTAAAAATAAAGAATTTTGAAAACACGTGATTAAATTAGCAATATCAGTATTGCGGGAGAACCGCTTGTAAATCCATTTCAAAATTGACGAGTACTGAAGTTAACACGTCAAAATCTCATCAAAATAACTGGCATCAAAATATAATGCCAAATGAATTTTCATTCATCAAAAATGTCACAAGAATCTTCTCAAAGATAGAAAGGGATATCATACCCTAAACTTGTATTCATAACAAGTCAATAACACATGAATTCACCAATACACAAAAATTGACAAAACTTGTCAATAGAAATCACGAAAATTGGTGAAGCACAAATTCTAGAAATCATCACAAGAAATCCAGAAATCATAAAAAGGGGGAAAAAGAGCCTATCAGAAAATGGGAGTATGAAAACTCCAAAACACCGGTTTCACAAGACGAGACGCTATCTCATGGTGGCTAACCATTAAAGTTTCACACAGGAATGGTCTGATGACCGTGGGTCGCTATCCCACGCGTGTGAGTCGGAATCACACAGATTGAGGTCTAGGCTAACCTCGCAGAGAAAGAGATATCGCACATTTGCTAGTCTAAACCATAAAAAGGAAAAGGGAAATGCCTATCACAAAATGGGAGCATGAAAACTCCAAAATACCGGTTTCACAAGATGAGACGCTATCTCATGGAAGCCATCCATTAAAGTTTCACATAGGAGTGGTCCGAAGACCGTGGGTCGCTATCCCACGCGTGTGAGTCGGAATCACACAGATTGAGGCCTAGGCTAACCTCGCAGAAAAAAAAAGACATGGGTGAGTGGAATCACACAAATTAAGGTCCAGACTAACCAAAAAGCAAAAAGGTATGTGTGAATGGAATCACACAAGTGGTGTCTAGTCTAACCTTGCAAACAAAAAGATATGTGTGAGTCGGAATCACACTAATTATGGTCCAGACTATCCAAAAAGCAAAAAGGTATGTGTGAATGGAATCACACAAGTGGTGTCTAGTCTAACCTTGCAAACAAAGAGATATGTGTGAGTCGGAATCACACTACTGCGGTCTAGACTAACCTTGCGGACGAAGAGATATGTGTGAGTCGGAATCACACTACTGCGGTCTAGTCTAACCTTGCGAACAAAGAAATAGGTGTGAGTCGGAATCACACTACTGCGGTCTAGTCTAACCTTGCGAACAAAGAAATAGGTGTGAGTCGGAATCACACTACTGCGGTCTAGTCTAACCTTGCGAACAAAGAAATATGTGTGAGTCGGAATCACACTACTGCGGTCTAGACTAACCTTGCGGACGAAGAGATATGTGTGAGTCGGAATCACACAAATTAAGGTCCAGACTAACCAAAAAGCAAAAAGGTATGTGTGAATGGAATCACACAAGTGGTGTCTAGTCTAACCTTGCAAACAAAAAGACATCGCACAATTGCTAGTCTAAATCATAAAATGATCGTCATGATCAACGAGAAGTGTCTATTACACTAAGCTAGTAAATATAAAAGTTTAGCTTCATGTCCCATAACCACTTGCTTAACTTAAATATTTACGAACAAACTGTAAATCTTCACTAGAAAATTGTCACAAAAGGTTCAATCGAACAAGTCCAGGAGTTAACCGATGAAGTAAACGCAAGCGTTTCATACCACTTGTTTTACTAAGCCGTTTAATTCAATTTCTCATACGAGTGAAATAAAGGCTTGTATATACTAATAGATTGGAAAACGGTTTAAGAAAAAGAGCTTTGTAGTAAAATAGTTTTGAAATCGTTTGGAGAAAAAGGATTTTTATATTTACTACTAGTATAGAAAACCTTTATATTTTTAAAGTGACAAATCACAAAAATGATTGTAGAAACAATCAATCACAAGAATTCACTTACGAAGATGTGAATAGAATCCAAAGAATTCGATTCCAAATTCATCAAAGTAGGAATACCAAAAATTCCAGAAATAGAAGTTATCAAAATCAATAAAGGTGATAACAACTAATAAGAGAAGAAGAATCGATTATCAACTGGAAAAACAAAGCAAATCGAGCAGAAATGCATAAATGACTTCAACAAAAGTAAGAATCAAGTTAATGTCGAAGCCAACAATTAATAGCCGCAGTCGAGTACAAAATGAATCAATCATCATTATCAAAGAAACCAACGGCAAACAAAATCAGAGTCTTGAAAATCAAGAGATTAGCAATTTCTCAAAAACAAAGTGACCGAAGTCGAATGGAATTCAAGATGAGGAAAACACAAAATATCAAGTTCAAAATCGCTGAGATTCAAACTAGGTGTGAATGAGAAATCAAAATCACTCAATTTGCAACTGGTCCAGCCATTTTTCATCACAGTGTAACAGGTACACAATGACACTCATAGCATAGAACAAAAGTGGAACAAAGTCCAAAAGTCAAAATGGCTTTAATTTGCCAAATTAAAACAAAATCAACATCGGCTAAATCAATTCAAAGCCGAAAACACAAGAATAAGCATTAGGAATTCATACCTAACAGTCAAAAATAATCATATGTAAAGATGAGAGATAAAACATCGGCAGATAGTTGTAACACATGTTCCATCTAAGTTATGTTTTATAATTGTCCTAAACCTCAGGCTCTGATACCAAGCTGTGACGCCCCACCTCTATACCCACGCTAGCCAAGAACACTACGGTGTAGTGCTGTCAACTAGCGCGGAGAATAAGGCTGTTGAGGAGCGACCATCTATGTAATTGCCTTGTGCGAGCACCGATATGTCAGATAATAAAACATTGCATTTCATTTTTAGAGGAAACCCGACATACCGATACAAACTCAAAGCTACTACACAGTGGCTATAATAGTTTAGGACAATGGATATAAAAATAACACAGATAACATAAATGCGGAATAAAGATGGAACGAAAAGTCTCATATATATAATAACTTATATCAGTTACAATACATTTGACACAATACAAATGATACAACTACAACTGTCGACTCAAAAAGTTATATATACACGTACATTATCGACTAATATACACGAATACATTATCATCTTAAAACAGACACACTGACTACTACAACACGACGAAGACCTCTTCAAATGATATAAAAAGTCTTCATAGCTCTAGCAGCAACCCAAAGCTAAAAATCTACAACCTGTAAATACTCGGTCTGACCCGAGTATTACATTCAAAAGAAAATAATACTCGGATCAGTTTAATTCAAAATCAGTTATTAGAGCATAGAAGCAATAATAATCAATCTCAATATAGATGACAGTCACAGAAATCTCGTATATCCAACTCTCGATACGAGAATTGGATAACGGCAGATATAACACTAAACAGTGTTAATCCACAAAACAGAAATCCAAAGCAGTTTAAGCAATTGAAATGTCAATTTAAAAATATCAATGCTAATTGGCTGCAGTACATGCTAACGTGTACTGCCTCGCCAATACAGCCTACGAATTACGCAACAGGTCGATGAATTAAGAATAAAAGAGATATCGATTAAAATCTGTCAATTCTGGGTGGCTGCAGTGCACGCACGCGTGCACTGCCTCGCCACCACCGCATATAAAGTCACCACCACAATGAATCTGCAGTGGCAAACAGGTATAAGGACAAAGGCAGGCTGCAACTAAACTGCAGAAAAGTCATCAACAGTTCAAGCATATACAGCAATAGAGACGAGTTCGAGTACATCATGAAGCAGAACCAAGTGCAGTTCAACTGAGATGGACAACTCGAGAATAAACATGTACAAATGAACGAGTGATCAATATGGCAACACAGATGTGCAAATGAAGAAGTCTCGAACTCAAGACAATATGGAAGGCAAAAATACAGGACCAACAAACAAGATCATGACTGATTAGTAAAGAGCAATAACAAGAGAGGCGAGTGCTGCGCTGATAAATGAAGTGCAGCTACAAACACATAGACTCAAAGGCACATGCACATAAGTCAGAGTAACATAAACAACATGTAGTGGTATATAAGTAGGAACCAAGTGAAGAAACTGCAGTGTCAACAAATGGTCAAGTGAAATGCAGACAACACCAAGTAATGGTGAAGTAAGTGAAACAGGCTCAGTAATGAAGCAAATGTGATAAACAAACAGGCTGGTCAAAGTGATACTACAAGTGCAACAGGACAGTGTGCACTACAATGAAACAGTGGATAGTATCATCAAGAAACAACAAGACCAGACTTACAAAGAATATCAACCTAAATGGGCAGTGACAGTATGCAATGCAACACAAAGCAAACCCGTGTGAACAAGTACACAGGAACACAGATCTGGACCAATTTCCATCAAATGAATAAGAAACAAAGACCAGGCTCAACACAACAGAGTGGCAACATAAAAATGCACTCGATACAAAGACACAACTGTACGGAATGTACACATGACAGCATCCCTACCAAAAGACTACACTTATACATGAACCAGTGCACATGTAATCAGTGACATGAGGAAACAATGCAACCCAATGAATAAGGGCAGAACATGGTCCTCCCAACTTCAACAACAACTAAAGGTAACAGTAGACAGGACAAGTAAAACAGAGGTGATGTCAGAATGAACGACATGAACAAGTTCAAGTGATCGAAGTCTAACAACTCAAGTCCAATTGACTGAAGTTAAGCTACAGGCACACTATAATACAGTCCTAGGGGAAGTGCATTTATCAAGTTCATCATGGAGCAAAACCGAGTGCAGTTCGAAGATAAAGCAGTGGTACAAATAGAATGAACAAGCCTCGAACTCAAAACAGTATAGCAATGCACAACTACAAAGCAACCAACATATTCAAGTTCAATAAACAGTTTCAAGTGATACACAGTGACTCAAAGCATGCACACGTGCAGATTGTAATGGAATAGATATGGGAAAGCAAGCATATGAACTTAATACAGTATGCTACAGAAAGATGAAGCCGTGAACATCACAAGACCAGAAATTCCCAAAATCAAAGTCTACAAAGTCAACTGCAATTTCCAGAAATCACAGTGTCCAGAAAGAAGAAATCAACCAAGTGATCGAAACCAAAGCCATAGCAATCACGAAAACGAACCAAGTCTTAAACAACATCACATTAACAAAGTTATAAATGATCGAAGCCAAAGTCGAACAAGTCAGAGCAAGGAATTCACGGAGCAACATTATCAAAGCCGTGGTCATCACGGCAAAGCAATTTAACAAAAATCAAAACGACTGAACTGGAGCTGGAATTAGATGTGAGATGAACTCACCTTGTTCGAAGCGGAGGCGAACTCGAGAGAAGGAGTTGAATCGCCAGAGAGTCGAAACATCGCCGAAGCCCTAGTTTTCAATTCCAGACTGAACGAAGACGTCAAGCTAGAACGACCAGCAAACGATCGAAGCCCCAATTCAAAGCGACAAAGAATCAAAGAGCCAAAGCCCTAATTTTCCAGATCGAAGGAAGAGCAATCGCGACCGCCATTTTTATTTCTCTCGTATGCTTTTTGGGTTCGAATGAGAACGGAAGGCAAATAAAAAAAAAGGGGAATTGGGTAATACCCTTATCACGGTATCAAAGAAAAAGGTATGGGCCTAAAGCTTAAAGCCCACCAACAATTTCTCAACCATTTTTCAAAAGAATTTCAACTCGATAAAATTCCAATAAGAATTGGCGAACGATTTAATCACCTAGTGTCGATAATTAATTGCTACGAATTTGCGGGTTGTTACATAAGATAAACTTGTGTTACATTCAATTACATTCTGAAAGACATATATATATATACACACACACATCTTACCAAATACTATAAGTTGAAA
Organism: Allium fistulosum; assembly: GCA_030737815.1. Lineage (NCBI taxonomy): Eukaryota > Viridiplantae > Streptophyta > Magnoliopsida > Asparagales > Amaryllidaceae > Allium > Allium fistulosum. Next base: position 867,990,992 of record CM060902.1, read on the forward strand.
TGTTAATAAGAATATGTAGTAGAATATTATACAAGTAAAACTTAGAAAATGAAAGTGTTCAATGGAATTTCTTCTGTAAATAAGATTCTAAAGTTATAAAATGTTATACACTTAAGTTAACAATTTGAAATTTGCTAAGTAATTAAATGATAGAAGGTGAATACTGTATTATGTAATTGGCTATAACTTCAGAAGTGTTGAAATGACCTAGAAATAGATTTAATACTCAATAATGCTATATATGAAGGAAATAAATATGAAAATAAAAAAAAGAGAAGAAGAGTTGAAAATATAAGTATGAGTTGATTCACAAATGAATAATGATATAAAAAGGAAATCATAGTAAATAATAAATGTGAAGTAAACTGAAATAAAAAGTATGTAATACTTAAATAATGAATTCATTGATTATTTTAAATAATTGAATGGAAATAAGTGATTATGTAAATAAATGGATGTAAAGAAATGAAAAATAACATTGTATGTATAAATGAAAAATGAAAGTTTTGTAATAATGAATGAAAATTTATGAAAACAAAACATTGTATGATTGAACGAGACTGAAGAACAGTAAATAATGTGAAGGGAGATTAATAAGAATGAACATAACGATATTTGGAATTATTGTTTTTTTGGCTTATGTGATGTTTGGGAAAGAATACTTCTAACCATATAAAGATGTATAAATAATTGTTAAGTTTTATCTAAGACTGTTAAGTGCATGGTATACTTAGTAGTTTATTTATTATTTTATACAATTAAAAGTTTTTGAAACCGAACAAACCATTTGTTTTGGTTGATATGAATGAATGGTTGATTACTTTGATTGCATGTGATGATTTTATGGTTTTGTTTGCTAGTGACTGTTGTTATGATGGTGTTGATTTATTTTGATTTTTTTTATTTGAAACAACTTAACATTTCTCTTTACATAATTATTAGCTTCATTGGACTATATAAGTGAAATACAAGTTTATGGAAGCTATAGCTACTGCTTTTGGTTTCATAAATAAACGATTGTTTGCCTGACAAATAGGTACGCTTTTGGATTATGGTTATTTGCGATATTATATTGTTTTTCCGGTGGTTTAGGATATTTTATTTTGAAATATGATTTATATGTGTTTATTATTAATATTATTATTTCTCCCATACCTCTCTGTACAAAGGAGGTTCTGCCGAAATTTTTTTATGAATTTTAAACTTAGAATTTTTTTGTGAAAGTGGTAATGTTTTCAAACTTTATTGAACTTGAATATGAAAGGATCTAATTGTTTTAAATTGATATAGTTTATTTAATTATGTAAATTAATTGTTTATAAATTGAATACTTTGAATAAAATATATTAACTCCTTAATTCCTTCTTTCCCTCTTCGAGGACAAAAAGTTTTGAGTGGGGGAGAGTGTAACGACCCGTAAATTCCCGATGATTAAAATATTAATTTTAATAAGATTTTGAATTTAATGTTGAGAAAATTTAAAAATTTAAGATTTAATAACAAGAAAAATTCACTAGAATGAAATGTTGAGTGTTAGTATAAGGTAATTAATGAGCACTTTAATGCAATTTCAATTAATTAAAATGATTGTAATTATAAATTTGGTTACAAACTATAAATAAGAAAATAAACCAAATGTTGTATTAGTTGGTGAAATAATATGTAATTAATTGTAATTGGATAAATCAGTGTTGTGTAAGGAGTTATAACATTTGTTTGTAGATAATAAGCTTACAAATGTGGTTAAATTAAGTAAAAGGTGACAATTATCATTTGTTACCTATTTATTTAATCTGTTGGATTAAATTGGAAATCAATTGCAATCAAATGTAATTAAATATTACGTTAACGTAAATTAAGATGATAATTATAGAATATTCGTGTAATAAGATATAAACCAATGTTAACTATGCCCATAGAGTAATGATTGATTGAATAAAAGACTGAAATCAAATTAAAAAAATTAATTGGAATTAAAATATAATTAATTGGATTTTATTTACAGTTGAAACTGAACACTGTAATTAGTGTAATATTTAACACTGAATTGATATGTAAATTCGTTTTAAATTATTGTAAATGTCTAAGTAATCAAAAATGATAAAAGTTACTAGTTATTAAATTTTAAATTAAAAAGTGATTTAATCAATTTAATAATAATTTATTTATTTGACTTGAAAATAGCCATTTTGGCCACCATCTCGGATTTTGACGAAACCAGTTTCATCGGATCTGTAATGGTGAATTATTTTAGGAATTCAAGTTTCGTAGCAATTGAACATGTCGTTTGATCGTGCATGCTCGAAACGCGTAGAAATCAATTTAATGTAATCAATTTGAAATAAGTTGATTTTAAAAGCAAACTTCTTCATACAATGGAATTAGGACTTGAAACCTGTTCCATTGAGTTTAAAAATATCAAAAACATCTATTTTGATATATGGGATGACCCATTTCGTTTCAGAGACGAAATGAGCTTTTCGGGTCGTTATTTGTCGTTCATACCAATTCGATCTAATATTCTTTCTTAGCAGGCTTTGTTTCATATAAATAGTTTTGTTTTAACCCTAGCAGCCTTTTCATTTCTCATTTCTGTACGTGCTGAAATTTCTGTCGTTCCTCTCTTCTCAGTGGCTGAAAACCCTAAATTCCCAATTCAATTTCAAATCAAAATTCAATTTCAAAATTCAAACTCTTCCAAATCCTATCATATTATATACCGTTTTGAAGCTCTCGACAAGCATAATCCACTGGTGAAATTCGTTTTTGCAATCGAATCATCATTTTTCCAAAAATTCGTGATTTAGTTTCGGCCGTTCTTATGTGGTCGTTGAGATTCAACGGCGGATCTGCGATTTTGTGACGATCAGATGATGCTGTGGCGTAGAGCACGTCGTATGAAGTCAATCCATACGGCTACTTGGTGTCGAAGCTTGCCTACTTCGTCGTGGTAGATTGGTTAAATGGCGGTGGTCACATGCGGCCAGAGGGCGACGCGGCAGACAAAGGGGGTTGCTGGAGGAGCGACCTGACGCGAGTAGGCCTATGGTGATGGTTGATCTGGGTGTAAGGTTTCGTAGGCGATAGCAAAGTTGCCCAAAGGCATGGCGGCTAGGGTTCTTCAAGCTCGAACGTCTTTGAGGGTCACATGAGTAGCCTGGTTCGAACGTAGTGCGTGGAGAGGAAGGTATGACGTGGCGGTTTGTGAAAATATTTTATTGTTTTGTTTTGTTTTTTTATTTGATTTTAAACATTCTAACTAGCATAACTTTCGCATACGAGGTCGGATTCACTCGTGGTTTATTTCATTGGGGTCGTATCGAAATTTCAAACATTTTGACACTAGTTTGGACGAATTCTGAGACTATTCAAATTTGTGTCTTATTTTGGATTTCAAATCGATTTGAAATCAAAAGTGAGTGTTTTGACCCACTCACAACTACTAGATTATCTTATGTTAGTTAAATTGAATTTATGATGCGATTAGAAATTGATTGGTTGATGTTTGGTATATTTAAATTATCATTCCAGTTAAATCTGACCTTTATTGAATATTATCGCTATTAATTTAATATTAAATTCTAAATTGCTAGTTAATACCTGTTATTGATAATCAGTCACTTGTTATTATTTATTGGTTGATTTGAATGGTGATTGTGATGGATGTTTGATTGTTGATATTGGATGACTAGATGTTATATTTTATATTGTTATAACACTGTAAGTTCCCTATGGGTTGAAATGATACATACCCGAACGATCTGATAGATTAGGGAGAAATCGTTATGGGTTGAAATGATAGACTCAAGCGATCTCATGGATTTGAAATAAAATTTGGGATTGCGGGTTGAAATAATATATACCCGTAAAAATTAAAATATTTGCGGATTGAAAAAGATAAATATATGTATCGCTTGACCATAAGGTAGAAAATTATATACGGACACCGGATTGGTTAAATTAAATGATTTTAAATTCTTAATTTTTGAGTTCAGTTAAATGATATTTTGAATAAATTTGGATTTATATAAACTGGACTATTTTCGAAAATCCAAGCTTTAAATGTTGAAATTGGAATTGGTTGCAATAGATTGTTTAAAGGGTTTAAATTGAAATTTCAAAGTTGAATTGTCAAATATAAATGAATTTTTATCGAAATTGAGTTATTGAAATGTTGAATATAACTTTGAAATATATTTAATCTGAAGTAGTTTAAATTGATAATTCAAACATTGATTTGAAAATCGATATTGATTAAATGGTTTAAATGAGAATCTGAATTGAAAGACCAATTTTAGTTAGTTGATTTGAAAGTTGGACCCAGTCTAGATGTGTGGAAATGGAAGAAATGGTTTAATTTTGATATTAAATCCAAATTAATTATATTAATATAAACCGTTTAAAGGTTTATTATTTTAAAATCCTGATTTTTAGGTTTTCAAACTATTAAACTAATTTAAATCTATTTTTAACTATTTTAAACTATTTTAATCAATCTAAACTATTTATAATCTATTTTAAATCTATTCAAACTATTTTAAATCTATGCAAACTATGCTAGACTATTTATAACTATCTAAAACTATTTTCTAAATCTTAGACTATATGGAGTGGAAGTGGTTATATTTATATCCTTGATTTTAAAATGAATGGTTAAATGGATGTTATAACTTACGTTGAACTTGAAATGATATTTTGACTTTGAAATGAGAATTTAACCCATTTGTGAATATGATTTCAAAGGTGATATGATTTCGAAAGTGATATGGTTTGAATTGAATATGATATGTTGATATCAATTGTGAAATAGTTTTGGAAATTTAAAAGAACCATCCGGTGTGAAATAAGCGTTTGTTTGTTAAAGAGACAGGGATTGGGTATTGTCATACTCTCTTCCAATACCGGAAACCACTTTAACAATTGTGTACGTGGTGGAGATTCCAGAATGAAGTAGGATGGTTTGGCGAATGATTCTGTATGAGGTATTTACGTAGCCCTGACTCCCGTGAGTCAGCTTGATGTGGCTAAAACAGGAGCCATGTCGGGCCAAGTGAGTCGCTCCTCCTATCGAGCACATTTCTTCAATACCATATTATGACTTTGTGATTGATTTGGTGGCCACCCTTCGATTTCGATTATGGGAGTGTGTTCCAAGGTGGGCGGTAGTAGCTGTTATGCGTTACCACCGATCTGGATCCGCCAAACGGTGGTACCCTACCCTAGGCATTGCCTCGCGTGCCTTGTCACATGCCTTATCGCGCCTTCTACGAGTTTGGTTTGTACTGTACCTATAGAGTGCCCTCAGATAGCCCTCCAGTTTACGAAGGAATTACGGTATTGTATAGACTATGTGAATATATAAAATGTGTTAAGGAGGATATGGGTAACGTCTTAATGCTATTTTAATACTTTACTGTAGACACTATTATAATAGTGTATTGTACTATGTGTGTAGATAGTTTAATGGATCCTTAGGAGATGGAAATCCCAAACATCTTTTGAGTTATTGCACTCACGTTAGACACTGGATAGGAGACGTCAAACCCCATAAACATCTCTTATGCCATTACACTCATATTTATTTACTGTTAATTTAACTTACATAAGATCTTTTAGTTCTGACTCGAGTATTTTGTCTTTTTAGTTCGCTAGGGCCAGTCTGAGCTTTTCAGTATATCGAAGACTGCTTTTCTGGAGGACGAAGACGGAGATTTGTATACTATATTATACATTTTATTTATTGAACTGCATCATGTTGTTCCGCTGCAATATTTAATTATTTCTGCTGTAGGTACCCTGGTTCTGTATTGTAATAGTGTAATCAAATGTTATTTGTAAAATAGCTTCATGAAATGTTTATTTGATTATTATATTTTGTCATGCCACTGTGAGGTTCTGTGTTTTATTTTCTTTCTTTCTCCGCTTTTTCTTATTTACCCCATAACAATCCTCCTTCTGAATTGTTTGAGTCTGACGTGTGTGGTTTATCGTCGATTTAAACCGTCCATAAAGGTGGGTCGTTACACTACAACTAGAGAAATTCATTCAGCTTAGGTAAGGAGACTCCACTCTAAAGGGGTACATAGCCAAATTCATAGAGCTGGCTAAATTCGGGATGAGCGTCATAGATACACCAATGAAAAGGACCGTGAAGTTTGAGAAGGGCCTAAATTTTCTGCTGAGAGAAATGTTGTTAACCCAAGTACCCATTGGTGCCATGTATGACATGTTAGTGGAGATGGCAATGCTACACAGAGCCAATGTAGACGATAAGGAGGTAGAAAAGGAGAAGACTGCACCTACCCAAAAGTAAGGAGGGTCCAAGAAGGGAAGCTTTTGGACTAACAAGAAGTCTAAGGGGAAGTTTAAGAAGGATGGTAAGGTGTGCAAGCAATGCTAGAAGAAAGGTCATGAGGCTAAAGATTGTAAGATGAGTCTGATGAAGGATGCCTTTAAAGGGAAGTGCTTTAATTACCATGAGGAATGGCACCTCAAGAATCAATGCCCTAAGTTGGCAAAGGAAGGATTAAGCGGACAAGCTTATGCTACTGACGTCGTCCCTGTTATAAGTAGACCACCGAGAGACCAAGGGAAGGCAACATTGGAAGTATAGCTCTTATTTAAGGGGTTACAATTCATACCCTATTTGATTCAGGAGCATCACATTCCTTTATAGCTAGGAATGTAGTAAACTTCTTAAACCTTCAAACCCAAATTGCCATCAGCCCAATAGTGGTTTCTAATCCTATTGGGGGATCGATGCATCTTTCTTTTATTTGCAAAGACCTAGTGTTAGACATGTGCGATGTTGATTTCATATGTAATGCGTACATTTTAAATTTTAAGGGGTATGCACTTATCTTGGGTATGGATTGGTTAGCATATTATAGATTATTGTGATAGATGGGTTTTGTGATTAAGAAGTTTTTGAGGCCGTAACCTAGAAATTCTTTGTACATCCCAAGATTTGGTTGAGTTAATCCATCTACACTCGCTAAATCAATATATTGGATAACTATCATCCATACCCATAGTTTGTGAGTTTCTCGATGTCTTTGAGGAAGTCTCAGGTCTCCCACCCAAAAGATGATCGAGTTTCGAATAGATTTGGAGAAAGATGCAAGGCCAGTCGCCCCGTCTTTAAGACGCATGGCCCCTAAAGAAAGAAGAGAATTAGAAAAGCAAATCTCTGAGCTATTAAAGAAAGGATTCATTCGTCGAAGTTCTTTGAGGTGGGGAGCCCCTGTTGTTTTCCCACTAAGGCAAACGATTCACTGATACTTTGCATCGACTATAGAGAATCGAACAAGTGGACAAAAAAGAATATGCATCCTTTACCTAGGATAGACGACTTGTTCGATCGGCTTGAAGGAGCTAAAGTCTTTTCTCAACTAGACTTAGCAGTTGGATTCCATCAGTAGAGGATTATAGAAGAAAGAAAATTGAAGACTGACTTTCGCACACCAGATGGATTCTATGAGTGGGTAGTGATGCATTTTCGATTGACAAATGCCCCCCGCATACTTTGTGGATTTGATGATAAGGTATTTAAGGGACAACTCAATAAATTTATCGTTGCGTTCGTAGATGATTTTTTTTTCTCAAGGAAAAAAGAAGCATGAGGACCACCTAAGAGAGGTATTAGGAACCTTAAGAAGGCACCAGCTTAAGACCAAATTTGCTAAATGCCACTTTTGGAGAAAAGAAGTTAGATTCATTATGCATCTTTTTCTAAGCAAGTATTGGTAGTAGACTACACTAAAGTGGAAGTTGTTTAAGGATGGAAGACTCCTAGAAATCCATCGGAGGTTAGAAGTTTTCTCAGGTTAGCATGCTACTATAAGAAGTTTATCAAAAAATTTGCAAAAATAGCAGCCCCTAAACACATTTGACTAAGAAGAACCTAGTCTTTTCTTGGGACGATAAATGCACTACGGCATTTGAGAAACTTAAGAAGTTATTGACTACTGCATTTGTGCTCACTATTCCCGATGGGACCAAACCATTTATGGTTTTCATAGATGCTTATGGTAGGGTTAGGAGCATTTCTAATGTAAGAGGGAAAAGTAGTTGCTTATGCTAGTAGACAACTGAAGGATCATGAGATAAGATATCCAGTTCATGACTTGGAGTTGGTAGTTATCGTCTTTGCCTTAAAGATATGGAGGCATTATCTCTTGGGAGAGAGATTTGAGTTATTCACTAACAATAAATAACTCAAATACTTATTTTTCCAAAAAGATTTAAATCTTAGGTAGTAGAGATGGATGGAATATATAGCATCGCTCGACTTTAGTATTCAATACACCCCTAGAAAAGGGAGCATGGTCGTTGACACCCTTAGTCGAAGGCATGCTACCCTAAATGCTATATATGAATGGAGGCAATTTGAGTTTCTCTCAAATTTTAACTTTCAACCGCCAACAGTACCATCCAAGGGTTTTTAGCGGTTATGCAAATTAAACCAGCCTTGATAGATCGCATAAGGCTTGAGCAAGTGAAGGATGAATGGTAGAGATTTTGGAGAAGTTGAGGAAGGGAGAGCATTTCCCCATGTTAGTAGGTACTCAGCTAATGAGAAAGGATGCTTAAGAAGGGATGGATACCTTGGTGTCCCAATGGTTAGCGGTTTATTGATAAAGGTAGTTATGGAATGTCACCACTTAAAGATGACCATTCACCCCGGAGGTGATAAGATGTACAAGGATATGAAGAAGATTTTATTTTGGTCTGGAATGAAGAAGAGGGTAATTGAGTTTGTTGCTATGTGCTTGACATGTTAGAGGGTAAAAGCTGAGCAAGGGAAGCTTGGAGAACTACTATTACCATTGGAAATTCTGACTTGGAAGTGGAAAATTATTTCAATGGATTTTGTGGAAGGATTGCCTAGAAGTCAAAGGGGTGATGAAGCTATTTAGGTTGTTGTGGATAGACTCACTAAGAGTGCCCATTTTATTCCAGTTAGGAATAATAGAACTGCCAATTCTCTCATGCAGATCTACATCAAGGAGGTAGTTCAGTTGCATGGAATTCCAATCAGCGTAGTTAGTGATAGGGACCCCTTTGTTCACTAGTGAGTTTTGGAGGAGACTACAAGCAGCTTTAGGAACTTCTTTGAATCTTCGCACTGCATATAACTTACAGAATGATAATCAAATTGAGATAGGATTTTGGAAGACCTGTTGAGGGCTAGTGTTTTGGATTTTGGAGGACATTGGGAGCAGCACCTACCATTAGTCGAGTTCACGTATAATAATAGCTATCAAGTAGCGATAGGTATGGCCCCTTTTGAAGCACTTTACAGGAGGCTATGCAAATCGCCAAATTATTGGTGGGAAACCACTGACAAAATATTGCTCTGACCAGATTTGATTCATGATACCATAGAAAAAGTAGAGTTGATCAGGCAACGAATGAAGGCAACGCAAGAACGTCAGAAATCTTATGTGGATAGAAGAAGGAAAGACTTGAGTTTGAGGTTGGAGATATCGTATTTGTCAAAGTCTCCCTTTTTAGAAAAGTGGCTAAGTTTGGAAAATCTGGAAAATTGACGCCTAGATTCATTAGACCATTCAAAGTTTTGGAAAGGATAGAAAAACTTGCTTATCACATGGAGCTTCCTGATAGATTGACAGAATTCCACAATGTTTTCCATGTTTCTCACCTAAGAAAATGCCTTCATAACACCGCTATTAGAGTTGAGGCTGATGAGGAATTAGAGACGGAGCCAACAGTACTCCGTGTCATCGCACGCATTACGGAGCACGAAACTAGGAGACTCTACAACATAGTAATTAGGCTGGTCCAAGTACAATGAGGAGACAATCCGGCAAAAAGCATATGGGAAATCGAGGAGAAGATGAAGATCACTCATCCGGAGCTTTTCACTGGTAAATTTTCTTTCCATAATTAGGATTTAATTGCATCGTGGTTGCTAGATTGGATGGTAGGAGATGGTTGTCATACTTTTTCACAATCACTTTACACTCATGTAGAAATTTTTATGCATGTTTAGGGTATTTGCATACATACTTGAATGACACGATTAAACACTCATGCTAGGATTGAGCTCATTTTAGTAAGTTTGAGGTATATAATCACATTGCACTTTGGTTGGATAGATGGTTGTGTAGATAACTTGGTAGTGTAACATGGATGTTATTGGGCATTTACATTGTTCGCCCCTTAAAAGAATTTGGGACGAAATCCTTTCTAAGGGGGGAAGAATGCAACACCCAGTAAAATCAACCATAAACAAATTAAGTAAACTAAAGTGAATAAGGTGGGGTTGAAAATGGAAATTTTAAAAGTTGGTATATGACCGCGATAGTATTTCTATTGCATTCGTGGCGAAATTCTGATCTGTTTTCATATATAATATGCGCAAAACAGAGTTCAAATGAAGAAGTTATGAGCGTTTAAAGTTTTCAGATTTAAATTAATTTAGTTCGAATTCAAATTCAAATGAGTAATTAAATTTAGGGTTTGAATTTCAAAAATTAACTGTAGGTTTACCTAGGGTTAAGTTAAATGTAAATGTTAAACAATTAACATTAAAAGTCAATTAGGGAATAAAATAAACGAGCAACGGAAACAAATCAGCGCACCCTAAATGAATAGAGAGGTCGACACCTTCGACCTTAGCAACTGCGCCGAGGAATAAAAAAAGAACAAAGAGTAATAAATAAAGAATTTACTCCATTATTATGAATTAATTTAGTAACTATTTCGAACAAATCTCGAAATTCTAAACTACCGGTTATCCAAAAAAATACTAAAATTTCGATCAAGAGGGGTGGTCGACCCTTATTCAGGTGGCGGTTAGGGTTTTTCCACGTTTAAATGCTCCAGATTTCTCCGTTTTTCACATAACTTCATCCTACGGTTCTGGTGCATTTCAACTCCTCTAAATAGGACTCTATCCTCTCCATTTTTTATTCATAAATATTTGGGGAATTCATCGAACTTCTGCCATTTTCTCTCTTCAGTTGGATTTAGAAATTCAATTAGGAATTTAGCTAAGGATTCTAATCCTTTTCTAATTATTCTTTTAATATGTTCACTTCTCCTCCAACCTCTTTGAATCTAACAAAATTGTATATATACCTATCCTTTTAATATGTTCACTTCTCCTCCAACCTCTTTGAATCAAAAGAAGGAGATCTAAAAAAGAGTTGCTTTGGTGTTGCAAATACATACAAGAAAAGCTAAGGATAATCTGTGAGTGGAAACCTTAGTATTTTTATTTTATTAATTGATTAGCATATACCTATGGATTCGAATATGCCTTAGGGATTTTTGGATTTGCGAAAAAAAATAAAAAAAATCCCCCAAAATTCCTTTTTATTTCAAAATGTCAATTCTAGATGGAGATTCTCAATTATTTATGTTAATTTTGATGGGATTTATACTGTATCTACTATTTTTGAAAATTTCATAGTCTATTCCACTTCTCCTCCATTTTTGATTCAAATTATGAGTTTTCAATAATGAAATTAGGGTGTAGAGCATGAATCCTATTCGTAGTTTACACACTTATTCCACACAAAAATTCCTTCATTTATTTCTTTGTAAAATAGAAGTTGAACATAATATGAAGTTAGAATTGCATTTTCTATTGTTTAGGAGATTCCATTAATTTGATGAAATAAATTGTTTTCTATTTCTATTTACAAGTCCATTTACTGCAGTTTTGGATATGAATATTTAATCCCTTATAATGGATATTCAAATCTTGGAAACATGAAGGGAAAGGACTTGTATTAGTATTATGGTTAAAGGAATTTGTGAAACCCCACATTTTTAGATAATTAAATAATCAAATAATTATAAACAGTAAAAATGAGCATTTTTGGAATTATCAGAATATGGCCTCGAAACTTATACTACTGTGTTCGTGACGATTTTCTAATTAATTTACATATATAATATTCCTCGAACGGACTTTGTATGAAAAAGTTATTGACGTTCAAAGCTCCGTATCGAAAAATAATTATATGTGTAAATGTGCGTAAATATATTTGTTTATAAATATATGTGCGTAAAGTTCCGTATCAAAAAATAATTATACGTGTAAATGAGGTGAGTTTCCAGATCTGGTTTTCTAGTTTATCCGTTTATATTTCTTCAATTAGATCCAGGTTTATAAATCCATACAAATTCCGGTTTGTGGATCCAAATAGGGTTGCAAAGGGAAAGACTATGGATAATACAACTGGACTAAAAATCAGATCTGGAATTTGAAGTGTTTTCTTTTCAGGTGAGTGGATTTAAATTATATATCTTTTATGTTGATAATATATAATATCATTAGATTCCCGTTAAATATTTTAATATAGCATTTGAACTAATTTCAGTAATTAGTTCTACTAGTTAGTTATGTTGAAACTGTAAATTTTATAAGAGAAGTGTACTTATATTTAAATGTTATTTATATGGAAAAAAGAAAGGAATCCAATTAAATATAAGTAATATTAGGCTTAAAAATTATAGAGAAAGGCATAAACCTAAAAATGAGAAATTTACAGTAAATTATGTTAAAACTCGGGGAATGAAATAAAAAGGGGAAATCTAATAACTTGATTTGGAAGTTAGTGATAGATTAGCTGCCTGGTTTAGAAAAAGAAATACATTTCCATAGTTTAATATTGTAAGAAAAATGGTAAACGTAATTGTAAGAAATAAAAGCAAGAAAAATGGAATTAGTGCAAAATAGAGACATTACTGTATTTTGCATTACCCAACAATTAAAGAAACAATAAAAGAAATATCTTGCAGTTTTGAGTTATTGTTTATAACATTATTTAGTATTTAAATATGGAAATGGATTTTTAGCACAACTTTTGTAACCAACCAAATAGAATAGACTACTTCTCAGAATAAAATAGAATAACGTGAAGCGTTAAAGAAATTAAAGAAGAAGAAATAATCAAGTTAATTATTTGACAAGACTAGAAACAATAAACAGAAAATGTGACTAGATCTGCATTTACTGTGTAGATAGTAGAATAAAAAGTAAAGCAGTTATTATGATAAGTAATTTGTGGCAGTTGGACGTAGTCCCAAGCTAAGACTGTCATATAATATAAGAGAACTAAAGAGAATTTAGAAGAAGACATACTAGGATAGAAAAGAGACACTTGCAATTACATTTTGATGCAGCGCAACCCACAACTTTCACAGGCATAAGTCGTACACGACTTAAGGAAGTAGACATAAGTCGTCCACGACTTAAAGGAGCACCACGAGATAATAGAGTAGCAGCGCGTGTTGAAGGCCTAAGTCGGCTACGACCTAACTGGAAACCAGAGGGGGAAGTTGCTTTGAGTTCGCGACCTAACGAAGCGGCTATAAGTCGTCCACGACTTAACGAGAATGATAAAGGTGAAGCGAGTTATACTGAAGAAGAAAATCAACGACTTAAGATAAGTCGTCTACGACCTACGACTTAGTTGAGTCGTCTGGATTCCTTAAGTCGGATACTGGGTTAAGTCGTTGAAGTTTTATTCCCTAAGTCGTCCAAGCTTAAGTCGCGCGAAGATGCTGCTGTGATATTGTTAAGTCGTTTGTTGTTGAGTCGTGAGCATTGATAAGTCGTTGGGTGTTAAGTCGTATGTCGTAAGAGCTTTGCTGAACCCTGTTGTATAAATACGTTGAGTCATTTGGTCTTAAGTCGTATGTCGTGATACTTTGTGTTGTAATCTGATAAGTCGTAAACGACTTATAGTAAGTCAACTGTGTTGAGTCGTCCACTTTTGAGTCGTCTATTTTAAGTCGCAGGTTATAAGCCGGAACCGACTTAAGTGTTGTTCAGTTTTTCGTTGCGTGAGTTGTAAAGCTATAAATAGGCCGGTGGTGCCATTTGTAATAGTTAGTTGATTTGAATAAAAACTCTTGTTTTGTTAGCATTGTGCTTTCGCCAAATTGGTAGTTGAGTGTAATCTCCTCTTTCGGTTAATCGAGTGCGCTCGATTCAACGACTGCAGAAGCCGATTCACGGAATCTAGTGCGCTAGATCAACGTGCGAAGAGTCGCAGATCTTTAAACACGGTATAGTGCGCTATCAACGTGTTTGGGATAGCTAGAATTCGGTATCTTCGGATCAACGAATTCGGGAATTTCAGTATTCTTCACTCCATCGATTGCTACTTTCACATAATCATAATTTTGTTATTTCCGCTGCTGCACCATTTTGGTATCAGAGCTAGACTTAGCCAATCATAGCTAAGCCGAGTCTTGGAGCCAATTCTATTGAAGAGTTTGGAAGTTATTTGAAGCCGTACCTCATTTGGAGAAGTTGTGTTCATCGTGTTCATCGCGAAGTCGCAACAAGTTTGAAGTTTACGATCCATTTCATTTTGGATCAAAGTTCGAAAGGTGTTTGAATTGGGTGGAGGTTTTGCGCACCAAGTTTGAAGTAGAGCCGAGCTAAGGAAGTTAGGCCGTACATCATTTGGTATATTTTCGAGCATTGGAGTATTTGTGCAATTTCAAATCATGCCACCAAGGAGAGCTAATCGACATCAAAACATTGAATCATTATATCGAAGAGAAGAGGCCGATGAGATGGAGCAAAGAATTAATGAAAACTTTAGTGAAAAGCTTAATGAAGGGATTGGTCGATTAGAGAAGATGATGTTAGAGATGAATCAAAATCGGAGAAGGGCTTCACCTGAATCTAACCATGGGGGAAGTAGAGTCTCACCACATTCCAATCGAGAGAGAAGTGTTAATAGCGATCATAGAAGTGAAGATCGAAATCGTGATCAAAATGTGAATGATCGTGATCGGAGGAATGGAGGTAGTAGAGATGTTGGTGGTCAGGATCGACATCGATATACATCTGATTTTGAAGAGGAGTATGACGGTGGTAGTGTTCGAGGACAAGGACGAGGTCAAGGAAGAAATTACTCTGAGTATGATCACAAGTGGGAATCGGGGATGAAAACTGAAATTCCTGAATTCAAGGGTGGTATGCAAGCTAAGGAGTTTTTGGATTGGATGGCTAATGTTGAAGAAATTTTTGACTTCAAGGAAGTTCAAGAACATCGTAGAGTGAATTTGGTTGCTACAAGGTTGAGGGGTAGAGCTTTGGCGTGGTGGCAGCAAACCAAACTTACACGTGAACGGATGGGGAAGTCAAAGGTTGAATCATGGGAAAAGATGAAAAAATTGATGAAAGCAACGTTCTTACCTTACAATTATCAATCTCTTATGTATCAACGTTTGTAGAACTTGAGGCAGGGCACAAAGTCAGTGAATGATTATGCAGATGAGTTCTATCAGCTGATTGCACGAAACGATATCATGGAGACGGAAGAGCAGCTGACAGCTAGATTTGTTGGAGGGTTGAGAATGCAGATACAGGATATGGTGAATATGTTTAATCCCAGATCTGTTGCTGAAGCACATCAGAAAGCGTTAGCTTGGGAGAAGCAGGGTAGACGAGGAGGTGGTGTGTTTCCAAGTTCCAACAATCCAGTGAAAGAGGCTAGTAGCAGTGCAAATGTTTCTAAGGCTGTTACAAAACCAGTTGCTAATGAAGTTGCTAAGACCAGAGTCAACAGTGGTATTAAATGTTTCAATTGTCAAGAAGTTGGTCACAAGAGCAATGAATGTCCAAAGCCGAAGAAGCGAGCGATGATAGCTGAGGTTGAAGATGAGGATGAGGAGGCTGAAGGTTCTAATCAATTACCGGTAGAGGAGGAAGAATTGTTGTCTGGAGATGATGGTTATACATTAATGATGAGGAGGAATTGCTTAACACCGAAGCAGGAGGAAGAGACTAGCTGGTTGAGGAGTAACATCTTTCAATCAACATGAACTATCTTGGGAAGGGTTTGCAAGTTTGTCATAGATGCGGGAAGCTGTGATAATATTATCTCTACCGAAGTTGTGAAGAAGTTATCATTGAAGACAGAGAAACATCCGAAGCCTTACAAGTTAGCTTGGTTGAGGAAAGGTGGGGAGGTGAAAGTTAGTCGAAGGGCTTGTTTTAATTTCTCCATTGGAAAGAAATACAAAGACGAAATTTGGTGTGATGTTGTGGACATGGATGTATGTCATCTGTTGTTGGGGAGACCGTGGCAGTATGATAGGGCGGTGCAACATGATAGGCGTACAAACAGTTACAGTTTTATGTTTGAAGGTACGAAAATTACTTTGGTTCCAAAGAAGCGACAACAGGAAGAAAACAAACTGGAGGAAATTGAAGAGTTGAAAACTTTGTTATCATTAAAGGAGTTTGTTAAGGAGGTTGAGGAGGAGCCTGAAGTATTTTTGTTGATTGGACGTGAGTGTCATGAAGTGGTGGAAATACCAGAAGAAGTAAAACCAGTACTGGAAGAGTTTGATGATGTATTTCCAAAGGAGTTGCCAACGGAGTTACCGCCGTTGAGGGACATTCAACATCAAATTGATCTTGTTCCAGGAGCTATGTTACCACATAGACCACATTACAGAATGAGTCAAAAGGAACACGAGGAGTTGCGAAGGCAGGTGGAAGAATTGCTTGAACAGGGGCGTGTGCAGGAGAGTCTAAGTCCTTGTGCTGTACCAGCTTTATTGGTACCCAAAAAGGATGGAACATGGAGGATGTGCACTGATAGTCGAGTACTGAATAAGATTACTGTGAGATACAGATTTCCAATGCCGAGACTTGATGATTTGTTGGATCAGTTGATTAGGGCTACTATCTTTTCGAAGATTGATTTGAAAAGCGGATATCATCAAATCGAATCAGACCAGGAGACGAATGGAAGACAACATTCAAGACGAGAGAAGGATTATATGAATGGCTGATCATGCCGTTTGGTCTTTCGAATGCACCGAGTACATTCATGCGGGTGATGAATCAAATTTTTAGACCATTCATTGGGAAGTTTGTAGTAGTGTATTTTGATGATATACTGATATATAGTCGAAGCTCAGAAGAACATTTGCAACATCTGAAGGAAGTATTGATGGTATTGCGAGAAGAACAGTTTTATGCTGCAATAAAGAAATGCGTGTTCATGACGCATAGTGTTTTATTCTTGGGATATGTTATTTCGGTAGGAGGAATACAGGTTGATCAGAATAAAGTTGAAGCAGTCAGAAATTGGCCACAACCCAGAACGATAACCGATGTTAGAAGTTTTCATGGTTTGGCATCATTCTACCGAAGGTTTATTCCACACTTCAGTAGCGTGATGGCACCAGTTACTGATTGTATGAAAGGGAAGCAATTTTCATGGACGGAGGAAGCAGGTTTCGCTTTTGATAGAATCAAAGAACTTTTGACGACAGCACCGATTCTAGTGTTGCCAGATTTTCAGTTATTGTTTGAATTACATACTGATGCATCCAAGGTTGGAATTGGAGGGGTGTTAAGTCAGAAAGGACGTCCTATTGCATATTTCAGTGAGAAGCTTTCAGGAGCGAAGATGAGATATAGTACATATGATATGGAGTTTTATGCTATCGTGCAAGCCGTGAAACATTGGAGACATTATTTGTTTTATAAAGAATTTGTTTTGTATACTGATCATGAAGCGTTGAAACATATGCAGGGACAGGACAAGATTGCAGCAAGGCATGCTTCGTGGATTGCATACTTACAACAATTTACATTGGTAGTGAAGCATAAATCAGGAATTACAAATCGAGTTGCGGATGCATTGAGCCGAAAGAATCATTTGTTAACAACAATGAAGGTTGAAGTAACGGGTTTTGATGTGTTGCCAGAATTATTTGACGATGATCCTTACTTTGCAAAGTTTGTTGATAAAGTCAAGGAGGGAGAGACGGACGAGTTTATGATGATAGATGGTTTTCTGTTCAAAGGAAATCGGTTGTGCATACCTGATTGTAGTTTGAGAATGAAGATTGTGAAGGAGCTACATGAGGAAGGTCATGTGAGCCGAGACCGTACCTTACAGTTGATTTCACAGTCTTACTTTTGGCCATCAATGAGGAAAGAGTGGAAAAGTTTGTGGAAAGATGTCATGTCTGTCAGATTTCGAAAGGGACAGCTACCAATGCGGGATTGTATATGCCTTTACCTGTTCCTACGAAACCGTGGGTAGATGTGAGCATGGATTTTGTTTTGGGATTGCCTAGAACTCAACGGGGCAATGATTCTATATATGTTGTAGTGGACCGTTTCTCGAAGATGGTGCATTTTATTGCTTGTAAGAAGACGGCGGATGCAGTTCATGTAGCATAGTTATTCTTCAGGAAGATCTATCGCTTACATGGTTTGCCGGAATCCATTGTTTCTGATAGGGATACTCGTTTTTTGAGTCATTTTTGGCTAAGTTTGTGGAAGATGGTCGGAACAAAGTTGAATTTTAGTAGTGCTTACCATCCGCAAACAGATGGGCAAACGGAAGTGGTTAACAGATCATTGGGAAACTTGTTACGATGTCTTATGAAGGACAATCTGAAGAGTTGGGATGTGAAGTTATGTCAAGCGGAATTTGCTCATAATCATGTTGTAAACCGTAGTACGGGTTTCAGTCCATTTCAGATAGTGTATTCAAGTTTACAGAAGGGCCATTGGATTTAACGGTAATACCACATTCGAAGGGGACAGTTAAGAAAGCTGTAGATTTTGTTGATGGGTTGATCGAATGTCATAAAATCGTTCAGGAACGATTGGAGAAGGCAAATGAGAAATATAAATGCTCTGCAGATCTGAAACGAAGAAGTGTTGAGTTTAATGAAGGAGATATGGTATATGTTGTATTAACGAAGGATCGTTTTCCAGTGGGCGCTTATAACAAGTTAAAAGCCAGAAAAATTGGTCCTGTAGAAGTCGTGAAACGAATTAATGAAAATGCTTATAAATTGAAGCTGCCGGAGGATGTGTACACATCTGACATATTTAATGTTAAGCATCTCGTACCTTATCATAGGGATAGACAATCTGATGTGGAAGAATTTACAAATTCGAGGACGAATTTTTCTCAGCCTGGAGAGGATGATGCAGCGCAACCCACAACTTTCACAGGCATAAGTCATACACGACTTAAGGAAGTAGACATAAGTCGTCCACGACTTAAAGGAGCACCACGAGATAACAGAGTAGCAGCGTGTGTTGAAGGCCTAAGTCGGCTACGACCTAACTGGAAACTAGAGGGGGAAGTTGCTTTGAGTTCGCGACCTAACGAAGCGGCTATAAGTCGTCCACGACTTAACGAGAATGATAAAGGTGAAGCGAGTTATACTGAAGAAGAAAATCAACGACTTAAGATAAGTCGTCTACGACCTAAGACTTAGTTGAGTCATCTGGATTCCTTAAGTCGGATACTGGGTTAAGTCGTTGAAGTTTTATTCGCTAAGTCGTCCAAGCTTAAGTCGCACGAAGATGCTGCTGTGATATTGTTAAGTCGTTTGTTGTTGAGTCGTGAGCATTGATAAGTCGTTGGGTGTTAAGTCGTATGTCGTAAGAGCTTTGCTGAACCCTGTTGTATAAATACGTTGAGTCATTTGGTCTTAAGTCGTATGTCGTGATACTTTGTGTTGTAATCTGATAAGTCATAAACGACTTATAGTAAGTCGACTGTGTTGAGTCGTCCACTTTTGAGTCGTCTATTTTAAGTCGCAGGTTATAAGTCGGAACCGACTTAAGTGTTGTTCAGTTTTTCGTTGCGTGAGTTGTAAAGCTATAAATAGGCCGGTGGTGCCATTTGTAATAGTTAGTTGATTTGAATAAAAACTCTTGTTTTGTTAGCTTTGTGCTTTCGCCAAATTGGTAGTTGATTGTAATCTCCTCTTTTGGTTAATCGAGTGCGCTCGATTCAACGACTGCAGAAGCCGATTCACGGAATCTAGTGTGCTAGATCAACGTACGAAGAGTCGCAGATCTTTAAACACGGTATAGTGCGCTATCAACGTGTTTGGGATAGCTAGAATTCGGTATCTTCGGATCAACGAATTCGGGAATTTCAGTATTCTTCACTCCATCGATTGCTACTTTCACAGAATCATAATTTTGTTATTTCCGCTGCTGCACTATTTTGGTATCAGAGCTAGACTTAGCCAATCATAGCTAAGCCGAGTCTTGGAGCCAATTCTATTGAAGAGTTTGGAAGTTATTTGAAGCCGTACCTCATTTGGAGAAGTTGTGTTCATCGTGTTCATCGCGAAGTCGCAACAAGTTTGAAGTTTACGATCCATTTCATTTTGGATCAAAGTTCGAAAGGTGTTTGAATTGGGTGGAGGTTTTGCGCACCAAGTTTGAAGTAGAGCCGAGCTAAGGAAGTTAGGCCGTACATCATTTGGTATATTTTCGAGCATTGGAGTATTTGTGCAATTTCAAATCATGCCACCAAGGAGAGCTAATCGACATCAAAACATTGAAGCATTATATCGAAGAGAAGAGGCCGATGAGATGGAGCAAAGAATTAATGAAAACTTTAGTGAAAAGCTTTACGAAGGGATTGGTCGATTAGAGAAGATGATGTTAGAGATGAATCAAAATCGGAGAAGGGCTTCACCTGAATCTAACCATGGGGGAAGTAGAGTCTCACCACATTCCAATCGAGAGAGAAGTGTTAATAGCGATCATAGAAGTGAAGATCGAAATCGTGATCGAAATGTGAATGATCGTGATCGGAGGAATGGAGGTAGTAGAGATGTTGGTGGTCAGGATCGACATCGATATACATCTGATTTTGAAGAGGAGTATGACGGTGGTAGTGTTCGAGGACAAGGACGAGGTCAAGGAAGAAATTACTCTGAGTATGATCACAAGTGGGAATCGGGGATGAAAACTGAAATTCCTGAATTCAAGGGTGGTATGCAAGCTGAGGAGTTTTTGGATTGGATGGCTAATGTTGAAGAAATTTTTGACTTCAAGGAAGTTCCAGAACATCGTAGAGTGAATTTGGTTGCTACAAGGTTGAGGGGTAGAGCTTTGGCGTGGTGGCAGCAAACCAAACTTACACGTGAACGGATGGGGAAGTCAAAGGTTGAATCATGGGAAAAGATGAAGAAATTGATGAAAGCAACGTTCTTACCTTACAATTATCAATCTCTTATGTATCAACGTTTGTAGAACTTGAGGCAGGGCACAAAGTCAGTGAATGATTATGCAGATGAGTTCTATCAGCTGATTGCACGAAACGATATCATGGAGACGGAAGAGCAGCTGACAGCTAGATTTGTTGGAGGGTTGAGAATGCAGATACAGGATATGGTGAATATGTTTGATCCCAGATCTGTTGCTGAAGTACATCAGAAAGCATTAGCTTGGGAGAAGCAGGGTAGACGAGGAGGTGGTGTGTTTCCAAATTCCAACAATCCAGTGAAAGAGGCTAGTAGCAGTGCAAATGTTTCTAAGGCTATTACAAAACCAGTTGCTAATGAAGTTGCTAAGACCAGAGTCAACAGTGGTATTAAATGTTTCAATTGTCAAGAAGTTGGTCACAAGAGCAATGAATGTCCAAAGCCGAAGAAGCGAGCGATGATAGCTGAGGTTGAAGATGAGGATGAGGAGGCTGAAGGTTCTAATCAATTACCGGTAGAGGAGGAAGAATTGTTGTCTGGAGATGATGGTTATACATTAATGATGAGGAGGAATTGCTTAACACCGAAGCAGGAGGAAGAGACTAGCTGGTTGAGGAGTAACATCTTTCAATCAACATGCACTATCTTGGGAAGGGTTTGCAAGTTTGTCATAGATGCGGGAAGCTGTGATAATATTATCTCTACCGAAGTTGTGAAGAAGTTATCATTGAAGACAGAGAAACATCCGAAGCCTTACAAGTTAGCTTGGTTGAGGAAAGGTGGGGAGGTGAAAGTTAGTCGAAGGGCTTGTTTTAATTTCTCCATTGGAAAGAAATACAAAGACGAAATTTGGTGTGATGTTGTGGACATGGATGTATGTCATCTGTTGTTGGGGAGACCGTGGCAGTATGATAGGGCGGTGCAACATGATGGGCGTACAAACAGTTACAGTTTTATGTTTGAAGGTACGAAAATTACTTTGGTTCCAAAGAAGCGACAACAGGAAGAAAACAAACTGGAGGAAATTGAAGAGTTGAAAACTTTGTTATCATTAAAGGAGTTTGTTAAGGAGGTTGAGGAGGAGCCTGAAGTATTTTTGTTGATTGGACGTGAGAGTCATGAAGTGGTGGAAATACCAGAAGAAGTAAAACCAGTACTGGAAGAGTTTGATGATGTATTTCCAGAGGAGTTGCCAATGGAGTTACCGCCGTTGAGGGACATTCAACATCAAATTGATCTTGTTCCAGGAGCTGTGTTACCACATAGACCACATTACAGAATGAGTCCAAAGGAACGCGAGGAGTTGCGAAGGCAGGTGGAAGAATTGCTTGAACAGGGGCGAGTGCAGGAGAGTCTAAGTCCTTGTGCTGTACCAGCTTTATTGGTACCCAAAAAGGATGGAACGTGGAGGATGTGCACTGATAGTCGAGCACTGAATAAGATTACTGTGAGATACAGATTTCCAATGTCGAGACTTGAGGATTTGTTGGATCAGTTGAGTAGGGCTACTATCTTTTCGAAGAGTGATTTGAAAAGCGGATATCATCAAATTCGAATCAGACCAGGAGATGAATGGAAGACAGCATTCAAGACGAGAGAAGGATTATATGAATGGCTGATCATGCCGTTTGGTCTTTCAAATGCACCGAGTACATTCATGCGGGTGATGAATCAAATTTTTAGACCATTCATTGGGAAGTTTGTAGTAGTGTATTTTGATGATATACTGATATATAGTCGAAGCTCAAAAGAACATTTGCAACATCTGAAGGAAGTATTGATGGTATTGCGAGAAGAACAGTTTTATGCTGCAACAAAGAAATGCGTGTTCATGACGCATAGTGTTTTATTCTTGGGATATGTAATTTTGGGAGGAGGAATACAGGTTGATCAGAATAAAGTTGAAGCAGTCAGAAATTGGCCACAACCCAGAACGATAACCGATGTTAGAAGTTTTCATGGTTTGGCATCATTCTACCGAAGGTTTATTCCACACTTCAGTAGTGTGATGGCACCAGTTACTGATTGTATGAAAGGGAAGCAATTTTCATGGACGGAGGAAGCAGGTTTCGCTTTTGATAGAATCAAAGAACTTTTGACGACAGCACCGATTCTAGTGTTGCCAGATTTTCAGTTATTGTTTGAATTACATACTGATGCATCCAAGGTTGGAATTGGAGGGTTGTTAAGTCAGAAAGGACGTCCTATTGCATATTTCAGTGAGAAGCTTTCAGGAGAGAAGATGAGATATAGTACATATGATATGGAGTTTTATGCTATCGTGCAAGCCGTGAAACATTGGAGACATTATTTGTTTTATAAAGAATTTGTTTTGTATACTGATCATGAAGCGTTGAAACATATGCAGGGACAGGAAAAGATTGCAGCAAGGCATGCTTCGTGGATTGCATACTTACAACAATTTACATTTGTAGTGAAGCATAAATCAGGAATTACAAATCGAGTTGCGGATGCATTGAGCCAAAAGAATCATTTGTTAACAACAATGAAGGTTGAAGTAACGGGTTTTGATGTGTTGCCAGAATTATTTGACGATGATCCTTACTTTGCAAAGTTTGTTGATAAAGTCAAGGAGGGAGAGACGGACGAGTTTATGATGATAGATGGTTTTCTGTTCAAAGGAAATCGGTTGTGCATACCTGATTGTAGTTTGAGAATGAAGATTGTGAAGGAGCTACATGAGGAAGGTCATGTGGGCCGAGACCGTACCTTACAGTTGATTTCACAGTCTTACTTTTGGCCATCAATGAGGAAAGAAGTGGAAAAGTTTGTGGAAAGATGTCATGTCTGTCAGATTTCGAAAGGGACAGCTACCAATGCGGGATTGTATATGCCTTTACCTGTTCCTACGAAACCGTGGGTAGATGTGAGCATGGAATTTGTTTTGGGATTGCCTAGAACTCAACGGGGCAATGATTCTATATATGTTGTAGTGGACCGTTTCTCGAAGATGGTGCATTCTATTGCTTGTAAGAAGACGGCGGATGCAGTTCATGTAGCACAGTTATTCTTCAGGGAGATCTATCGCTTACATGGTTTGCCGGAATCCATTGTTTCTGATAGGGATACTCGTTTTTTGAGTCATTTTTGGCTAAGTTTGTGGAAGATGGTCGGAACGAAGTTGAATTTTAGTAGTGCTTACCATCCGCAAACAGATGGGCAAACGGAAGTGGTTAACAGATCATTGGGAAACTTGTTACGATGTCTTGTGAAGGACAATCTGAAGAGTTGGGATGTGAAGTTATGTCAAGCGGAATTTGCTCATAATCATGCTGTAAACCGTAGTACGGGTTTCAGTCCATTTCAGATAGTGTATTCAAGTTTACAGAAGGGCCATTGGATTTAACGGTAATACCACATTCGAAGGGGACAGTTAAGAAAGCTGTAGATTTTGTTGATGGGTTGATCGAATGTCATAAAATCGTTCAGGAACGATTGGAGAAGGCAAATGAGAAATATAAACGCTCTGCAGATCTGAAACGAAGAAGTGTTGAGTTTAATGAAGGAGATATGGTATATGCTGTATTAACGAAGGATCGTTTTCTAGTGGGCGCTTATAACAAGTTAAAAGCCAGAAAAATTGGTCTTGTAGAAGTCGTGAAACGAATTAATGAAAATGCTTATAAATTGAAGCTGCCGGAGGATGTGTACACATCTGACGTATTTAATGTTAAGCATCTCGTACCTTATCATAGGGATAGACAATCTGATGTGGAAGAATTTACAAATTCGAGGACGAATTTTTCTCAGCCTGGAGAGGATGATGCAGCGCAACCCACAACTTTCACAGGCATAAGTCGTACACGACTTAAGGAAGTAGACATAAGTCGTCCACGACTTAAAGGAGCACCACGAGATAACAAAGTAGCAGCGTGTGTTGAAGGCCTAAGTCGGCTACGACCTAACTGGAAACCAGAGGGGGAAGTTGCTTTGAGTTCGCAACCTAATGAAGCGGCTATAAGTCGTCCACGACTTAACGAGAATGATAAAGGTGAAGCGAGTTATACTGAAGAAGAAAATCAACGACTTAAGATAAGTCGTCTACGACCTACGACTTAGTTGAGTCATCTGGATTCCTTAAGTCGGATACTGGGTTAAGTCGTTGAAGTTTTATTCCCTAAGTCGTCCAAGCTTAAGTCGCGCGAAGATGCTGCTGTGATATTGTTAAGTCGTTTTTTGTTGAGTCATGAGCATTGATAAGTCGTTGGGTGTTAAGTCGTATGTCGTAAGTGCTTTGCTGAACCCTGTTGTATAAATACGTTGAGTCGTTTGGTCTTAAGTCGTATGTCGTGATACTTTGTGTTGTAATCTGATAAGTCATAAACGACTTATAATAAGGCGACTGTGTTGAGTCGTCAACTTTTGAGTCGTCTATTTTAAGTCACAGGTTATAAGTCAGAACCGACTTAAGTGTTGTTCAGTTTTTCGTTGCGTGAGTTGTAAAGCTATAAATAGGCCGGTGGTGCCATTTGTAATAGTTAGTTGATTTGAATAAAAACTCTTGTTTTGTTAGCTTTGTGCTTTCGCCAAATTGGTAGTTGAGTGTAATCTCCTATCTCCTCTTTCGGTTAATCGAGTGCGCTCGATTCAACGACTGCAGAAGCCGATTCACGGAATCTAGTGCGCTAGATCAACGTGCGAAGAGTCGCAGATCTTTAAACACGGTACAGTGCGCTATCAACGTGTTTGGGATAGCTAGAATTCGGTATCTTCGGATCAACGAATTTGGGCATTTCAGTATTCTTCACTCCATCGATTGCTACTTTCACAGAATCATAATTTTGTTATTTCCGTTGCTGCACCACATTTATAACATGTAGGTTATAAAAGAAAGAAAAGGACATAAAAGTGACAATTGCAAGTATAATTGTAACACGTAGGTTATAATTAAAAATAAAGAAATAGAAGAGGCTTATTTTATCAAACTTAGATCTTGGATTAAGTTAATAAGTAAAAATAATAATAGCAGTGGCCCGTACTGGCAGCATTCCTTTTTAGGTCTAGGACTGATGGTCTCACACGTGGGTGGGGCTGGGCATGCTGATTAGGGTAAATAAGTAGCCAACAGAATAAGAAAAGTAAACTAAACACATAATAAAAGATTAGACGTAGGGTCTAATAAAATGGTAAGGTGCGTTTGGAGTAGCCCAAAGAGAATCTGGATAAAGAGCCTAACAAAGCAGTTCATCGTAGATTTTTAGTACAGAAAGTGCACATCCAACTTAGTTATTTTGGGCTAGAAGGAAGTACGAGACTTCAACAGGACGTAAGGATACTCTAGGATGGCCAAGGGTAGGCCTAACGAAGCTGCACCCCGGAGGCAGGTCTGTAGGTGTTCCATCAATAGAGTTTGCCTTGACTGCTTTTTAATTGTAGGCCTAACGAAGAGGACCTTTGTAGGCAATCAAAAGGTTGATGATGGAGTAGGATATTCGTATGACACCGTGCTCTAGTTTGCGAGTAGGTTATAGTGGGTAGGACCCATAAGGATAGTTGCATGCAGTTATTAGCCATCATCAGTCAGAGCGAGTTCGGGAAAGACTAGAGTTAAACCAACAGGCCAATGATTCTTTCACTATCGAGACATTGGATGAGGGGCATAGCCAATTAGATGTTTAGATTGTTTATAGTAGGGCACATCCACTTAGCTCTTGAAAGGTCTTTCGATTAGTTGAGAAGGGGCTGTGTGGGGCCATAGCCACGATGAGAAAAGAGACAGACCAAGTAGAATATCTGTATTGTAGGCCTAACGAAGCGGACCTTTACTGTAACAACCCGAGTTTTTCATACACGAAAAATCGGACCATTTGATTTAAAGAAAGAGATAGAAGAAGAAAATAGGAAAACAACATCAGAATTTCACATCGCAGCGGAATAAAATATAATATACAATAACAGATCTTTACACAAATCAAAACTATATATGTTTATACAATACATCATCAGAGTATACATCAGAGTACACATACATACAACTGGACAATAATCATATCATGTCCTCTATACAACAGAGTGTATAGAAATCAACACAGCAGAATATATATAAATAAATACGAGAGTACGAATCTCCATCCAGCTCGTCTCCTGAGCTCCACAGCATAACCTGAACCTGTTTATCTCGGTCTGACCCGAGCATCATATAAAACAACACCCGAGTCAGTCTGGAAAACCAGCGTGAGAAAATCACACTCAATTTATTATTAAAGTTTCAAAAATCCTTTGAAACAAAAGCATCTCGTAAGACCACGCCACAAATAAACATGTCGGGTTTTTACCTTACGATAGCTAAAACACTTTCTTATCAAATCCTCTGATATTATAGTAGTGTCTATATACAAATACTTATTCAAATAGCTGAAATTGTTACATGATTAAATTCCAGCATACTAGCCACAAAGTGGGTAATACAAACAAAACTCGTACAAGGCACGTAGGGAGAATGGATTTTCAACGAATGACTAGGCAATGGGGTACCACCTGTCACAGTACATGGCCTAGATCACCGTACCGAGGAGTACGCCCGCTCCCCTGCAACACAAGGTCGGAACCATCCCTTACTGGATAGTTCCGAATAAAATCACCCCACGGTTGGGATCAGCAACCGCACCACTAAGCCGAAATAAAAAGGGACATCTAGAAAGGGATGACCTTACCCTCTAGTGGGAGCTACCCACGAAGCCTTGCTGCATAACCCCTGATTTTCAGTCATTCCCGGTTGATGAGGCTTGAGGCTAAGCGTTACCTTTATAGAACATATCCCTTAGAATGCCCATCGTCCGCTGACGATGTCCCGAAAGCATTCGTCCATACAAGTCCGTCCCGGGTCCGAACGGAACCGAAGGCACTACCCCTACTACATCCATTTTGGAAATATCCTCAGGATTAGTAGCGACTAGCCCTTGCACTTCACTGCTCCATCTTCGACTCCGAAATCGTTTCCACGAAACGTACAAATCGGATCGAAGTGGTTTTCGAGAAATTAATCTCGATCCCGGTCTCTTCGAAACGATCAGCGCATTGGCCAATATTGATAGTCGGTTATTTAACTATCAATTTACATTCACAAACATCCATCAAACAATAAATAATTCTCCCAAATTATTTATTAACCTCAAATATCTTCGCAAGATATATTACCATTTTCAATCCTTTGAAAACAATTTTCAAACAGTTCCCTTTCACGGAATGCATTTCCCAAATGTTTATTTCCTCTGAACCACCAAGTACAAAATACTTTTAGATTTTAAAATAATTTAAAAACACTTTACTATAAATATACTTTAAAATATTGAAATTTAAAACTACCTTAATACTGTATTAAAATATATACTTTAAGAATATTTAAAATAAAACCACATTATAAATATAAACTAAATTTCTCTTTTTAAAACATAATACCAAATCACTTTTATAAAATTACTACAATAATAGATTTTAAAATACTTACTTTAAAATTTTAACGTTTAGAAATAATAAATTTCCTAAACGTGCTTTTTAAAACATACTTAAACTTTTAACCTATATTTCAAATTGTTTGGAAAACGTACTTGGCTATCCAAGGAAATACACTTCTCTTCACATCTTTTAAAAATAAATCAACATTTATTTTTAAACCAATTCATATCCCTTTATAAATTCCCACCTTGAATTTATATTTTCACATATCCACTGATATTTTATTTTACTTTATAAACCCAGTCTATAAATTCCAAAATCTCACTTCTCTTTTAAAAATCCCGTTTTAACACTTAAATCAAATCCCAAATTGATTTCCGATTTACTTTACTTTGAAATAAATTCCTTCCTTACTTCATTTATTTCAAAATACTTTAACTTTAGATTTATATCTTTATTGTGAGTTAAAACCCTTTTTAACTGAAAATACTAATTTAAAACTTCCAAAATTCCTTCTTTATCCCTTAATTAAATTTAATCCTTACATTCAAAAAAAATTCTTTATTCTTTAAATTTAATATCACTTTAGTTTTAAAGTTTATATTTTCCCTGTTAATTCAAAATTCCCTTATTTCAGTTCACTTGAATTATTTACTTAAAATTTACTCTTTTATTTCTTTCAAAATCCAATTCTATAGAATTTAATAACTCATTTTACTTAGATATTCAATCCAACAATATCTTCCAATATTTCAATCATCAATAAAATCATCACAGGATATCAATATTCATAACACAGAATATCAAATAATCTAAATAATTTTGAGGAATCCAGTTGGATCCCTCCAACCTGTTTCCCTGCATCCACAGACGTTAGCACAATACCAATTCCACTTCGAGGTGAAATATCATGGTATATGGGTTTTATATAAGATCATCCGCTATTATGCGGCGCATAGGGTCTCATCCGCTATATAATGCGGGAATATTAACTTCAATATATACATATTCCACTATATATATATTGATATATATACTACTATATATACTATCATATCAAATCAATCCAATCATTTACCAAATATTTAAATTTAACTATTTAAATTTAAATAACAACCAGATGAGTGAGATTAACTCACCTTATTTCGTTTGCCATCCCAATCCAATCTCGACTTGTTTCTTCACAAATTATAGACCTTAAACAAACATTTATATGATTTATTAATATTCAGATTTTCTTTTAAATAAATCTCTTAGTAACTAAAATAATTGGATAAGCAATTTAAAATTTAATGGTAAGTGTACGTATATTTACTTTATAGTTTACTATTTAGAAATAATAGATTATATATATATACACTCTTCAACACCTTTCAAATTTCTATATTTTCCCAACGTCTTCAATATACATATATCAAATTTTAAAATAGAAAAGCTTTATTTCTTTCTGTAATAAATTTTATGTTTTAACTTACACACACATATATATATATATATTCTATCCTTAAGTGTGTATATATATTGTTAAATCAAATCTTAAAACAGAAATAAATAAGCCAATAAACAAAGTCGAATACCTCAAATC
Organism: Allium fistulosum; assembly: GCA_030737815.1. Lineage (NCBI taxonomy): Eukaryota > Viridiplantae > Streptophyta > Magnoliopsida > Asparagales > Amaryllidaceae > Allium > Allium fistulosum. The sequence goes on from CM060902.1 coordinate 868,020,984, forward strand.
CCACGCTCGCAGGCAAACCCCCTACCATCGACCCAGAACCAACCCAGCTCGCCCACGAAGTCGTCGTCATATCAGATTGTCGCCTCCTCAAGTCGAACTGCCTCCATCGCACGACATCCCATAGCCGCGAGTCTTCCAGATCATCATGAAGGAAAAACTCAAAACCCCCAAACCTCGGCTCTACTGATCGAACGAGATCACATGAATCAACGGCGACACTAAGACATTCCAAGCGTTGCTCCAGCTGCGTAATCATTGATCAATGACTGCGACAACATTCAGTTCCAAACGCAGCGGCTACAAGCTTGGATACGACAATGAGGTGGTTGAAGCGGATGTGAGCGAGGTGATTTCGACGGCGTCGCGATTTTCTGGCAAAGGAGCTTTCTCGTTTGGTATTGATCTGGTTTATTTTAAATTTGAGAAAATGGATTCGAAACGATTTGAGATACAAGAGAAAGAAGGGAGTTCGGTAATGATTTATTTCCTCTGAGCTCTTCCCTGTTATTGATGGCAATGTTTTGAAAAAGGGGGACAGCGTGCCAACATTATCAGGCTATAGTGTCTTGAAATAAAGAAAAGCTGAAGTGAAGAAAAGATTTGATGTAGATATAATTACAGCTGATGTTGACCAATTATAAATTTAAAAGAAAATTTTAAATTCAAATTATCTCGATAAATGCAACTCACAATCTTGACCTCCTATCCAGGCATGCCGTTAGGCGTTTATAATGTTATACCCCTATTCCGAACGAAATGGAAAAGATTTCAAGTCCTAATTCGATCGTATGGAGAAGATAGCTTTTTGGACCCAGTTTATATTAAATTTCGATATAGATTCTAGCGCGTTTACTTAACGTACGCTCACACGATAACTCCAGACGCTACGAAAATTGAAATCCGATAATAATACAATATTACGGATCTAATAAAACTGGTTTCGTCGAATTCCGAGACTGTGCCCCGGAAGGCTATTTTTAAATTCAATTTAAACAATATATTTTTAAAACTGAACAAACCACTTTTAAATTCAGTTTTAAAAGTTCTATTATCTTCAGCATCATAAATATGAATTTTCTAAGCCTTCAAATTATTTTTAACAGGCTTAGAATTTCAGATTCAACAATTTACCCAATTTCCAATTATTTAATTTAATAATCAAATTTACCCAATAAATAGTGATATTTGAAATTCAAGTTAAAATTACCTTTTGAATATTTAAAATTAATTAAATATTCTAATTTCAAATATACAAAAATTCCGGGTCGTCACATTCCTTCCCCCTTAAAAGAATTTCGTCCTCGAAATTACTAGTTAGGAAGAATGATCCATAACCCATTAACTATTTCTTCAATCCAAATAGCTTTTAACAACTTGCCAAACAAAACTTTTTATCATGAACACACTAACCATTTCTAACCTTTCAATTTATCCATAAGTTCCTAACAACATAACTTACTTATCAATTCAAATTTTAAATTCAAAACCAACTTTGAATTATCAAAATTTTCTCAAAATTTTCTAACTCCTTAAATTTCCGAAATTTTTTGCCAGCGTCTCCTTTGCGCAGCTAACTCGGTACTACTACAAAATGGCTCTACGGCCTCCCAAATCCAAAAGAAAACAAAAAGCCAAGTGGCTAGATCAAAACCCAATCAAATTTCATATAGAAATTCAAATACATACCTTATGTTGGGCCATTAAATTTTATCTCCTAAAATCAAAAATCTCAATTTATCCATTGCTTTTATACACCTGTATATCCTACTAAGCAATAATATTCAATCACAATTCCAAAGTCATTTTATACCTTTCTTTACAAATTTCCAATATTTGTTTTACTTAAGCCCGTACGATGTATATATATCATCCGTACGCAATACCCATCTGATCGCTCACTCGATCACACAATTTCACTTCCGAACTAGTATCGTCCACCCGACTTCCTAGTGCGGACTCAGATTTGGTTTCTTGATCCGAAACCGTCATTCTCCTTGCATAGTCACCAACTAAGATAGAGAATTACCAGAATCAATCAACAATCCATATCCAGGTTCGCCATCGAAAATCGAGTGAAAAATCCTAACTCGGATCGGTATAATTACCGCGAAATTCTGTGCTCGAATCCGGATCAAATCACTATGCGAATAAAATAATATACGTACATCCTACGTATTAATTTCAATTGATTATCAGCTATATCAATTCTCTTTTATTTCGCATTCCTTTTGATTATTATCCACTTATTCACAACTTTCCCATCTCACAATTTACAGTTTCAACCTTAATTCAATTATTCACTTAGCATACTTTCAGTACCAAATTTACTTAAGAATTCACTATTCATTTCTTAAGTTCAAGATAAACATTTTATATACTTCTTGGATTTATTTCACTTCATTCTTGAAGTTTATATTCAATTTTATTCACTTTTGTCTTTACAATTCCATTAGAATTCAATTTGGTTTCAAACCCTGAATACTGAATTTTATTCATCTTATCTCAATCAATATTTAATTGACCCTTTTCTTTAGTAGTTTCACTTGCTAATTTGTTTTCATATCTCAAATAAAAGTTTGTTTGCAAACTTTTCTTTCTTCAATTTCTTTGATTTCACCTTACTTTATAAACACACTTTAATTAGGTTTCCATATTCAGTTCAATTCTTTATGCTTATCAATTTTAAATCATTTATCGTTAATGAAAATTTTCAAACATTTCAAAAAAATTCTAACTCTCAAAATTTTCAAAAAATTTTGGCAGAGTCTCCTTTGTACGGAGGGACTTCTGCGATATCGCAGGATGCACAAATATATATATACATCGGCCTCAGGCCGGAAATCACAATATATATCAATATATGCAGTTCATATCTCCTATTTTGAATTTTTGCGTAAGCGTACCTTATTTTAGCATTTTTAAGCAAGCAGCTATTTATTTTAGCAAATTTCGCAATCAAATCCAACCAAACGGCTTCCCGGTACCTGTACTAACTCAACTTAAACAGGTAAGTGACCAATATACAAAGTTTATTAACATTTCACTTAATTACAATAGCTAAACACATGTATAACATAAGCAATATACCCAAAATAATTTTCATAAGCAATTTATATGGTTTCGACACCTATTTCAATTGCATATTAATAACCATTTCCTAAGTAGTTGAACTCAAACTTTTATTTAATGGACTTTCATTTTCATCCGAAGCCAAGCTTCCATAAATTCAAACTTAAATTAATTTACTTCAAATCATTTCAATTTAATACTTAAGTTCATTCTCATTTTATTTGATTCTCAACAACTCAATAACCCCGTTCTCTTTATCCATTTTAATTTCCAACTCACATTATCAATTCATCCTTCAATTTATTAATAATGTCATTCAATTTATTTCATATTCCATACTTTACAACCCAAACATTTGATTTTTATCTCAAAAATCACTTTAACTATTTTACTGGAGTTCAATCTATTTTATAATCTAAATTTTGGAGTAAATTCATTTTCATATTTCATCTATTTACAATCAATCCCATTCGCATTTCTTTTGTTTTTAACTCGGGATTATACATTTTATTTAGCCGATATATATTTTTATTATTCCATAGATATCTGTAAATAAGATTCCAGAGTTTAAACAATTTCAAAATTTCAAAATCATTTTTGAAATCAACTATACCCAAAACTCTTTCAATTTCAAAACCAAACTCAGTTTTGCAAACAAACGCCAGCCCAAAACATCGAGGTAGCAATTTCTCTTTTGGAAACTCGAAAATGAACATCGATGATGCTGCAGTCATCACCGAAATTATTTTCCAGCGACCGAAAGAGAATTTAATGCTTTTATCTCTTTAAAAACATTTCAAATATTTTTAATTTCCAAATCTCTCCAAAACTTTTGAAAACTGCTTTCAACTTCCAAGGGATCTAAACCTTTCTCAAAATTCCAAATTTGAAACCCATTCCGATTTATTTCCAAATATTTCTCTGGAATCCTATTTCCACTTTTAAATCACATTTGTATATGAAGTTTTATTTCAACTTATAAATTACATTTATAATTTATATTCTCAAATTCCATTTGTTATATAAATTTATCCTTTATCTTTAGTTATAAGTTTTCAATTTCTTATCCAATTTCCTCCTAATGATAATAATTTATTATCATCATCTAACAACCAAACATCCAAATATAACTATAATAATTTATAAAAATTATTTCTTTCATATACAAAAATAATTTGGGTAAAATTATTTCATTTACCTATTTTAAAACAATTTTGTGTCGAATTGTTCCATTCAAGTGTTTAGAGATCCCTATCAATAACGTTAATTACTTGTATTGACCAGAATCCATAAACTACTCAATAAACCAACCAACATAATATAAACCCATTTTATATCCACTAACAAATACGCGCTCATATCTATTAGTACACTCAAACTCATTCTAGAGTACTGTCGACTCTATTTAATGAGTAATCCCCAACAGATCCAAGGTTATCGTTTAACCTTCAGCTCTGATACCACTGTAACAACCCGAGTTTTTCATACACGAAAAATCGGACCATTTGAGTTAAAGAAAGAGATAGAAGAAGAAAATAGGAAAACAACATCAGAATCTCACATCGCAACGGAATAAAATATAATAGACAATAACAGATCTTTACACAAATCAAAACTATATAGTTTATACAATACATCATCAGAGTATACATCAGAGTACACATACATACAACTGGACAATAATCATATCATGTCCTCAATACAACAGAGTGTACAGAAATCAACACAGCGAAATATATATAAACAAATACGAGAGTACGAATCTCCATCCAGCTCATCTCCTGAGCTCCACAGCATAACCTGAACCTGTTTATCTCGGTCTGACCCGAGCATCATATAAAACAACACCCGAGTCAGTCTGGAAAACCAACGTGAGAAAATCACACTCAATTTATTATTAAAGTTTCAAAAATCCTTTGAAAAAAAAGCATCTTGTAAGACCATGCCACAAATAAACATGTCAGGTTTTTACCTTACGATAGCTAAAACACTTTCTTATCAAATCCTCTGATATAATGTAACGTCCCAGATTTTCGGGTTCGAAAATCGACATCCATACTTTACATCGTACTCGAATGCCGCAGATCCGACCGTTCAAATCCGAGTCGCCGGAGCTTATAACACAATTAAGTACATAACACAGCGGACGAGAAAGAATAATACATTGATATACAATATCTGATACAACAGAGTGATACAATGAATATCAATATACATCAGAGATATGATACAACAAATAGCAGCGGAAAGGAAAACGATAACATCAGCAGCGGATAATCTCCATCTTCAAATCGCCAATCCAGAAATAGCTTGAACTCCCAATAACGATGCACAACGATAAGCAAGTGCAGTCCGATCCAAAGACTGAACTAGCTTCAAATAATCTACTCAACCTGAATATCTGAGAAACCCAACTCTAGACTGCCCGTGTGGAAAATAGTGGACACCTAGAGTTTAGGAAGGGAACAATAAACTTCGGATCAGTCATGGGACTGGTGTGAGCAACAAAGACAGTTTATCTTTAAAAACATATAGCAAAAGAATTTTGAAGTAAATTCGAAATGCTTTTGGAAAATGAAACTACCATAAGACCTCCCGCCACACACAATGCAAACGCAGAATTGGAGGAGATTTCTTCTTATGATAGTCAAAGATGCTTACTACGCAAAATCAAATCATTTTTGATATTATTATTAGTGCATAGTGTAGAAAATATTTTGAAAGTATAATATAAATCTTAGCCAACATACAACCAGTATCGTATGCCTACTATAGCTACCATCTAAACAGTGGTGACCACCGTACGTAAATGGCAGGTTCTACAACTAATACCGTACAAGGTTCGTATTGGAAGATGGATTTCCAACAAATGGTCGGGCAAAGGAACTTCCCAAGTAAAATAGAACGCCTCTGGAGTGACGTTCCCGGATCCTAACCGGATCTCTGCTACACAAGGCCGGGTTACCTCTGCAAAAATAGGTAACTACTGACACGCGTATGCCACCTCCCGGTCGTTAGCGACCTTTATCCGAGGTACCTCTAATCCAACAACCACAAAACAATAAGTCTGCAGCAACCACAAAGTAAGTATCTGGGCTCCATACCATGATACCACTCATAATCCAGAAGGAAATGACATACACTAAGGGGCGCTACTCCCGAGAACCTTGCTGCCACGATCCAGTTTCGACCATTACCGGGTTGTGAGGTTCGACGAGGTCTCGTCCACAAAGCTACGTTTTTTTCAAAAAGCCACGCTTTGGGTCAACAGATGATCAACCTATGATCACAAAGATAAATGATCAAACAAATGATCATATCACAAATGATCAAACACTGATCATCACACAGCAACACTCAGCATGTCACATTACCAAATTGGGATATATCGCTGATAAATTTCAACTACATAACCTCTGAGCTCGTACGTCTCAGAGAAGGGTGTTAAGCTAAGAGAATAAATTCTTCGCTACCAACAGAAATGTATTTGAAAGAAATCGGCTTTATATCTCAAAGTGTAATGTCAGACATGTAACCATACAAGTCTGTTCCGGGATCGAACAAAAGCGAAGGCACTTCTCACGAAGCCCTTGCACATCCGGATAATTTCCAATCACGTCCGAACTTCCCGTCACAAAAAGAGTGATATAAATCTCTATACCGGAGCTACTCGGTGCAGAGACATTCGACAGGTTGTCCTTTCATTTTCGAAAAATATCCGGTCTTCACCACCGGTCTTCAAATGCCATCCATATACGACGTATCACTAATTCGGAATGGGTTATATGACCCAAAGGTCTTTTCCCGGCTAACCCGAATAGTGAGCGCGATATTTAAAAACATATGGATATGCGATTTCAATTAAGTCACAACTTAATAATTCAACTTCCTTTTTAAATGGTTTCAATCGATTACCATTTCAGATCTTTTAAACAAAAAGATTTATTTTAACAACCTTCAATGGTTTAAATAATTTCCAGATTTTTTTATCTTTTTAAACAAAAGATTCATTCACAGATTTTCCAAATCAATTTCCATTTCAATTTAACTCGTTAAATCTTTAAATCAAAGATTTAACTAATAGCTTTCAAAACAATTTCATTTCGAATGGGTTAAATGAATCATCATTTTAAATCTGTTAAAAATAAACAGATTTAATTCATAGCTTTCAAAACAATTCATTCATAACTTGGAAAATCCATTTTTCAATTCGCTTGAAATTCCTTTAATTAAACTGGAATTTCATTTCTTATCTGAAAGCTTTTATTCCTTTAAAACAAACAGTTTCATTTCAGAAAATCTGATTCATTAATACAAGTTAAAGTTCTTTGGTTAAATCTTAATTCTCAAAATTTTACTTTTAAATGGTTCAACTTCATACAAACACATTTATATCATCTTTTATCCCTAGTTTCCAAACCATAGATTTAATTTCAAACTTGAATTCAAATTTAAATCTAATTATTTAAATTTTCAAAAACTCGGTTAAGTTATTCAAAATAACTTTTATCTTTGAAATTCCATTTCAAAAGCTTTTCATTTTAAACCCAAATTTTCAAATTCAAAATCAATTGAAATAAAAAATTCAATTTCAAAAAAAAACATCAAATTTAAATTATCTGTGACTTAACCGATTTCCACGTGAAATCCAAATTTGTGTGTGTAAAAGTGTAGTCCAGGGGTTTAACACAATAGTGCAACACGATGAATCATCACAGATCAAAATACAGGATATAGTTGATAAGCGATATAAACTATAACGCTTATCGTTCATGCACAGATCACAGATATATAAAAATCACAGATAATAAATTAAATCACAGATAATTTATCACAGATCAAAACATAAATCAGGGTGTATCACAAAACATCGTACATCAGGGATATCAAACAATTTGACATTCAATAGAATTCAAACATTCATAAGTAAGGTCAAATTTATTATCTGATAAATTTCTTATGAATAAATTACTAATCCTGGTTAAATTCATTTTAATAATTTACAAATTATTTTGATTAATTATTCTTTATCATTTATAAATTTACCATTCATAATAAATTAATTAACCTTTAAGTAAAATTCATTAATTTAATTAACTATTTTTAATTAATAATTTAACCCTTAATTTATTTAATTAATTACCACTTAATTAATAAAATTTTAGTAAGTGATCATTCCTAACCATTTTTACTAATTAATTATGTTTGATTAATTATCTTCAAATTTATTGCTTTAATTAATTATTCCTCAATTAATCAACACAAGGTAATTAGCTTTCAAATCATTTATACAAAGTAATTAGCTTTAATTTAATTACACAAAGTAGTTATTTATCAATTATCATTTAAAACTTGACTTGTATAAAATTTTAAAAACTGTTTCATTCTGAACCCAGAAAATCTCGAGTCAAACCCGAGTAAAACCATCAAATACCCCGAGTTATTCCCCGAGTCAACCAATTTCCCATCTGCTTCGAGTTTTTCGTGAATTCCCTCGAGTTCTCCCCGATGCCAACTCTTCTTCCCCAAAGCCTCAAATCCCACTGACATTAACGTGCACGCGTGCACTTGCACGAGGCGCCGGAGCCTCGGCGATCGATGCCGCCTTCCTCCCCATGTCGACGATGATCGACTCATCCCCATCCACCACCCAGTTCGACGAATTCGAACAAAACTCGAGATCGAGCATTTCACCTAGAACTGGAACACAACTGAGCCACCAGAAAACCCCTCGTCTCGCCATCTCAGGCCACCAGGAGGTCTGAAATTTTGACCATAGCCTCGCCGTTACACTACGCCTCGAACTCCCCTGGTCCGATTACTTCCGGTGCTTCCACGACCACGCAATCGCCTCAAGAACAACTGCTACCCAAACTGACAGTTAAACCCTAGATCACCTTCGACTAGCTGCTCTGATGAGCTAAAAAATCCCTGACCATTTTTCCACGAATCCCCATCACTCAGGCTTCCTCCAGCCCTGACCACGTCGACCATCACTTCGCCGTTCATCAATGATTGATGAAAACCCAAATTTCGTTCAATTCACAATTTCTCGGTGGATATATGCTTAAAAATTCTGACCTTACCTTTAAAAATCACTATTCCCAAAAACGTTTTCAATAATACAATTTAAATCAGAAAACAAAATGGTTGAACTTTTACATTATTTTGGGTTTTCCTGTATTCTTTAAATTCCCAGAGAAAACTTAAGTTAAATATACTTAAATTTAGTTTTTAAATATTAAAACATAGCTAAACAAACAAAGTTTGTTTAGATCCTAAAGCCAAATAAGGATCATAGGAAGAGAAGTTGGAATATGTACAGGTTTTAGAAACCTGTGAACAAATAAAAGTAAATGTGCCTGTAGTTCAAACATGCACATTCTTCTCTGCATATAAATATCTACACATTTGCATGCATGTTAATTCTTCACCATTATTTTCAAACATCATCTCAAACAACTTATAATGGGTTTAAAAATGAAGTTTGCTCACCTTGAAAAGAAAGAACAGAGGAGAAGAGCAGAGAGGAACTTGGTTTCTGTTGAACAGAGACATGCATTTTTATTTTCTTTGATAGTTTTGAATTTGTTTAAAACTTCAAACAGGCTGCAGCCTTCAAATCTACATCTTCTTTGAACTGCTGCTGCTCCTCTTCTTTGCTTTTAATCTGTTGAAGCTTTGGTTTTGCTTTGATGATTATTTTATTTTTCTTTGCTCGGTTTGAAAACAAATGAATGGAATGAAGTGGTGATGTTGTTTTTCTTTATACAAGGTGATATTATCTTGTACAACAGGTAAGGCTGAAGTGATATGTTATTATTTTGTACAATTATAGTGATAAATATTTTTTCTTTGTTCGGCCATGCTAGAGGTGCTGGCTTGTACTTGTTTTATTGTTGAGCATGTATTTCTTCCTTTACTTTCGGCTGAGAGGATTTTTGTTATGGTGAACAAAGATATTGACATTAAATGCTCTTGGTACTTTATGTTTCTACTTATCCTATTTTATACATTTCGTATGTACTGATATGGTTATATACATATCTTCTTTTGCTTTGTGTTTACATACTTGTATTTGGCTTGCACTTTCTTTTCTAGTTCATACTTGCCTTTTTTTTGTTTTGTACATATATATTTTTGTTTTCATTTTAATCCCAACCCATTTCCAAATTATTTGGATTCAAAGTGTCTATTAAAAATCATTTCAAAAATCTTTTTGCTTTGCATATTACTTTGCATTCCAATTCAATATGTTGTTTACTTTATAGTATGAAGTTCCATTTTTAATAAGTTGTTAAAATTTTATTAAATGAATTACTTTATATTTTTATAACTTATCTTTTACTTTATTTATTTCTCATTATTTTGAATTATAGATAAATTTCTAGATTTAATTTGTTATTGGATTTTATCCAATGTATTTACTTTATCTATCTATCTTATATATCTTCATTTCTAAACCATTTATATGAAGATTTAAATTCAACTCAAATATACAAATATATATTAACTTCAAATTTTCTCATATATCCCGTATACATATATATTCACATATATGTACCATATTTACAATATTATTAAATTTTAAAGGATTTATACAGAATTTAATTGATCCGGGGAAACTCGATTAAATTTATCCATAAATTAAACAATTTTAAATCAAAAATTCATTTAATTATTAATTTAAATAAATTAAAAATCTGGGGTCGTTACAAATTTCCCCCCTTAAAAGAATTTCGTCCCCGAAATTCGCAGGCACGAAACAAAGACAGATGAAGAATGTTTCATCTAATCAAACTGAACATTTATTCTGCATTTGGCTCACCAAATCAGAATATCAATAACAGATACACGAACGAATCTGTTTAAAACTTCACAAGATACTCGGGTTATCCAGATCTACGAAATATGCAGTGGCATCGGTTAGTTCGAAGGATAACTAACCATTCGTAGAATATACTGGGACCCAAAAGAATAGATAGATATATGGATACAATTTTTCAAAATTTTAGTTTAAAACTAAAGTATACCTATCAACCATAACAATCAAAGCAACCAATATATCCAAACAAACAATTCTGGCTCAGTTGGAGTTTATGTCCCATTTTAATATATCGAATCTCTTCCTGGATCTACCAGAAATCATCGAAGAATTGAGGAGAAACGACAAACAAAAGGGATTGATAGAGAAAAGATTACTTCCTTGTTGTTATAGGACATTGACCCTTTCATAATGGTATTCCCCTGTCCCCTATCTCGTCCTCTTCTTGCACTCATACTTACTATCAGTGGATAGCAAGAGAATTTACTAAGACATTCGAACGAATATCTTAGGGATTACTCATTCTAGAGTTTACTTCACTCTATCTCTAATGAGTTACTTAACGTGTTACACTCCTGAGCTAAAGTTCAACCTTAGCTCTAATACCAAATGTAACGATCTCGGATTTTCGCGTTCGAAAATCGACATCCATACTTTACATCGTACTCGAATGCCGCAGACCCGACCGTTCAAATCCGAGTCGCCGGAGCTTATAACACAATTAAGTACATAACACAACGGACGAGAAAGAATAATACATTGATATACAATATCTGATACAACAGAGTGATACAATGAATATCAATATACATCAGAGATATGATACAACAAATAGCAGCGGAAAGGAAAATGATAACATCAGCAGCGGATAATCTCCATCTTCAAATCGCCAATCCAGAAATAGCTTGAACTCCCAATAACGATGCACAACGATAAGCAAGTACAGTCCGATCCAAAGACTGAACTAGCTCCAAATAATCTACTCAACCTGAATATCCGAGAAACCCAACTCTAGACTGCCCGTGTGGAAAATAGTGGACACCTAGAGTTTAGGAAGGGAACAATAAACTCCGGATCAGTCATGGGACTGGTGTGAGCAACAAAGACAGTTTATCTTTAAAAACATATAGCAAAAGAATTTTGAATTAAATTCGAAATGCTTTTGAAAAATGAAACTACCATAAGACATCCCGCCACACACACAATGCAAACGCAGAATTGGAGGAGATTTCTCCTTATGATAGTCAAAGATGCTTACTACGCAAAATCAAATCATTTTTGATATTATTATTAGTGCATAGTGTAGAAAATATTTCGAAAGTATAATATAAATCTTAGCCAACATACGACCAGTATCGTATGCCTACTATAGCTACCATCTAAACAGTGGTGACCACCATACGTAAATGGCAGGTTCTACAACTAATACCGTACAAGGTTCGTATTGGAAGATGGATTTCCAACAAATGGTCGGGCAAAGGAACTTCCCAAGTAAAATAGAACGCCTCTGGAGTGACGTTCCCGGATCCTAACCGGATCTCTGCTACACAAGGCCGGGTTACCTCTGCAAAAATAGGTAACTACTGACACGCGTATGCCACCTCCCGGTCGTTAGCGACCTTTATCCGAGGTACCTCTAATCCAACAACCACAAAACAATAAGTCTGCAGCAACCACAAAGTAAGTATCTGGGCTCCATACCATGATACCACTCATAATCCAGAAGGAAATGACATACACTAAGGGGCGCTACTCCCTAGAACCTTGCTGCCACGATCCAGTTTCGACCATTACCGGGTTGTGAGGTTCGACGAGGTCTCGTCCACAAAGCTACGTTTTTTTCAAAAAGCCACGCTTTGGGTCAACAGATGATCAACCTATGATCACAAAGATAAATGATCAAACAAATGATCATATCACAAATGATCAAACACTGATCATCACACAGCAACACTCAGCATGTCACATTACCAAATTGGGATATATCGCTGATAAATTTCAACTACATAACCTCTGAGCTTGTACGTCTCAGAGAAGGGTGTTAAGCTAAGAGAATTAATTCTCCGCCACCAACAGAAATGTATTTGAAAGAAATCGGCTTTATATCTCAAAGTGTAATGTCAGACATTTAACCATACAAGTCTGTTCCGGGATCGAACAGAACCGAAGGCACTTCTCACGAAGCCCTTGCACATCCGGATAATTTCCAATCACGTCCGGACTTCCCGTCACAAAAAGAGTGATATAAATCTCTATACCGGAGCAACTCGGTGCAGAGACATTCGACAGGTTGTCCTTTCATTTTCGAAAAATATCCGGTCTTCACCACCGGTCTTCAAATGCCATCCATATACGACGTATCACTAATTCGGAATGGGTTATATGACCCAAAGGTCTTTTCCCGGCTAACCCGAATAGTGAGCGCGATATTTAAAAACATATGGATATGCGATTTCAATTAAGTCACAACTTAATAATTCAACTTCCTTTTTAAATGGTTTCAATCGATTACCATTTCAGATCTTTTAAATAAAAAGATTTATTTTAACAACCTTCAATGGTTTAAATAATTTCCAGATTTTTTTATCTTTTTAAACAAAAGATTCATTCACAGATTTTCCAAATCAATTTCCATTTCAATTTAACTCGTTAAATCTTTAAATCAAAGATTTAACTAATAGCTTTCAAAACAATTTCATTTCGAATGGGTTAAATGAATCATCATTTTAAATCTGTTAAAAATAAACAGATTTAATTCATAGTTTTCAAAACAATTCATTCATAACTTGGAAAATCCATTTTTCAATTCGCTTGAAATTCCTTTAATTAAACTGGAATTTCATTTCTTATCTGAAAGCTTTTATTCCTTTAAAACAAACAGTTTCATTTTAGAAAATCTGATTCATTAATACAAGTTAAAGTTCTTTGGTTAAATCTTAATTCTCAAAATTTTACTTTTAAATGGTTCAACTTCATACAAACACATTTATATCATCTTTTATCCCTAGTTTCCAAACCATAGATTTAATTTCAAACTTGAATTCAAATTTAAATCTAATTATTTAAATTTTCAAAAACTCGGTTAAGTTATTCAAAATAACTTTTATCTTTGATATTCCATTTCAAAAGCTTTTCATTTTAAACCCAAATTTTCAAATTCAAAATCAATTGAAATAAAAAATTCAATTTCAAAAAAAAACATCAAATTTAAATTATCTGTGACTTAACCGATTTCCACATGAAATCCAAATTTGTGTGTGTAAAAGTGTAGTCCAGGGGTTTAACACAATAGTGCAACACGATGAATCATCACAGATCAAAATACAGGATATAGTTGATAAGCGATATAAACTATAATGCTTATCGTTCATGCACAGATCACAGATATATAAAAATCACAGATAATAAATTACATCACAGATAATTTATCACAGATCAAAACATAAATCAGGGTGTATCACAAAACATCGTACATCAGGGATATCAAACAATTTGACATTCAATAGAATTCAAACATTCATAAGTAAGGTCAAATTTATTATCTGATAAATTTCTTATGAATAAATTACTAATCCTGGTTAAATTTATTTTAATAATTTACAAATTATTTTGATTAATTATTCTTTATCATTTATAAATTTACCATTCATAATAAATTAATTAACCTTTAAGTAAAATTCATTAATTTAATTAACTATTTTTAATTAATAATTTAACCCTTAATTTATTTAATTAATTACCACTTAATTAATAAAATTTTAGTAAGTGATCATTCCTAACCATTTTTACTAATTAATTATGTTTGATTAATTATCTTCAAATTTATTGCTTTAATTAATTATTCCTCAATTAATCAACACAAGGTAATTAGCTTTCAAATCATTTATACAAAGTAATTAGCTTTAATTTAATTACACAAAGTAGTTATTTATCAATTATCATTTAAAACTTGACTTGTATAAAATTTTAAAAACTGTTTCATTCTGAAACCAGAAAATCTCGAGTCAAACCCGAGTAAAACCATCAAATACCCCGAGTTATTCCCCGAGTCAACCAATTTCCCATCTGCTTCGAGTTTTTCGTGAATTCCCTCGAGTTCTCCCCGATGCCAACTCTTCTTCCCCAAAGCCTCAAATCCCACTTACATTAACATGCACGCGTGCACTTGCACGAGGCGCCGGAGCCTCGGCGATCGATGCCGCCTTCCTCCCCATGTCGACGATGATCGACTCATCCCCATCCACCACCCAGTTCGACGAATTCGAACAAAACTCGAGATCGAGCATTTCACCTAGAACTGGAACACAACTGAGCCACCAGAAAACCCCTCGTCTCGCCATCTCAGGCCACCAGGAGGTCTGAAATTTTGACCATAGCCTCGCCGTTACACTACGCCTCGAACTCCCCTGGTCCGATTACTTCCGGTGCTTCCACGACCACGCAATCGCCTCAAGAACAACTGCTACCCAAACTGACAGTTAAACCCTAGATCACCTTCGACTAGCTGCTCTGATGAGCTAAAAAATCCCTGACCATTTTTCCACGAATCCCCATCACTCAGGCTTCCTCCAGCCCTGACCACGTCGACCATCACTTCGCCGTTCATCAATGATTGATGAAAACCCAAATTTCGTTCAATTCACAATTTCTCGGTGGATATATGCTTAAAAATTCTGACCTTACCTTTAAAAATCACTATTCCCAAAAACGTTTTCAATAATACAATTTAAATCAGAAAACAAAATGGTTGAACTTTTACATTATTTTGGGTTTTCCTGTATTCTTTAAATTCCCAGAGAAAACTTAAGTTAAATATACTTAAATTTAGTTTTTAAATATTAAAACATAGCTAAACAAACAAAGTTTGTTTAGATCCTAAAGCCAAATAAGGATCATAGGAAGAGAAGTTGGAATATGTACAGGTTTTAGAAACCTGTGAACAAATAAAAGTAAATGTGCCTGTAGTTCAAACATGCACATTCTTCTCTGCATATAAATATCTACACATTTGCATGCATGTTAATTCTTCACCATTATTTTCAAACATCATCTCAAACAACTTATAATGGGTTTAAAAATGAAGTTTGCTCACCTTGAAAAGAAAGAACAGAGGAGAAGAGCAGAGAGGAACTTGGTTTCTGTTGAACAGAGACATGCATTTTTATTTTCTTTGATAGTTTTGAATTTGTTTAAAACTTCAAACAGGCTGCAGCCTTCAAATCTACATCTTCTTTGAACTGCTGCTGCTCCTCTTCTTTGCTTTTAATCTGTTGAAGCTTTGGTTTTGCTTTGATGATTATTTTATTTTTCTTTGCTCGGTTTGAAAACAAACGAATGGAATGAAGTGGTGATGTTGTTTTTCTTTATACAAGGTGATATTATCTTGTACAACAGGTAAGGCTGAAGTGATATGTTATTATTTTGTACAATTATAGTGATATTTTTTTTTTCTTTGTTCGGCCATGCTAGAGGTGCTGGCTTGTACTTGTTTTATTGTTGAGCATGTATTTCTTCCTTTACTTTCGGCTGAGAGGATTTTTGTTATGGTGAACAAAGATATTGACATTAAATGCTCTTGGTACTTTATGTTTCTACTTATCCTATTTTATACATTTCGTATGTACTGATATGGTTATATACATATCTTCTTTTGCTTTGTGTTTACATACTTGTATTTGGCTTGCACTTTCTTTTCTAGTTCATACTTGCCTTTTTTTTTGTTTTGTACATATATATTTTTGTTTTCATTTTAATCCCAACCCATTTCCAAATTATTTGGATTCAAAGTGTCTATTAAAAATCATTTCAAAAATCTTTTTGCTTTGCATATTACTTTGCATTCCAATTCAATATGTTGTTTACTTTATAGTATGAAGTTCCATTTTTAATAAGTTGTTAAAATTTTATTAAATGAATTACTTTATATTTTTATAACTTATCTTTTACTTTATTTATTTCTCATTATTTTGAATTATAGATAAATTTCTAGATTTAATTTGTTATTGGATTTTATCCAATGTATTTACTTTATCTATCTATCTTATATATCTTCATTTCTAAACCATTTATATGAAGATTTAAATTCAACTCAAATATACAAATATATATTAACTTCAAATTTTCTCATATATCCCGTATACATATATATTCACATATATGTACCATATTTACAATATTATTAAATTTTAAAGGATTTATACAGAATTTAATTGATCCGGGGAAACTCGATTAAATTTATCCATAAATTAAACAATTTTAAATCAAAAATTCATTTAATTATTAATTTAAATAAATTAAAAATCTGGGGTCATTACAATTATAGTAGTGTCTATATACAAATACTTATTCAAATAGCTGAAATTGTTACATGATTAAATTCCAGCATACTAGCCACAAAGTGGGTAATACAAACAAAACTCGTACAAGGCACGTAGGGAGAATGGATTTCCAACGAATGACTAGGCACTGGGGTACTACCTGTCACAGTACGTGGCCTAGATCACCGTACCGAGGAGTACGCCCGCTCCCCTGCAACACAAGGCCGGAACCATCCCTTACTGGACAGTTCCGAATAAAATCACCCCACGGTTGGGATTAGCAACCACACCACTAAGCCGAAATAAAAAGGGACATCTAGATTGGGATGACCTCACCCTCCAGTGGGAGCTACCCACGAAGCATTGCTGCATAACCCCTGATTTTCAGTCATTCCCGGTTGATGAGGCTTGAGGCTAAGCATTACCTTTATAGAACATATCCCTTAGAATGCCCATCGTCCGCTGACGATGTCCCAAAAGCATTCGTCCATACAAGTCTGTCTCGGGTCCGAACGGAACCGAAGGCACTACCCCTACTACATCCATTTTGGAAATATCCTCAGGATTAGTAGCGACTAGCCCTTGCACTTCATTGCTCCATCTTCGACTCCGAAATCGTTTCCACGAAACGTACAAACCGGATCGAAGTGGTTTTCGAGAAATTAATCTCGATCCCGGTCTCTTCGAAACGATCAGCGCATTGGCCAATATTGATAGTCGGTTATTTAACTATCAATTTACATTCACAAACATCCATCAAACAATAAATAATTCTCCCAAATTATTTATTAACCTCAAATATCTTCGCAAGATATATTACCATTTTCAATCCTTTGAAAACAATTTTCAAACAGTTCCCTTTCACGGAATGCATTTCCCAAATGTTTATTTCCTCTGAACCACCAAGTACAAAATACTTTTAGATTTTAAAATAATTTAAAAACACTTTACTATAAATATACTTTAAAATATTGAAATTTAAAACTACCTTAATACTGTATTAAAATATATACTTTAATAATATTTAAAATAAAACCACATTATAAATATAAACTAAATTTTTCTTTTTAAAACATAATACCAAATCACTTTTATAAAATTACTACAATAATAGATTTTAAAATACTTACTTTAAAAATTTAACGTTTAGAAATAATAAATTTCCTAAACGTGCTTTTTAAAACATACTTAAACTTTTAACCTATATTTCAAATTGTTTGGAAAACGTACTTGGCTATCCAAGGAAATACACTTCTCTTCACATCTTTTAAAAATAAATCAACATTTATTTTTAAACCAATTCATATCCCTTTATAAATTCCCACCTTGAATTTATATTTTCACATATCCACTGATATTTTATTTTACTTTATAAACCTAGTCTATAAATTCCAAAATCTCACTTCTCTTTTAAAAATCCTGTTTTAACACTTAAATCAAATCCCAAATTGATTTCCGATTTACTTTACTTTGAAATAAATTCCTTCCTTACTTCATTTATTTCAAAATACTTTAACTTTAGATTTATATCTTTATTGTGAGTTAAAACCCTTTTTAACTGAAAATACTAATTTAAAACATCCAAAATTCCTTCTTTATCCCTTAATTAAATTTAATCCTTACATTCAAAAATAAATTCTTTATTCTTTAAATTTAATATCACTTTAGTTTTAAAGTTTATATTTTCCCTATTAATTCAAAATTCCCTTATTTCAATTCACTTGAATTATTTACTTAAAATTTACTCTTTTATTTCTTTCAAAATCCAATTCTATAGAATTTAATAACTCATTTTACTTAGATATTCAATCCAACAATATCTTCCAATATTTCAATCATCAATAAAATCATCACAGGATATCAATATTCATAACACAGAATATCAAATAATCTAAACAATTTTGAGGAATCCAGTTGGATCCCTCCAACCTGTTTCCTTGCATTCACAGACGTTAGCACAATACCAATTCCACTTCGAGGTGAAATATCGCGGTATATGGATTTTATATAAGATCATCCGCTATTATGCGGCGCATAGGGTCTCATCCGCTATATAATGCGGGAATATCAACTTCAATATATACATATTCCACTATATATATATTGATATATATACTACTATATATACTAATATACTATCATATCAAATCAATCCAATCATTCACCAAATATTTAAATTTAACTATTTAAATTTAACTATTTAAATTTAAATAACAACCAGATGAGTGAGATTAACTCACCATATTTCGTTTGCCATCCCAATCCAATCTCGACTTGTTTCTTCACAAATTATAGACCTTAAACAAACATTTATATGATTTATTAATATTCAGATTTTCTTTTAAATAAATCTCTTAGTAACTAAAATAATTGGATAAGCAATTTAAAATTTAATGGTAAGTGTACGTATATTTACTTTATAGTTTACTATTTAGAAATAATAGATTATATATATATACACTCTTCAACACCTTTCAAAATTCTATATTTTCCCAACGTCTTCAATATACATATATCAAATTTTAAAATAGAAAAGCTTTATTTCTTTCTGTAATAAATTTTCTATTTTAACTTACATATATATATATATATTCTATCCTTAAGTGTGTATATATATTGTTAAATCAAATCTTAAAACAGAAATAAATAAGCCAATAAACAAAGTCGAATACCTCAAATCCCACGCTCGCAGGCAAACCCCCTACCATCGACCCAGAACCAACCCAGCTCGCCCACGAAGTCGTCGCCATATCAGATTGTCGCCTCCTCAAGTCGAACTGCCTCCATCGTGCGACATCCTATAGCCGCGAGTCTTCCAGATCATCACAAAGGAAAAACTCAAAACCCCCAAACCTCGGCTCTACTGATCGAACGAGATCACATGAATCAACGGCGACACTAAGACATTCCAGGCATTGCTCCAGCTGCGTAATCATTGATCAATGACTGCGACAACATTCAGTTCCAAACGCAGCGGCTACAAGCTTGGATACGACAACGAGGTGGTTGAAGCGGATGTGAGCGAGGTGATTTCGACGGCGTCGCGATTTTCTGGCAAAGGCGCTTTCTCGTTTGGTATTGATCTGGTTTATTTTAAATTTGAGAAAATGGATTCGAAACGATTTGAGATACAAGAGAAAGAAGGGAGTTCGGTAATGATTTATTTCCTCTGAGCTCTTCCCTGTTTTCGACGGCGATGTTTTGAAAAAGGGGGACAGCGCGCCAACATTATCAGGCTATAGTGTCTTGAAATAAAGAAAAGCTGAAGTGAAGAAAAGATTTGATGTAGATATAATTACAGCTGATGTTGACCAATTATAAATTTAAACTAAAATTTTAAATTCAAATTATCTCGATAAATGCAACTCACAATCTTGACCTCCTATCCAGGCATGCCGCTAGGTGTTTATAATGTTATACCCCTATTTCGAACGAAATGGAAAAGATTTCAAGTCCTAATTCGATCGTATTGAGAAGATAGCTTTTTGGACCCAGTTTATATTAAATTTCGATATAGATTCCAGCGCGTTTACTTAACGTACGCTCCCACGATAACTCCAGACGCTACGAAAATTGAAATCTGATAATAATACAATATTACGGATCCAATAAAACTGGTTTCGTCGAATTTCGAGACTGTGCCCCGGAAGGCTATTTTTAAATTCAATTTAAACGATATATTTTTAAAACTGAACTATTTTTAAAACTAAACAAACCACTTTTAAATTCAGTTTTAAAAGTTCTATTATCTTCAGCATCATAAATATGAATTTTCTAAGCCTTCAAATTATTTTTAACAGGCTTAAAATTTCAGATTCAACAATTTACCCAATTTCCAATTATTTAATTTAATAATCAAATTTACCCAATAAATAGTGATATTTGAAATTCAAGTTAAAATTACCTTTTGAATATTTAAAATTAATTAAATATTCCAATTTCAAATATACAAAAATTCTGGGTCGTCATATTTACAGATATAGAAAATCCCTGACTGAGTTCCGTACAAGGTAGACCTTGTTGGCGGAATTCGGGGAGTAGACTAAATGATTACGTGTAGTCCTCAAGCACGCACTAGGTGGTACATTGTGGATGTCCGAGCACTAGTATAAGCTAATGCGGATGCCGTTTCACATTTTCATAGTAGATGACGGAAAATCTATATTATAGGCCTCCCTAAGCTGTCCTTTATAGATATAGTTACATTACGCTCTAGTAGCGAGACGATAGAGTACTTTTCGAGGAGGATACGAAAGGTACCATGGTTAGTACCTACGACCGATGCGGTCTTTGGGCATGTAGCTATATATATGTATTGGTTATTAGGTCTTAATCTACTAGGGAGTAGATGGGTACGATTCATGCACAGAGGCGAGAGTATTATAAACCTAATAAACCTAGTATAACAGAAAATGGAAATAGAATGGTATATGTAGAATTATGCTTAGAAGTGTATAATTTGTTTATTCACCAGAACTTTAGTTTTGACCCCCTTCTCATATCATCCCATAGGTTAGATAGATGGCAGAGATTTTCCAGCTTTGAGACGCTTGTTTAGAAAGTGTTATTACCTTGGTGAGTATTTACTTACTATTATATTTTAATCAGTTTCGCTGTGAGATATTTATTTGAGCTCTGATATATTTATCTTTGCCTATTTGCAGGATACTAGATACCCAACTCGGGCTTCAGTGGGCTTGGATTTTAGCATTTTTGCGAAAAATCCGAACCCACTAGTATTCGGGTTGGTACATTTGGTATCAGAGCTTAGGTTAGTAGATCCTAAGTAAATTAGGAAATATGAGTGAACGTATTTGTATTTTTGAATAATATATATAAATATATATATATTATGTACTAAAATCCAAATAGTCCCCAATTATAGATTTTAACATATGGAAAGTTTTTAGAAGTATATTTGTGCATAGTTTGCTAGTTGGGTTTAGGATGGCCCAAGGATGTTGAGCCCTATGTTATTTCCGATTTATAGTGTACAATAAGCTATGTTTTGAGAGAAGATTGGTATCCATATGTTATAGGAAGTGGGAAAGTTCCCTAGGGATAGTAAGGAGAGTATTTTTATTTTGGAAGGAATAAGAGATTTTAGTAAGGAAATGAGATTTCCAATGTTTAGGAAGGGTATTCCTAGGGTAGTAAGAAGAAAATCCACTTTATGTCTAGCCCAATAAAATGAAACTTTTGGAATTGAAAAGTTAAAAAATATAATTGTTAATATGTTTGAGGAAGTAAATACTGGGTTTTTGAAAAAAAATGTGGTATGAAATTTAAATTGGTTTTTATATGATGTAAATTTAAAGTGAATCTCTTTGAAGAATTATAGAGCATGTATAGCTCGCTAGTTTCTTTATAGGTAAACAAAGATTTTAAATATAAAAACCTAGAGTATGTTAAGTATCGAAAATGTAGGTTACAACTTTTATTGTTGTAAAAGATGTTTTCGTGAAAAATAAAGGAAGCATAGAATATGACACTATTATTATAGTAGGTGACTCCTAAAGGAAATGTTTTTACATAGCGTATGAGATTTATTAATATTTATTTTAATTGAATCCATATACTAGTATTTTTGGGTTGTAGTAACAGTGTTTTACGCAACATCGTTTTTGACCCAAAAAAATTTGTTTCGAAAATAGTTTCTAAATAAATAAATAAAGTGGTTTGTAAGTACACTTATTATTTAAATAAGTATATGGAAATGTTTTCTATTTATGAAAATATTAAAACAGTTTTGAAAATGAGCTCTTTCGGAAAAAAAAAGATGTAAGTTAAATATTAGGAAATTGACAAATTTCATAGGAAATGTCTATTGTAAGTGAATATAGATTAAACATACTTTAATCTATTGGAATGAAATGAATAATGATATAATTTTCTATGAAACCAAATCACAAATAAAGATGTTTTGTGCAAGTTTTAAGGAATATGTGAAAGAGATGTACAAGGTATGGAAAGCACCATATTTTGTATAGCCTATTTCGATAAAATATAAAATAAGTTCCATGTAATTCACATAAACATGAAATCCTCTTTTAAACGATTCATAGAAGGTTTTAGCGTTAATGTTTTCTCGTAAGAGGAAGTAGTTCCAATAAATTAAGGTATAAAACCATTAGGTGTAAAAATAAGTGTAATAATTAGAGACAATGTTAGTTAGGAGGGATATTGTAGAGAGCCTTAGTAGGGAAGCTAAGCAATGGAAATTTTATATTTTTCCATTGATTATGTGCATTGGTTGCTTGCCTTTGTAGAAAGTCCCCATTTGTAGTAAGTTAGAAACTCCTCCAAGGTTAGGTGATTGGAAGAATAAGAAAGTTAAGGGATTTTTGATAAAATAATTGTTTTTATCTACTCCAGTATTTGTAAATTTGAAAATTTATGAAAAGAATATGTTTTGAAAACATGTGAGGACATTTTTGGAAGTTAAGAAAAAAAATGTTTTAAGGACAAGAAAGGCATGTTTTAAAGAAAAATGGTTTGGTGAAAAAGTAAATAAGTTTTTGGAAGAGAAAAACTTAGTAAACAGTTAAATTTAAAAATCCAAATTTTTTTATGGAAAGCTGTTAAGGTCTTTAAAAGGAAAAGATGAATAAGTTTTGAACTTACAATTTTTAAGTTTTCCCCTCTAGGTTTGGGGAATAATTTAAATTCAAAGAGCTCTAAAGATGCAAGTTTAGAAAGATAAAATGTTAAGTAACCAAGTACCTTTGAATTTAATAGAAACTTCAAAGTAACACTTTTAAAGGCAAGAATTTTGGGATTTTATGTTTCAAAAATTTAGAAGATTTAATTTTTGAAATGAAATGATAAATACCAAACAAAACTTTTTAACATGGAGTAGATAGGAATCATTTCCTAGGTGTGGCGGAAAAGTGTAAGGCTATGTAGGAGATAACAGTGAATACTTTTTGTAGTAATAATAAAAGTTCTAGTAAAGTGTATAGGACACTAGTGAGAACCTAGGAATATTGCTTTATGCGTGTAGACTATAGAAGAATAGTGAAGTGATATTAGTAAGACACACGTGGTTGGGATAGGTAGACCTTAGTTGGGGGAAAATGAAAGGTAAAGGTAAAGAGAAAATTTCCCCAAGCTTAGTTACCTTTTTAGATAGAGACTGCATAAATTGAAATCCTTATTCATTGCAGTAAATGAGACTTGGTTATTCCATTTTGAGTATGGAATGAAAGAGATGAATAGACCTTTTTCATCGTGAGTAATGCAACATGAGTCAATAACGAGTAATAGGCGGTAGGAGGAGCATATGAGTTACTTGGATTCCTAGAGTTGGACCTTTCTGTGTCGGGGGGACATGATCCTAGGCCTCCTAGCCCTAGATGATAGCTGTGTTTAGATGCTATATTTATCTATCTAGTATCACTTTGTAGTAGGAATTGTTTTCTCTTTTAGTTATTAGATCGTACTCCTATGTAAGCATTTAGTTCCTATTGTAGTAAATTAGTGATGATTAGTATGATGCTTTTTCTCTGTGTTTTTATGATGTTCACAAGAAGAGAATAAGAACATAGGACGTAAATAATAGAAGAAAAGTAAAAGCAAATAAAATTAACTAAAAGAAAAGGAGTAAAATTTAAATAAAGTGACAGAAACGTCAATAGAAAATTTTGAAAAGAAATTTTTTCGTATTTGAACCGTGCTTGGGAAAGAAAATAGAGTTTTTATAGAATAGCAGCATAAGTTCCAATTACGGAGAAAGAGGTGCGCAAAAGTAAAATAGTAAATGTGAGGTTTTTCGTTTTTTACCTTCTTTTTGGCATAAGAAATCGAGTTTGGAAAAAATTAGATTTTTCTAAAATTCGAATATTAAAAGTTGTTTGGTAGGATTTGGATGTAAAATTCGTTGAACTACACCCTTATTCAGTAGAAGTGTGGGAAAAATTGGATGAAAAATGTTTTGAGTTTTCAAAAGATTGCATTCATATAAAAATTGCAAGTATATTTAGCACGTGTGAATCATATTTTAAAAAGGAGTTTCTAAAGAAGAAAAGCATTCATATAGGAGGTACCGCTTAGAAATTCATGAATATGCATATATTTATTGTTATACGACACTTTGCACAAGGACGTGGATGGTTGCAAAAATTGGATGTATACAAGATGGATGTGTTTGATGCGAGGAATTACATAGTTTTACCTTTGTCGAATTTCAAGAATGAAATTTCCTAAAGGGTGGGAGAATGTAACACCCCGCATTTTTAGATAATTAAATAATCAAATAATTATAAACGGTGAAAATGAGCATTTTTGGAATTGCCAGAATATGGCCTTGAAACTTATACCATTGTGTTCGTGGCGATTTTCTGATTAATTTACATATATAATATGCCTCGAACGGACTTCGTATGAAAAATTTATTGACATTCGAAGTTCCGTATCGAAAAATAATTATACGTGTAAATGTGCGTAAATATATTTGTTTATAAATATATGCGCGTATAAATTTCAGAAATAACACACATTTGAATTTCAAAATAGACGCGCTTCATAAATGAAATTAATTAACATCAGCAATTAGAGGTAATTAATTAACATTAGTAGGCAATGTTAATGAAATCAGCAATTAAAGGAAATTAATTTACATTAATTAGCAACATTTGAATTTCAAAATAAACATGTGTTATAAAAGGAATTAAATTTGCAATTGATGAAAATTAATTAGAATGAATAAGCAACGGTTAAAAGTTAATGTTTAATAATTTATAACGTTTAAAAATAGAGGAAATAAATTAATACGTATAAAAAAAGCTAGACACGTCAAAACTGACGCGTTTTGCTCGTTTTTAATGGCTAGATTTTAATCGCTTTAAACAAACGGACGACGTTGCTTTGGTTCTCTATAAATAAACATGCAGGGCTATCCTTCAAACCCATATTTTTTTGAATGGGCGCGGAAGCCCTATCACTTTTCTTTCTCCTCCAATTCTTCAGAAATCAAATATATTAGATTTAGGTTTTCTGGTTTGCAATTTGAAGGTAGAAACTGTAGATCTAGAGAAGAGATGTCCAAATTAACCCATCCGTATGAGGTGAGTTTTCAGATTTGGTTTTCTAGTTTATCTGTTTATTTTTCTTTAATTAGATTAGATTTATAATCCATACAAATTCCGGTTTGATCTAAATAGGGTTGCATAAGGGAAGGCTATGGATAATAGAACTGGACTAAAAATCAGATCTGGAATTTGGAGTGCTTTCTTTTCAGATGAGTGGATTTAAATTATATATCTTTTATATTGATAATATATAATATCATTAGATAACCGTTAAATATTTTAATACAGCATTTGAATTAATTTCAGTAATTAGTTCTACTAGTTAATATCTTAAAACTGTAAATTTTATAAGAGAAGTGTACTTATATTTAAATGTTACTTATATGGAAAAAAGAAAGGAATCCAATTAAATATAAGTAATATTAGGCTTAAAAATTATAGAGAAAGGCATAAACCTAAAAGCGAGAAATTTATAGTAAATTATGTTAAAACTCGGGGAATGAAATAAAAAGGGGAAATCTAATAACTTGATTTGGAAGTTAGTGATAGATTAGTTGGCTAGTTTAGAAAAGAGAATACATTTCCATAGTTTGATATTGTAAGACAAACGGTAAACGTAATTGTAAGAATAAAAGCAAGAAAAATGGAATTAGTGCAAAATAGTGACATTGCTGTATTTTGCATTACCTAACAATTAAAGAAATATCTTGCAGTTACGAGTTATTGTTTATAGCATTATTTAGTATTAAAATATGGAAATGGATTTTTAGCATAGTTTTTGCAACCAACGAAATATAATAGAACTACTTCTCAGAATAAAATAGAATAACGTGAAGCGTCAAAAAAATTAAAGAAGAAGAAATAATTAAGTTAATTATTTTACAAGACTAGAAATAATAAACAGAAAATGTGACTTGATCTGTATTTACACGCAGATAGTAGATAAAAAGTAAAGCAATTATTATGATAAGTAATTTGTGACAGTTGGACGTAGTCCCAAGCTAAGACTGTCATATAATATAAGAGAACTAAAGAGAATTTGGAAGAAGACAGACTAGAATAGAAAAGAGACACTTACAAACATTTATAACATGTAGGTTATTAAAGAAAGAAAAGAATATAAAAGTGACAATTGCAAGTATAATTGTAACACGTAGGTTATAATTAAAAAGAAAGAAATAGAAGAGGCTTAGTTTATCAAGCTCAGATCTTGGATTAAGTTAATAAGCAAAAAAATAATAGCATTGGCCCGTACCAGCAGCATTCCCTTTCAGGCCTAGGACTGATGGTCTCACATGTGGGTGAGGCTAGGCATGCTGATCAGGGTAAATAAGCAGCCAACAGAATAAGAAAAGTAAACTAAACGCATAATAAAAGATTAGACATAGGGTCGAATAAAATGGTAAGGTGCGTTTGGAGTAACCCAAAGAGAATCTGGATAAAGAGCCTAACGAAGCAGTTCATTGCAGATTTTTAGTACAGAAAGAGCATGTCCAACTTAGTTATATTGGGCTAGAAGGAAGTACGAGACTTCAACGGGACGTGAGGATACTCTAGGATGGCTCTTTGGGGTAGGCCTAACGAAGTTGCACCCCCGGAAGCAGGTTTGTAGGTGTTCCATCAAGAGAGCATGCCTTGACTACTTTTGCATTGCAGGCCTAATGAAGCGGACCTTTGTTGGCAGTCAAAAGGTTGATGATGGAGTAGGATATTCGTATGACACCATACTCTAGTTTGTGAGTAGGTTACAATGGGTAGGACCCATAAGGATAGTCGCATGCGGTTATCAACCATCATCAGTCAGAGCGAGTTTGGGAAAGACTAGAGTTAAACCAACAGGCCAATAATTCTTTCACTATCGAGATATTGGTTGAGGGGCACAGCCAATTGGGTGTTTAGATTATTTGTAGTAGGGCACATCCACTTAGCTCTTGAAAGGTCTTTCGATTAGTTGAGGGGGGGCTGCGTGGGGCCATAGCCACGATGAGAAAAGAGACAGACCAAGTAGAATATCTGTATTGTAGGCCTAACGAAGCGGACCTTTACAGATATAGAAAATCCTCGACCGAGTTTCATACAAGGTAGACCTTGTTGGCAGAATTCAGGGAGTATACAGAACGATTACGTGTAGCCCTCAAGGTATGCACTAGGTGGTACATTGTGGATGTCCGAGCACTAGTATAATCTAAAGCGGATGCAGTTTGACGTTTTCGTAGTAGACGATGGAATATCTGTATTGTAGGCCTCACGAAGGTGTCCTTTGCAGATGTAGTTACAGTATGCTCTAGTAGCGAGACGATGGATTCCTTTTCGAGGAGGATACGGAAGGTACTATGGGTAGTACCTACGACCGATGCGGTCTTTGGGCATGTAGCTACATGTATATATATATATATTGGTTATTAGGTCTTAATCTACTAGGGAGTAGATGAGTACGATTCACGCACAGAGGCGAGAGTATTATAAACCCAATAAACCTAATATAACATAAAATGGAAATACAACGGTATATGTTGAATTATGCTTAGAAGTATATAATTTGTCCATTCACCGGAACTTTAGTTCTGACCCCCTCCTCAAATTATCCCACGGCTTAGATAGATGACAGAAATTTTCCAGCTTTGAGATGCTTGTTTAGAAAGTGTTATTACCTTGGTGAGTATTTACTATTATATTTTAGTCAGTTCCGCTGTGAGATATTTATTGAGCTCTGATATATTTATCTTTGCTTATTTGCACGATACCAGATACCCAACTCAGGCTTCAGTAGGTTGGATTTTAGCAGTTTTGCGAAAAATCCAGACCCACTGGAATTCGGGTTGTTACAGAATTGACATTTAATGCTAGTTTAGGGCATATGAACCGCACGCTTAGAAGTTATTAGTTGTGAATATATATTTGTGTCTATTAGCATAATAAATGTGTAATTATAGCGTATAATCACGTAGTCAATTATGTAATAATTGTCATTAATTCCCCCTTAGGAAGGTAACTAATATTTTAAGGCGTGATAAGGAAGATTCCTTGTAAGGCCTTAATTATGAAATGGTGAGATGGGTATTATATATATGGAGAGTATTTAAATTATGGCTAAGTCATAGAGATGCAAAGTCAGTCAAAAGACGCACAAAAGTCTGTCCAGCTAATCTATCTACCAGTAGTGTGACTTTGGGGTTGATGTAAGGCAATTTCTATGATAAATATTTATGATGATGCGAGGTTAGTCCCAAATTTTGTAGGGTAAATCTACCCAGATAATCTGGCTACCAGTTCCTATAAATAACCAAACTAAAGTGAGACGTCATTATAAGCGGGTCATTATACGAAGGGCCTGCTTTGGAATATTGAGGTATTAAGTGGCTGTTTGAGGGCCCATCTCTTTTCCCCAAATGAAGCATTAAATGACCCAGGGGCTAGTTATTAGGCACGATAGGTGGTATCTCGATAGGGGTTCGCTTCGGGATATACTATTAAGTGACTTATTGAGGGTCCGTCTTCCATAAAGAAGTATTAAGTGGCTTAAGATATTTCATACGATGTCAGCCAAATAGTCACCGATGAGAAGTCTACCATGGGAATAGTTATTAAATGATGGGATCTGCCTCAATTGAGGTCTTAAATGGTCAAAGTCTACCTAATTTTCAATAAAAGGTATTATCATTCGCATTGTTAGATATTTATGATGTAAAATTTGGGTTAGGGATTTAGAAACCTGCTTCGGGAATGGAAGGTATTAAGTGGTTGATTGTGGACTCGCCTCCTTTCCTTATAAGAAGAATTAAATGGCTTTGTGTACGCAAGACATATTCTTATTTTAAAATATACTGCCCAAGTACTGAAATAGTAAGGCTCGAAGTTTCTATTCACCAGACATGTGTTGTTCTAACTCCCTCCTCATTATAACACAGGTTAAGAATGGATAAATGACGGTGACAATGCTTGAAGGAAGAGTGGCTTGAGCTTGTGGCAGTTATTATTATCTTTTATGATGTTTCATGTTGTACTATGTATTTTGGATAAATGTTGTAATGGATTTTGCTTGACAGTTTGATGATATTTTGTATTATGACATTTCAAATGGTTTTGAAATAAATAGGTACAATTTGCTATTATATTTTATTCTATCCGTTGTGAGTTCTGAAAGAATATGTATTGTTACTTCCTTTTCCAATCAACGGCCAGCCTTAGAATAGATCTAAGTTTTGATAGCCTTTTCTAGGTCAAAATTTAGGCATGTTTCGAGGTGGGTTGTTATAGCCCTACACTAAAATTCCTAGGATTGAAATTTTCAGTGATTCTCAATTAATGGTCAATCAATTGAACCAAACATATTAGATGAAGGATGCCAAGTTGATCTTATATGTCAAGAAGGTGTTAAAAATGCTGACCCAATTTGAGAATTTCTCATTACACCAAGTGCTGAGGGGGAAGAACTCCTAGGCTGATTCTTTGGCTAATTTGGCTAGCTCATGAGGAGCACCAGAAACCCAAATTTTGTCCGTAGGCTATCAATCAAACCCTATTATAGAAGAAAAGGGCCCTAAGTTGGAAAAAGAACCCTTGATATTGACCAGATCTCAAGCCCTAACACTCGAGGAAAACGAAAATCAAAATGAAATCCTTCATGAAAAATTTTCTTATACAGAAACTGAGAATCAATATAAGAATAACTGGATGATGTCCATCGTCGAATATTTGATACAGGAAAATTTGCCAACCGATAAAAAGGAAGCAAGAAGAATAAAACATCAACCCCAACCTTCGTTATGGTAGGCGGAGTACTTTACAAGAAGGGGTATTCACTCTCTTACTTAAGATGTGTTAGTCCGGAAAAAGGAGAAAAATTATTAAAGGAAGCCCGCAAAGGATTCCGTGGGGACCATTCAAATGGCATAAAGCTAGCCAAAAACCTCATGAGACAAGGCTTCTATTGGCCTTAAATGACTAACCATGCTATAGATTGTGCGAAGAGATACGAGAAATGCCAAAAGTTCTATAAGATCCCACATTTACCACCAAGTGAATTGACTTTGATCTCAAGTCCATGTCCTTTCGATGTGTGGGACATCGAATTGATAGGGCCTCTGCCTATATGCAAAAGAAGAGCTAAATTTGCAGTAGTAGCCATTGATTATTTTACAAAATGGTAGAAGAAGAACCACTATCAAATATCACATTAGCAAAAGTGCTTAAATTCGTAGTCAAGAATATTTTCACTGGATTTGGAATTCCACATAAGATAATATCCGACAATGGAACTTAGTTTGAAAGCGAGGAGTTTACCTAATTCTGCAATAGAAATGGGATTATTAAGAGCTTTCACCTGAAGGCCAATGGAGTTGTTGAAGTTGCCAATAAAACCATTAAGACTGTCCTAAAGAATCGATTGGACAAAGCAAAGGGAAAATTGGATAGAAGAACTACCTCTTGTGTTATGGGCATATGGAACTTCTACCAAAACTGCAACGGGACATACCCTATTTTCTCTAACATATGGATGTGAAGCCATGCTTCCATTCGAGATCAAATCACCCTCTCATTGAAGGATTGCATATGCATTTGATCCAAGTTAGGAATTTAAAAGAGAATCCTTAGACATAACCAATGAGCTAAGAGATGAAACCCTGTACGAACGGCTGAATATCAGTGTAGAATAACCAAGTACAACAATTCCAAAGTTAAGGAAATATCATTTCGAAAAAGGAGATTTAGTACTCCAAAAAGTCATGGCAAATACTAAAAATCCAACAGATGGACAACTAGGCTAAATTGGGAAGGACCTCTTATTATCCACGAAGTAATCCTACCAGGGGCCTATCGACTATGTCGACCAAATGGTAATGTCATAGCAAGAACTTGTAATGCCGAACATCTAAGGCCATATTTTACTACGATGGATAAATAAAAAAAATCAAGACAAGTTTGTCTACGGAATCAGAAAACCAATGAAAGGAAAGAATTAAAAGAAAAAGCCTAAACCACTGCCTAAGATGATAGTAATGGACGAAATAAAGTGTTTGATCCTGCTACAGGGGCCTAGTCAAAGCACCTCCTAGAGGTAGGTCAGAGTAAGCCTTTGGTTCCGTCTGAAAAGGCCTGACCAATGCATCTGCAAGCCTTCTTCCCTCGCCTATGTGGCCTGGCTGGAGCGCCTCCTAGAGAGAGGACAGAGTAAGCCTTTTGTCATGTCTGAGATGGCCTGACGAAAGCACCGAACCAGCCTTCAGTACCATCTCCAAGGTCTTACTGAACCGCCTCCTAAAGGGAGGTCTGTTAAGTCTTTAGTTCTGCTTGAATAAATCTAACCAAATGCACTGGATAAAATGCCTAAATCATCACCTAAGATGATGATATGGGGTTTGATCCAGATTGAGATCATCACCTAAGATGGTGCCAAAGAAATCAGTCGAGTCAATCGCATCAATCTAGGAGAAATGATCAAAACAATCTTCTAGTGGAAGATCTGTCAATAATGAGCCATTAGTACTCCAAAGTAAAAAATTATGTTCTGGAGGAAGATCAATCAAATTCAATTCTAACTCGATCCAAAAGAAGGATTGATGATGTCTTCTAAAGGAAGATCAATCAAATTCAAATCAGACTCGATCTAAAATTAGGATCAAGGCATGCTTCTAAAGAAAGATTATACAGAAATTTAAATAATATTATATGGTTTTCTGGTCATCTAATATCATTGCCAAATGGGTTTTCTAGTCTTCTACTATTACCAAATTGGTCTTTGGACTTTCATTATTGCCAAATGGTTTTCTGGTCTTTTAATATCATTATCATATAGTTTTCTGGTCTTCTATTATTATTACCAAATGGTTTTCTGGTCTTCAATTATTATCGCCAGATGATTTTCTGGTCTTCTATTATTACTAGATTAGTATTTTGTTCTTTCATTACTGCCAGATGGTTTTCTAGTCTTCTACTATCATATGAGTTTTCTGGTCTATAATTATTACCAGATCGGTCTTCTGGTCTTTTGTTATTCCCAGATGATTTTCCGGTCTTTTAATATCATTGTTAGATGGTTTTCTGGTCTTCTATTATTATTGCCAGAAGATTTTCTAGACTTCTATTATTACCAAATTGGTCTTCTGGTCTTTCATTATTGCCAGATGGTTTTCTGGTCTTTTAATATCATTACCAGATGGTTTTCTGATCTTCTATTATTACCATATTGGCCTTCTGGTCTTTCATTATTGCCAGATGATTTTTCGGTCTTCTATTATTATTACCAGATGGTATTCTGGTCTTCTATTATTATTGCCAGATGGTTTTTTGGTCTTTAATTATTGCAGATGGTTTTTGGTCTTCTAATATCATTGCCAAATGGTTTTATGGACTTCTATTGTTATTTCCAGATGAGCTTTCTGGTCTTCCATTATTGTCTAATAAATTTTTGTTCTTCTGTTCAAGACATTATTAGCAGATGGTTTTCCGACCTTGGTTTTCTGGTCTTATAATTAAGAAATTATTACCGTCAGACAGATTTCTATTCTTCTACTCATAATATTGACAAAAGAGTTCCTGGTCCTCCCTCTTATGATGTTTCCAAATGGTTTTTCTGATTTCTGTTATCCATAAAATATTCTAAGGAATAAGAGTATGAAAGAAGGAACATAAGAGCATTGGAAAAGATCAGAAATCATCAAGATGGTCTGGTTAATCATAGCTTCTGACAAGGATCTTTCGACGAAGTCGAAGGCTATCTTCCATAGTCCACAGGCAGGATGTTACTCTAAAATCCACCTTTCGACTAAGTTGAAAGGTCTTTCAACAAAGACTAAGAAAGAGGAGTTAAGTCCCAAGCCTTTCGAGGGAGTCGAAAGGTTCCATCACTCAGTATCCAAGGAGTTCTTACCTTTCTAAGAGGATGAAGAAGTTAAAGCAAGTGTGAGCAACTCCATAATGACCTTTTTGAAAGCATAGCAAGCCTTTCAAACCGGTTGAAACACATCTAGGATACCTTTCGACAATGTCGAAAGGTTTATGAAGAAAGTAGCACTCACAAGTCAGCAAAGAATGAAAGATAACCTTTCGACAACATTGAAGGGAAGCACAGCTCTCGACAACAATCAAGTAAAAGGGCAACCTCCTAACAATGACGAAGGGTTCACAATAATCAATTAAAGGGCAACCTCCCGACAATGACGAAGGGTTCGCAATAATCAAGTGAAGAACAACCTTCTGATAAGCTCGAAAGGTTTGCAGCAGTATATGGAAGGCAAATCCTTCGACAAAGTCGAAAGGTTAATGAAAGCATGAAGAAAGCAAACCTTTCGACTAAGATGAAAGGTCTGTAATAGCAAATGAAAGGAAAACCTTTCGACAAATTCGAAAGGTTCACAACTGCATATAAAAGGGAGACCTTCTGACCCAGTCGAAAGCATGGAGTCGAAAGGAGGGCCACCTACACCTATAAATAAGACCCAATGGGTCATGTTTGTTAGGAAATCAATTCTATGGTTTCGATGATAACAACTATACAATGGAAATCGAATGTACATATATATCTATATTTGCAGGTAGTTGATAGAGTAACATCACCAAAGAGACTAAAACAACACTCAAGAAAAGAATCAAAAGATGTCAAATCAGTAGAAGTTGAAGAGAAATGGGACCTGCACAAGATAAAGCAACATGCACACTTTCAGACGTCTGAGTGCACTATCCAGACGTCTGAATGATTCCTCTGGTTCATAATTCAGAAGCAATCAAACGTCTGGTTACCAACGTCAGACGTCTGAAAAGTACCCAAGCATAAAATAGATATGAAGACCAGACGTCTGAGGTTACTTTCCAGACGTCTGATTATAGGCTCGACTGTGTATTTTCAAAGTTCAACTGTCACATCCGAAAAGACACATCCACTTCTCTTTGTCGCAACTCTTCATCACCATCAGAAGCGACTTTAGGGGGATTACAACAGATGCAACTATACAAGAAAACTCTTCATCGCTATAAATAGCATTAGGAATTCAAGAGAAGAACTTACCTTACCTACTTACGCTTTTATCTCTTATACTCTGATCTATTCCTGATCTCTAAGCAATCAACTACTTGTATTTAACTCTTCCATATATACAGAACTCCTCATTTAAACACATTCTAGATAGATATATATATTGGAAGCATTTGTACTCAATAGTCAACATTCGTGTTATAGAACACATTCTTGACAAAGAAACTCTGCTATTGTAAACCTGTTCCTCCGGGTCAAGTGAGAGTTAGTTGAAAGGAAATTCCAAAGAGGAGCTTCGGGACTGGACGTAGGATGGGAGGTCCGAACCAGTATAAAATCCTGGTGTGATTACTTTCATTTACTTTGCTACTATCACTTATCAAGTTATATTATATAGTTAGCTGTTTATACTTGCATATACATATCCTATACGATCCACTCATTTAGACTTTCAATGTTTTGGGGATCTGATTTCTCTCATTGTAATCTTGTAACTTCCTAATCAAAATATTGTAACCCTAATTGAGTATGATTTAGGGAAATTTAATAAAATGAAGCATTTTCTTGAATACAAAGGGAAGTCCTTGGTTTTGTTAATTACTTCACTATTTGCTTAAATCTTTGTTAGTTTAACTCATATTTTCAGGTTCAACCCCGTCGGAAGGTTCTTGTCAATAAGGTCGATAACACTTCTACAATAAGTAATCTCTTCAACCTTTTGAAGCCTTCAACTCTACAATCTAAACCCTTCAACAAGGTTGACAACTTATTCAGACCAACATTCACTGAAACCTCCCGAAATCATTGGAATAAACCTTTCGACAAGGTTGGAAGTATTGTACACTTTATCAACTTCTATACCTTCCGAAGCTATAACCAAAGTGATCAAACCTTTCGACAAGGTCAATCTATCCTTGAAATAAAGATACTTGGACTTATAAGGTTTAATCCAAAAGAGACCATTCCCATACCTTTCAACGAGGACGAAATCTACTTCATATAAGTGATCTTACCTTTTGACAAGGTCGAAAGCTCTTACAAATACATCAAGGAATTTGATAACTTACCTAAACTCAAAGAAGACTATCAGCCCAACCTTTCGATAGGATTTAAATCAAGCTTAAAGGGACCATCTTAAAAGACTTCAGCCTAACCAAAAGAAAAGGTTGTGTAAAGAAACCTCATACAAGTTCAACTAAGACGAAAGGTAACCTAAATCAAAGACTCAACCTTTCGACGACGTCAAAAGGTTCAACCCAAGAATCAACAACGAGCAAGTCTAAATTTAAAGGAAATCCATAAGGGTATCATATCCTTCATCCAAACTAGTCTATCCACTCTTCTTGGAATAACTTTGGGGCATTGACAAGAAAACTTGTTAACATTTTTGGCGCTAGAAGGAGGGCTTGAACCTTCGACTTTCAACCCTAACAAAATTAGAAAGTAGTTTGATCAAGGTTCAGAATCAACGGTCGCAAAAGATGGTGGTAAAGGAGTACTCAGAAAGAGCTTCGACCCGAGATTCAATAAAGATTATGGAAATAGAGGATGAAGTGAGACTTCCAAAAGAAATAGAGGATCAAGAGTTAAATAGAGAAAGTCAAATAAAAGG
Organism: Allium fistulosum; assembly: GCA_030737815.1. NCBI lineage: Eukaryota > Viridiplantae > Streptophyta > Magnoliopsida > Asparagales > Amaryllidaceae > Allium > Allium fistulosum. The sequence continues at coordinate 868,057,807 of CM060902.1, forward strand.
GTCCCTAGAGCGATCAAATAGCCCAACCCGAGGGAATAACATGGATAGTCATAGAAATGAAACTGACCAAGAGAATGCCCAACAACAAATAATAATGAATACACTTAGAGAAAAGAAATTTTTGATCCCGAAGAATATGTTATCCTGAAAAAGGCTCCCGTTTCCGAAGAAATAATAGTGACAAATCTCCCTCCACGCATCCAAATTCAGTCACTAGAATACGATGGAACAACTAATCCAGATGACCATCTTGTCGTCTTTGAAAATTGGATGAATATTATACAGCGCCAGAGGCAGTTCGTTGTAAACTTTTTCCTATCACCTTTAAAGGAGCAGCAATCAAGTGGTATAGGAGTTATCGAATGGAAACTATCTATTCTTGGGAACAATTTACTTGTGACTTCACGGCTCAATTTTCTATATTCAAAGATACAACTATGGACTTTAGCTTACTAGCAACCATTAGACAAAAATAAGGGGAATTGCTTGCTGAATATTTGAACAAGTTCGGCACAGAAGCATTAAGAGCAGAAAGTACAACTGATAGAGAAAAGCTCATGGCAGTGCGGTCAGGTTTGATTGAACAAACTCCTCTCTAGAAGGACCTTTATATAAATGGATGCAGAGACCTACAATATTTCTTTCTCCGGGCTGAGAAATTTATTCCAATGGACGAGATGCACCATGCTAGGAAAGAGTTCCATTGAGAATCCAAGGAAGAGAAATCCGATCACAATGCTTTGACAAGAGGCCAAGGGAAAGTGAAAACCCGAAGGCAGGTCGAAGGAAGAGTTCTAAATTAAATTATGCAGTCTTGAACAAACCCCTCTCCTACATATACACTAAGATGAAAAGAAATGAGAATTTTAATGCACCTCAAAAGCTGTGGAGCGCCCCAGAACCAAATAAAGGAAGAAGGTACTACAAGTACCATAAAGCAAATGGGCATGAAACAAATGAATGCCGTGTCTTGCCAGATAAAATACAAGGCATGATCAGGTCAGGATTTTTACAGGAGTTCATTAAAGAAGCTTGAAAGACATTTTATTCAAACTGAGAGGAAAGCAATTCAACGGCTCCAAAAATGCAGGTTCCTATCAAATCATAGGGTCTCGCGACATCAATTCAACTATGAACTCTCTCCCTTTCTTTTCATAACTCTTTAACTTGATTTATCTTTCCATTCATACTTGAATTTGTATTAATCATGTACTGATTAAAATTTGAGTGCTATTAAAGGTAAAAACAAAATCAGACCAAAGCATTCGGCATTCTCTGAGAGCACAACATACCTCGGGCTACTTGAAAGAGATAACTCAAATGCCTAACAAAAGATAACTATCAATGTTTCAGTCAACACAAATACAAAGGCTTCCCTTCGAGAAATGTCGAATCCCACCCAGTTCAACATCAATTTAGGAAAAAGTCCATATATACCAACTCAATTTTTAGCAAATGATTTTAAAAGAACTTTCTCAAACATATCCTTTTAAGAAAACTATTTTCAATCACCCCGTGGCCTGGGAGAAAACAAATACCTATTTATTCCAAAAGCATATTTATATAACCAATTTGAGATACTATATGACACTAATGAATGAACAAAGAAGATTTCAAATCGAGCAATTTCAGTATTTCAAAGTTTACTAAGATTATAGGTGGAGGAAAACCTATTTATACTTTTCCAAGAAAGATTTTGAAAGCATAAAAAGTTTATTGGAACTCAAACTAGAGAATCCTATTCTCAACTAAAAGAATGTTGGTTCATGAATCATGACCTCCTAGTCTCGTATTTGAGATTTGTGTCTCCATTATGGGAATAGCAAGAAAGATCTTGCAAAAGACTACATTGGAAAAAAAACACATTTATCAAAAGGATTCATGAGTCCAAACTATTTTCTAAAAAATAGCCCTTTAATATATTAGAAGGGTTTAATTACAAAATTATTTCTTTCAAAGGAGACTCCATTTTAATTGGCCAAAAATTATTTTCATATACAAATACTCAAGCCTACGATGCTATTCCATAGCGCCTCCTAGAGGGAGGGACGTAAGCCCACGATGCTATTCTATGGCACCTCTTAGAAGGAGGGACATAAGCCTACGACGCTATTTCGTAGCATCTCATAGAGGGAGAGATAGAACCCCTAACGTCAAAACCACCTCTTAGGGGGTGGGTCAGGGTAGCACCCATCAACGACCTTCTGGAGGAAGGTCAGCTAAGTAAACATCCTTTTAAGACAAGTGAAGCCCAAAGAGAGGCTCATCAAACAATGGACTAAGATGTCCAAGTCAAGAGAGAGGCACATCAAAGAGTGGACTGAGACATCCAAGCCCAGTGGGGGCTCCAAATAAAAGAATAAAGGCAAAAGTGTATACAACTCAAGGCGAAAGTTAAAACCCAAGAGAATAAAGGGTTATAGAAAGAAATCTATCTATCAACTGGGAAAAAATTGAACTCCTGAAAAGGGATACATACAAGGACAACAGGACAAAGATGTCCAACACTACAATCAAAAGCAGACAAAGAGTTTAGAATCATATCCAAAAGAGACAAAATATGAATTAGCGAATCCTAGAACATCCATTGCTTGGGAAATAATTACTATATCAAAGGACTAAGAAATCTGCATCCTAAGAGATGGCATGAGACAAGAAAAATGATAAAAGGGATCCCTAGCATGGTATCAAAGGCCAAAATATATACAAAAGTCAAAAGAATGAAATAAACAACAAGTTACCGCTAAAGATAATAGAGACCACACTCCATGGATGGATTGAGTAAACCGCAACTGAGTCCATGGAAATAGGGTGATCCCTTATAACAAAAGAAACTCTATAAGTATATAAGGAACCAATATTCCAATTAATCACAAGGCTTTGCAGATGCGACCAAACTCCAATATATCGAAAAACCTTACTAACCCGTAGGTCTAGGAGTTTGTTGTTTGGCTCTACTGAATTTACTATGACCAGATAAGTTTCTAATTTCGATTGGATTGGTTTCTAGTAATCTATTTGTCAGATGAGATCCTGGCAAAATTTTGGTTAAATTCTTGGTTTCGTAGACTTTTAATTTCTTTTCCTAAAATTCCATTTTTGGATTTGGTCAATCTTAAACTCCTACATTAACTTCATGATGATTTATCGATTTCATTGGGGAATTTTTATAAAGGCTTCATATTGAATTCCAAGTTTCAAGGTTTCCCAATTCCTTCATTAACTTTCGAAATGGTTTATGAATTTTACATACATGAATTTTCATGATGATTTCCCATTATTTATTTGTTTATTGAGTTCCTGATTTCTTAACTCATTTGTGGAGTTTCTATGATAATTTATGCATTTCCCACTGAATTTTGTGATGATTTGCTAATTTTGTATTTATGATTTCTTTAGTAAATCACTGCGGTGATTTCTTGCTGAATTATTGGTTTAATGAATTTTCCTACTGATTTCTAGGATGATTCATGATTTTACGTGTTATAATTTCCCATTGAATTTTCATGACAATTTCCTACCGATCACTTGTTTCATGGGTTCATGATTTCTTGGTTCCCTTTATTAATTTTCCATGATAATTTATGAATTTTCCATTGATCTTTTGATTTTAAATAAGAATGGATGGGTTTTAGATCATATTTTTGATTCTTGGATTTTTAATTCCCTAATTTAACGGAATTTAAGCTTCCTTACTGATTATTGTGATGATTGATGAATTTCGTATTTCTAATTTTCCTATTGGAATTTTTGATGATCTTTATTGGGGTTTTGAATTGATGAATTCCGAAATTACTTGATGATCTTCATGATGATTTATGAATTTTTGATTTTCTTATTGGGTGTTTGATAATCCTTTATAAGATTTCTGATTTAATGAATTCCAAGATTTCCTTGTGAATTTTGCATTCTCAATGGATTTGGGATAATTTCTTATTGGATTTTTGATATAGTGAATTTCGAATTTCCTTGCCAGTCTTCATAATAATTCACGAATTTGGTACTCTATACTTCCATGGCAAAATTTGGATGGTTTTCTGCCTGTTTTCTGATTTGTTGAGACTCACATTTTCCTTTGGATTTTTATGAGAATTTATGATTTTCTTATTCCCAACCGTTTTATTGGATTTTCAGGTCCCTGATTTTAAAAATCTTGTGTTTCTTTAATCATTTTCATCATGATTCGTGAATTTCATATTTCTATTGTCCTTATTAAGGTTTTTGATGATCACTGTTTGGATTTCTGATCGAATGAATTTTGAAATTCCTTGTGGGTTTCCTTGATGATTATGGATTTTCTATGCTTGGTTTTCTTATTGAATTTTGAATGATCTTCTATCAATTGAACAATTTCATGGACTTTAAAATTTCTTTATGGATTTTGATGATAATTTATGAATTTCACATCTCCGATTTCCTTATAAGACTTTTACTGGAATCCTAACTTTAAAAATTCTATATTCTGTTATTGAATTTTATGATGATTTGTGGATTTTCCATTGAATTTAAAATTTGATTTCAATACGAGATCTTCATGACACCAAATGGAATCATTATGAAACTACTTTCTACTTTTTTACTAAATGAGAATTACTAATCAATGGTTTAAGGTTGAAAATAAAGGAAACTTAGAGGGACAAGGAAAAGTCCCCAAAAGCATGAAATTGATTTTCATAGATTGAAAAGGTTTAACTCAAGAAAGAAATATAAAGAGTATGTAATAGACTTTCTCCAAAGGTTCATTTATTTGAAACGAAATCTGCAAATCAAGTGATATTACTCCACATTCTTAAGGAAGTTTAATTATGGTCATTACAGAGCAACTTATCTGAAAATATTACCTTAATGACATCTTGAATATTAGCTTCATAAATTTAAGATTGCTCATTAAGGTCTCATAACAAAGTTACAACCGTAATTGAAGTTATTATCTATTTTGCAGGAAGCAAAGAAGGAAGCCCATTGGAGTTTTGTCCTAAAGAACAAAAGTTTCTTTCATACAGAAGGGGGGCTAAATGTTATCCATAAAATATTCTCAGGAATAAAAGTATGAAAGAAGGAATACAAGAGCATTGGAAAAGATCAGAAAGGGTAAATCATAACTTCCGACGAGGAGCTTTCGACGAAGTCGAAGGCTATCTTCCAAATTCCATTGGCAGGATGTTACTCCAAAAATCCGCCTTTCGACTAAGTTGAAAGGTCTTTCAACAAAGACTAAGAAAGAGGAGTTCAGTCCCAAACCTTTCAAGGGGGTCGAAAGGTTACATCACTCAGTATCCAAGGAGTTCTTACCTTTCGAAGAGGATGAAGAAGTCAAAGCAAGTGTGAGCAACTCCATAACGACCTTTTCGAAAACATAGCAAGACTTTCAAACCGGTTGAAACACATCTAGGATACCTTTCGACAATGTCGAAAGGTTTATGAAGAAAGCAGCACTCACAAGTCAGCAAAGAATGAAAGATAACCTTTCGACAACATTGAAGGGAAGCATAGCTCTCGACAACAATCAAGTAAAGGGAAACCTCCCGACAATGACGAAGGGTTCACAATAATCAAGTAAAGGGCAACCTCCCGACAATGACGAAGGGTTCGCAATAATCAAGTAAAGAACAACCTTCCGACAAGGTCAAAAGGTTCGCAGTAGTATATGGAAGGCAAATCCTTCGATAAAGTCGAAAGGTTCATGAAAACATGAAGAAAGCAAACCTTTCAACTAAGATGAAAGGTCTGTAATAGCAGATGAAAGGCAAACCTTTCGACAAAGTCGAAAGGTTCACAGCTGCATATAAAAGGGAGACCTTCTGACCCAGTCGAAAGGAGGGCCACCTACATTTATAAATAAGACCCAAGGGGTCATGTTTTGGGGATCTGATTTCTCTCATTGTAATCTTGTAACTTCCTAATCAAAATATTATAACCCTAATTGAGTATGATTTGGGGAAATTTAATAAAATAAAGCTTTTTCTTGAATACAAAGGGAAGTCCTCGGCTTTGTTAATTACTTCACTGTTTGCTTAAATCTTTGTTAGTTTAACTCATATTTTCAGGTTCAACCCCATTGGAAGGTTCTTGTCGACAAGGTCGATAACACTTCTGTAATAAGTAATCTCAACAACCTTTCGAAGCCTTCAACTCTACAATCTAAACTCTTCGACAAGGTTGACAACTTATTTAGATCAACATTCACTTAAACCTCCCTAAATCATTGGAATAAACCTTTCGACAAGGTTGGAAGTATTGTACACTTTAACAACACATGTACCTTCCGAAGCTATAACCAAAGTGATCAAACCTTTCGACAAGGTCAAAGTCTATTCTTAAAATAAAGATACTTGGACTTATAAGGTTTAATCTAAAAATGACCATTCCCATACCTTTCGACGAGGATGAAATCCACTTCATATAAGTGATCTTACCTTTCGACAAAGTCGAAAGCTCTTACAAATCCATCAAGGAATTTGATAACTTACCTAAACCCAAAGAGGAATATCAACCCAACCTTTCGATAGGATTTAAATCAACTTTAAAGGGACCATCTCAAAAGACTTCAGCCTAACCAAAAGAAAAGGTTTTGTAAAGAAACCTCATACAAGTTCAACTAAGATGAAAGGTAACCTAGATCAAAGACTCGACCTTTCGACGACGTCAAAAGGTTCAACCCAAGAATCAACAATGAGCATGTCTAAATTTAAAGGAAATCCATAAGGGTGTCATATCCTTCATCCAAACTAGTCTATTCACTCTTCTTGAAATAACTTTGGGGTGTTGGCAAGAAATCTTGTTAACAATTTCTACTTAGGAAATTATAATTCTTAAATGGCTTTCTGGTTTTCTATTCATGAAATTATATTTTTAAAATAGTTTTCTAATCTTAATTCTATGAGATTTTATCCAATTAAACCTGCTGCCAAATAGATTTTATGGGATTCTATGATATTCTATGGCTTATGTAGAAGATGTGGAGGATTCTCCATGCAAAAGAATATATACCAATTCACAGCTTAATCAAATCCAATAGGGATTGCCCAAAGTTAAAACTGAATTTAAAGCTTATAGTAAAAATAATAACTTGTTTTTGTATTGTGCAGAAAAACAGAGCTAGAAAGAGACTCTTGTAAGGAATCAATAATGCAAAAGAATTCTTGGTTTTACACTAAAGTATAAAAAGCCTCTTCTATACAAGGGGAGGCAGAGTTATCCACATAATTTCCAAAGGGTATAAACAAAGGCATTTATGTCAAAAGTAAAGAATAATGACACAATTAATAATGCCAAAGTCTTACTAATCTCAAAAATATATGACTCCGAAACTCAAAGTCACGTTGAAGTAAAGACCATATGTCAAAGCTAAAAGCTTCATGTCGAAACTAAGGAATTCATGTCAAAGAACTTGAAGCAAGGGAGAGATGCAAAGACATTCAAAAGTGCTACATCATATCAATACCGAATAGCAGCATGTCGTAGATCATCGATATAACAACGGGCATCATACATTAATTGATATCACACGACAACAAGATAGTGATGACATTGGGGAACTGTATATTGCAAGCCAATCACCAAAGCATGGAATTTTTTACCAAATCAAAGGTCGATGTTGAATAAATGAATGTCGAATGTCTCCTCTAATCAATGTCGCTTTTAGCTAATATAGCACCTCTTTCATATTGCCTATCGAGTAAAATCATGTTTTATTGATAGGCACCTCATTGATCAAGGGAGCACATGAGGCAATCTAAAGGGGTTGTGTACCATTAACGCCACATCTCATTAATGTCGCGTATCACCTCTAAGTGATGTCATATGCTTTAACGATTGATATTAGATTCCAGATAATGCCGCATTACTCCAATGCCGCCTCTTATTGATATCGCATCTCAGCAATACTGTTTCAACATTGATACAGTCTCTTATCAATGTTGCTTCCTCTTGATGTTGCTCCACTTTGATGCCGCTCATCACTAGTGCCGTCCTTTGATAATACCGCCTCTGATTAATGTTGCCTCTCAGACAATACCGCATACTATTAATGCCGCTTATCATCAATGATGTCTATTATCAATGCCGCCTGTCATCAATATCACCAGTTATCAATGCCCCCTATTATCAATGCCGCATGTTATCAATGTTGCATGTTATCAATGCTGCTTGTCATCAATGCCACATGTTATCAATACCGCTTATTATCAATAACACGTCTTGATGATGCTATAGTCCATTAATACTCTAAAGAATGCTGTAAGTCATCAAATCAAAGAAATATCCTAGCGCCATCGAGATGAACCTCAATGTCGTTGAACAGGCATGCCGCATAACATCCATGCTGCATCTTACCATCCCTATAAATACCGACCTAGGGGCATGGAGGAAGAGCTGATCATATCTTTTCTCGGCTCTAAAAATTGAACTTTTATAAACCTAAATTGAATTGGGAAAAATCTCGATTTGATTGTAACCATGCCTAATTTATATGAATAAGGACTTGGACATGCTTATTACTTTGATTGTGCACTCTGAACATTATGGGACATGGATATGCATATAGTGAAGCTCTTTGGGCCCAAAGTTTGTCATATTTTTATATAATCACATGAGCTTTGATCGAAACTAATGTTTATATGCATAGCATCTATCTTGCTTATTACATATAGACATTGGACTACGAACCATGAGAATTGCTTATCTAGTTCATTAACATACTTAATGAGCTATTGCACATATTTGCGACTTATTCTTTCTCTCTTTTGATCATATGACATGGATTTTTGAATATCCTATTCCAAAAGACTATACGAGCTCTTGAATATTTTATTCTAAGAGACCATACCGGCTCTTGAATATTTTATTCCAAGAGACCATACGGGCTTTCGAGTATCATATTCCAAAAACCCATAGGCATGATGGAACCATTTCTTAATGTTATCATCTTGTACTTAGCCTTGAATACTAAGCCTATGTTTGGTCCTTTAGCACCATTTGGTCAACACCAACTAAGCAGTGTGTAGTCATGTCATCATATGTGTTAAACACCATGATTTGGCTCATCATACTGAGCATCATAGGTGTTATAACAATTTTTGGTTTAACAACTATGCTTAAAATGATTTTTATACTTAACATTAACCAATACTAAGACCATGCTGGTAAAATATTTTTGAAAATTAGCTAATGATTATTGATTTTTTGTAAAAGCTTATAAATTAGAATTATTTTATTGATAAAGGATAGTCCTAAATTATTGATATATAATAGCATACATGAGAAACTATTTTTTCTTCTAACAAATAGTTAAAGTTGACAAGGAAACACTAGAGCTAATAAGAAGGCATTAACAAACTAAGTCAATTATGAAGCATTTTTAAAGAAAATTACTTTTAGATAAAAAAATTGACTAAATTAAATATACACATTATAACTTGTGATTTTTCAACCTTTTTGTTAATGACAAAGGGGTAGAATTGGACATATTGATAGGGGGTATGATTTAGGAGGAAAAACATTGAGAGAAAGCAATATGAAATTATATGAAGTTTTATTATATAAAGTTATGCGAATGTCATCATCAAAGAAGGGAGAATGTTAGGAATACATATTCCGTGTTTTGATGATAACAACAATATGACCATGCTAATGATTCATCAAGTTGTTACCGGTGCACCGGATAAAGAAATGTGACTATGACTTCATAATATCGAAAAGTCTAAGAAAAAGAATTATATATGTCAAGAAAAACCTAATATGAAGCTAATGTAGTATGGAGAAAAGATATAAATGATTAAATGGAGTTAACAAAGCATCAACGATACACAACAACACAAGAAAAGAAGCATTGAAGGCAATATACAAGAGCACATCACTTTTATTGTATACAGTCGCGTGTCGAGTGTTAAGGCTGTCTCGATGTGTTAAGAAGGAACAACAATTAGGAATTGGAATAGTCCCACATCGCTAAATAACTTGGAGAAGTGGTGTATAAATATGGATTAGTGGCATGTAACATTGGAGATTTCTTTTGTTACAACAAAATGTATGTCAACTCATATGCGTACGTCATGTGCTAGAGAAAGGAGCTTGATCCGACCATCGCTATATAATAATTGGTATCAGAGCCGAATGTTGCGAACTGGGCTATGCAGACAAACAATGCTTTCAAAAGTACTTCAAGGGGATGCAAGTCAAGGGGAGATTGTTAGAATTGTCTCGCATATGTTAAGGAGGAACAGCGGTTGGGAATTAGAATAATCCCACATTGTTAAATAACTTAAAGAAATAGTGTATAAATATGGATTGGTAGGTACGTAACATTGGAGATTCCTTTTGTTACGATAAAGTGTGTGCTAACTCATATGTGTACTCCATGTATTGGAGATGGAAGTTTAGTTCGACCGTCGTTACATAACATCGAGTCCTTATAGTAAAATACTGTTAAAACCACTCAAACAGTCTTCAAATCATTCCAAACTTAGTCACAACCTCCATTACATGTCCTAGTGTTTTTATGAATCTTTCCGGATTTTTCGATTGCTTGGAGACGGACGAAAAGAAGAAAAAGTTATAGTTTTTAGCACATATTCACTGTGCTCGCAAAAGGCTATCCGGTCAATCGGTTTCCTTCAACTGTTCAATTGATTATTGGGTTACAGGCACAATAAACCCATACCTGAAAAACTGTCGTTTTATTTTCCAAATTTTTAGTCGCGTCTTTTCTTATTTCTGAGGTCGTACCTCACCATTAACGGCTGAAATCAAATGGAAAGAACTCTTAATCGAACCTATTCAACCCCTAGATAAACCTAGCCCCTCTACACTTGCAAAACATCTTTCTATGCTCATTATTCTCTAGTTTGAAAGTAATTATTGCATTCAAGTTTTGAAACCCTAACAATCATTTTGTGCATTCAATTCTATATTATTTGCTCAAAATATAATCTTTGTTGCAGTGGTTATAAGATTTTTGTACAAAGCTAGAAAAGCAAAATTAGTGTTTGTAGACATAAAGTTGCAAAAGAGAGACTCTGTTCAAAAAGTCGAAGTCTTGTGTTAGTCAAGCAGTGTGTTGAAGCCATGTTCGAGAAGTTTAGGCGGATTCTGTATACCTATACCTCCAGGTTAAGCGAGAGGGGCCGTTTTAGGAAAATACAGACGGAATGCTCTGGGACTGAAGTAGGACGGGTCTGAACCAGTATAAAAATTCTAACTTACCTTTACTTTACAACATTTATTTATACCATCTGCTTAGTCGAAATTGATTTATATACGAGCATCACGGCATGCGCTTCACGCATGAAGAAGGCACCTGAATTATTTTTGTACAAATTGTATTTGTTTAATACGCTTGAAAGAAAATGCTTTCCATAAATATTTAGTCATATGTTTGTGTTGAACATACGCAGTTAATTTGAATTTTTATTTCTAAGTTACAATATCTAATTTTTTATTAGTTTAAAATTTTATATTATTAATTTATAGAAAATAAATTCGTAAAGTAGTTTATTTATTAAATACTATTTTTAAGTAATATGAAGATCTGATAAATATTTATCAAACCGACCGTTAGGAGGTTTGCTTACTATTACTAGCCAAAATCAATTTCTCTTAAGCCCAAATAATACTGCTTATGTTTCTTCTTTGTTTCGCGTATGCTTCTCCTCCCCCAAATTAATCGCGATACGTATTCTCCACAATTTCCCTTTCGTATTCTCCATTCGTACCTACGATCTCTGATTTGACAATTTCCCTTCTGTTTTCTCCGTTCGTATCTATGATCTCCGATTTGACAATTTCCCTTCTATCTGTGATTATTACTCCTCTTTATTTCTCAAACTAAATAAAACCCTAATCTAGCATCCAATTCGACTTTTACCCCCCGGCCGGAGATTGTTCGACCATGCTCCTCCTCTCGAGCCTCCCTTAGTTGTTCGACCATGCTCCTCATCTCGAGCCTCCCCTGGTTGGTAATTTCTTTTCATTAATGAGTTAATATCATGCGTTCCTTTTGGGGATGACTGGTCGCAAGGTGCTCCAGACTCTTCCTCCTTATCTCGATTCGTCGATTGAGTGGGAGCCTGTCTGAGATGGATTTTATATTTTCATTTATTGATACTATGTTTTATTTTTTTGCCTTTTGATTATTTTGTATGCAACAAGTTAGTGCGCATATAACAAAACATTATAGCGGGAAGTTGAACTGCAAACAAGTTTTTCATCAGGATATTGAATTAAAATTTCACATCTTTTGGTAATTTCAGTATATTTTCCCATATGTTAAAAGAACGCAATTAGAGAATGTTTGAAAATTATTTATAGGTAGTCTGAACTTGTAAGTTGGTTATTTGTATATGTATGTTCGGTACTAGGATATAAGGATGAGATATAATCTTCATAAATGCTGATAAATCGTTTAAAACAATATTATCTAATGACTTTTTAGGCATAACTTAAAGGTTGCTCTTAAAAGTATTTGGCTATTTAGGCATTGGTAAAATTTGATCATGCATTGCACGTGAAGCTGAAGATGAGGTATGTACAATTTTTGAGGAAAAACGGAGGAATGAAGCCTAGTAGAATCCAATTACACATGATATACCTAAGAGAATATCCACACAGGACTGGGTGCTTTGGGTTGTGGAAATTGTTGAGGTCAAAGTACAAAATCATATTAGTGAGACCGTTAACGAGGTGGGAAGTAGCTTTGATTCGGCAACTGAGTCTAGGATGGCAGCAAGTAGGGTGTCAAGTTCAAGAAATGAACTCTTGAGAAACGAGGTATTATTACATTGATTAATGTCTTACATGTAATGTATTAGATGGTTAGAATTGGAAATTGCTTATGCTTGGATGTTTGATTTTCTTGGTGCCTATCATTGAGATGTTTGATGGTAGTGAGTTTTAGGCTTAATATAAGTTTATAAACTGATGAACTACTCTTTGGTTTATCGTTTATAAACTGTTTTTGGTCCAAGAAAGATACTAGTTGTAGTTATGTATTTTTACTTCATTCACATAGTAGTGGTTTATGCTCGATGTATGATGCTTCCAAGTTTTTACCTTTTTGGCTTAACATAAGTTTTTTATCTTGTTTATAAATCAACAACAAATCATTGTTAACTTATGACCAGAGACGAAGTAAGGGTTACTTGTTGTCTTTTTAGTTATGTATACTGCTTGGATAGAAGTTTCACTCAAGTGATTCTAATTGATTCGATCCTTCACTCATGATATTAAAATATTTTAGTTCATACATTTGAATTGTACTAAACAGACAAACAAATGAAAATTAAACGCTAAGTTTTAGGCTCAACATGACCTGTTGGCTTCTTGTTGATAAGCTGTTTGGATTTTAGTTTGATGTGAAGGGATTTGAATGTTGTTAGTTCTTTGAACGTGAGTGGATTTTATATAAAAATCGGACACTATTCTGTAAATTTTTACATGAATGTGTTGTATAACCTCATTGGCAGGTTGTTATCTTGTTTATAAGCTGTTTTGGAGTGTAGTTATACATGAACAGTAATTGTGTGCTTTTGCTTCATGTTAGAGAATTGCAAGTTGCACTTGCTATATGAAATTTTTCATTGAGATGCATGGTACTTGCAAGTTTAGGTTTAATATAAGTTTTATTCCTTTAATTTGAGTAAATTATGGTTCATACTTTTAATATTTGTTCCCTTTAATATTTGGTTTAAGCCTTTTGTTAGTTTGGTCTGTTTTAACTAGTTTTTTTATTGGTTCAATTTTCAACGTGGAGTAATGTTTTGTGTATAGGATGTACTGAACTTCCTATCGAGTCATTGAGGTTTATTTTTTCTATTTTATTCTAGTGGTAAAGTTTTGATTTTGTATCTGTAAGTGTTCTGTAAATTTTGGTTTTACTGAAGAATCTGTAAATAAACTGAAAATGAACATCCAAGCTGTCTCTGCATACCTAACTTCAGGCATTAAACCACTTTGAACATGCTTACATGGGCTGCTAGTATAATAATATCACAATAGAGTATTTTCCAAGAACATGTGTCCATTCCAAAATGGCATCATCTGAAATAATCAACTAGCTCAAAATATGAACGCAATTAATGTATATTATTTACAATATTGTGACCAGGGCATGTATCTTTGCATTGTTGAGCAACAAAAAATTGCATTATATGTATAGTTTAATTGTATTCACCAGTTTGGACAAGGGCATACTAAAAGAATAATTACTATAGTTTTGTTAACTAAAATATTTTCCTAATGAATTACTATTTTGTTAATTGGACTAAAATGAAATTAGTTAATAGAGCTATTATTTCTTGATCAAAACTGGATAATATAAAGTAATTGGCAAAATGATTATGAAACGAGTATTAACTTCATTGGAATTATAATTTCGAACTTGGAAGACAACAAATTCATGGAGATATATTGAAAGCAAAAATAAAATCTTTATCATTCCAGTCTAGTGTGGGATGTGACTTTAATTTGGAAAGCAGCTATTCTTGTTAAAAGGTCAACAAATTAATCTTCAAAGTCTGCATTTACAAGTTCAAGTATTAAGTATGTGAGCCGCACTTTTGTTTTTTGAATAAAGGTCAATATACATTGCTATACTGGCACTGTTTTGTTTGGTATCCAATTGGAAATTCTTTTCTACATCATATAATCTACACAGCATACTTGGATAGTCATTGTGTTTATAGTTTTAACTGTATTTAGTGTGTTTTAATGCTATGCTTGTGTAGTTTTCAGATTTGTCTTGCTAATATAACTTTTACTTGACTCTGTAGTATCTAGCACTTGGTGATGTTCCCTGTAAGCCTTCTTCCTACAGCATTGCCTCTAACTCATCTTTTTATAGACATAAATTTTGAAGATAAGCAAGACTTGTTGGTTACGTTTTGCATACTTGCCCTGCTATCAAGAAGCTTGGTTTGATGGTTAGTGCACTGCAAAATTTATTTTGCTTGCAATTTTGAACCATTTTGAATTCAATGGTGATTTTCCCTCCTCAAATCCCTTACAAGGAAGACATGTTTTTCAACTCTTCATTACAAGGATTCGCTTATAAAATTATTAACGCATGAATCGTAGAATCCATTGGTCTATTGTTTATATTTTGCAAAGCTACATTGAACTGTTTGGTTTCCATGTGTAGGTTAAAGCAGCCAAAATTCCATCTGCAGGCATTTCCTTTGGTAATGAAATGCTTACTTGCACATTGGATCAGCTTGAATACATGAACTTGATTGGTTTTAGTGGCATCAACTCTGAACATATGTTTGCAGAATTAATTCTAGCTAATGCAACTATTCTTAACAGAATGAATGCTGAGTTTAAAAAAATGTGAAAGACTTTTGCAAGATTTTCATAGAGCTAATTCAGTATCCAAGAATTTCTCCAAAAGCACAACTTATTATGCATGAACATTTTTTTTGATGAAATTATTATACATGAACTTAATATTCCATGTTAGATATCTCTAGTGGATGCTATTGTTTCTTGTTATCTGTGGTGTTCAAGATGTAAAAAGATTGACATTGTTGACTATACACGATCATTGTTGATTATCTTTGCATTCGTTTGAATTAAAATTATATTAATGTTAGATGTTAACCTAATTGTTGTATTTCTGCTTCTCTACTACCTATTATTTTGTTGTCTCTGAATATACATTGAAATTAGTAAATTTTTGCTTTGTTATTTACGTAGTTATCTGTGGTTGATGGGCAAAGCTCAAACCTGTACAGTTCAGTGCAGACCACTTTGCTTTTTTTCTAATCTATCAAAGAAAAAGTTGGTTTTTGCATGATAATCTACATTCATATCCAAATTAAATGTTTTTCATTTTGTACTCCACATTATGATACTCTATCTATTACTGATTTGATTCCCATATTCAATTGTGTGTTACAAACACAAGAGTTATTCATAAAATATGAAACGATGTAAAAAAGGCAAGCTGATGTTGTTGAATATGTTTGTCAATTGACCACACATATGCCTGGACATACCTCATTCTTATTTTCAAATGCAAGATGTGGACACATGCCAGCTAATGGTTGGTAAATGGTTATTGCTTATATAATATTTGATAATTATTTTTATTTCTAGCATCAAATATATGCTGTATGCTGGAACTTCTGAGATTAGCCATTTGACTCACGTATATTGTTGAACTTTTTATTTTTAAAATAGTTCAAATTTTATAAAAAAATAAACATATTTCAAACAATAATTTTCAAACTCACATTTTTTTTCATTTAAAGATTCAAAGTTTATTATCTCTAATTTTCAACTTCAAGTTTTGAATTTTAAATTTGATTTGCACATTTTTCAATTTAAAATTTGAACCTTCGATTTTGAGTTTTTTGAATTAAAATTCAAGTTTGAATTTCAATATTAATTTTCAAATTCAACTTCAAAATAAATGAAAAATAAAGTTCCAACATACCATCATTTTGGATTTTTAATCAAAATTAATTATAAACTACAATATATATTCTTTTTCAAAGTTATGCAAAATTTTAACGGTCGGTTTTTCCACCGTTATGCGGTTGTACTAGTAGAGTAAAATTTGATTCTGGAAAGAAAGCTTAATTGTCAGATCCTATTTTTGAGTTATACCAAATCTTGATAATACATGTAAAGAGAAATTTTTGGTATTTCATGCTGACATGCAAAGAGTGTGACATTAAATGTATTACAACTTTTAATAAAGAAATACATATAAGGGCAATTTTGGAAGTTTGCAGTCAGACAAAAAGTTTGCGTTTCCAAACTAACTATTAATAAAGATAGCAGTCATATCATATATCATTCTACATTATAGTCACTGCATCACTGAGCGAGAAATTCGAAAATCGTAGGGCCCGTTTGGTTTCATTTTGTATTTTGAGTTTTGTGTTTTCAATTTGCACTAAGAAATAGCAAGAAATAAGAGAAGAAGATTTATAATTCTTAGTCGTTGGGACGACCAACGGACAACGAAAGAATTGATTGTTCTCCGTGCTTTTGTTATCTCTCGAAACACGAAAAATACAATAAACTTGTTTTCTATTTTATATGATAATTTCATTTTTCAAAATTGTTTGTTTTTCAACTATACATACAACAGACGTGTTTTTGTATAAACGAAAACACAAAACTAAAAACGACAAGGCAAACGGAGCCGCAGTCATTCTATAAGGAGGAATGGTTTAAACGAACGGCTACCTAAAATAAAACGATGGACCGAGATCGTTTTCAACTTCCTCTACTCTTCCGTGTACAAGTACGGGACCGAAGATTGACAATGGGACCCATCTTATCCCCTAGCAGTACAAAAGCCCACAAAATTAATTTCAATCATCGGATGCACGAAAACCCGCTTGATTATTATTATTGTTCATTCGCCATGGCTTTCAAGTTCTCTTCCATTCATTTCTCATTACCAAAGCCCCATAAAACTAACCAAATAAACCCATCGATTTCTTTATTTGCATCCCCTATCTTCTCGTTTCTGTACTTACCAAATAATGATGCTGCTGCAGGACGAAAATTAATAAGAAGACAGCTTTGTGCAGTAAGCATGGACAAGACGCAGTATTCGATAAAAGAAACAGAAGACGTTTCTTCTCCGTCTTCTTCCTCAAATAAGAGTGTTCTTGTCATTGGTGGAACTGGAGGAGTCGGTATTAATGTTTTATTTTTTCCTACTTCTCTTTTCTTAAAACATGGGTTGTTTGTTATTTTGTTATCCAGTCCCTGCAAGAAGTTTTATTATTTATCCAGTTCCTTGATAGAGCTATAGCAAGTCCATGCTTTTGGGGTTTCTCTTAATTGTTATCTGTCCGCTCAAATTCATCTTCCTGGTCTAGCAAATACTAGTTCCATCCAAATAAGAATGACCTTTTGAAGCATGTGTACTTTCACAAAATAAATGATGTTTCAGAAGTACGTGGATATCTTAGTTTTGAACTAAGTTTAAAAATTGAGATATGTGCTTGCCATTAACCATTATCTTAGAAGTTGTATTCCCTATTGTACTCGGAGCTAACAAATAAAATTGACTGTGTATAAGATTTATTTATTTAACTTGATGTAAATATATAACTAGTTTATACAATATTCACTAGCTTACATAATTAATATATCGCATATATTTAGCAGCACGATATCAACTATTTTATACAACTAATATATAACCAGGGCCGGCCCTGGGTCCGAGCTAGTCGGGCGACGGTCCAAGGCCCAATTTGAAGATTGAGATCCAAATTTTAAATTCGTGTTTCAAAAATAATAGATGAATTATTTACTTCAGTGAACAAATACAAAGTATCATATAGATCAATGTTTAGTTGGTATAGGTTCAAGTATTACCAACTCTAGTTTTATAGAATTAAGTCGTAGCTAGCTTTTCTCCCAACAGCCAAGTCCATACCCATATTTCTAATTCTAAATTTTATTCTCAGGGCTCATATTTACCTTATATAACAACTTAATATTTACTCATTTAACAAACAATATTTACTTATATAACAACCTAATATTCACTAGTATAAAATGAATGCGTACTATATTTAGTAGGTTGTTTGTGCAAATGTTGTTCTAATGTAAAAATGAGTTGAGGAATTAAAATGAACCTTTTTAATTATTTTTGGGTTGGGTTAGAACAGTTTTGGGTTAAATATAATATTACACTTGATCCATATACTAACTCAATCCATATATAGTATGGTAACAAGTTGTAATCTATATTCAATGCAAAGTAGGTCGGGTTTGACCAAGTTGGTGAGTTGGGTTGGATTTAATATGGGTTTTTGTGTTGCCTTAACTAGTATCAAGTGAAAAGTTAAATCCAGTATTTTTTAAATAGCAAGACTTCTAACCTCTAAAACAAAAAACTAAATCCAATATTAATTTGGTCTACAAATCAAAATCTTGGCCTCTTGTTCGTAACTCAATGTTTTACCGCTCAATTATCATTTGGACCATTAAACAAAAATAAATCCAATGTATCAATATGAAATAAAACAATCAATCAATATTTTGGAAACAAATCAATGTAACTGTTTAAACAAATTTAAGGTGTAAAATTTCACACTATGTTAGTGTTTGAATCTCAGTAACCTCGATTGAATTCTCATTTTGGTGCTTGTGCAAAACGAAAAATCAATTCTCATTCAATTTTCTTTTGAAACCTCAATATGGAATCACTTACATAACTTTTTTAGTTTATCAAGTCCAAAAAAGTTTAATCAATCTAATTACTATCAACTAACCCCACCCATCTTTTACTTTTAAATGTGGTACAAAATTATCATATTCTTTTGTTTTCCTTGATTTTCAATATTCCAATGGTAAAAATACATTCAGTCATTAGCTAATCAACCGAGCCTTTTCTCTTCATCATATTAAAAAGAATCAATATTTCCTTTCTAGCACAACATTTATGTTGAGATTAGTGCTACAATATTTCGCCGTTTGGAGTTGGAGAGTATTGTGATATGTGATACAAAATCACATTTAGGAATTAAATATAATAAAAAGAAAACAAATACTTGGACTTGCTCAAAATAATATTGCATACATGGCTATGCATATCATAATAAAAAAGAATATTTTACTCATTTAAATTAGATGCAACAATTTATTTGTTGTCATATAAATGAGGATTTGAGCCCGAGCAATTTTTTGTTATATATAGACTTATATATGGGTCATTATAAGTTGTGTAAAAAAAAGATTGTTTTTCTAGTGTTTTGGAATTGATATTTCACTTCAATTTTAAGGTTTTCTATTATAATTATTTTGCTGAATTTAATAAAGGTTGTTTAGACTTTAGAAATAATTTTGGTTTTTGATTTTTTTACTTCCAATCTCTTCTCAAATTTAATTATGTATGATTTTTGAGAAAATCATAACAATTGGTATCAGAGCCTACTGCATGATTTTTTTTAAAGATAGTTTGGTTATGAAGAAGATAAGTGTTGGAAAACTCAATGGATGAAATTGAGGATTATGAAATGCGAAGATGAAGGATTTTTTTATACCTTGATGATCTTCATCAATCATTGGGTACCAAAGGAGACAAACCTAATAATGTATTTGGAGCAAAATTAAAAACTTTGGATAGGAAGGCTGTGGCGGCTATTCAGTGTTTTTTGAAGAATAGGTATTTCATATTGTTCCTAATGAAACATCTACTTTAGAATTTGGAAAAAATTGAAAAGAATCTACGTAAAGAACTCTGCAACAAACAAGGCTCTTCTAATAAGAAGATTTGTAAATCTGAAACTTAAGAAAGATGGATCGGTTGGAGAGCATCTTAACGATTTTCAAACAATTGTGAATTAATTGATGATCGTAAATTACAAGGTGAATGATGAGACACAAATTTTAATGTCGATGAGTTTATTGCCTGAGAGTTGGGAAACGCTTGTAGTGGCATTGAACAACTTAAATTCGAATGAAGTTGTTTCAATGGTTCGATGATTAGTAGCATGCTTAATGAGGAGATGAGACGTAGACGATGAACCTAATGAACAAAAAGATAATGAGGAAAGGAAAAATGAAAATCTGATTAAATGGTCCATCTTGGAATGAGGGGTAACCGTCAAATATGAAAAGATGATCAAACATATCGAATACGGAAATAGATTTCATCGGTTATTGCTATGAAAATCATGATAATCGGTTGAAATTTTGCAACGAGCTTAAAAAGGATAAAGAAATGATGAAAGCATTAGAGAAATGTAAAGACAAGTTCGAGGAAGACAATGATGATGAGTTGAATTTTGGTATCAGTAATGACATTCTTAGTATTGACGAAAGAAAAAGAGACAAGTGGGTGCGAGACGAGTGGATGCTTGATTCAGCCTCATATTTTCATATATACAATCAAAAGAGAGCATTCATTGGCTATAAGGAGCAAGAAAGTAGGGTGGAGTCCACTAATGGTGGAGATGTCGAGGTGAGGGATATAGGTTCAGTTTTGCTAAAGATGTACGACGAAAGGACGGTGAAACTCTCGGGAGTTGGGCATGCCACATAAATTTTAAAAAAAAATCTTGTTCCAATGGAACGGATGGAAGGAAGATGCTGCAATTTTCAACTCGATATGGAGTCACTAGGGTTGAATGGGTAATAGGGAGATGCTGGACGTAAACAAGGGAAATAATAATATTTACAAATTGCTTGGGAAAATGGTAGAGAATGAATTTTTTTTTCAAAATGGTGTTGGAGAGGAAAATTTGTGTGAATCAATGTGAAGTGAGCAGTGGAAAGCCACAAAGACCGCATGAAGACCTTTGTTGGACTACAAATAGTTTTGGATTATTGACGATATGTATGTTAATTGGAGGGTATTCAAATTTAGGTGGTTTGGAGGTTGGTAAAGTTTTTTTTGGGGATGAAGACATTTGTTTCCATTGTTATGTTGGAGATTGTTTGAGTTTGAAATTGTAGGTGCGGTTTGGATGACATTTACGAAAATATAGTATGAGGTTGGAGATTGTCGGGATTGATGCCATAATATTTCGTTGTTTGTAGCTGGAGAGTGTTGTGATTTGTGATACAAAATCACATTTATAACAAATAAATAAAATAAAAGGAAAACAATTACTTGACTTGCTCAAAATAATATTTTGCATATATGGATATGCATAACATAATAAATGAAAAGATTTTACTCTTTTAAATTAGGTACAATAATTTATTTCTTGCCATATAAATAAAGATTTGAGCACCAAGTAATATTTTGTCACATATAAATTTGTATATGGGTCATTGTAAGGTATTAAAAAAAGTTATTTTTCTATGGTTTTGAAGATTGAGATTGCTTTTCAATTTTAAGGTTTTTTCTTGTAATTATATTAGTGAATTTAATAAAGGTTGTTTGGATGAATTTTTTGTTTTTGTTTTTTTTATACTTTTTGTCTCTTCTCAAATCTAATTGTGTAGGGTCCTTGGGAAAATTCTAATAATTGGCAAAGCCGACCACATAAAAAGAGTTTGGTTATGGAGAAGATAAGTATTGAAATACTCATTGAAAAAAATTGAGGTTTATGAAAGACGAAGATTTTTTTTATATCTCATATTCACCAATCATTGGGAACAAATTGAAGAAACCTAGTAATGTATTTGTAGCAAAGTGAAAAATATTGGATAGAAATATTGTGGCGGCTATTCAGTAGTTTTGGAGAATATGTGTTTCATATTATTGCTAATAATGAAACATTTACTTTTGAAATTTGAAAGAAAGTGAAAAGAATCTATGTAAAGAACTTTGCAACAAACAATGCTCTTCTAATGAGAAGATTGATAAATCTAAAAGTTAAGAAAAATGGATCGGTTGGAGAACATCTTAGTGATTTTCAAGCAAATGTGAATTAATTGACGACCGTAAATTATAAGGTGGATGATGAGATACAAGCTTTCATGTTGATGAGTTCATTGCCTGAGAATTAGGAAACACTTGTGGTGGCATCGAACAACTTAGATTCGGATGGAGTTGTTTCAATGGTCTGGTGGTTAGTAGCATGCTTAATGAGGAGATGAGACGCAGACAGTGAACCTAATGGAATAAAAGGATAAAGAGAAAAGGGTACGTGAAAATCCGATTGAAGAGTCCATCCAGGAAGGAGGGGTAACCGCCAAATATGAAAAGACGATCAAACAGATCGAATACGGAAATAAATTTAATCGTTTATTACTGTGAAAAACCCGGTCATCAATTGAAATTTTGCTACAAGCTTAAAAAGGTTAAAGAAATTATGAAAGCATTAGAGAAATATAAAGACAAGCTCGAGGAAGGCAACGACGATGAAGTAAAATTTGGTATTAGTAATAATATTCTCTGTACCGATGGAAGAAAAAGAGATGAGTGAAGTGTTTGATTCAGCTGCATGTTCTCATACATACAATCAACAGGAAGCATTCATTGCCTACACGAAGCAAGAAAGCAAGGTGGAATCCGCTAACGGTGGAGATGTCGAGGTGAAAGGTATACGTTCGGCTATGCTAAAGATGTACGACGGAAGGGTAGTGAAACTCACAGGAGTTAGGCATTGCCCTATAAATAAATAAAAAATCTTATTCTAGTGGGACGGTTGGGAGGAAGATGCTGCAATTTTTCAACTCGATGCGGAGTCAATAGAGTTTGAAAAAGTAATAGGGAGATGCTGAGCGCAAATAAAGGAAACAACGATGTTTGTAAATTGCTTGGAAAAACGATAGAGAATGAAGAAATTTCTCAAAATGGTGTTGGAGAGGAATATTTGTTAGAATCAAGGTGGAATCGGCAATGGAAAGCCACAAAGATCACATGGAGACCTTTGCGGTGTTACAAATTGTTTTGAGTTATTGATGATATGCATATTCAATTGGAGGGTATTCATATTCGAGTGGTTTGGTGGTCAGTAATGTTTTCTTCTGGGATGAAGACATTTGTTTCCATTGTTATGTTGGAGATTGTTTGAGTTTGAAATTGTAGGTGGGGTTTGGATGACATTTACGAAAATATAGCATCAAGTTGGAGATTGTTAGGATTGGTGCTACAATATTTCGTTGTTTGTAGTTGGAGAGTGTTGTGATTTGTAATACAAAATCATATTTATAAGAAAATAAATATAATAAAATGGAAACAAATACTTGACTTGCTCAAAATAATATTTTGCATATATGGATATGTATATCATAATAAAAGAGAAGATTTTACCTTTTTAAATTTGATGCAACAATTTATTTGTTGCTATATAAATGAGGATTTAAACATCAAGTAATCTCTTGCTATATTAAACTTGTATATTGTGAGAAAAAAAGTTATTTTTCTACGGTTTTGGGATTGAGATTTTTTTTTTCAATTTTAAGGCGTTTTCTTATATATATTTTTGATGAATTTAATAAATATTATTTGGAGGAATTTCTTTGTCTTTTGTAATCTTCACTTTTTGTCTCTTCTCCTTGAACCAGCACAGGATTAACTTTGCAAAAAAATTAAATTGAAGAACAACAAGTTTTTTTAGGCTGGAAGATAATGCTAATTATAATTAGCATGTTGTATAATGTAAAACTATATATAATGCTAGTTATAACTAGCATTCCGTATAGTACAAAAATTGAATATAATGTTAATTATAACCAGCATTTGTCCTTTAGTCCAACGATAAAACTTGCTCAAGCTCTTTTAAGGCTATGTGCTTTGAATCTTTCTTAAATTATACTTTTTCACTCAACGAGTATTCATTAGATTATGATGCATTCCTACTTTCCAGGGCAACTGATTGTCGCATCATTATTAAGCCGAAATATCAGATTACACTTGCTCTTAAGGGATCCTACTAAAGCAGAATACCTATTCGGTATGCAAGACGAAGACAAATTAAGGGTATTTATTTCACTGGTTTTTCTTTTACTCGTACTTGCCTCAATGAAGACAGAATAGTTCAGGTTGAATTAATATGCGAGATGTAATATATAAACTTACAGATATGGAAAGGAGATACAAGAAATCCCAAAGATATTGATCCAGCAATGTTTGAGGTGTGTTCTTTTGCCTTCTTGATTTTCATTCAATCATCAAGTGTTGTGGATTAGAAGTTTGTGCAGTCATACATTTTTCTGTAACTGCTTTATTAAATCAAGTTATAGGACTATAGTTTAACAGGGGGTCACACATGTGATTTGCTGCACGGGGACTACAGCATTTCCTTCAAAACGATGGGGAGGAGACAATACACCTGAAAAAGTAGGTGAGAACTCTTCTATGGACCCTTCCTTTATTTACAGTAACATAACATCCACTCTTCAATCCATTTTGTCTGTGTTTTTGCTTCATTCTATAATTTCTATTAAAGCATATACAGTAAGAAAACTGCTGATGGAAGAATTTATATATCTCTAAAAGCTGTGTCATTTTTTTACAAAGATTGGGAAGGAATAAGGAATCTTGTATCGGCCTTGCCTCGTACACTGAAAAGATTTGTTCTTGTTTCCTCGGTAGGCGTCACAAAATTTGATGAACTGCCATGGAGGTACTTAGCCCACTTTTATGGTGTAATGATTCACTATACATCAAAGAGACCTAAATATATTTTTTTTCAATTACCATGCGAGCTCTTAGCTTAAAATTTTAGAAGTTAATACGTCTTCACTTGAGAATCATGTTTTCAGAATCTACGTAGCCATTCTAAAATCAAGTTTTCAAATCCCAAGACATAATTAAACTAGATTATAGCACCTACAAGTTACATATTTACATGCACAAAGACACAGAAACATAAACAGTACATGTATGCACACACACGTGTGTGTATTTATATTTATGATGGATTATTAAATGTTCCATCTCTAAATTCTTTTTTTGCAAGTTATTTCCGAAATAAAATATATTTTCGTCGGCATGGTCTATGCGCTAGACAGACCTACTTCATGAAACAAAAAAGTGATTCCTTTAAGATCCTAAGCTAATATGAACCGTCAAAAATATTCGTTTAGCCAGTTGATTTGAAACTTAATTTTGAAAGGTTTGGAAATGATTCTATTTTTTTGTAAAGATAAACTCATCAACGAGTACTAACATATCTACAAAAATATACTTTGTTCAGTTTTGTTTTCCTTTCTTTCTTCTTCTTTTCTTTTCTTTTTCTTTTTTTTCTTTTTTTTTTTTGCATGAAAAGATGAAGTGAGATTTCTACGATGGATCTAAAGCCCACCCATAACCTATATATATTAGCACGGATCCGCTACATTCCTTGTACTCATAATTTAATTATATGAAACCAAACTTTGAAAATGTATTCTTATATTATTAACTATTAAGAGTCTAGAAGGATTATGTTGGCAAAATATTCAAAAATGAATTTTACGTTGAGGGTTAAATTCAATGGATGATATTTTCTGGATATTTTGATCATACTACAGTACTCACAACGATCTCAATGTGTAGATGATATTTGCAATACGGGTTAATCAAAAGTTTGTTTTCATATCAAGTTTTATACGAGCATATCAAGCAGTAGGGATACAAAAACTAGTAGTTATCCCGAGAAATCAAGTTGTTCACTTTTTTTTTCATTTCCAGCAGTAAATACAAAAGCCAGTAATGTACTCATGTAATCAAGTTCTGCTTTTCCTCCAAGCAGGAAATCTTCAGACGAGTGCGGTGTTTCCCTACCTATTTTCTTGTTAACCTAGGAATGTGCATACACAACCACTTGAAAACTTGTTAAAAAAGATAACGCTGTTGGAGATGGTTTATCTTGAAAACATATTAAAATGTAGTGTAGGACGTAGCATAAGTTTGGCTGATTCCTTCCCTATTAACGCAGCCCGCGATAGAATGTAGTGTAAGAATGTGTGCAAGCTTGCTTATTATTGCAGTTTTTTTTTTTTTGAATTCAGTTTTCCTTTTACCTCATTTAAAGGATCACATCAATGTTCTAAATTATTTTGGATGCAGTATAATGAATCTGTTTGGTGTTTTAAAATATAAGAAGATGGGAGAAGATTTTGTTCGCAATTCTGGCCTGCCCTACACCATCATCAGGTTCATATTATCCAACTGAAAATATAAGGATATGTTTTCTCTTTGTCCATGCATTCATAATCATCTTTGGCTCTATGAATGTGAATCATGTGATGTTTTATTAGTCTTTTTAAACCAAGAATTAATTGCATACTTTTTTTTTGTCAGGCCTGGAAGATTAACTGATGGGCCTTACACATCTTATGATCTAAACACTTTGCTACAAGCAACTGCTGGTGAAAGACGTGCTGTAGTTATAGGTCAAGGTTTGTCATTTACTCCTTAAGTATTCTCTGTTTTTTGTCCCTAAAAAAAGAGGAAAATGTCTGGAAAATACATAACAACTCTGGTTACCTACCTGCAAACTGGTTACACATGATTATGGTATTCAATATGGTTTAGTTCCTGTAGCATTTAGGTCCTATCTTTCCATTAATCAAAATATGTGAAAATTTCAGGCATAGGGTTATAGTTGTTCGCCGCTGTTTTATTCAAATTATTTGAATTCTTTACCAGGAGATAAACTCGTGGGGGAGGTTAGCAGGCTTGTAGTGGCAGAAGCGTGTATACAGGCTTTGGACATAGAGTTTACTGAAGGGCAAATTTATGAAATCAACTCAGTAGAGGTAGTTCTCAAACTTGTACATAATTATGGGGTCCTCTTTACTCTTTTTCCTTCTTGATGTCAGATTATTGAAATAAGGAAACTGGATTTTTGTAGGGAGAAGGACCCGGAAGTGATATTGAAAAATGGAAAAAACTTTTCAAAGCTGCTGCTGCTAATTAGTGCATCGTTCCAGTCTCCCTTGCACTGAATTTTTATACATTTGTAAAGCCGTTTATAGCATACAAATAGCTCAATCCCATTGATACATACGTTTTGTGCTACCTTATGATAACTGTAAAAACCTTTTGGCGATTTTATAATGACATTTACTGACATAGCTTCACAAGATACTGACGAAATATAGTTACAGTTTTAGGAGCTTATTTTTGAATTTATCACTGATTTTTCGTTGCCAAAAAGTGATTAACTGCTCAAACTGAAAATATGACCAAAGAAAGGCAATGTAGTGATAACGAAAACAATATGAAAGAATCAAAAAACAATTGAACTAAATAACAGGTAACAATTGCGTAACGCGCTGCCTCAAAACCTATATAAATAAAATTATGAAATCCATCCATCTATATACACATTTTTCTTATGATATATATAAAAAAAGAATAAATACATTTCTACAGGCCTAAATATACAAGAACAGATACTTATCTATCAGATGAATGTGAATGTGAAGCAGCAAGAAGAGCGGTGCCTATTCCTGACCCATCTTCATACACTTTCAGTATGACCATTTTTGAGACTTCATCTCCTAGTATCTCTCCAACTGCTTCATTTAAATACTCTCTAAAAAAAGAATAATTCATGTACATACCACCTTCGATTGCGACAACTGTTCTTTGCAACTTCCCTTTTGTTGGTACGGTTCCAATTCCTCCACTTCCATCTCTTCTGATCTTCTTTAATATTCCAACTATTCCTGCTGCAGCTAATCGAGCAGCTCTTCGTGTGACTATATCACACACTCGCACAACTACTTTTCGAGCATTTACTGACACTTCTGGCATCTGGAAGCATTTAAATATGGAGTTAATAGGACTAACCTTTTTATATATGCAATCATGAGATTACACCAAAGTTACCTGCAGATTTTCTTTCAGTACACGACTGACTTCTACAAGGTCAGCAGAGTCATCTTCATGCATGGTAGCCATCATAGGAGTCCTGCATCAATAGAATTATATTGCATTTTAAAAAAAGAATAAGAGAGAATACAAATAAGTCATGTAGACAAGACATTAATAGATCCAAATTGACACCTTAACGAAAAAGGTGTAGCTAAACAGGCAGCAACATCATCACCAAAAACATCAGATTCCTGAGCCATTCTTTGAAGCACCCTTCTTGCAATTTCACCCAAGTACATTCCTGATATCATTTTCTCAAAACCCTATACCATGAGCAATTCCAAGAATATTTGTTATTGACCAGAGTGAAATATCTATATACAACCCAAAAACTTGTAATAATATTTACCTGCTCATAAGGATTAGGACTATCTTCGTCTAATGCAACATCATATGAAGTTCGTGGCAAATGTGCTGACCAAAAATTTCCCCATTCCATATTTATAACCTAATTAACAAAAAAAGAAAAGAAGAGTTGAATCTCTAAGTGATAAGGATATATTTGACAATCTGAACAAAGATAAAACAGAAAATATAAAAATTACCATTCTGTCTGAATTTGTATGATGTCCTTGGCACTTAATTATTGCATCAGTCTGCTCCACATAACATGCATTTGTGCCTGTTCCAAAAACGACTGCAGCAACAGTATCCTCATCATGATAATGACCAAGTGCCAGAGTTCCAACAGTATCATTAACCTGCTTGTATGGATCAATATGCAAACAATTGTATCGGAGGGTCACCAAGGTAGGATAAGGTCATGAATTTAACATATAGGCTAGATCATATGTAAAGCATGTATACCAATTCCATAACCGGAAACGTTCATGGTTTCAAACAGCAAAACTTGCTTTTGATTTAGGATTTTGAAAATATAACAGAACATATGCACTATAGTAATTTCAGTATAAGAAAAAGGTTGATATTATCCGAGCTAACTAAAATTAGGTCGATACATCGAATCATAAAGCATACTGGTCAATGCTTTAAGATCAAAATCGTTTGTGAAAATAAATCACTGTAGTCTGTGCAGGCAATTGTTGCTTCTTGTAAGAAAAAGCAATTACATTACTTATTTTTGAAGACTAACACTAACCACCAAAAAGGCGGTATAAGTTTATAGTGAAACATCTAGTACAGTCAAAGCATACCAATGCTGCTACTTGCATATCTAGTCCCTTTTTAGCCATGGCATCTTCCAAGGACCGACCAACATCTTTCCCAATCTATCAGAAGAAGAAAAATATAAGATATAATGCATAATTTGCAGTACAAATTATTAAAAGGTTAAAAGATTGGTTGCACATGTCTAAAAACAAAAGTGGTTCGCATAAGAAGATAGAACTTGAAATCAATAATTCAATAAACAAATACGTTTGAAACATTGCAACATTTCTTAATGAAGCTTAATACATCGAATAGATACTGTGGCATATGCAGCATGCCTGTCTTTTTCAGCAGGCATAATACACAAGAAGATATAGCTTTGTGTAGGGGAAAAAAACACACTTTTCCTGATAAGAACTAGAAGGCAGTTATCCTTTATTTCCAAATATAAGCAAGTGGAATACGAATTATCGCAGATACCAACTTAGCGAACATGAACATAACCTGAAAATTCAGTGCCATCAACTTCTACGAGGTAAACACTCCATAATTGACATTTTGCACAGTGGCATAGGGAAATGGGTATGTTTTACCATAACATGCATAATGTACTAAAATACAACTATCAGCATTAAGTTTAGAACTGTTTAGGAAGATAGCAAGTTTCAGAATCTTAATTTGAATATAAATGCCAGATCTTAGGAAAGGACCACCCATGGAGGTTGGAAAGTCAAGGAAATAATGAAAAGAGTACAAGGAAGACCTGTTGACTCAATGACAAGGGAAGATGAGCAAACAAGTTTACTACCACTATCACATCAGAAGTTTGTTCAAATATTTATTTCAAATTTATCTACAATAATACTACAAACAATATTGCACTATCATTTTTATCATTCATCAAAATTGATGTTATATGCTATATGTTCAAGCTAGGATTATTAAGTAACAGGTAATCCAAGTGCAGCCATCTGCTAGGATCATCAAGTAATAGGATTATTAAGTAATTCTAGTGCAGCCATCTACATGCTAATTTATTCTGTTCAAGAAATATAAATAAAACTCACAGTATCTTCAATCGCATATCCTTTTGTCCACTTGACTAGTTCCCCAGAAGAAACAGACAATTGTTTAACAGGAAAAGAAAACGTGAACCCAATATCTCTACTTCTATCTGGTACTTGTTCAAAATCATCCGGTTCTTTATCAACAAATTGTTTTAGTGCCCCTGCAATAAAATCAAATAGATCCTGCACGAAAATAGAAAATGGAAGAAAACAAACATTAGAAATCAACTATAGAATAAGATCAAAATAAGCAGACAGAAAATCAACCTCACTGGTTCTGGTCATTAGACTTTGTGGAATTAGTTGCCTTTCAACGTCGTGTCTTATATTCATAGACCTTTCACCGACCAACTTAACCCGCAATACTCGAAAGTAAGTACCACCAAGATCAAGAGCATAATAAAAACCTTTCTCCATCCTATCAAATAATATATCAATAACAAATTAGTAGATTCCAAATAGAATTGATGTACAAGTTGTCACAATATACTTGTCTGGTTGTGGCAACCAAGCCACATATGAACTTGCATACACAAAATAAAAAGACAACAAATCATGAACATATAAATTGCTTATGGCAGCCATTCCCAAGTTTTAATTAACTTAAAGATCAATTTGGCCCTAGTAAGCATGGTTTCCTTCAAGTAGTAGAAAACGTAACAATACACAAATTCAAGTTCCAGAGGCCGTATATTCTTCATGTATAAATCTTAAAAAATAAGACATCCTGAAAGGCATATTCATTTGAAACATATATTGCATATATGAATGAGTTTAACCATTTGCTGTAATTATCAAAGGTAGATATCTCCTAAGGGCATCTCCAATAGCTTCAGCCTTGAATATTCACGGCACTGAATATTCAGGGCTGAAGTGGGGTGAGAAGCCCAATGGTCAGGCGCCCATTTAATGGCCACCTGACATTAAATATTAATTAAATATTGCGTGCGTGTAAATTGTATGATGTTGAGCATTCATTTAATGGACGCCTAAGACAGAACGCTCATTAAATGAGCATCCAGTTCCACTTCTGTTTCCTGAAGAGGAATCAGAACATTCAGCTGAATATTCACTATTGGGGGGATCCTCCTGAATTATTCAGGCTGAATATTCGCTATTGAAGATACTCTAATTCATATTTTACTAAATGAGCTTATGTGCGACATCCACGATAGATTGGACTAGAACATCTACCTAAAATGCTGAATGTAGGCAACACAGGGCATAAGAACCTTGAGAAACTGGTAGAGCTTAATAATTAGTACTTAAACTTTATTCGAGGCTTTTATCATTTGAAACTTGTCATGGTACATATTTTAAGGTATCACTTGCTTCCACAACTTTTACTTTCTTACTTTCTTCTTTTGGAAATTAAGTACTTTAAAATTTTAAGGATCAAATGGGTTTCTTATGATATGGAATTCATGCTGAAAATACAACATGCTAATAATAAAAATAATCCTCGATTTTTATGGGTACAACACTGAAGTGAAGACACCTAAAAAGCACTGTGAACAACTAATTCTTTTCTAGCAAATAATTCACTGCTATGTAATATGTACATGACACCATAATTTTCTCTGCAGGAGAAAACACTTTTAAGTAGGAAAAGGTCTTGCTGCATATTTGACACGGGTTATAATTTAATTTTAACTTTAGCCACTGCACAGGTTTGCATTCACAATTTAGTATGCTGATGAGAACAAGGGAAACAGACAAATTTCTATCATTAGACAAACACGTACAACATAATCAAAAGAATATATTTCAACATAAACAGCTCATTTGACACTAAAGAATATATTTCTACATAAACAGCTCATTTGACACTAAAGAATGATAATCATTTAAAGATGTTTTTTTTATGCACCAAAAAAGAGAAGTAAGCACATACAATAACACACTAGCAGACGAACTCAACAAAAACATAGGACAATTAATAGCCTGATAACAAAGGACAAGGACAGGCAAGAACAGATACAACCCAAACAACTGCACATTTAGAAATATAACAATAAGTTTATAATATTAGTGCACACATCTTTAATTCATTAATCTACAACAACAATCAAGATTCCAAAAAAGACAGCACAAAAGAAGTATTGGCACTAGAAAATGCACATGATAGTCAATGTATTAACGACTAGTGACCCACATTTGTATTGACATCCTTATGGATTAATGACAGCAATTAAAACCCTGACAAAAACACAGCACACACAGTTGAAGCATTTTCACTGACAGAATGAGGGGAAAAAGAGATCTAGCACATTTTCAATTTCACCTTAAATATCCCCAACAACAATAATCAATTCCAGATTCTCATTCATTCAGTTGTAAAAAAGCCCACTGATACACTAAATTAGCAAAAGAACCACATTAACAAACATGAATCCCATGGTAATTCTGCTGAACGTGATAGTAAAAGAAACACACACATCTACACTTAACCTTTCGATTCAGTTTATATGAACTATAATTCTTACTGGACAACCCAAATTCAACTTAAATAACTAACATTTAATAACATATTTCACGGTATATGAACACAAATATCAAATCACGAATTTCACATGGCATAGATTGCCAAGTTTCATTCTAAACTGGTGTCCATTGTCATCAACGTTTTAGTATGATATATCAAATATATCACACGTCACCAATACACAGATCAAGTCATAGCCACATGTCAAATCAATGAACTAACTATAACAAATATCATACACCTATTCCAAACAAGAAAATTAAAGCAAAAACACACATTTTTATCATACAGACTGCTCATGTGAAACTATCTACATATTTATATTATACGCTAACCACATCTAGTCTTCCTAACTTACGGATATAATAATTCCAGAAACATACACACTCTCATAAAAGTGTAACAAAAAATAAGAAATACGAGTTAATTTTTTCTGTAAAAAAATAAACATAAAATAAACACTAAAACTTACCCGGTAGGCAATCGATCGACAAAAGTGAGGAGCATCTTAAGCTTACTGCCGCCGTCAGAAGCAAGCCCGGCATGCATCTCGACTGCCATTGCATCCACAACATGCTTCAATCTGGAAACCGAAGTTTCGCAACTCTCCTCGAAATCGTTCAAAATTTCAACAACTCTTAACCACTTTTGACGATTCTTTAACCTTTTTGCAACGAGGACTGTTGCTACTGCACATGAGATTAAGGAAAAGGTTAAGGATAGGGTTAGATTTTCCTTGAACATGACGAGAATTAGGGTTTTGGGAACATGTGGAAAGAGAAAGTGATAGCAGAGGTTTTTTTGAAGAGAAATAAAGAGAGGAAGAAGAAGAGTTATTTATTTATGCGGCTTTTGCAGTTTGGTGCGGGATAAATTGTAAATTGTACATGAGAAAAGAAACGGCCAGCTTAATGCTTATTTATTTTATGTAACGTTCTTGCGCCATAATTTCAAAATGTTGTTAAGACTGCTCTTGTCGTTAAACTCAAAACGGAAAAGGAATTAACTTCTGACTTTATTATGCTGACTGGACTTCTACTTGAGGTAGAGTAACTAAAGGCCACCTGTACGTATGTTACTCTGATTCTCTCTCTTTCTTTCTTTTCTCCTCTCGGAAACAAATTCTGTAGGTTATTTTATAATAAATTAATTGATGGAGGATCAACGGCTGAATTTAAATAAATTAATTGATGGAGGATCAACGGCTGAATTTACGATCTTAATTCTCCCCCTATTATGTACGTTTATTTTTGTTACTTGAATTGATTAATTAATGGACAGGGAAGCCGTTATAGTCGAGACCTTAATTCTCTCATTAGGGGCCGGTTCAAACATATTTAATGTCCTATTTCAATAACAGAAAAGTTTTTGTTGTCTCGTTACTTGATAAACAACGTACAAAATAAAATGCAAATTTTATAATAAAATCTAACATCGATTACAAAATACAAGTTTATTAAATCATTTAGATAACATATCAATAGATATAAACGTAGGTCTGCCAATAGATACCCGAAAAATTCGAAATCCGTCCGGATCTGTATCCGAAAAAACGAATATTATCCGATATCCGATATCCGAAAAGCGGATGCGGATATCCGATATCCGAAAAGAAAATCGGTTGCAGATGCAGATATGGGCATATCCGTATCCGAAAAACATTCGGCCGATCCGAAATTTTATGTGTGTTGTCATTTTGTCATTATGTATATTGCTATTTTATCATTTGAATTGATGTAATATCGTGTAAACTTGTTTGATATTATGTGTGTTGCCATTTTGTCATTTGAAAAACTGATTAATATTGTAGTGTGTGTATTGTCATTTGAGAAAGTGATTGTTTTAGTTCAAAAATATTAGTATAATAAAAATCTTATTCAATTTCGGATGCGAATATTTCAGATATTTTCGAATATCTGGAAATATCTACTTTTTATTTTCGGATGCAGATATTTTTGGATATCCGAAAAATATCTGCGGATGCGGATACGGATGTTAATTCTCAGATATCCGCGGATATCGGATGCGGATACGGCCATATCTGCATCCGTTTGCATCCGTTGACAGCCCTATATAAACGGGAGCAACTTCTTTTTGCATTTTTATAAGCAAACTCATCTCTCTTCATAATTAAGCATAATTAAATACTCATTTTCAATTGAATCATAACCAGTCAACTTAATTTCTCTTACGACATAGTAGCTGCGCAGTTAATTCCCCGCTATAACCCTAATATATTTCATAGCGGATTTCTACCGCTACGGTTTTTCCATATCGCCCCAAATATAGCCTTTCCGCTCCACGCTATTTCCGGTATATCACGTTATTCCCGCTATATTCCGCTATTTCTGCTATATCTTCTTTAAAAGAAATGAATTGAAAAATGACATTTATACATTATAAAAATTATGAAATTAATTTATTTAATTGAATTTTTAATATATTTTCAAAAATAAAAGTACTTTTATATTCTATTAAATTCAATTATGTTATATAACAATTTTACGTTTATTTGCAGTATATACGCACATGTTTTTATTTAATATTTTTATGTATTAATTATAATTCAATCGAATGTTAATTTTTCATTTAGTTACCATTTATATATTTGTAAAAACATTAAGTACGAGTTTTATATGCTATTTTAGAGTCACCCCCTATATACCGCTATATTCTTGCTGTATCTCCGCTATAACTTTTTGCATATCCGTCGCATTGAATCTGCCGAGCGCTTTAACTGCACAACATAGTAGTCCAAATATACGTTTTTATCTATTTCAGTTTTGTAAAGCTTCTTTCTGTTGAAGCAACCATAACATGAATAGTCAATAAAATTCGATAAGCAATCCAAATATTGAGACCGCATCTCGATAAGACCTTAAGAAATTAAGAATACTAATTGATGTGGCTACCTCCGATGGTAGAATTCCTTTTAATTGTCAAAGCTCATAGAACAACTCCTTACCATAAATATCTCGGTCTTCATCATATGTCAAAAAACCTTATAAGTTCATGCAATAGTCCTTCAATTCCTCATCATTAACAATTTTGAATTTCCAATTTAACAGAAAGCTAAAAATTCCTCCATAATGTTTAAATTTGTCAAACCGGTCTCTAATTGAAGTTAAAGTTTGATCCATTATATGTAGCAAATAACTAACTCTAAAATAAAAATTTCTCCGGGTGATTATCATCTTCCTCTACGATATCTTCATCAAATTGCTTTTTTCTACTTACAATCATCTTTTCAAAAAAATTAGGATCAATGCCAACATCATTTGCAATTTCTTTACCTCCTCCATCATGGTTTAAATCGATCTTCTCTAAGTTTTTTTAAAAATGCCACAAGCTCTTTAGTTTTTGAGATTGCATCTTCAATGCCTATTTCCTCTCGTTGAAGTATTTTACTTACTCGGTTAATCTTGTCCAATACCTTGTAACAAACACACAAGATAATTAGAAACTCAAAAAATTTCAATGCATTTTTCCATAATCCTTTAGCCTTTATCATCACAACGTCATCTTTGGAATTATCTATAATATCAATCAAAGCATCTCTTAGCTCCAATGATTGAAATCTTATTGCTTTAACACTTTCAATATGACTTTTCCAATGAGTTGCATATAATGGTTTCGAAGTCAAACCCTTCACATGAGTTTGAAGTATTTCTCATCAATGAGTTGAACTGGAAAATAAAGTATAAATATTTTGCACATATGCAAAAATGTTTCTACATTTCATACCTGATTTGACCATATCACGTAAATTAAGATTTAGACTCTGACATCCACATGAAATGTAGAAGGCTCTAGGATTTACATTAATTAACCTATGTTTATCTATAGCGAATTTAATAAAAATGCTTAAAACAATAATTATGTGTTTAAAACCAAGTTTAAGATTATCCTATTTAATTTAATAATGTATTTTTCATATTTGAACCATTATCATACCATTGTCCTCTCACATCATTAATGCCCTTGTCCTCTCATATCATTAATATCAAGTTGGATATTATCCAAAATAATTTTAAGTTCTTTAAAAAGGCTAAGTCCGAATGTATCGTCAACGATTATGAATCCAAGAAAATATTCTTCCACCTTGATATAATCAACGTTCACACATCTTATAATAATGGACATTTGCTGCCTATGACTTAAATTCGGAGTGCAACAAGGATAATGGAAAAATACTTTGCTCTTTTTATTTTGGGGCATTTCACCAGAAAGACAAACTTTGCAGTCCAATTAGTTTCTAGGACACACATTCAAAGAAAATACTTTCAAGGCCAAAGTCAGCAGAATAATTACTTTCAAGGACAAAGTCAACAGTCCAATTACTTTCAAGGACATAATTTCATAGGTTTTTAGGCCCTAGAAACTAATTATTTTGCGTTTTGTCCTTGAAAATAATTATTTCAGTTGTGTGTCCTAGAAACTAATTCCACCTGCTAAAGAGGCCCTTGTGGCTAATTTCCACTTTTATTTTTGTAAGCATTATTACTTTGATCTTGCTGGCCAACAAACTTATCAATTCATTTTAAATTTTATGGCTAAGATAATGATTATTTATTTCATTATTTACCACACGTCTAAGATGATCTTCCATAACTGGTTCAAACTTGACCACAAATTCTATAAGTTGACAAAAAAAACTATTATTTTTTTGTAAATCTTCTCGTTTGATCCACGGAACAACAAGTTATTTCTAGAAAAGGTTTTGATATTACCAATTATGCGCATAAGTACTTTTTTCCAATGTTGTCTCTCTTGATCAATTTGAGCTTTCATTGCTTTGTCAATCACTTTCTTTTATTGAAGCCCCATGTGCAAGTCAACCCATTTTATAAGATTTGCATTGTGTGATGGACTACTTTTATGCTCTCTTAGCTTCTTAGATAAATTATTTTAACCGCTACATCCTTCACCGATCAATTATGATACCTTTTGTGTACGCTACGTCCTTCACCGGTCAATTATGATACCTTTTTTGTATACTTAAAAAGCTTACAACAAAAGAAATAAAATTTATCGCATTCATTTGAATACACAAGCAATTTTCTTTTATGCCCTTCTCTATGTAAATAATCGTCAATGCAGTGTCCAGAAGAAAAGTATCTATCATCAATCTTGCTTTTAGGAAATGCATCATTTTCTTTTATAGTCCTAATCGAACCACGTTGAATTAACATTATTCTTTTGGTATCACTAATTATTCGCCACAATCCTGGATCATAATTGATATCAGCATCCTTTTCAAGATCAATTGTACATGCATCATTAACATCTTCATCACTAAAATTACCAATAACATTTTCATTATACTTCTCCTCCATAATTTCTATAGTATGTTGATTATAACTTTCTACTTCAACATTTTTAACTATAGACTCTTTGTTTATAAGCTCCCAATTGGTTTCTTCAATTTGACTTGAAGTTTGAGATTTTCTATTTTGGCTTGAAATAAAGTTGATATTGAGCCAACTAATGATCTTGCTTCATCTTTTCGTTGCTTTTTCTTTCTATTTTGACTTCCAGAATTTTATCTTCGGTTCCTATCTCAAATTAAGCTATAAAACGATATTAATATAACAACTATTAATTCTTCATATTTAATCCTTTGTGTCATCCCTTATTTTTTATTTTTACATTTATCATCAATATTGCATAAAACAACAATTTAAATAATCTCAATAAACTTTCACCAATTTTTTTTCAATAATAATTATTTTAACAATCAAATTATAAGTAGCTAATGAACATGGTTTAAGTAGCATTACATATATTTTTAAGTAGTTATTTGGTGAGAAATTATACATGATTTAATCAAATAGAGACAACATGAAATTGGGGCAAATCAAATTAAGGCTTAAGCTAATTATTTTCAATATCACTGCACTATATAATGTGAAGCACAAATAAAACAACCAAATAAACATTAGATTCAACATTGATAAATTATACTTAAATTAACCATAATTTAGTTATCCAATTATATTCACATCGCAACTTCGTTCAAGGCCATAGGGTTTAGCCTTTTCGTTGGAAAAAATGGGTCGAAGACTCGACACAGGCAGGTAGTATGAGGGGCAGCATAAGCGGAAGCATAGGCGAGTGGCGCAGGCGGGAGTGTAGTGGATGGCTTTTTTTCCTCCATTTTCGGTTACACTAACGAAGAGATAAAAAAAATTCTTTTTCTGTCGCCCCCTTCTCATGTTGCCCAAGGCAATGACCTCAATTGCCTACCATTTGGGCCAGACCTGACTGCAATTTATAGATTAATCTATTGTATCGCTAGTGAAAAAGGAAAAGGAGAATGTATTTAGCGACAAGAGGAGCTTTAATGTAGGTGACTACATCAAAATTTTAATGCATCACAGTTTTGATGCAGCCCACAGAATGTCCTACATATGTACTATAAATTTGCGATGGAGTTTGAAAATCTACCTTACAGTCACTATCTTTGTCCAGCTCTATTATCAGCTGTTGCAACAAATTTGTTTATTGTATTTGTAACAAGTCGTAGAAGAAAATATGTATTAAATAATTAACTAAACAAGCGCTCGAAGATGCTTTGAGCATATTTGTCTTACTGTTAAATAAATTATCGTTTCAATTTAGTGATTGACAATTAAGAGAATCTCCAAGAGAATGTGGATTTAGGGAGTGGAGAAGTATAAAAAAGTTGTAATTCTTTCAAATCATCCAGTAGTTGAATTGAGGATTCCAACTATTTTTTATTTCGAACATCTATAAACACCTTTTAGAAAACCGTTTATAGTACTTAAGATTTTCTAAAAACTTTTTAATCTATAATTGGTTTTTTGAAAGTTGTTTAATCTAGAAATGGTTTACTGAAAGCCGCTTATAGAGTAAGTTTGTAAATAACGTTGAATTGTACAAATTCACCATAGTTGATTCTTATTCTTCTCAAATCGATAACAGCGACCTAGAAATTCGTCTTCTATAATTTTTTAAAAGTTCACTAAAAATCAAAAATATTCTTTAAATGAT
Organism: Allium fistulosum; assembly: GCA_030737815.1. Taxonomy (NCBI): domain Eukaryota; kingdom Viridiplantae; phylum Streptophyta; class Magnoliopsida; order Asparagales; family Amaryllidaceae; genus Allium; species Allium fistulosum. The sequence continues at coordinate 868,097,714 of CM060902.1, forward strand.
TGTGTTGGAGGATCTTACCTTCTCTTCATTCCCTTTAATCTAGTTCCTACTTAATCCTAATTTCTAGGGTTTTGAAAAAAAAACAAAAAAATAGAAAACTTAAACTAAATGGAAGAAGTAAAAGAAGGTGCTTCTAGCTCCGATCAAATTTGAAGGTGGAAAACATCTAGGAAAAACAAGAAAGCTTTTGGGGTAGATGATGGTGGCTATGAAATCGATGTTCCTAGTGTTATTTCACTAACATTCTCATTTGATCCCTCACCTTTCTACGTGAAGGGATACATCACATATTTATGGTCCAAAAGAGCTCACGATACATTTGTTTTTATTGTTATAGTATACCTGTTATTGATTAATTTTTTTGGAAAATACTTATGTTATAATTGTATTTTAATTAGAATTGCGATAAAATGAGATGTCATGTAGCTTTACAACAATGTTTAAACGATGGCAAAAGTTTAAATGTATATCCATAGACTTGAGATCCGATTGTGAAAATATTTGATAGCTTTATGGATATATAACTTAATTATTAAGACAATTGGTGTATTTGTGCTATAGTTGAGCATTAGTGGCATACAACTCATATGTTTTTATTTTAAAATGCTGAGATAGGATTTACACCTTTAGTTTTCTTACAATAATGCCCATTAATTTCTCTCGCTACTAGTTGAGTTTGATATCCTGAAGCTAGAGAAATTCCATTCTCGGATCATCCTCCAGGTCGTGGAGTAGGGGAAGGCTTTACAGAAGTGCATATGAGAAAATGGAGATGCTCCAATCGAAGGAATTATCAGGAACAAGATACCTCAGGTAGCTAGCAATTCAATTTTGGTAGGAAGCAAGAAAGGAATCTTTTAACATAAATAGCATCCAACAATTTGCAAGGCTAAATACTCCTCTTAAGATGAATATAAATGGGCAAAAGAGTGCTGATCTACCCCACGAAGGAGAAAAGAAAATTCCTATGGCGTGGATGCAGTTGTAGTGGAAAGTGAAATATATACTTTTACTCCTATACCTTATTTTCCTCCTCATGAAGTTAAAGGACTAAGATGTGCCAAAATTACGTCTCAAATTGTTAGTGTAGCCAAAGATAAGTGGAAAAATTCCATTGTGTTGTATGGGATGGGCTATAAACCTTGCTATCATTATTTTAAGTCAAACATTGCTATGGTTTGAAAGCCGAAAGGTGAGTTTAAATTTTTTCCAAAGGAGAATGTGTTTTATATTGGGAAGTTTGATATATAAGAGGAGTGGAAAAGTTCTAGCCAATGGGCCCTTACTTTTATGATAAAAGATTGATGATGATGAAAAAATGGTGTTTGGAAATGAAATTGTCTAAAGATTTTCTACAACCCATCCGTATATCGATTAGATTCCCAGACTTAGGCATAAAATTTTGTACCGAGGAAGGGATTGGAAGGATGGCTTCTTTAATTAAGAAACCTATAAAGCTTGATAAAAAATCAAATGGAATGGTGAGAATTGCTTATGCTATATCATTAATTAAAGTGGAATCAATATCATCTTTTCCTAAATCAGTTCCTTTACTTGCTGAAGAGAACGATATTATATAGTAGAGGTACAATATGAGTGAAAGCCGTAAATTTGCTCAAAGTGCAAATGTTTTGGTCATATGGATAAAATATGCAATATGAATATGAAATCGTTTCCCAAATGTAATGTTAATATAACCACTGATACAAATTAAAAGAAGGGGCATTTCACCAGAAGGACAAACTTTGCAGTCCAATTAGTTTCTAGGACACACATTCAAAGAAATTACTTTCAAGGTCAAAGTCTGCAGAATAATCACTTTCAAGGACAAAGTCAGCAGTCCAATTACTTTGAAGGACATAATTTTATAGGTTTTTAGGCCCTAGAAACTAATTATTTTACATTTTGTCATTGAAAGTAATTATTTCAGCTGTGTGTCCTAGAAACTAATTCCACTTACTAAAGAGGCCCTTGTGGCTAATTTCCACTTAAAAGAAAGTTTCTGACACAAATGTGAAATGCTAATTGACAATGAATAGAACACTGATATATTCTGTGATGCAGGAAAAAACAACAATGTTCGGTTTGTGTAAAATAGCAACATGAATTACAGCGGTAATTGATTGAACAATAATTTACATAATGAAATCCCTGCACAATCCGATTTTATATATACCGAAGCAACACGAAATGATCATTCAACTCATTGTTTACGTAACTGAGATAATACTAATGCAAACAAAAAGATTCAAATCACGATTGCACAGAAGCTGCTTATAGTGAAGGAAAATATACAGGAAAAGCAAATGTGGTTGCTGATTCTTCAGTCCAAAACACGGTGTCAGAGAATTCAAGCACTACAATCTCAGAGCAAACTCGAAATTTGTTTCCTGTTGATAGTAACATATAGATGAATAAAGACTAATGAAAACCATTGTTAATGCTAAAATAGAAAATTTAGAGGAATTATCAAAGTCTGCAAAAACCAGAGAAAACGTGGCTTCTACTTTTGTTAGGCTCATAAGATGGTCTAGATCAAAGGAGACCCCATTTGAATTTACATCTACAGTGCTAAATAAAGTAATTGAAAATCTTGCATAGTCAAACTTGGGTACTCAAATCAAAATTAAAGCAAGAAATTTGAAAAAGAGTAAGGATAACACTACCCCTAATAGCTTGGAAAATGGGCTTCTTCTTCTAATAATCAATAAATATCGTTCCTTATATGGAACAAGAGGGGACTGAACGCCCCCAACTAGGAATTCTAATGTTATTGAACGTATCAATAGGCTAAAAGCATCGTTTATTTTTCTTCCAAAGCATAAAATTAAACCTGAAAGTATAAAAGCATTCGTTAAAGGTTTCAATTTGACTAGCAATTTTTATTCAATGCTAAGAATGAAAATAAATGCATAATATTAATGTTTTGAATCCATACATTTGGCGAGTCAATACATTCTTAAGTGATGAGCAATACATTTCTTCACTCATACAAAACAGTGGGGGAATGAGTGTTTTTCACTTGTGTTTATGGCTTATATACTCAAACTCATAAAGTAAGCTTTGGGATCACATCAAGTAAACTGGTAACAACATTGGCATGCCTTAGCTTATAACAAAGGATTTTAATTGTATTCTCTATAATTTAGATAGATCTGGCCCCAACAACAGAATGAAAAATACAGTTGAAGATTTTTATAACACTATGTTGGCCTCAGGTATTCGGGAAATGCATTATATTGGAAATAACTTTACATGAACGGGCGGGAAAGACAACCTAACACATTATGAAATTGACAAAGTATTCTATAATGCTGCTTTTTAGGTACAAATCCCTAATTATCATGCTAAAGTGATGAATCATTCAACCGGAGATCACTATCCTATATAAAACAATCTACATAGCAATGAAAGTTCAGTGAAGAACATTCCATTCAAATATAATAATTTTTGGAGTCAGCTTAATGGATATAAGAATATTGTTTCTAATGCATGGCTATATCGCATAGAAGGTGTCGTCCATAAAATTTATGAATGTTATCTACATATTTTCTAAGGGAGGCAAGCAAAGAAATCGATGCCGAAACTAAGGATTTATGTCGTAGTTCAAGGCTCTGAATGCTAAAGCAAGGGAATAATTAATATCGAAGGCCTACAACTAATAATGGCACTGCACTACTTCCATGTCGTATAACATCTATGTCGCACTTAATCAACGCTGCATAGATTCCATGCCGCTCATCACCAATCTCACTTCTTATTGATGTCGCCTCTTATTCTATGCCGCTTATTACCAATATCGCTTCTTATTGATGCCGCCTCTCATTCTATGCTGCTAATCACCGATGCTACCTATTATCATTGCTGCTTATTATCGATACTGCATTCCATCAAAGGAGGATACTGAATGTTATCCATGCCGCAACTAATTAATGTCGCAATTCATTAATGTAATAGCAAGGGGAGCTGGTTGTCGCATACCAGCGATATACAAAGGCTTATCGCATATCGCCTATTCAGTAGGAATATTGAATAATAATGACATGATATCGATGCCTCATTTCATGAATATCGCATGTTATCGATATCACACAATATCAATGCCATGGGAATGTCAAAGGCCATATAAAGAAAGAGGATTAAAACCATTTGCAAGAGAAAATTCAAGAGGATTTAGCGTGTTTCCTTCATAAATCTTCAAAGGCATTCATGTTGAAGCCATCACCAAAATAGTAATCAAAGTCCCACATCGCTAATAGAAGAAAACCTAACTCCTTCCAACCGCTATAAATAAAGATGAACCCTCTCATGGAAATGGGTCCTTAACCTCTTTTCTACTCTTATCACCTTTTCCAATTAGGATCTTCTCTAAGTTCTATTCATTAAGAGCTCGAGAACAAACTAATGGCATGAAGGCTAATGAGGGAGAAGAGAATATTCAATATTGGCAAACAAGGGCTTGAATAATTTAAAATTTGCATATTGGCACATGTTGTAGCATGTTCACAATTAAATAAAGAAACATGGCTTGAGCATATTGCCTATTGTTATTTTGACTTCCTATTTTATTTTTGAACTCATGAATAGTGTTTTAAAAAATCTTGTGAATTATTATAAAATCAAGGGGTATTATTAGAATTTTTTTGAACATGCCTCCTTGCATACACATCTTGAATGTTGAACCAAATTTTGGTTTAAGATTTTGGTGCTAAAAGGAGGGCTTGAAACTCTGATGTTCAAAAATGACCAAATTACCCTAAAGAGATGCGAATTTCATATTTTGAAAATTTTGTAGTTCGTTCTTTATTAGATTTGAAATTTGGAAACTAATTATTATCAAATATGTGTAGGGGTATAAACTGACAATTGTTAATTCTGCTTCATCTATTCAATACCGGTTAACCCATCTCAGTTATACCCATCCCATAAACCATTCAACATCAATTCCAACTTATTCGCCATCAGCTATTACTTACTCAACATTAATTCAACATGAAAAGATAAGTGTTGAATTCATCTCTAACTCATCAACTATTTGACTTCAAATTCACTATTGCATTATCAGTCTTCTTTGATCAACACCTGCTTATGCGCATCTATCTCGCCCATTCGAATTTATGAATCAATCGACTGCTCTGGATCCAAATGAAGCTGTAATTATGGATCCAAATGATACCTAATTGTAGATCCATATGATGTCAAATTTGTGAGATTAAAATGAAGCGTATAGATAAAAAGGATTAGTATTTATAGGAAGTATCCGATGTTGAGATAACAAAGAAGGTCAAAATCAATTACGCGCTTCAGAGTGATTTTGAGGGGAGATTGATGCCGCTAGGATTATTGATGCTGCATATTAACAATGGCGCTGGGATAGGTAATACCGCTAGTAATTCATGTCGAAGGGAAAATGATGCCGCAGGTCAGGTTGAGGCCCAAGGTCACTTCATACCGCAATAGAGAAACAAATGTCAAAATTCGATATTGAAGAGGTATTGATGTTGCAGTTAAGTGATGGCATAAGGAGTCGATGTTGTGGAGTTATTTGATGTCGCAAGTTATTTGATGTTGCTAAATAATCAATGTCGCAGCTATCTGATGCTATAAATTTGTGATAGTGCAGGCAATTCAGTGCCACAAGATTGATAATGGCGTTGGCAAAAGTTATGTCGCAGGTCGAATTATCTAATGCTGCAACAATTGATGTCGAAGAGATATTTATATCGCAAGTTAGTAATGGCAGTGGTATCTGATGTCGCATGCCGCAAGTCGATGATACCGTCGGGTTGAGTAATGCCGTAGTATTCAATGGCGATGGATTATTACTACCGTAGTATTCAATGCTGCAAGTTAGTCAATGCCGGAGAAAATGATGCCGCAATCAACAAATTTCACAATCTAAACTCAGATCCATATTGAAGTTTAAATCCACATCTAAATTGAAATTTTCATACCAAAAGTTAGACCTTCGTGCTAAAGTGCAAGTTAATGTCAAAGCCCATATTTGTTTCATAAATCATCAGGCTCATGCTAAAATAGAGGACACCAGGTTTAAAGCTTCTTTTCAAATGTTAATGATTTCACCTCAAAGATTTACAAACATCAAGAATTAATTATTTTGCGAATTAAAAGTTTCAAAAAGGTGATTTTTTGAAATAAGCATATTCGATTTCAATTGATTTCAAGAATATTAGATTTTGAGAATTTCCAATTTATTCAAAACCAAAAGATTTTAAGCTTTTTGATTTTGAAGAAATATGATGTTGTAAACCATCAAAGCATCGTCACCATCTATGTTTTTGGCTGTGTCAGTTTCATAATATGTTTTGAGTATGAAAACATTTTGAGCATATCAAATTTCATAAGAAGGGATTTCAAAAAATGAGGAATTTCAAAGAAAATCGATTTCGTAAATCACTTGGTTTCATCATGGATTTCAGTTTAAGGATAATGGATGTATGAGCTTTCAAAAGGTATATATGGATTTAGTTTTCAAAATGGATCTGGAAAGGTAAAAGTTTCTTACATCTAAAATTTTGAAAGTACACCACACATGGGTGTTATATGTATATAAGTGATATTTTAGATTTCGGGGACACAATTTCAGATATATATGATTTCGGAGGAACAAAAGCTTTAAACAAGTTGGTTATATATATATATATATTGATTATAAATATGTGTATAATCTATATATATACATATATTGATTATGAATATGTGTATAAGCTCTAAATAACAGGTTTTTAAATGTACAAGTTTCAGGGGTGTATTAATAAATCTATATCAGTTTCATATATGAATCCAGTTTCAAATATATATGTACAAATGTGGTTTCAAAAGTGCAAGGGTCTCAGACATATATATGTAATTTCTTAAGTATACAATTTCCAAATAATGAACTTTTGGATTTGTGCAAGTTTCGATCTTCCAGAATATTAGAATTCTTAAGCGTAAAAAAGTGTTGTGTATCTTAGTTTTCGAATGTATTAGTTTTGTATATATTTTAGAATATGATATTTATATATGTACCAAGTTTTCAATAATATTAAGCTCGATATTGGCTCTTGAACATAAAATTTCTTATACACATATAAGATTCAAATGTACACAGTTTCAAGCACAACAGTTTTCAAATTTATACGATTTCATATATATATATATATATATATATGAGTGTGGAAACATATGCCAGTTTCACATGTACTACCTTCAAGCATATGTATATTTTGAAATATATAAAAGTTTCAAAAAATTAATCTGGTTTTATATATCTGTTTCTAGACATCAGATCTCTTATATATATATGTGGATTTCAAGTAAATGCATGTGTTTTCATAGATAAAATATATAAGTTCCATAGAAAAGTATTTTGAACTTCAGATATAAGTATATATAGGTTTCACAAAAGTCGATTTAGAGTAAAAATATTTGAATTCTAAGTGTACATCAAATTTTAAAAAAATAGTGCGGTCTCGAATGTAAAAGTTTTAAACATCTGGATTTTGAATAATTTCAAGAATATATATATATATATATGAGATCTCAAATAAAACAAATCTTGAATATATATACTACTAAAACTTTGAATATATATAAGTCTTATATGATCACAAAGTTTTATATGTATATTGATTTGAAAATGTAAAGTTTCGAATACATGTCAGTTTTGAATATATATATAAAATTTCTTATGAATATTGGATTTTGTATATATTAACCTTTGGGTATATAAAGGCTTTGAGGATGCTTACTTTCAGGTTTCATATAATGTGTGGCTCCATATTTATGTAATTTCATTCATATTAGTTTTAAATATATATAATGTTTCATGATGTTGAACGCATAAAGCAGTTCGTTTATTATGAGTTTCGAACCAAAAATATACAATTTAGAGTATGTATGTGGTTTTTAATATATACAAATTCATATATATGCACAAGTTCCAAGTGCATAAGGCTTCTTGCTTGTATGGTTTAAAAATATCAGTTTCATAAATACATTTGGCTTCGAATATACAAGTTTTTAATATACCTCAGTTTTCAAGAGTGGTTTAGCATACTAATTTCATACATAAAGATTTTGAGTACGTCCGACTTTTGTAAGGTATAAGAGTTTTGAAAATATATATGTAAGGCTTCAACAATATAAAGTTTTATATGTAGTGATTTCGAACCTATGAGGGTATATATATTGTCAGCTTTGGAATGTATATATTGTTTCAAATATAAATATGCTTAGGTTTGAAAAGCATGATGATTTTGAAATATATAATTTTGCAAATATTAGTTTCAAAAGATATAATGGTTTTAAACTTATATGGTAGCCCCGAAAATATCAGCTTTTCAAATATAATGATTTAATGTATATATAGTTTTACAAACATATGTCGTTCGAGTTTTTATTAAAAGTTCTAAATATTCAAATTTCAAATGAATTAAAGATTTTGAGGGTATCAATTTTTGAATGCTTACCGTCAGATTTTAAAATACACTATTAACTTCAAATATACATGGTTTTATACATATACAATTTTAGATATAAGTATATATATTAGTTTTGAATGTTATCGTTTTAGTATACATTAATCTAAAATATTATCATGTTAGCATATTGAATTTGAATTAGTTTTAACTATACACGATTTAAAAAGATATTGATTTCGAATGTCATTAGTTTCATAAATATATTGTTTTGTATATACCACTATGCCACAAAGTGAATCAGACAACAGTGATCACACAACATAAGGTAGATTTCCCGTTGTCCTACTTTTTCACAAAACACATGGAAAAATCATCCATTGTGTGAATAGCCCGTGAAACCTTTCCTCTATTGTCTGAATAGCCAGTGAAATCTCTATGTACATGCTTGTTATTTAGACAACATTTTATATGTCGTTTGATTTAAGTTATCAAATTTTTTAGTTTTGGCTCCATCTTTTCCCTCTCAATTATTTCGTGGTCGCTTTTTTTGTTTACCACTTCATATTTTTGTCCCACTTTTATTTTTCTTTCCCTCTCAGATCTTTTCATCATCTGAAAAAATCGAGTGTCTTCTAGAATTAGGGTTTCATCCCTTTTGAAGTTCATTCGAATCATCTTGCTCATTTCATTTCTTGTTGATTGCGTGCTTCGATTTCATGGCTATTGATGGTTGTGGCTCCTTGGTGAGTGTTCTTCGATTGGTATTGGTATGATTTTTACCCCTTTCGATTTATATTGTTCTCGACTTCGATTATCCTGCCAATAGTGAATTGGATTCTTTATATAAGAATTAATTTCCTATATTTTCATACATATGCTGAGATTTGAATTTCAAAGTATTTGCTTAGCCATCTAATTCCCTTTCGATTTCTGCTCCCTTTCGATTTTGTATTGATCTCGACCTGATTTGCCTATGATGATTTGGGTGTTTATGTGACACTGAACAAAACTTGGCTGAAGTGCACTGACCAACATGTTTTGGTCATGTACATAAATGTTTTGAGATATATGTGTTGTGATGGCGAAAACTTTGGTTGCTGCTTTATTAGTTCATGTCTGAGTTAGTGGATGTGTTGAACTTCCATGTATATACATACACACATATGTATGTATGTATGTATGTATGTATGTATGTATGTGTGAATGTCCTTTTGATTCCTGTTCATTTAATTATTGCACCTTACATTTTCATTTCAATTTCATTGTATGATTTTAGGAAGTTAAGTTCGACTTTGATCACTTCATTATTTCGTTGGTTGCCCCTTGCTTGTTTTGTTGCTCCTTGCACTTGTGATTTTTCTACTTATCCGTTAGAATTTTCCTTGAACTGAAATGAAATGTTTTGCCTGATGCTTGACACTGAGTGATATACTGGTTGCCTTTCTACTCACTATGTACATATATACATGTATATACATATGTGTATATCTGTATGTATGTTTTCATATACACTTTAATGTATTCATATGTTCCTATGTTTTCATATGGTTCCATACCTATCGAAACCGTTCCTATAATTTCTATATAGGAGCAAAATGTTTTTATGTCCCTTATTTATCTGCTCCTATGTTTTCATATACACTGTCACTTGCTTCTCCTTGTTGCTTTGAGCTGAACCATTTTGAGTTGATCATGTTGCAGTGCACTTTGATTCTAATATTATTCATCTATACACATACATATTTACGTATATATAAATGTTTTTGGTACTGCCTTGTTTTAATTTGTGACACTTGCTGTTTGTGGCACTGCCTTGTTTTAATTTGTTTGTGAACCATTTTGAGCTTGAATTGGTTGGCTTTGAGCTAAACCATTTTAAATTGCTTGAACCATTTTGAGCTGAACTATTTGTTGAATTACTTTAGGCTGGTTTGAACTTAAACCGTTTTTACTCACTATGTACATATATATATATATATATATATATATATGAACCAGTTTGATCTTAAACCATTTTGAGTCAAACCAATTGTTGAATTGCTTTGAGCTGAACCATTTTAAGTTGATCTTGTTTTGAGTTGCCTTGAGCTGCTTCTATGTGCACTGGCACTTGAGTCTTGTTGCTCTTATGTCGAAACTGCCCCTTGTTTATCTGAATGTATGTTTTCATATACACTTTAATGTTTTCATATGTTCATATGTTTTCATACGTTTCCATACCTGTCGAAACTGTCCCTAGAATTTCTATACAGGAGCAGAATGTTTTCATTATCCCTTGTTTATCCGCTCTTATGTTTTCATGTACACTGTCACTTGCTTCTCCTTGTTGCTTTGAGCTGAACCATTTTGAGTTGACCTTATTGCAGTGCACTTTGATTCCAATATCATCCATGTATATACATACATACATATGTATATATATGTATGTGAATGTTGGTGGTTGATCTATATTTGTACATTGCTTTGCTGCCTGAATGTTTGTGGCACTGCCTTGTTTTAATTTATGGCATCGCCTTGTTTTAATTTGTGGCACTTGTTGTTTGTGGCACTGCCTTGTTGCATTTTTGGCCTTGTCCATGTACTTGCACACTGCCTTGTTCAAGGCAATGCCAGTGCACTGTCTTAAATAAAGTAGTGTGCACTACCTTGACATTGGTTGAATCCCTTTCATGTGCTTTGGTTTCTTGTTTGTGCACTTTGATACTTAATTCAGAACTTACTACTTTGCTTGAGCTTGTTTATGTGCACTATGATCTCTTGTTACACTTTTAATTGCAAATCTTGTTTTAATTCAGTTCTTGTATATATAATTATATATACTTGTATGTACTTGTATATACTTATGTACACTCGAGCTTGTATATACTTGCTTCATCACTGTGATTTCTTGTTTTTCCTGAGCACTTATTGTTTGATACCTATGTATATGTATACATATATACATATATATGTATATATGTACATGCTCACTTTGATGATATATACTTGCTGCCTATATCATGAAATGCTTGTCATGCATGTACCATAATACATGCTTCATGTGTGCATTTTTTGGTGTTCCTTGTTGATGCCTTTATCTGAATCATTTTGAGGTTCTAAACCATTTTTATTTGCACTTGTTTCGAGTTGCCTTGAGTTTCTCATATGTGCACTACAGTTTTGCCTGAGCTTGTTTATGTGCACTTGAATTCTTATTTATGTGCATTGCAGTTTTGAACATTATGTGCACTGCAGTTTTTCCTTGAATTCTTACCTAGTTTTCTTGTTTGCATTTCCTGGATGTGCAAGTGTGCATTTTCATGTATATGCATACATTCATACATATGTTTGTATATATATGTGAACGTGCAAGTGTGCATTTCCTGGTTTGAGTATTCTGGTTGTATTATCTCACACTTGAATTGCATATATTCCTAGTTTGAGTATTCTAGTTGTATTATCTCACACTTGGATTGCATATATTCCTGGTTTGAGTATTCTGGTGTTTAACCTGTTGATGCACTTGTTTTGAACTTAAATTGCTGAAACTTGTTTTATGATATGTGCACCTGAGTTGAGCCCGAGGAGGCTTGGGCTTGACCATGTGCACATTTGCACTGTGTTAAGCTTATGGCTTGACCTTTGCAACAATCCATGAGATTTAATCGATGCTCGGTCTTATGATATTCACTGTGATACACTGTGCATATCATAAATTGTCCGTGCACATATATATTTGTCCCTTCTAAAACATGAAGAAGAAACAAACCCATAAACCGAGGCAATATTAATATTCAATTTTATTTTTGAAATTTAGGTTTGTTTCCTTTTCCATTTTACTGCATTGTTTATTTGATAGGTATATGAGATGGCTGGACACAAGCTGGAGCAAGCAAATATAGATCGACATCAAAAACAAACTCATGTAAGTAAAAACAATGTTATATATGAGAGTGTAGAGAAAGGTTGTATATATGAGAATGATAGTAAAAGTTGTATTTGAAATCGTAAGTAGAGTGGTAGTGCAAGTTGTATTGTATTTAAATTTGATTTGAAATAAAATATTTGTTTAAATAAAATATTTAAATTTCATTCTGTGAACAGTTATTCATATTAGTCAATGTTTATATGTTGTTTAGTAGGAATTTCATAAATGATACTATAACATCATACTACATTTGGTTTTTTGTTGTGCTAGTGCATATTAGACAATGGGGCAACTCTATGGTCTGATGTGCAATGAGACGGCATGGGATTAATCAGACAACAGAGCATATCTGTCGTGTGATTCGTTTTTTCCCATAATGTACATTGATTTCGAAAAGCCTTAACTTTGAAAATATTGGTCTCGAAAAGCATTATTTTCGTAAATGTATAATTTTGGGTATATTGATCCCGAATGTAATCAGTTTTATGGATAGATAATTTTGAATAAATAAAGCTTTATGCATATATAAAGCTTCTTCTATGAATATATTTCAAACATGTCAATCTTTCAGAAGAATAATTGTTTCAAAGAATGATTTCGAAAATTTACAGATTTTAAAAATAAAGGATGATGAAGTTAATGATTTCAGAAATTTATGTGGGAACTTATGCCATATCTACTATGGATATATCTTTAAGAAGCTCTGGATTTTCAAGAATTTCCGTTATCAGATAAATTTCAGATTTTTTATAACCGGAGAATGGAGTTTAGGGTGATTCTTTCTTTATGGTCAAGATTTAAATACCAAAATGGGAATTCAAGTTTTCTTATATAGGACAATGGATTGTCTATGGATTATTTATGTCAAAAGATTAACTTCTGCAGCCATGCTCATCACTTTCGATATAGCAACTAATTTAAGTCCATGGATCGATTCCCAAAATTATTTTTATAGTTATCCAATTTATTGAAAATGTGCTTTCTAAAAGTTTTATAATTTTTAAAACTACTATCCAACTCAATTATATAGGATAAAATATTCCATCTTATTTTCATAAAATTTTATATCATCAAATGACCCGCAATCCTAAGAAAATTTGCATGTCAAAAGTGTCTTATCAAATAATACATAGTCTTTATTGCCATAATTTTAACCCGAAGAATATTTTGATAAAATCATTTTTAAGATTTATAAATTACTTATATTAACAAAAAAGGGGAATGACTGCTTACTAAGGTAACCTAATAGGATGCAAAACCCAAGTTTGGAACTTTAAGCAATTGAAATAAAATCTCTAAATTCAGGCCATCAGAGTACCCCAATTAGCTTTCGAAAAGATGGAAAGGCAATCATCAAGAATCATGATCATGAGCAGTAAAAAGGGACAAATTCATCAAGATGGTACTTATTGAGAAAGGAAAGATCCAAGGTCGTTAGTGAATTACTTCACAATCACTTCATTCTTAAAGGAGAAGATTTTTAAAGAAGTTACCCTTATTTCAAACAAGAAAAGACTCAAGAATGGATATTTATATGGATTATCTTAGTTAGGTAGAGCAAAGCAAAAGATAAAAAATCATTAGCAAGATGATTACTACATCAAGACGAAATAAGGAAGAAATTTAAATTTACAACTTAAGAGTAAAATCATTATCTAATGTTGTAATTTTCGAACTACAAGATTCAGATTAGATCTACAGAGATCATCCAAAAATAGGATAACAAGGTTACAAAGCAGTAAAAGATATCTCAGATTATGGTTGTTTTGAGTTACAAAGCACTTGTGATTTTTAATCATAACTTGCTTCGAATTTCAAAATACTCATAATCTCAAGTTTTACTTGGATAAAATTATTCTATATAGATTGATTTCGGGATCGTACGACTTCAACATGACTATGCTAATAATTTCTTTATGGACTTGAACCTACCTAGCCAAATTACCTAAGCCTTTACTCAATGAAATGTCGCTTTGGTTTACATGTGTTGAGATTAACAAGTTCATCATTATCCAAGTTCCTTTTCCCTTATATCGAATTCTAAATGCATTTATAATTCCTACATTAGTATGGATTCAGCATGAGATCAATGCAAAGTATCGTGAATAATTATGAGATTTTCATCTATAAGGTCAAGAATATTAATTATAGGAAACTGGTCTTTGATTACCAATGAAACCACAAAGTGTATTTGAACATGAAGTGTATCGAGAAGAAAAATTACCCCTAGAAGCATGGATTCGCTAAAGAGTTACATATACAAAGGAGTGCTCCCTAGCTGTTACTACATACTTTATGAAAAGCAAATTAAATGGAATAACTACCACTCGCACTTTAGGCATATCAAACCACGACAGGATGAATTTCTTATGCATGAGAAATAATGCTTCCAATCGAATTTGAGGTTGAATCCAATTGGAAGGTTATGAAATAAAAGAAAATTTCCTGAATTTAATCAATGAACTAAGAAATAAAGCAGCCGAACAAGCGCTTGAATATCGACAAAGGACATTGAAACACTATAACTCCAAAGCAAGAAAAAGATCATTTCAAAAAGGAGATTTAGTACTCTGAAAGGTTTTGGAAAATACTAAGCATCCAACTAATGGACCGCTCAGGCAAAATTGGAAAGGACCTATAATCATACACAGAGTAATCCCACCGAGGACCTATAGACTAAGCCAGTCTGATGGCAACATAATACTAAGAACATGGAATGCCGAACATTTACAACCATATTTCCCGACAATGGATGAATAAAGCAATTGAAATAAGTATATCTACATGGTTGAGGAATAAGACTCTCCTAAAGTAAAAGGAAAAGCCTAAACCACTACCTAAGATGGTCGTAATGGGCGAAAAATCCTTTATCCCAAGCCTAGTCAAAGCACCTCCTAGAGGGAGCTCATAATAAGCCTTTGGTCCCATCTAAAATGGCCTGACCAAAGCGTTCGCAAGCCTTCTGCTGGTGCCTACGTGGCCTGGTCGGAGCGCCTTCTAGAGGGAGGACGGAGTAACCCTTTGGTCCCATCTAAGATGGCCTGACCAAAGCACCGAACCAGCCTTTAGTACCGTCTCTAAGGCCTTACTAAAGCGCCTCCTAGAAGGAGGTCGGGTAAGTCTTTGGGACAATAGACTTAAATCATTGCCTAGGACGGTGATAAGGGTTTCGATCCAAGTTGAGATCATCACCTAAAATGGTGACAAAGAAAAGGGACTAAGACATCCAAAGCCTAAAGAGAGGCGTAAAGAAAAGTGTCTAAGATGTTCAAAGCCCAAAAAGAGGTGCAAAGAAAAGGGACCAAGATGTTCTAAGCCCAAAGAGAGGCGTAAAGGACATGGATTAAGACGCCCAAGCCCCAAAGAGAAGCGAAAAGGAAAGGGACTAAGGTGTCCAAAACCTGAAAAGAGGCAAAAGAACTTGATCAAAAATGAGTCATTTGTGCTCCGAAACAAGGATCAAGTAATATTTTAAAGGAAGATCTATAAAATATGAGTTGTTGTGCTTCAAAGTAAGGAAAGCGGTATTTCTCTACGAAAGAAAGCATTATTTCCAGATGGATTTTTTGGTCTTCTATTATTATTGCCAAAAGAATTTTTAGGTCTTCTATTATTATCAGATAATTCTCTGATCTTCTATTATTGCTAGAAGGATTTTCTGTTCTTTTATTATTACCAGATAGTTGTTTAGTCTTTTATTTTTACCAGATGGATTTTTTGGTCTTCTTCTATTATTCAGAAATTATTATTGTGTTTTCTAGTCTTCTTCTATTATTGTCAGAAAGATTTTCTAGTCTTCTATTTTTATTGCCAGATGGTCTTCTAGTCTTCTATTATTGCCAAAGGGATTTTCTAGTCTTCTATTATTATTAGTGCCAGATGGTTTTCAAGTCTTCTATTATTGTCAAAAGGATTTTCTAGTCTTCTATTATTGCCAGACGTTTTTCTAGTCTTATATTATTATCAGATGGTTTTCTAGTCTTCTATTGTAACTAAGTGGTTTGTTGTTCGTCTATTATTACCAAATGGTTTTCTAGTCTTCAATCATTATTGCCAGACAGTTTTTTGGTCTTCTATTATTACCAAATAATTTTTTGGTCTTCTATTTAGAAATTATTATTGTCAGATAGATTTTCCGATCTTCTATTCAGATGATTTTCTAGCCTTTTATTTAAAAATTATTATCACAATATGATTTCTGGGGTGGATTTCTGGTCTTCTATTCATGATATCGCCAAAAGAGTCTCTGGTCCTCCTTCTATGATATTTCCAGACAGTTTTCTAGTCTTATATTGAAGAAATTATAATTAATTAATAACTTTCTAGTTTTCTATTCATAAAATCATTATTTCCAAATAGTTTACTAATCCTAATTCTATGGTATTTTATTCAAGTAAATTGCTGATAAATAGATTTGTGGCTTCTGCAAGTAAATCTACAGATTCCAAAAGTAACATTGGATTACAAATAAAAGATCCTTTATGATCTTGTCAAAATCCTGAAAGATTTGCACAAAATCAAATTTAAAAAGTTAATAATGAAAATCATGGCTTGCTTTATGCTTTGCATGAAAACAAGGTTCGAAAGAAAATCTTGCAAAAAAATTTGAGAAAAGATGGCGAAATTCTTGGTTTTACACTAAAATGTAAAAGCTTCCTCTATACAAGGAGGAGGGCAAATGTTATCCACATTTTTCTAAGGATGAAATCAAATGAATCGATGCCGAAACTAATGATTTACGTCGAAGTTCAAGGCTCCAGATGCTAAGGCAAGGGAATAAGTAATATCAAAGGCCTACAACTAATAATGGCACTGCACTATTTCCATGCCATATAATATCTATGCCACATTTAATCAATGTCGCATAGATTCCATGCCGCTCATCACCAATGCTGCTTCTTATTGATGCCACATCTTATTCTACGCCGCTAATCACTGTAAGATTGCGGAATAAGGATCTTAAGGCTAAATTAACATTAGTGGGGGAGTGAATAGTGTTTTCTAATTTATATGAATCTTTTGAAATTATACTTAAAATAATGAGATTAACAATCACAGAATTAAAACAAAGATAAATAGTAAATGCAGTAAAAGTAAAAGGAAAGAATACACATGGATTTTATACTGGTTCGGAGTTACCCTACATCCAATCCCGTACAATTCCTTGTACATATTTCTTTTCAACTAGTAAATGCAAATACAATCTTGATTTCAGGGCTATAAGACACACCCTCCATAATCCCAGCCTCTGGATAGAGCCACTTAATTTCCAGGCTACAAGTAAACCCACTAGATTTACAGGCTACTAAGCTTACCCAATTGATTTCACGGGCTACAATCACACCAACTAGTATATTGGTTTAATTTGATAGAGATTTACAAACTCAGAACTTCAATATTGATTACAAATGATCATATAATCCTTTAATAGCACTTGATCTTGACTGGAGTGAGAGAGATGATAGAAATCAGAGAGCAAATGACAGAGAATCAAACTAATGGCAATGAAGTTTGATTCTAGTTAAAATTCGACAGAGTATGGTTATAATTTGTTTTAGAAAATGAGAGAGAAGAAGGAGGAGAGAAGAACAATGAAAAGTGATTGAAAAATTCATTGGGAATACAGGTATTTATAGAGGAATAACGATCATGTCCATTCGTGAAAAGATACGACGAATAGACACTTCTTTTGAAATTTGATTTTTTGAAACTCACAGCTGGTATGTCGACATATAGGGTTTGAGTATGTCGACGTACTCTTTGTAATTTCGAAAAACATTTTAAAATATTATTTTGAAAATGTATTACTTTGTGAAATAATTTTATACTTTGTAAATATGTTTAAACATAATATATATACATCATACATTATAATCATAATAAAACTTAAGGTAAAACTATATGATAAGAATTTTGAAAAATAAACTAAAATAAATCAAAATTTAATAAATACAATAACTTGGTAAAATATTAAAAACTAAAATAATAAGTACAAGAATTTTAAAAACTATTAAAAGCTATTTTGAAAAGAATATTTAAAAACCAAAACATTTTAAAACTATTTTAAAACTTAAAATAGAGAGAGAGATCAAGTGCTATCAGAATTTTAACAATTATTCTAGATTCTATAACTTATTTGGAATATCTTGGAAACTTGAACTCTTGAATGCTCATGAGTCTTCATTCTCGTGTCTCTATATCAACATATTTAACTCTTCAGTCTTTACTTGACACCGTACAGTCTTCTTATATCAACACCTGTCTAATATCCTGCACTATACACTATATACCTTGATGAAACATTAGTATTAAATTTTTTATATGATTTTCTAAAGTAGTTGTCATTAAAACCAAATCCTTAGGTACTAACAATCTCCCCCTTTTTGATAATGTCAACTTTATATATAAAATATAATATAACTCTCTCTTGACCTATGCTATATAAAACTCTCCCTTAATCTATGCCTAGTAATTTATATATTTCTCCCCCTTTGGCATCAATCAAAAATAACTATTATAACTATAATTCTACCCTAACTCTTAATACTAATTCTTACTCCCTTTTAAATAAACACTATATACTTATAATGATATAAATATATATAGAAACGATAAGTGATATGATCATGAAATGTAAAATGACAAGAATGATATATAAGAATTGATAACTGACGCACAAATCATTAATAGTAATCAAACCATACTATATATTCATTCAATTATCATATTTACAAATCAATCAATCCATACACATAATAAAGTCAAATTAAAGTTCAAATACACACTATTCTTAAGTTAAACGAAGAAGAAGTCCTATTCTAACAAAAATTCTTAATGATAGAAGACTTATGAATGAGACAAGGAGGATAAAGAAGGCAAAAGTTTCCCTTTGTTCGACGAGATTTCCATCTCAGTCGTATCAAACTTCCCCAACACATTGAACATCTTCATCCTCCTCCATATACTATTCCTTTTCCTCTTCTTCCTCTTCCTCATCCTCTTCTTCTTCCTCTTCGTTGCTTTGAAGAGGATTATGAATAACTAAATTCGTGGAATCATTTTCAATAATTGTTGGATTCGTAGGGTTATCCAATAGATATTTCTGAAGATTATGTAGAATCCTACTTTGTTTCTCTTGTCCCTTTGACATATGAAGTTGTACGACTTGAATTTCAGTCATCATCTCCAGAATATTCTTCATATCTTCTGCTAATTTGATAACTTTTTCCATAGTAGTGTTTTGGACGAGCCCGGGGGTAGGAGAATGGTAGGAAAATGTTGACTGGTTTGGATTTGAAGAGTATGCCATGATTTATTTATTTTAGAAGTTAAGAACAGCGAAAAGGCAGAAAATGAAGAAGAAAGTCAAATTTGGTGTTTATATAACCACCAAATTAAATTTTAGAGGAAAAATAAAAAAATGAATTTTGTCGTTATATGTCGACATATAGTGGTCGTGTAGGTCAACATACATTGGAAATTTTTTATATTTTATTTTTCTTATTAATTACGTAAATTTATGTTATATTTTTTTAAATTTCCGATAGAGAACAACTACCTAATTCTCTTCTTAACTTAGTAAATTATGTTTGATTCAATGGTTTCATTAAAATATCAGCTACTTGAATTTCAGTGTTTATAAATTCAAGTGATATAACTTCTTATTTACATTATCTCTTAGAAAATGATGTCTTATATCAATATGTTTAGTTCTAGCATGAGGAGTTGGATTTTTAGATAGATTAATCGCACTCGTATTATCGTAGTATATTGGCGATTTAGTAAAATTTAAACCAAAATCTCATAGAGTTTGTTGCATATAGATAACATGTGAACATGCTAATGCTGTTGAAATATATTCTGCTTCTGTCGTAGACAGAGAGATAGTATTTTGCTTTTTACTAAACCAGGAAACCAGAGAGTGTCTCAAAAAGCGACAAGTTCCACTTGTACTTTTTTGGTCGGATTTACAACTGACATAATCAGCATCACTATATGAATTAATTCAAATGAATCATCTTTTGGATAAAAGAGTCCATAGTCTAATATGTTATTAACATATCATAAAATTTGTTTTATAGATTTTAAATGAGTTTCTTTAGGTTAAGATTGATATCTTGCACAGAGACAAACACTATGCATTATATCAGGTCTACTAGCTATTATATAGAGTGGTGATCCAATCATTCCTCTGTATAGTTTTTGATCTAATTCTTTTGAATTTTCTTCTTTGTTTAATTTTTCATTAGTTGCCATAAGAGTTGGTTTACCGCTGGTATTTTCCATACCGAAATTTTTAACTAAGTCTTTAGCGTATTTTTCTTAACTAATAAAAATTTCATTACTTAATCCTTTATTTTGTAATCCTTGAAAATAATTTAGTTCTCCTATATGACTCATTTCAAATTCCTTAGCCATTAATTCTAAAAATTCTTTATTTAGATTTTCGTTGGTATATCCAAAAATAATATCATTTACATATATTTGTATTAATTGGATATCATTTTTATTTCTTTTAATAAAGAGAGTAATATCTACTTTGCCTATCTCAAAATTTGATTCTAATAAATAGGATTTAAGTTTATCGTACCAAGCTCTGGGAGCCTGTTTTAGACCATATAAAGCTTTCTTTAATTTGTAAACATGATTTGGTAATTTTTCATCTTCAAAAAGCGGGGGTTGTTCAACATATACATCTTCTTTAATGAATTCATTTAAAAATGCACTTTTAACATCCATTTGGTATACTTTGAAATTATTACGGTTAGCGAAAAGCAAGTAAGATTCTTATAGCCTCTAATCTTGCTATAGGTGCAAAGGTTTCATCAAAGTCTATACCCTCCTCTTAACAATAACCTTGTGCAACTAATCCAGCTTTATTTCTTACGACTTCTCCTTGTTCATTCACTTTATTCATATATATACCCATTTAGTGCCTATAATATACTTATCCTCAGGTCTTGGGACTAATTCCCATACATCATTTCTAGTGAATTGATTCAATTTTTCTTTCATAGCAAGAATTCGTGAATCATCTGTTGATGCTTCCTCTGGATTTTGAGGTTCAATGGTTGAAATAAAAGCTACATTATTCATTTTGTTTAATTGATTTCTAGTTTTAAGAACAGATTCAATATACCAATTGTATTTTCTATAGGATGATCTCTTAAGAATCTAGTTCTTTTATTTGGATATAAATTTTCATTATTATTATAGGTTTCAGTGTTCTCATTATTTTTAATTTCATTATCAATGTTTTCTTCTTCATCAATGTTTTGATTATGAATTTTGAAATTTTCATCAAATGAGACATGTAGTGTCTCTTCAATAGTATTAGTTCTAATATTAAAAACTCTATAAGCTTTACTTCCATTTGAATATCCAATAAAAATTCCTTTATCTGATTTAGCATCAAATTTATCTAAATTATCTTTAGTATTTAAAACAAAACATTTACTACCAAAAACTCTAAAATATGATACTTTAGATTTCTTATTATAAAATAGTTCATAAGGAGTTTTCTTACTTAATGGTCTTATTAAAATTCTACTTAGTATATAACATGCAGTACTAACTGCCTCAGCCAAAAATTCTTAGGTAAATTACCATCATTTAGCAAAGTTCTAGCGCACTCTTGAATCGTTTTATTTTTACGTTCTACTACTCCATTTGGTGTTCTTAGAAATGAAAAATTATGGGTTATACCTTTCTTATTAAAGAAATTCTCAAAATTTTCATTTTTGAATTCTCCACAATGATCACTTCGAATAGTTTTAATTTTTCTGGACATTTGATTTGAGTTTGTTTAACAAAGATCTTAAACAAAAGCATCACTTTTTTTAAGAAAATCATCCACGTAAACCTAGAATAGTCATCTATGATTATAAATATATATCTACTATGATTTATAGATTGTAATTGAGAGGGACCAAAAAGGTCTAAGTGAAGAAGTTCAAGAGGATGAGAAGTAGAAATCATATCTTTTGATTTAAATGAACTTTTTCTAAGTTTACCTAATTGACACGCATCACATAGATTATTAACTTTGAAGTTCAATTTGGGAAGACCTCTAACCAAATCATTTTTAGTAATTTTAGAAATAAGTTTGAAATTCAAATGCCTAAATCTTTTATGCCAAATCCAAGGGTCACTTTTTTCAGCAAAAAGGCATAAATTATCATTTGAGATTTCCATACTTAATATATAAATGTTTTGTTTCCTAATACCTTCAAAGATAATGTTTGACACATTATCTTCAATGTGGCATTTACCTTTTACGAATTTAATTAAAAAGCCTTTAACACACAACTGACTAGTACTTAATAGATTATGTTTTAAATTCCTAACAAACAAAAGATTGGAAATAGTAGGAGTTTTAGAATTACCGACATTGCCGATGCCAATCACATATCCTTTAGAATTATCACCAAAATTGACTAATCCTCCATCTTTGTAAACTATATCTTTTAAAATATCCAGATATCCAGTCACGCGTCTTGAACAACCACTATTCAATATCCATTTATCCTTTTTGACCTGTAGTGTTTGATTATCAGATATTTGTTCATCAAAAGCCATGTAGCACATCTGTTCCTGCAATTTATTCCTTTTTAATAGGTCATGTGACTATTCATAATGAATAGATGCAAATCTATGAAATATTATAATGATGATTTTACAAATTATCCTTCTGAAAATAGTGTTAAAATATCATTAAAGAATGCCATCAAAACTTTTCAAAAATCAGTTTATGAATACTTTGAAAACCAATGCTCTGATACCAAATGTAAGATTGCAGAATAGGGATCTTAAACCTAAATTAACATTGGAGAGGGGGCTGTGAATAGTGTTTTCTAATTTATATGAATCTTTTTAAAATCTTTTAAAATTGTACTTAGAATAATGAGATTAACAATCATAGAATCAAAACACAGATAAACAGTAAATGCAGTAAAAGTAAAAGGAAAGAATACATTAGGATTTTATACTCGTTCGGAGTTACCATACATCCAGTCATGTACAATTCTTTGTACAGATTTCTTTTCAACTAGTAAATGCAAATACAATCTCGATTTCAAGGCTACGAGACACACCCTCCAGAATCTCAGCCTCTAGGTAGAGCCGCTTGATTTCCGAGCTATAAGCACACCCACTAGATTTACAGGCTACTAAGCACACCTAATTGATTTCACGAGCTACAATCACACCCACTAGTATATCGATTTAATTTGATAGAGATTTACAAACTCAAAACTTCAATCTTGATTACAAATGATCCTATAATCCTTGAATAGCACTTAGATCTTGATTGGAGTGAGAGAGATGATAGAAATCGAAGTGCAAATGATAGAGAATCAAACCAATGGTAATGGAGTTTGATTCTGGTTGAAATTCAGTAGAGAATGGTTATAATTTATTTTAGAAAATGAGAGAGAAGAAGGAGAGAAGAACAATGAAAAGTGATTGAAAAATTCGTTGGGAAGACAGGTATTTATAGAGGAATAACGGTCACATCCATTCGTGAAGAGATACGACGAATATACACTTCTTTTGAAGTTTGATTTTTGAAACTCACGGCTGGTATGTCGACATATAGGGTTAGAGTATGTCGACATACTCTTTGTAATTTTTAAAAACATTTTAAATTATTATTATTGAAAATGTATTTCTTTGTGAAGTAATTTTATACTTTGTAAATATGTTTAAATATAATATGTGTACATTATAATCATAATAAAACTTAAGTAAAACTATATGATAAGAATTTTGATAAATAAACTAATATGAATCAAAATTTAATAAAAACAATAATTTGGTAAAATATTAAAAACTAAAATAATAAGCATAAGAATTTTAAAAACTATTAAAAGCTATTTTGAAAAGAATATTTAAAAACCAAAACATTTTAAAACTATTTTAAAACTTAAAATAGAGAGAGAGAGAGAGAGTGAGAGAGAAGTGTTGTCAGAATTTTAACAAACATTCTAGACTCTATAACTTATCTGGAACATCTTGGAATCTTGAACTCTTGAATACTCACAAGTCTTCATTCTTGAGTCTCTACATCAACATCTTTCACTCTTCAATTTTTACTTAATATTGTACGATCTTCTTATATCAACACCTGTCTAATATTCTGCACTATATACCATATACCTTGATAAAACATTAGTATTTATATTTTATATGGTTTCCTAAAGTTGTTGTCATCAAAACCAAATCCTTAGGTACTAATAATCATCAATGTTGTCTATTAACAATACCGCCTTCCATCAAAGGTGATACTGAACGTTAACCATGCTGCATTTAATCAATGTTGCACTTCATTAATGTAATAGCAAGGGGAGGTTGCCGCATACCGGTGGTATGCAAAGGCTTATCACATATCACATATTCAATAGGAATATTGAATAATAATGGGATGATATTGATGCCGCATTTCATGAATATCGCATGTTATCGACACCGCACAACATTAATGCCGTGGGAATGTCAAATCCCATGTGGAGAAAGAGGATTAAAATCATTCGCAAGAACAAATTCAAGAGGATTTTATGTGTTTCTCTTCATAAAGCTTCAAAAACATTCATGTTGAAGTCATCACAAAAGTAGCAATCAAAGTCTCATATCGCTAATGGAAGCAAGCCTACCTTCTTCCAACCACTATAAATAAATATGCACCTCTTCATGGAAAGGGGCCATTAACCTCTTTCTTACTCCTATCACTTTTCCCAATTAGGATCTTCTCCAAGTTATATTCTTTGAAAGCTGAAGGACAAACTAATGGCATAAAGGCTAATGAGGGAGAAGAGGATATTCAATATTTGCAAACAAAGGCTTGAGTAAGTTGAAAATTGCATATTGGCATATGTTGCAACGTGTTCACAATTGAATAAAGGAACATGGCTTGGGCATATTGCCTATGGTTATTTTTACTTGCCTATTTTATTTTTGAACTCATGAATGATGTTTTAAACAATCTTGTGAATATTTATAAAACCAAGAGGTATTATTGGAATTTCTTCGAACATGCCTCCTTGTACACACACTTGAACATTGAACCAAATTTTGGTTTAATAGAAGGTAACCCCCATTTTATCGTTATATAAATTGAACGTGGTAAAAAGGATTTAAAAGAGTGGAACAAATGTATTCATAGCCTACAATGTCTAATTGAAATTTCAGGGAAGAAAAAAACAATTTATATTCAAAGATATTGCAAAACCCTTCTGATTCCAACGTTGTCAACGATTATAAAAATACCCTTCCTAGACTTGAAACATTGATGCATAGTCATGCCATTGATAATTAGCAAAAATCGAAAATAAAATAGTTGAATAAAGGTGACTAATGCTCTAAGTTCTTTTATGCTCATTTTTCAGCAATCAAAAACAAAAACAAAAAGATATAAAGTAGCTTTTGGGTAGTCATAACAATCTCTTAACAGATAGTATACAACTTCAAGATTGTGCGATGGACTATTTCACCAGTCTATTTAATGCTGGAAGTACTCATTTTGACTTCCCACATAAAGTATGTGAAAAACCCTAACTGAGCAAGCAAGTATTAAGTTGGAGTCTGAGATAACTAATGATGAGCTGGTTTGTAAACTTGCATATGTTTAGAGTTATGTCTTAAAGTTCATTTGAAAATGACACTCAAAATCGGTTAAAACGATGAATAGTACACGTTTTATCAAACTTGCTATAACCTGAAGCAAGTTCAGGTCAGACAAATGATTGACTTGAAATGTGCTTTGGAGCAAAGACCCAAATCGATCCACTCAAAATCCTAAAGTCAACCTAGGGTTAACGTCGAAGTTTTTCTACTCAAGTCCAACCCAAGCCCAATAAAGCAAAACCACTCAAAACACTACTTAGCACTCAAAAATTACATCATAGAACTTTACCACTTGAATTGGAGTCTGAAAATGAAAAAATAACTATGCTCAAACTTGACGTTCCGCTCAAAAACATAGGAGCAAAACATGGTTCGAACTGATGCGCTTGAAGAAGCACGACCTAAAGCAGTGTTACAGGCAAGATCTAAGGCAGCGCTCAGTTAGGGTTCGGGATTGCTCTAAACTTGACCTAATGCAATTTCCAACTTTCCTATTTTTTCTAAAATTCAATCCGAACCTCTTCGGATCACTCTATTTTGACCCCCCAAGCTCTATCCCTAAATGTGGACATAGATACATATTTTGGAAGGTGTTATAAGACAGTCATCCGAACTAAGCTTTTCCTACGAATCATGATATTACTTGTGCCGTCCTACAAAATTTGACATAAATATTTTGATGTTGTACATCTCTAACCGCAACTAGCACTTAAATTCAGATCCTATGATGCCTCTCAATATTGAAACTACCCCACTTCAGGTAACCATCATAATTAAATGCCTAATGAATACTTTTCAAGTGGATGACGATGGACATTTAAAAGTTTATACATACATATATAGAATGGCATATATCAAGCTAGTACGCTCGTTAATTCAACTTTTGACCCATCCTAAGATGTAACTTAACCAATCTCTAAAATGTTAAAATTCACCTAATGTTTAAGTATTCGTTGAACTAAGCTCAAATATCACATGTAATATAGTTCACTGTTTTCAATGACTAAATTAACGCTTGGACATTAATTTCAAACATTAAAGATGGAGAGATAGAGGATACAAACTTATTAAGTAAATAATTTAAAACTATAATTTGAACATATAGGTAATCCCATAATGGTACCGCATGGATATAAGATTTCAAAATAAATATATGTATCATAAAAAGGTCAATGTTACAAATAATGTATATAACATTTCAAAATTAATATATGTATTATAAAAATGACAATGTTACAAATAATGTATCTACCCTTGGTCTATATCTCCGTTATATCAAATATTACTTACTACACAAAACAGAACCACCATGAAACAAAAAATGTATAGTAAAAGGTAACCTGTAACATGAATCGCAAACTAACTTCTTCCATTCCCTTCAAACATGAAAAATAGATTGGCATATACCAATATATACATATCTAGTAATTTAAAAAAGTGAAACGGGTGATACCACTAACTGGACCGCATCATCACGTTCACGGACGCTTGCTTGAAGACTAGTGTTATTACGTAGTGATAAATTTCCAACCCTTTGGAGATGAAGTCTACATTGTTTCACTTACACTAAACCACAGAAGCATACTTGACCTGCTATTCATGTAAGAGTAAGAGTTAGCTGGGCCTAAATGCATTGAGCTCTATCCCTCCCTCCCCCCACCACACGCATCCAGATATTGTAAAAAATAAAATCATATGTCACTAAAAATCAATGTACTAGCATAATAGGAAACATCACATAGTATAATGCTACAACCAGGTATAAAAAATATGGTAATAATACCCTCACAACAAAAGGGAAGCATCATGCATATTTCCCATCAACACTTAACTTCTACCCCCAAACATCCACCTCGAATATCAATCCAAATTAAATAATCAACATTTCAATACAAGTGCATGATTCTATATTAGCTATAGTCCTAATGAAAAACTTACATCTACTAGTTTGATATTCGTTGCACAAACTTTAATAGCATAAATGTTCTTATAATTAGCTACAACAACGTATGTGCACTAATAACAACATAGTTTATATTGAATTTAGAGGGTTGCGCAATGGAGTAAAAAGGTTGATTTCAAAAATATTCCTTTTATTAAATTTGCCTAAAGATCAGTTTTGCGTTATTTTGAAAAATTATATAGATATTTTGAATCATACTTAATATAAATTCATTTGATTGATTTAAAAGTTATTTTATTAAATAAATTTTACTATATTATGTGACTATCAATATAATCAACATATGTAATCATTCAACTTTATGTGAACATAATAATAGGTAAATGTATAGATTAATATATATATATATATATATATATATATATATATATATATATATATATATATATATCGTTACTAGGATTTATAACTATATGTGTTTATGGGTGCATGCATGCACGTGTGCGTGTGTTTTAATAGCAAGCACTAGATGCATATATATTTAGTATTTAATATAAATGCATATTACAAAGGCAACCTTATATATACACATGCACATTAATTCATATATATCTTTAGAGGGCCTATTTTTAATCTAATAATAATTAATTATGTATTTTCATATGTTGAATGTTTATTTACACATATACACATGTTATATATATATATATATATATATATATCTTTGTTGTGTATTGTAGTATGTATATAGTTATGGTTAAATCAATCCACATATTAGTACAAAAATGAAAGAAAAAGAAAATTACTTTATTTGCTACATGCTTGTCATAAAATGCATTAGATGTCTTAGTTATGGTAGTATATTAAAGGCATTTGATAATTTTGTACATGGAAATATTAATTATGTAACATTCATTTGGCACTACGCCATAGATGGCCTACTGCAACGAAATTACAAGGTGTTGCTAGCTATAATGTAACGATAGGTATGCTGATTTTTGTCTATTACAACACTCGCTTCAAGGTGTTAGCATAGGTATCAACAAGATGTTGCAGTAGCTATAGATGTATTCAAATTAAAAAATTAATAAAATTAGCAATCCGCGTGAATACGATCCAACGGTCTACATTTAATCTGGTTGTTAAAATGGATCACCACTGCAATTTGCCCCAAAATTTCATTTTACCACCTGAACTAGTTTAGAGTAGATCCCCTTTTCTCGTATGTGATAATGGCTGCTCCTATCTTGTTCCTCTTTTGCTCTGAAATTAGGGCTTTGGCCTCGTGTTCGCTCCTATGAGATTAGCTAGGGCTTCGGCCTTGTCTTCGCTCCTGTGAGATTAGCTAGGGCTTCGGCCTTGTCTTCGCTCCTGTGAGATTAGCTAGGGCTTCGGCCTTGTGCGATTAGGGCTTCGTCTAATATCGAAGGACCCGATTGATTGTCGATCGATTACAATTGCTGTTCTTCTGATTTGCTTTGGCAATCGATCGTCTCCTTGCTTCGAATACAGCTCCTTCGATTTTGCTTGAGTTCAACTGTGTATTCGGGTATGTAATTTGTTGCTTTTACTTTACTGTATTGCTTGCTTGAACTCGATACTATCTGCCGATGATGTTAATGTGTTTATATAGGGTTCGAACCCCTAGATTTACGTTCGTATATATCTGTTGACATCGGTCATTTAATTGATTGTTCATCGTGACTTTGCCTTTGACATTTAACTAGACTTCGGCAACTTGATTTGAATTGGTTGAACTTGCTACTGTTCGTGGTTGACTTTGGCTATGTCTGTTCATCCTGTAGCTTGAACTTGTAATATATCTTCTGGTTGACATCCTGTAGCTTGAACTTGTAATATATTTCACTTGAGTTTTTGTAGTCAAGTTGCTTCACCATACTGTTTCCATTGGTGCCACACACACACTTGTGTACCTTTCTCTTTGTGCTTCACTTGTTCACTGAAACTGTTGTATCACTTATGTTTTCCATTATCATGTATATATATATATATATGCATTCATGTATGTATATATGTGTTTGTTGTTGCACTTGAACATGTATATATGTTGCACTGGGTTTGTTTTTTATTTGATGTTGAGGCCTTCTCTTGTATTTAGTTGCCTTCGAGTCATATAAGTTTCTTTCCCTTGTGCCAGTCTTGCTTTGTTCTGGTCTTGGCCATTCACTTGTTAAGGCTGCTTGTTTCATTGATGCATGTTTTTGTATTCACCACTTTGCATTGGTCATTGTATATCTATGCACTGGTCCTTTGAGCCTGTTTGCACTGCCTATATATATACATGCTGTTTCACACATGTATATATGTATGGTTGCTTTCATATGGTAGCTGGACTTGCTCGAGTTCATATTTCTTATATTATCTGACTTCGGCCATTTTTGAAATTGCTGCAGCTCATTCACTTGACACTTCTGTTGGTCTGTATTTTTGAATATGGTTGGAGTTTTGGTTTAATTGTGAGTTTGAGTTCTTTTGTTGAGCTCTGTCCACTGTTGTTTTATGTCTGGCATACAAGTCTGGTATAGTTTGCTCTGACCAATTCATTGAGCATGCTATTTATTTCTGTAGCATGCTTCTGTTTCATTTTTGTTCTTGTGCATTGTCAACTGCTTGGACCAAATTGTCACCCAAATAACTGAGGCAAATAATATTTTCAAAATTACATTTTATTTTATACTGCAAAAATATTTCCTTTTCAATTTTACTGCGTCAGTGTGTATTTTTGCAGATTGCTCAGATGTTGGATTCAATCTGAAATGGAGTTGAAGACAGGTTTCAAAGAAGGCTCGATCTTCCGAAATCAGACTGCGGTGCCCCGGACCCCCGCCGGCGCTGCGCCCGGACCCGCTTCTCGGCTCGCCTTCGGCTCGGCACTCGGCTCGTCATATATTTGTCAGTGTCGGTGTCTGTATAAATTGAAACTGCATATGTAATGAGTGAACTGAGTGATGTAGTGAGGAATATCTGTATATGTGAATATCAGTGTTATTTATCATTGAATTGTAAAATGGTGGAGTCGGGAATTTGTACTATTTTAAATGTTGAAATAAAATATTTATTTAAATAAATTACTGTTTGAATATCAAATTCTGTGCAATAGCATTTTATTAAATAAATATTTATTTCTATTAAAAAATCAAATATGCTCTACATTGTGGGCCCCACAAATTCAGAAAATTAATATCTATAGCAACATTTTTGAATGTTGCTACATGCACCTATGGATGTTGCTATAGACCCAAATAGGATTCTATTGCAACAATATTTCTTATGTTGCCTTAGATAGTCAAAATGTTGCCTTTGAGGTCTGCGGCAACGCGGCAAAATGCAACACCGAGAAAGTGTTGCCTTTGCCCTTTTTTAGCCTTCAGCAACATTTTTTGGCACATCCTGCATCACTTCTTTGGTGTTGCAGTATGCAATCTATGGCGTAGTGTGGATTGAAGGTTTTCTTGCCATTTAATTATGATATATAAATATATATATAAATCATTTTTCTTTGATGGTTGAAAAAAATATATTAAAGGGTTTAGATGACATATTTTAATCGATGACAAAGGAATTACCTTGATCAATGAGCCTTCACAGATGTCCGAATGCGTAGATCAACCTTCGAAAACTCCTTTTTGATTATAACTATGATTCTTCAAGGCCTATACTGAAGTGCTCTAATAGAGGAGATGGAGGGAAGATGAAGAAGAAAACTATTCTCTTTTGAAGGAGAGGAAGAAGATAACTTTTCTTTAGGATTAGAAATTGTATAAATTTCATTCAAAGGAAGGAGATACTATGGGTGTGTTTATAGTGGGAAATAAATCACATTTATTTTTCTACAATTGATCTTTTCCTTTCCCCTCAGCATGATCGACCATCATATACAAGGTAAATGCAAAATTTATTTATATTTTATTCGACTACTAATGTATACCTTATATATTATATTCCCATTTATTTCATCCTTTGGAACAGACACATTTGACCCTTTCTCTTACCATCATAGGGAAGCCATATTTAAATAAATTAATACATATTAATTGGTTTATGCATGGCGTAAAATGTATATATTGTATATTTAATGTTACCCCTTCTAGTTAATTAAATTACCCGTTTAAATGAAGTTAAATATGTATAATAGTTATGCATATTTAACTCAATTAATTTTGGTAATTTAAAAAAATAAATTATTCATAAGTATATACATAACAATTACATATACGAATCATCTCCGCAATAATTTATAACAATCACAAGTTATTACATTATAGATTTTAGGTCTAACGCTCAAATTCGCTATTGTGTGACTCATAACTTCAGTCATTAGTAAAATTTTAAACTATTTAAACATCAAGGCTATTCAGATTTTGTTAAGGCATTGTAAAGGCCATGAAGTCGTACACTTATCGATTATCTAAGTGAAGTGCTACATCATAATTGTTTTAAGGTTCCATCCATATGCCATAATATTTGTACGTTTTTGTCTCTTCGCCAAAACTGTGTCACTTAGACATCTTTGATTAGATCATCTATCAAAACTATAACAATGATCTCATTTAATTTCTTAAGCTAAGTTTTGAAGTTATCTTGTTCAATCGATAACAATTATCAATTATCCAAATTTACTGTGACCAAAGATTTCTAACTTTGAGTCAAAAACCAATTATGGTGACATTAACTGAAGGAGACGAATTCTATTTTGAGTTGCGTGTCACTTTGAGTATCTAATCCCATACCTAACTATGGGCTTAATACAAACTCATATTATGTAATTAACCCTTATCAAAGTACGGCTTTGATAAACAAGATCCATGATACTCACAAGTCAAATGATTACTACATGTCATAACGTGAGATCCTCTATTTTGGCATAGATACAACTAACTTGTAGAAAACTATCGGTGAGTCTTTCTGTAATTGATCCTCAACAATAACAAGTACATGACTTCTTGATGTTCCCAATCATGAACAAATCACTGTCCAGCATATGGAGAGCATTAGGTACAACTCTTGGTCTGTCAATGGATAATTTCGCATGCGGATAGTGCCATATCCACATCTGCATCCAAAATCAGTTTCAGATATTGGATATCCACATCCGCGGATAAGGATTAATATCAAATAATTATCATATATGTTAAAGATCGATAAATCAAGATACATAAATGTAAAATTTTGCATTAATGTAAATTTTATTCAACCTCACTGATTATAAAGGTGAAAAAATCAATAAATATGACGATAATAATTATTTTGGAGCAACTAATATATATTAAGTGCATATAAAATAAACTATTAACTTAATAAAACAATAAATACATTACTTTTGTTGTACCAAAATACACATAACATAAGTTATAACCTCGATTAAAACCAGATGAATAGCTCTCGAATGCGGATGCTTTAGTATCCATACCCATATTCATTTTCCCAGATATCATATATTTATCTGCTTTCTGGATATGGAGTGAACGGATATCATATTTTTCAGGTATCCATTGATTGGCCTACACTAGTCTCCCTAGTGAATCGATCCCTTTCTCGAATCACAGTAACTAGGAACATTTGAGGATAAGTGTTTGTTTATATATACCGACTCGTTACTCATGATTACGAACACATTCATAACCGAAATCGGTTAAATGTTTACTCCTAGGGATTTCTTTGTTTATATATACCGACTCGTTACTCATGATTACGAACACATTCATAACCAAAATCGGTTAAATGTTTACTCCTAGGGATTTCTTATTGTATGTATAAAATGTTGTAACAATCGGCACCTTAATAAGCCCGAATTTTCGACTAACTTGGAAACCCAAGTTAAGGAGAGTATGAATTATTGGTGTTGGTAACATGTAGTAAACATAAGCATATAAGAGAGTTATCTATACGAAATAATAGCGGAATAGTAAAATATAATAAAACATATATATATATACCAACTAAGGCTGTTACCTTGGATATCTAATCGTCTTGTCAGTGCAAAGCATGAGTGAGAAGACTTGTCCACCTACTTTTCTCATCTTGTACTAGAATCATGTCCCTCTAAATCTATCATGTGGGTTGTAATGAAGACGGGTCAGAACAACATTCTAGTGACTAGTAAATTACATACTTTATCCATAATACTAATTTATGCCGATTGATTACCATTTAAGTGTTATGTCCACCATTCACAAATTAGTCATTTAATTCCAATATGCATGTACGATATGTCCAACCTACTCCGAGATATAAGTATCTATATCATGACCTATTCTAAGGTATAACTATCTAGATATGTAACCTACTCTGAGGTATAAGTATCTATATATGTAACATACTCTGAGGTATAAGTATCTATATACGTATCCTACTCTGTTAGTATAAAAGCGGGTGTATACACTATATCATATTGGGTTCAGCAACCCTTCTCCCATTCAATCATATCCTAACGATGCTAAGGATGGAAGTACATGGCTACTTAATATCCTTAAATTGGGAAATAGGCAGGACCTCCAACCACTTAATACCCCCAGGTGAACCCCATTTTGTACTCCTTAACCAACATCAAACGAAATCTCTTCTAGGACACTTACTACTTCTTAGATGGGGAGAAGGCGGACTCTAACACACCATTTAATACCTCAATCCCAAAGTGGATCCCTCCCAAGAGATTTCCTCTAATGCTTATAAGCGTTAATCCCAACCATCTAACATGCACCTATAAGAAAATCACGGCCATTTAATACTTCTTAATGAGAGGAGGCATACTCGATAACCAATTAATACCTCAATCCAACGCAGGCCCTCCCTGGAATTAATCAAATTCATACGCGAACGTATATCCCCATAGGTCTTATAGTTGGAGATGTCCCACATTAGTAGTACGTATACACAACTGCTGGTAGCCCCTTGCGCATGGCAGACTTACATTGTGTAACTCTATTGACCTTGCATCCTACCCCTACTAAATCAAGACATTTATAATTAACCTAAATATTGGGCTAGGCCCACTAGTTCACACTCGCCACAAATGTATTACTGAGCCCATATAGCATCAACCATAGAAATTATTTTGCCTCTTGAGTTCATTATTTATTCATATTTACTTGCTATGACTTCTTCTTATTTTATACATTTACTGCCTCTATTTCTACTTTCCATTAATGTTACTAAAGATATATATATTTATCATGCCTATTCAATTTCCTTTACCATTTCCATATGGTCTCTGTAACTAAATTCATTAAATGGTTTACTACCCATATTGGTTTGATTATAGTAACTTCCTTTTACTCCTTAATTTATTACCTTATTCGTATTTAGCATTTTATTTATAATTAACATGATAACATACAATTAATTGCATGTTACCATATATATTAATATTGTAACAGACGTTTATTTATTTATTTCTTAAACTTATATTTTACTTTATATATATTTAATGGGTAAACGGGATTTCTATTTCTATTTATAACTTTTTAATCTCTACATTTAGGGATTTCTAGAAATACATATATGTGTAAATATTCCAAAAATATTCATTTTTACATTTTAATGCATTGGAATCGTATTTCTCCTAAGAAGGAAATGTTATTGCTGTAGTTTTTCATAAACTACCAAAAGTGCGACTGTGTTGCATTTGTAATCACAACGAATTATCTCCTTTTAATTGAATTGAAATAGATAGTGCAAATAATGAAAAACATCCTTATTTTGTATATCTCTTTCCATTGGATATATAAATATTCCTTGTTATTTCAAATGATGCATTTTTCATATATACTATGAATTGGACAGTTTATGGAAATTCACATGGCAATCAATGCAACTAAATTGTACTTCTATAATTTTAATGAATTAAAACATTGAAATTTAAATCCCAAATTAATTAAAGGCATCTCCAAATAATGACAAGTTTAAAATTTACAACCCAAATAACCATAATCTGAATTTAACCATGCAATTCTATTAATATTATATTTCATAAATTTTAAGGACTATTCTCCCTAACTTCCAGATCTGTGGTGTGTATACCATTTAATCAAAGTTAAACAATTTACTAAATATGTAAGAAAGGGTTTCAAGTTAGATACATATTTTTGAGCCTACAATTCAATGGATTTTACTTAGGCACAATAATTAAGATAGAATTCCAATGATATAAATGTAGTATTATGTAAATTACATAATTTTTCACTCACCTCTCAACTGTCAAACCTTTAGATACAATTCCCTTACTCCTAGTTGACTCCTTTTTCTTTTTAACCAACAATACATATACATACCCATTATAATTTTAGATCTGATAGGAGAATAGTTTAAGTAGAATCTAAATTTTATAATTCAATTTACCTCTTTCGTAGAATTGATTCACCTCTTTTTCTCTTCTCGTTTATTTTCCATCCTTCTCCAATGTATATATATATATATGTATATATATACATACATAGACATATATAATACTTTTATAATTTCTAGGAATAATGGAGAAGAAGAAATGATAGAGCTTTGTTGCTCAGTTAAGAAAATATGAGAAGAAAAGAGATAGGCTAGGCCTATATTTATATGCACTCGAATCAATTCAGTATGTTAGATTATAATTAATAAATATGGTCTATTAGGACGAGGTTCAATCTCGCGCCGGCCTTAACTAAGGTCAACCGACTACTTTTAGGATGTCGACCAATGGGGTCCTGGGACGTTAATTATTAACAACGTTAATTTTAATTTATTTCCTTATTAAATTTCATTTGAATTCTTTTTTAATTATTTCGATCTAAAATCTTCAAACATCGATAAATTCTTCATTTAAACTCCGATCGCGAAGCTTTATATATGAAAGTTGATCTGAAAAGCACCATGAACACAGTGATCTAAGTTTTGTGGCCAAATTCTAATGTTTGCTTAAATTTAATTTTTGAGCTTTATGAATTATTTATGAATTATTTTAATTAACTACAGTTTATTTTACGTGATGTTACGTTCTTCTCCTTTTAAAAGAATTTCGTCCTCGAAATTCCTCAAGAACTGAATCATGTAACATAGCGTGCAACCATTCTAAACTATCCAACCAATTTGTGTACAAACAATTTTGCAGCTAATCGTGTACAAGTGCACGGTGTTCACAATACATATGATATGTATGCTGAATAATACTAAATCGGCGCCTCCTATATGAATGCATTCTTTAATTTTTTTTTGAAAATATGACCTAAACAACTTACATATACTGGTAGTTCTATATATTTTCTAGTTTTCAAAAATAAAAAATCCTTATTTTCACATAACAATTTCCACATTCCTATGAATAGTAGTATGGTTCAACCAATTTTGCATCAAATTCCTACCATCCTATACCTAACACACTATTTCTAAAATTCAAAATTTTGAAAATCCAGTTTTCCTAAATCCACACTCTTATACACACCATTTCTAATATTCAAAATTTTGAAAATCCAATTTTCCTAAATCCACACTCTTATTACAAAAAAGGAATTTAGATGGAAAATTATATATTTTCACCCTTCTTTTGTGTCTCAATTCCATTGTACCTAGAACATTCTCTTTTGCACCTATGTTTTTTTGAATTTTTCTAAGTATAATTCGCATAAGGAGTTTATTTTTAAATTTTAAAATAGAATTCGATAGTGTGTGAATATTAGAAATTCCAAAGCTAAAACAACATTTTTCCCTTGTTCTTATTTGTGTTTCGGATATTGTCACACTTACTAAATAGTAAAATTCATATTCGCTAACACATAGACCCTCTATATGCTAAGCATGTGGAATTTGATAGTAAGATATTTTCTCATTTTCATTCAAAATCTCTTTCCCTTTCAATTAAATCCGTAAAATAGTTTGAATTTGTTTTATTTTTTTTGAACATAATTTTTCAAAAGCATTTGACTTTACATCTTTAAAACAAACCAAGCCCAATCTTAATGTAATCGAGATTCAGTCAATGAGTTAGCACATATGATTGAACCTAGCATATTATATAGTTAATATTAAATTAAAACATTTTTTTTATTGTAGAACAATAGACAACACACAAGTACATGTTTAAAATTTTAGCTTTTAAGACA
The DNA here is from genome assembly GCA_030737815.1 of Allium fistulosum. NCBI lineage: Eukaryota > Viridiplantae > Streptophyta > Magnoliopsida > Asparagales > Amaryllidaceae > Allium > Allium fistulosum. Next base: position 868,135,661 of record CM060902.1, read on the forward strand.
CAGACATAGTGATCTGTGGGTTTCGCAACAACCCTTCCCTGTCCTTCGCTCGCTGTTTTTTTTCCAAAATTCTAAAGTTTTTGGGATTTGAGTATTCTTTAGTTTGGTTGCTAACTTAATTATTTTTATAATTAATTTTATAAGCTTCTAGCCTTACTTCACATTCATCTCTAGTTAAGTGTCCTTATATGATTTCCTTATTTGTAACATTTTCCAATATACACAGTGGTCAAATCTCATCAAGATAATCAACATATCTTATATTATATCGCACACATTTCCAATACCCTAAAAGAGACAACTATCAATTACAACCCAATTAACCTAAAAGAAACAATTGCTGGAAGCTACCTTTCAACGTCAAATAATATTAATGATTTTGTGGCCCTGTCACTTCTTACTTAAATAAAATATACCTTTTTAGTATGTCGCTCTACTATATCCCACATTTCTTAACTTATCTCTTTGGCTATCCATTACTTCAATTATGACAATCAATTATAGGATAAATTGTGTATGTCTACACTACAACATGTAAAAAATATAAACTTTGCACATTTAGAATAACTCATTAGAAAATTGGCTTGGTGGAATAACTTTCCTATAACATCCCCCAATTTGGAGGCCCAAAACTAATGGTTACGGATGCTGCAGTCATCCATAGTTATTAATCCTCGGCGACCAAACACGGCGATATTAGATACATTAATACGCAGAAAGACAAGAATATGGAAAAAATTTAAACAGCAAAACAAATTCCACATTCCATTTCAAAATATTCCAAATCGATTACATAATTCCAATTCGTAAACCACGTTCAGTTAACATATAATTATTACAAAATACGCCAAGAGCGACATATGAAGATGCCCCCTTGGTAGATCAGAGTATATAAATAGGCAAGAAGACAATTTGCCTTTACAAACAAACACACGGCGGAAATAAAAGAACTCTAATAACAATCTGCCTCATGCACGTCCTCGGAAGCTTTTATTCGTCTAAAAGAACACTTGGAAACCTTAACTCTCAACCTACTCAAAATCAATTGAGTACCCGAGAGTTTAAGGGGAAAACAAAAACTTCGAGTCAGACATAAAGCCTGGTATGAATAATAATTCACCATCTCAAACCATTTAGATATCTAGTGAGACCACACCGTTTAGTGGAACGGGTTTCCCCTCGCTAGTATCATTAAACATTTATAAAACCATATACTGTGCTCCTGCATCTACAATGGTTAAAACATAGTATTTCAAAACATTATGATGATATGCAAAATAAATAAATCAATTCTGTATTACCCATCCTCATTCATTCTGACTATTTGTCTCAATTATAGTTTCTAGGTTTACTATTAACCTATTAAATGTCAAGGACTATCTGTCCAGTTACTTACTTTTCATGGGATCACTAAGAACCTATTGGTAACTCCAATATCTTATTTCTTATTCTAGTTTTCATGGGCTAACTAAGAACCTATTGGCTGACTGCCAATATCTTAATCCGAATATAGTTTTCATGGGCTAACTACAAACCTACTAGCCCTTGCCTGAAACACCCCACACCCTTTAGTATACCCAAAAAGGGCACACTAAAAGATGTGGTGCGTTGTAGGTATAGCTAAAGCTTTATAGAGACTAAGATTCAGAAGACAAAATAAATAAAACAACGGAAACATTTAAAACAATAAATTATTTATAAATCAAACTTCATAAAATAAGTCATAACCAAAATAAGTCTCAAAATACCAAATACATATGCCTTATGAAAAACACCATCTCAGTGACAATATCAGAGTACATAAATAAAACCATCCCTCTCAATAGTACCAGTACATCTAAACTAAAATAAAAGAAAACTGGAACAGAAGAAGAAGAATATATGAAGAATCTCCAAGAATGTATCTCCAAGAAGGCAGAAATCTACTGTCCCTGCCTCTGTTGGCCTAAGGGAGGAAAAGGGGGTAAATAAAGGAGTGGGTGAGACTAAAAGTCTGGTGAGTGGAAGTAATAACTAGTATTTTTAAGCAAGATAAAGATAACAGACTTAGCAATAGTTCTAGTATAAAAGGAAATAAAGGAAAAGATAAAACTGGAATAAAATACTGTTTAACCGTTTGCTTTGCTTAGATATTTTTGATTGGATTGTTTGCACTTTTCTAAAACTGCTTTGATTAGGCTGGAATCCCAATCCTAGTTTAATTAAGCTAAAGTCCTAATTCTACCCTTTGATCGGCCTTCTATCTCTGTTGTGCCACTATGAGCTAGTCTCATCATGTGGGTCCCACAACAAAAGACACTTATTTAGTGCTTTGGAACTCAGTAGCGACTTATCTTCCTGCACCGAGGTCGCACGCTTTGGAACTCAGTAGCTTTGGTCGGCTTTCTATCTCTGTTGTGCAATGTGAGCTAGTCCCATCCTGTGGGTCCCACAGCAAAAGACACATGTTTAGCGCTTTGGAACTCAATAGCGACTTATCTCCTTGCACCGAGGTCGCACGCTCGGCCACCATTAGGCTCGCACTATCTGTTGCTCCCTCCTTCGACCTCTTACCTATCCTAAACAGCATAAGCATGCCCAGCCGCACCTGATCTGTTGTGAGACCATCAGTCCTAGTCTGAAAGGGTCCTGCTCAGCCTCACCTAAGTGTGTTGTGAGACCATCGGTCCTAGTTTTAAAGGGGAATGCTGCTGATACGTGTCCTAACAAACAAAATCTAGTTGCGCACCTTGCCCAAATCCCCTGATTTGAGCTTCTATCTATTGGTCCCTTAGTCCCTTAGTTACCCTAGTTAGCATAAGCATGTCCCAGCCTTACCTAATCTTTTGTAAGACCATCAGTGCCTGACTAAAAGGGAATGCTATTGGTTATGGGCCATACTTCTATCTTTGCTTATTAACTTAGTATAAGTCTTTTAAATAAGTCTCTTCTATTAATTCTGCTTTATTTTCTTATTAACTTATTCTAAGTATTTAAAATAAGCCTCTTCTATTATCTCTGCTATATTTGCTTATTAACTTAGTGTAAGTCTTTAAAATAAGCCTCTTCTGTTTTGTCTCTAATTATAACCTATGTGTTATAACTTTGCTTATTTACTTAACCCAAGGCCTAAGTTTAAAAATAAGCTACTTCAATTATTTCTTCTATTTTCTCTTTTTAGTTATAATTACATGTTATAACTATGCTTGCAAATGTCTTAAATTTTCCTATTTCAGTCTAAGTCCAATTTATTACAATTCTTCTTATATTACATCCCATTTTCTGTAGATTCAGTGTTCTTATATTTTAATCCATATTAACGAATTATTTTCTTCTATTTATTACATTCACGTAAAAAGGGAGTTAAAAAGAAACTGACATTTACAGAATGAATCCCAACGTAGAATAGATGTAAATAAAACGTAAATAACAATAAATAACTGTAAATACTGTAAATAACTGTAAATAATTTGGAAAGCTATAATTAACAGTAAATAATTTCAAATAACTGAAATAGAATAGTTAAATGAAAATAGACTGGAAAACAAGTCTAAAATTTACTTAAAAATAAACTGTAAATAAACTTGCATAAAGGTTACCCCAAAATTGTAGAAAAACTACAACTATTGGAAACCATGATATTTTAAATTACTTAAAAATCTAAAATAATTACTCAAACACCTACCTGAGGTCCTTAGCTCTTTTCCTTTGCCTTTCCAGATCCCCTTGAGGGGTATAAAATGTTTTAATTAAAAAGATAATCTCCTCGGAAAAATATTCCTTTTAGGATCCAGCCTTAGGCAATGAACCCAGATGGAGAAAATCTGAATGAGAAAAATAGCTAGGCCCAAGGTCTTATTTATAGTGTCACTTGTGGATTTTAAGATTAAATCTAGCGCAACCGTGTCATAGGTTCGATGGGAACCGTCGGATGGAAGCACAAACGCGCATGATCGATTTAAAATAGAAAAACACGTTATATTTGCATCTGGACGATTTAGTGTCCAAAATACAAGGCGGGTCGACCGCTAGGTCGACCTTTGCACATGGTAAGTCGACCTATAGGTTGACCTAGCCATTGGGAGGGTCGACCTACCCTATTATATATTTTTTCCGTTTTCTCTTTTCTTGTTTATTTCGTAACTTCTTCGTCTTAGCTCGGATTTTGACAATCTACATGTGGAAATTGACTAGAAAATTACCACAGACACAATGGTGCAACTCCTGTGGCTCAATTCTGATAATTTCACAAAGTTATCTTATTATTTAATTAATTGGTTAATTAGTTATTAGAAAATTTATAAATTTCATAGAAATTGTCTATTGTAAGAGATTATAGATTAAACATACTTTAATCTATTGGAGACAGGGACAATAGATTTCAGCTTTCTTGGAGAGATATTCTTGGAGATTCTTCATGTATTCTTCTTCTTCTTTTCTAGTTTTCTTTTTATTTGAGTATGGATGTACTAGTACTGATGAGAGGGATGGTTTTATTTATGTACTCTGATAATGTGACTGAGATGGTATTTTCCTTTTCATAAGACATGTATTTGATATTTTGAGGAATCTTATGTATTTGGTTTTATGACTCTATTTTATGAAGTTTGATTTTGAATAACGAGATTACTATTTAAATGTTTCCGCTGTTTTATTTATTTTGTCTTGTGAATCTTAGTCTCTATAAGTTTTTAGTTATACCTATAACGCACCATATTATTTAGTGTGACCTTTTTGGGTATACTAAGGGGAAGTGAAACACCCCACACCCTTTAGTATACCCAAAAAGGGCACACTAAAAGATGTGGTACGTTGTAGGTATGGCTAAAACTTTACAGAGACTAAGATTCACAAGACAAAATAAATAAAACAACGGAAACATTCAAAACAATAACTTATTTATAAATCAAACTTCATAAAATAAGTCATAACTAAAATAAGTCTCAAAATACCAAATACATATGCCTTACGAAAAACACCATCTCAGTCACAATATCAAAGTACATAAATAAAACCATCCCTCTCAATAGTACCAGTACATCCAAACTAAAATAAAAGAAAACTGGAATAGAAGAAGAAGAATACATGAAGAATCTCCAAGAATGTCTCTCCAAGAAAGCTAAAATTTACTGTCCCTGCCTCTACTGGCCTAAGAGGGGGAAAAGGAAAAATAGAGGAGTGGGTTAGACTAAAAGTCCGATGAGTGGAAGTAATTACTAGTATTTTTAAGCAAGATAAAGATAATAGACTTAGCAACAGTTCTAGTATAAAAAGAAATAAAGGAAAAGATAAAACTGGAATAAAATACCGTTTAACTGTTTGCTTTGCTTAGATAGTTTTGATTGGATTGTTTGCACTTTTCTAAAACTGCTTTGATTAGGCTGGAATCCCAATCCTAGTTTAATTAAGCTAAAGTCCTAATTCTACCCTTTAATCGACCTTCTATCTCTGTTGTGCCATTGTGAGCTAGTCCCATCATGTGGGTCCCATAGCAAAAGACACTTATTTAGCTCTTTGGAACTCAGTAGCGACTTATCTTCCTACACTGAGGCCGCACGCTCGGCCACCGTTAGGCTCGCACTATCTGTTGCTCCCTCTTTTGACCTCTTACCTATCCTAAATAGCATAAGCGTGCCCAGCCTCACCTGAACTGTTGTGAGACCATCAGTTCTAGTTTGAAAGGGTCCTGCCCAGCCTCAACTAAGTGTGTTGTGAGACCATCAGTCCTAGTCTGAAAGGGGAATGCTACCGATAAGGGTCCTAACAAACAAAATCTAGTTGCGCCCTTGCCCAAATCCCCTGATTTGAGCTTCTATCTATTTGCCCCTTAATTACCCTAGTTAGCATAAGCTTGTCCCAGCCTCACTTAATCTGTTGTGAGACCATCGATTCCTGACCGAAAGGGAATGCTATTGGTTATGGTCCCTACTTCTATCTTTGCTTATTAACTTAGTATAAGTCTTTTAAATAAGCTTCTTCAGTTAATTTTGCTTTATTTGCTTATTAACTTATTCCAAGTCTTTAAAGTAAGCCTCTTCTATTATCTCTGCTATATTTGCTTATTAACTTAGTGTAAGTCTTTAAAATAAGCCTCTTCTGTTTTGTCTCTAATTATAACCTATGTGTTATAACTTTGCTTATTTACTTAACCCAAGGCCTAAGTTTAAAAATAAACTACTTCTGCTATTTCTTCTATTTTCTCTTTTTAGTTATAATTACATGTTATAACTATGCTTGCAAATGTCTTAAATTTGCCTATTTCAGTCCAAGTCCAATTTATTACAGTTCTTCTTATTTTACATCCCATTTCTGTAAATTCAGTGTTCTTATATTTTAGTCCATATTAACAAATTATTTTTTCTATTTATTCCATTCACGTAAAAAGGGAGTTAAAAAGAAACTGACATTTACATAATAAATCCCAACGTAGAATAGATGTAAATAAAACCTAAATAACAGTAAATAACTGTAAATACCATAAATAACTGTAAATAACTGGGAAAGCTATAATTAACAGTAAATAATTACAAATAACTGGAATAGAACAACTAAATGAAAATAAACTGGAAAACAAGTCTAAAATTTACTTAAAAATAAACTGTAAATAAACTTGCATAAAGGTTACCCTAAAATTGTATAAAAACTGCAACTATTGGAAACCCTATTATTTTAAATAACTTAAAAATCTAAAATAATTACTTAAACACTCACCTGTGTTCCTTAGTTCTTTTCCTTGGCCTTCCCGGATCCACTTGAGGGGTATAAAATATTTTAATTAAAAAGATCTTCTCCTCGAAAAAATATTCCTTTTAGGGTCCAGTCTCAGGCAATGAACCCAGATTATGAAAATCTGAATGAGAAAAATAGCTAGGTCTAGGGTCTTATTTATAGTGTCACTTGTGGATCTCAGACCGTTGGATTTGAAGATTAAATCTAGCGCAACCACGTCATAGGTTCGATGGGAACCGTCGGATGGAAGCACGAATGTGCATGATCGATTTAAAATAGAAAAACACGTCATATTTGCATCTGGACGATTTAGTGTCCAAAACACAAGGTGGGTCAACCGCTAGGTCAACCTTTGCACATGGTAAGTCGACCTATAGGTTGACCTAGTATTGGGAGGGTCGACCTGCCCTATTATATTTATTTATTTTTTCTTTTGTTTCCTCATTTCTTTTTTATTCCATAACTTCTTCGTCTTAGCTCGGATTTTGACAATCTATATATGGAAATTGACCAGAAAATTACCACGTACACAATAGTGCAACTCCCGTGTCTCAATTATGATAATTTCACAAAGTTATTTTATTATTTAATTAATTCGTTAATTAATTATTATGGATTCAATTTCGGGTTGTTACACTGCCAGTATCAAATCATAGTTTTCATGGGCTGACTATGAACCTATTGGCCCCTACCAATATCATACAGTTTTCATGGGCTTACTGTAAACCTATTGGCTCCTGCCAATATCTTTAGTTAAAATTTTAACATCTATTAATTTATATTCACTACTGGGTCACCCTAATGGGTTATTCTGCCATTTCTCCAAAGTACAGTTATGGGTTAATAACAAAGTGAATAACATTTCAAAATCTTTATTTATGCCATGGTTACTACTTTAAATTGAGATTGGGTTTATGTTTTGAAACCATAAAAAAATCTCTTTCAAAACCTCTGGATAGCCTCCTTCGAAAGCAATAACCTCTTTTCAAAACATACCTTTCGAAGCTATTAATAAACATTCTCTTTCGAAACCTATTATACCTTTTAATGGTATCAAATCATCTTTTTAAAATATAGAGCTTCGAAACAAATCAAAGCACCTCTTCTGAAAGTATTGGGTTTACTCTTTAAAAACATCATTTGGGTCAAAATGGTTATATACGAAAGTATCTATTTCGAAACCAACAAAAATTAGCTTTGGGGAAAAATTGATGGTGTCGGAACTCTCTTAGTCGAAAGCAAAACCTTTAAAACAAAAACTTTGAAGGACAGAGTCGAAACCCCTTTCGACTCCTCACCTTCGAAACCCCTAACCCCTTCGAAAGCATTCAGGAAAAAGGCTTAGGTTAAAATAGAAGTAACCCCTTGACAACATAGATGACTTCAATGTAGTCGAAAGGGAAATTAGTGGCTTGGTTTCGACTGAGACGAAACCTACCCTTTCGAAAGCAGTTATTTAAAGGAAAAAGGGTACTCCTCCGAAAGCAAATGCTTTAACAAAACATGACAACCTCCTTTGAAAGTTAAGTAAAAATCTTTTCGAAAGCATATATTCGACTGTGTCGAAAGCTTTAGGTAAAACTAGGCAAGAATTTTAACTTATGAAAACAAGGCAAGGTTTCGACTCTATAGGAAGCTACCATTTCGACACCAAGGCTTCCGCCTTCCTACCAATCACTACATACCATCTAAGTGATATCTTGTGTATTGGTTTCGACAATGATGGTTTCGACTGCGTTGGTTTCAACCGAGACGAGGCGGAATCAAAGAAGTCGAAAGGTACGTACTAACAGTGGCGGAACACCATTTTCTGGTTTAAAGGCTGAATTATAACAACTTTTAGTAATTACTTTCTAACAACTTGTCTATTTGTAAGCAATTGATTGGTTGTCATAAAAACTTTTCAAATACTTATCTTTATAACTACCGCATTAATACCAAATTAAAATCATTAAAATGCAATGTTTTAGCCCCTTCCATATACTAAAACCAATTATTTCAGAAAAGTCCCTCTTTTCAAATAATTTATTTTCCTCAGTAAATCAATTAGGAAAAATCCCCAAAAATCATAGAAATTCAGTTTCATCATGTATTCAAACATACTAAAAATTTAGACCCAATTTCTTCCTGAAATTCATGAAATAAATTTTAAACCCAATTATATCATATCTTTCATTAAAAATTCATAATAAAATTTCCATAGCTTGGAAAACCCATCTCCAAAATCATGATTTACTTAACAAAATTTTTTCCATGGCAATCTAAAATCATATATTCTCAGTTTTATACTAAAACCGTACAGATTCATGTGATTATGAATTAAAGAAATCATCAATATATAACTCAAGCATATCATCATTCATTTTATCACAAAAATGAATTTAAATCATAAATCCGAATCCATATAATCATAGAATAAAATAGAGATATTAGAAGATTATTATTCACCTTAAATTTGATGAGGAATTTGCGATTTGTTGTTGATTAATCCTCCCTAGCTTTTCCTTAGCTTTAAATTAAAATTTCCTCTTCTCCTTTGTTAACGGCTGGCTCTAGTAGGGTTCTTGCGTTTATTTTGATTTTGAGAATAATGAACGTGAATGGACAAAGAGGTGGAGTGTATAGCTGTGTAATATGAAATGGCTATTTACTAATTATGCCCATGTGTAGTTTAATTAACTAATAAACTAATTTAAAGCCCATTTATCTTATTAATAAGCACGACCATATTATGTAATTTAATCAAATCTCAATCTCCTTATCATCATTATTCTATTTAATTTATCTAATTAAATCTTCTGAATAATGTTATCAAAAATTAGGGATGTTACATTTCCTACCACCTATCTTGCCATCTTTAATCCTGAGCAATCAACGTCCTCAATCTGTGTTTGTTGTCACATCACCCTCTTATCCCATTATATTACTATCTTCTTTTAATCAAAATCTCTTGATTGTATTCTCAAATTTTGGTATTTATTTTCTTTGTCTTTGATCTTTCATGCGAGCATACTCTAGGAGTTGCAAAAGTGTATTTTGATACCATTCCCCATTCCTTTGTGGGTTCTTCTTCTTATAGCTTTTACACATGTCTAATAAAAATTTCCTGGTTCATACCAATAATCCTTATATTCAACTGGGATTCCTTATTCCTACTTCACAAGCATCCGTAGCTATTTTATTCATTGCCTTAACTTTTACCCCGTCTACCTAGGTAGTCATCCCTATCTACTCCATATCAAAGTTAATTTGATTTTTACTACCGTTTATCAAAGTTAATTTGAAGTACTTAATCCAGAACTTTTATCTTTAAAAATATAAACTTATAAACTTTTGTTATTAAATTCAACTAGTGCTTGGTTTCCAAAAGGAGCCATGAAAAACTCCCCATTTTAATCAATTTTAATTATAAGCGTCATAACTTTTAAAATTATATTTTAGGATTTATGAAGTTCAAAAGATCCTTTCCTTAAAACAACATATTATTTCCTTCTTTTCAAATAGTAAGAGTCGACTTTTTATGGCATGAATAATCATTAAATCAATTTTCCCTTTAAAACCTTTCACAATAAAGATTTACTTCTAAAAACATAGGATTTTTAACTCGAACATTTATTTAGTTTTGTTTTCGAAAACTCAACTATTGTACCAAACCATTTTTCAAAAATGTACCGTTACAGTGTTTCTAAAACAGCTTTTATAACTTTAAGCAATAAAAACTGGAGTAGACAATGACAACTTTCATTCCATTATTTTCCTATTACTCATGCTATTTCCACTTTCGACCTTAGCAGAGATTCTAATAGCCTTTGAAGGGAACTTTTAAATGATACGTACAACTACTATACACATTTATGGAAACTATCCATTTTTTGTTAATTTTCTATTTTTTTTCTAATTAGATCACTAACATTATTTTAATATAAATTCTTAACGTTGTTTCTATTTAATATCTTAATGCTGTTATTATTTAAATTTCTCCTACCTAAATTGCTTTTATTTAAATTTCTTCTCCTTATATAGTTTTTTTCCTTCTTTTATTTGATAGTTTTCTTCATTAGATCATTGTAGGGCATTTTCCTACTACTTTAGACATTGGACGTTTTCTCCATTATCCTGAAACTGCTTACTTTTTGTGTATAAATCTACTTCAGATATTTTTCTCCATATTTTCCTTATATGAAAATATTCTTCCTATTTTCACTATCGAGTATTCTTACCATTCCAATTTCTTTACCCTATTTAGGTCAAGTACCATTTTCATTTATCCACCCCTTTTAAAATGAATTTTAAAACTTTTAATTTACAAAATAGAAAATTCACCAGGCAAAACATACGCTCTATTTTCCATTTATTTCATAAATAAAAGGCTCTGTTATCATAAACCTTTTAATTGAAATTTTAATCTAGTCGGTTTTAGTTTCATCAAGGAATTTCTAAATAGCTCATTTAACTAAAATTTCCTAAAATTTCTAGTTTTTCCAAGAATCTATTTTTGAAGAATATTTCATACGGTGAAATTTTTTGTATTCACTTACTTTTCAAGAATAACAACTTTAGTGATAGAGTTCTTTTATATTAAAATAAATTCTTTAAAAGTCATAAATGTTTTAAGAAAATTTAAAATCTTTAATTAAATTCTTTCACCTAAGCTCGGACTTAGAAATGAATTTTATATTTCCTTTCTTCTGGACTTTTCTTCTTTTCCAATTATTTCTAGCTTATCTTCATTAAGGATATATTAAAATCAAATTATCATCTTGTGGTGATTAATCCACACCTTCTTATGTGAACTAGCTTATTCCTATTTATACATTTTCTTTGGATATTTGCAACATATACGTTCGTACTTTTCATTTGTCTGGATGAAACGTACATCTTTAATCGACAATCCAATGAAATCCACGATCCTAGAGTAGTCTAGGCCCAACAAAAAAAGTCAAGTACCATCCAGCTTCAGGGACCCTATATGTTGTGCTCATGATCTTCTTAAGTCAATGCCTTATAGTACGACTTACATCCCAATGAGGTAATCGGGGTAGGTGTATACATTTAACTCAATCTATTGTTTCAACTCATAGTTGCCTTAACCATCTTTTCAGAATATGGTCGTAACTACTTCTATAGTTGGAGCTTGTAGAGTTTGGCATGTAATATATATAATTCTAGGTAAAAATACAAATACATTCACTCAGCTTATCCTAATTCTTATGATCGACTAACCTAAGATCTGATACCAAATGCAACAACCCACATCTTAATGTGCTCGAATTTTCAACTAAATTGAATACTTCAAGTCCATTAGGGTACAAATCGTTGGTGTTGGTAACTTATAATAAACATAAGTATGTTAGAGAGCTATTTATATGAACTTACAGCGGAATAGTAAAATATAATAAAACACATACACACACACACTGACTAAGGCTACCACCTTGGAAATTTAGTCAACTTGTTAGTGCAGAGCATGATTGAGAAGACCTATCCACCTACTATTCTCGTCTTGTACTAGAATCATGTCCCTCTAAATCTATCATGTAGGTTAAAGTGAGAAGGGGTCGGAATAACGTTCTGCTGTCTGGTAAATTATATCCATAACATAAGTTCATGTCCATTGATTTCCATTTAAGTGTTATGTCTACTATTCATGGATTAGCTATTTAATCCATATGCGCATACGATATTTACAATCTACTTCAAGATATAAGTATCTATATGCGTAACCTATTCTGAGGTATAAGTATCTACATACAAAACCTACTCCAAGGTATAATTATCTATATATGTATCCTACTCCGTGACTATATAAGCAAGTGCACACAACTATATCATATTGGGTTCAATAACCCTTCTCTCGTCTAATCATATCCTAATGATGCTAAGGAAGGTAGTACCTGGCTACTTAATACCCTTAAATTGGGAAATAGGCAGGACCTCTAACCATTTAATACCTAACCCTAAGCTAACCCCTTTTTGGTACTCCTTAACTAACATCATACGAAATCTCTTTTAGGCCACCTACTAATCTTTTAGATAGGCAGGAGCCAAACCCTAACACAACCATTTAATATCTCAGTCCTGAAACGGACCCCTCCCAAGAGATTTCCTCTAACGCTTATAAGCAATAATCATGACCAGCTAATACGCACCTATACGAAAATCTTGACCATTTAATACTTCTTAAATAGGAAGTAGGCAGAATCAACGGCTATTTAATACCTCAGTCTAGACGCATGCCCTCTATGGAAATAATCAAACCCATAAGCGAACGTATATACACATGCATACTATAGTTGGAGATGTTTCACATCAGTAGTACATATACACAACTACCGTTAGACCCCTGTAGATGGAAGAATTCCATTGTATAATTCTACCGACCTTGGATGCCAACCCAATAAAACTAAGTCATTTATAATTAACCTAAATATTGGGCTAGGCCCACTAATTCACACTCATCACAAACGTATTATTGGGGCCAGATAACTTCAACTATAGAAATTATTACACCTCTTAAGTTCATTATCTATACACATTTATTTCTTTACTTGCTATGACTTTTCTTATTCATACATTTACTGCCTTTATTTCTCCTTTCTATTTATGTTATTAACATTTATTTATCATGCTATTCAATTTCCCGTACCATTTCCATATTTGGTCTCTGTAATTAAATTCATTAAATGTTTTACCACCCATATTGACTTATTTACAATAACTTCTTTTTACTCCATAATTTATTACCTTATTCGTATTTAGCATTTATTTATAATTAATATGATAACATATCACATTACCATATATATTAATGTTGTAATGGACGTTTATTTATTTATTTCTTAAACTTATACTTTATAATATGTATATAATTGGTAAATGAGATTATTTATATTTCTATTTATAACTTTTTTAATTTCTACATTTAGAGATTTCTGGAAATACACTTATGTGCAAATTTCCCAAAAATATTCATTTCTACATTTTAATGTATTGGAATCATATTTTTCCCAAGAAGGAAATGTTACTGTTGCAACTTTCCATAAACTACCAAAAGTGGGATTGTGCTGCGTTAGCAATTACAAGGAATTATCTCATTTTATTTTGATTGAAATAGATAGTGCAAACTACGAAAAAACATCCCTACTTTGCACTTTTCTTTCCTTTACATATATGAATATTCCTTTTTATTTCAAATGATGTGTTTTTCATATATAATTGTGAAGTTGGATAGTTTATGAAAATTCACAAGACAATCAGTACAACTAGATTGTACATTCTACAATTCTAATGAATTAAAACATAGAAAATTAAATCCCAAATTAAATTAAAGGCATCTTCAATTAATGATAAGTTTAAAAATTACAACCTAGATAACAATAATTTTGAATTAACGATACAATTCTACCAATGTTATATTTCATAAACTTTAGGACTATTTTCCCTAACTTCCAGATCTATGGTGTATACCATTACTTCAAAGTTAAACAATTTATAGGATATGTAAGCAAGCGTTTCAAGTTAGATTCATTTATTTGAGCCTACAATTTAATGGTTTTCATCTTAGGCGTAATAAAAAAGTTAGAATCCCAATGATATAAATGAGTATGCAAATTACATAATTTCTCACTCACCTCTTAGCTGTCAAATCTCTAGATCCAATTCACTTTATCTTATTGTACTCCTTTTTTCTATTAAACTAACAATACGTATACATACCCATTAGAATTTCAGATCCGATAGGAGATTTGAATTTAAGATAAATCTAAATTTTATGATTTAATGTACCTGTTTTGTAGAATTAATTAACCCATCTTCTCTTTTATTTTATGTCCTTCTCCAACATATATATATATATATATAATATTTTTGTAATTTCTAGAAATAGTGGAGAAGGAGAAATGGCAGAGCTTTGCTGCTCAGTTCAAGAAATATGAAAGAAAAGTGAGGTTCTAGGTCAGTATTTATAGATGCTTGACTAAATTCAGCATGTTAGATTATTATTTATTAAATTTAAGTTGTTTGACCGAGGTTCAATCTTGCGTCAGCCCTAATTAACAAGTCAACCGGTTGTAGTAGCGGTTGACCGCTAGCAGTTGGTCGGCTACTTTTGGGCTGTTGACTGGTGAGGTCCTGGGGCGTTAATTATTAACAACGTTAATTTTAATTTATTTCCTTATTTAATTTCATTTGAATTCTTTTTAATTATTTTCGATCTGAAATCTTCAAACATTATAACTTCTTTATTTAAACTCCAATCGCGAAGCTTTATATATAAAAGTTAATCAGATAAGTGCTACGCATGCAATGGTGTATACACAATGGTGCAAGTTTCATGGTCAAATTATGATGTTTCTCAATCTATTTTTGAGCCTTATGAATTATTAATTCTTTTAGTTAATTCATGTTTATTTTACGGGATGTTACAAATATGATCATCAATATTCAATTATAAATATATGTACATATAATAGAAATAGAAATCAATAAACAAACTTTCATTTCAAACAAGAGCTGTATATAAGAGTTAAAGTGTACAGTTATATAAATAAAACTACATAATTTCTCCTGAGGCATACCATTAACTCTTTCAATCTCCGACTTGCACTTAAAGGACAATTATGATGTCTCAAACCATACCTTTCGATCAGTCTTCCTAGAGTAAACTGAGAAATTTTGTGATAACCCGCCATTTTGGACAATTTAAGTCGATAATAAACCACACATGTCCAACTCAAACCATTCAAAAGGATAGATTATCAATGAGGTCAATAAACAAAATATAATAATCACATAAACAGTTCATGAAGTTGTTTTACAATATAAATTTAACTTTCATCTTACAACATTATCAGAGTACAATAAACAAACATACCAAATAATGTAGCAGAATAATACGATCACCAATCTCCATCTTCATCTTTAAGGAATAACATCTTCAAACATTGAAATACTTAGGCTGACCCGAGCGCAATGAAAAGACAAAACACTCGAGTCAGAACTAAAAATTATTATGTAAGTTAAATAAATATCAAGTGAAATATGGGTACAAATAACCTAAGGGATGTTACGGGAAAAGGGTCCGTTAAACTATTTATATATAGTAAGATACGCTACATATATAGTGTTTATCGGTAAAGTAAAGTATTAAAATAGCGTTAGGCTTTAAATTGATCCCCGTTAACACATTTTTAAGCAGGTAGTCTATGCAGGTCCTGTAAAACAACCAGTAACATCGGTAGCTAGTGAGTCCCCTATAGGTACCACGCTAAAACAAAATCATAGTGGGCTCGAGATAATCATATGAAAAGGTATGGAGGCAATGCCCAAGGTAGGATACTACCATTTCAAGTTGCTTGACTGGTGGTAGCTCCTAACGGCCCACCACGAACATCTATCCTATAATCAAATCAAGGTGCACCAATCAAGTCCAAAATCAAGATGGTAATACGAAGATCAGATGTCGCTAGAGGTAGCTAGCCTCATTAGTCAAGACAAGTCGTCCTGTTTTAGTCATTTCAAATTGACACAATTGTCGGGGTCTATCATCATTCTCTTTCTTCAAATCCAGAAAACGTATTCCAAATCCAGCCACTTCATTCTGGATCATCCACCACGTACACAGTTGTTAAAGTGGTTCCGATTTTGATAAAGAGTATGCCAATATTCGGCCTCGGTCTCCTTAACAACCAAATGTCATTTTTCACACCGGTTGGTTCTTTTAAACTTCAAAAAAGGGTCATACTTCATTCCAAAATATTGAATTCACTTTAACAGTATAAATCATACTTCATATCATTATTTAAATCAAACAAGTTTAATTTAAATCTGTTTTGAATTTGAATCGGTTTCAAAATTTAACAGTTTCAAAGTTCAAATAGTTTTGAATATTAAAATAGTTTTGAAGATTGAAAATAGTTTGAATATTATAATATTTTGAACATTTTAAGAATGGTTTGTAATATTTAAAATAGTTTTGATATTGAAAATAGTTTTGGATATTGGAAACATATTATATATTAAAATAGTTTGAATATTAAAATAGTTTATATATTAAAATAGTTTAAATATTAAAATAGTTTATATTTAAAATGGTTTTGAATTAAAACCGTTTCTTTCTTTTCTTAACAATTTGAACTCAGGTTCAACTTCCAAATCAAAACGAATTTAATTTTTCATCTTTCAATTCGAGTCAACTTCATATTTAAAATTCAATCTAAATCAACCTCTATTCCAAATGATTTCAAACTTTACTTCAAATTCAATTTAAACAATTTGGTTCAAATGGCTAAAAGTTTCAATTCAAATTCTCATTTAAAATAATTTTATTTAATTCCATTTCACATACAAAATTCGAAATACCAATTTAAATCACTTTAATTAAAATAAATTCAAAGTTTAGATTAAAATTTAAACCTTTCAAATAATTCAATTCCGATAACTTTAAATCATATCTCAATTTCAACTTTAAGATTTCAAGTTAAATCCTTTAAACCATTTTATTTAAGTAGTTTCGTTTCAACTTTTCAAAGCTCGAATTAGAAAATAATTCAATTCATATAAATCCAAATTTTATTTTCTTTAAAACAATATCATTTATACAAATCCAAATTCAAGATTTTAAAACCATTTAAGTTAACAAATCCGATGCCCGTATATAATTTTCTACCCTATGGCCAAGTGATCAGTTATGTCAATTTTTAATTACATGGATGGATATATATCATTTCAACCCATATTTAAATGTCATAAGTGTATATCATTTCAACCTATTTCTTAGTTCAATTCCAAAACAGACAATTTATATGATGTCAATAATGTACAGGGTGATAATAGGGATATATCATAATAAATGATCATCAGCATTATAAAAACAACATCATCCATCGTATCAATCAATATGCATACATATGCAATCAACATCCAAATCAACCAATCAAACATACATTACAAAAATTATTAATTGTCACATATCGCGGTGTTCAACTAGAAGTGATATTTAGTTTAAATGTCAATTTAATTTCTCAAGCAGCAATCAAAATAATCTACCGCATCTTATTTTACTTGCAGAAATTTTTTTAGTATTGTGTGAGTGGGTTTAATCACTCATCTTGATTTTAGCACATTAAAATCCAAACAAAGACACCTTTTCCAGCAATCTCCAAACTTAGCAAAACCAGTTTCTTGTTGTCCGAAATTCAAATATGAATCCAATGGAAGAAATCACGCGTGAATTAGAGTTCATATGCGGAAGATATTTAGGCTATAAGAATATTATTAAAATGAAATATAAAAACATGTACACACATTTTAATAATAAAATAAAACAAATTAGTTACTCACATTAAGAATTTTTAAGCCTGCTCATGTTTCTAAAGCCTGGAGAATAAACGGAAAAAAATGACATGATGGCTCACGCATGGAGGAAGGAGGCTTTAGGAAATGGATTTGCAAACAAATGAAAAGGAGTGGCTTCATGAAAATAAGGTGCTCAGGTTTTTTTTCTTTATTTCAATGAAGCTTCAGGCAAAGAAATAACGGCATCACATTTTGGAAATGGAAAGTTAGAAGAAGAGATTTAAGAAATAGGAAATGAATAATGGTAAAGCACGTTTGGAAATTGGAATATGAAAGGGAAGGATACAAGAAGATGTAAATTTGCAAAATGAAAAGAGACTAACATGAAGGTAATTATATAATAAAGGAATGAAGGTGAAGGGACTAAAATTAATGTCATGGTTCTAAAATGAAGGCTTAAGGAAATATAGGCAACCAAAATGAAAACAAAAGGTTGAGGTTGTGGAAGGAGGCTAAAGGAAAACAAAATGAAAAGAAATGAAGTGGCTGTAGCAATATGAAATGAGGTGGAGAAAATAATGAACTCACATTTTTTAGTTTTAGAAATTGGAGGCAGGACATGGTGGAAAAAGGTGAAGAAAAGTTAAACAAAAATATATGTATATATACAAAATGAAACGCACGTTTGAGAAGATGTAGCTTTAGGGAAAAGAGGAAGGAAACAAACAAAAATGGGGAAAGAAATGTGGCATGTATTAAACAATGAAGCAATGCATGGACCAACTGTACACTACCAACAAACCTTTGGAATTCAAATTTCAAACTTATGTCTCCTCTTTATTACTTTCCTTAACTCCCATAAACTCACGATTACATCCATTTAATTTAACACTAACACACAATAAATGAAAATAAATTCTCTACACAAATTTGTGTAATTAATTAAGGGAATATACAACATAAATGAGGTAATATAAACATGTGTGCGTGTGTGTGTATGTGTATGTATATCTTTATTGCCACTTATAGTTTACATTAATAAATAAAGGTATAAAAATTATCCACATAAGGAGGCAATGAATGTAAGAGTAAACTAGAGGAGTGAAGATGGAAAGGTAAATTATGTTGCAATCAAAATCTAATCAAGTCTAAGTGAAAAGGAAATAGTCATGTGTAAATCTATTTTACCCCCTTTACAATCACCTATTAAACAATTAATTTAATACCGTATGAGATTTCAAACCTAATTAATCCTTTTTTTAATGACATAATTGGATCTGAAACATAAGTTTGTATGTAGGTATAAACATATATGTAGTAAACTGAAACTAAATTTTGAAACATGAGCTGAAATAATTGGAAATAAATCACCTAATTTAAATTTATTTCAATATATGTTTACAATTAACGTCTTTCCTCTTTTTTATTGAAAGATTCCATTATTCCAATCACATTAATTGCCATTGATTTCTAAGTTAAATTTTAAAAGAGAAATGAGACAATTCAATTCCTTTTTATATTAATTTAATGTATTTATGGAATTATTGTATACAAACCAAAAGTTATTAATTTCTTATTAAATAATCGATCTCTTATTCCTGTAATCAATCTTTCAACTACCAAACATTTCAAATAAATAACATGATTTCTCCTTTAATAAAGAAATATATATTATTCTTTATTAGCATTTATTACTCCAATCAATTGGAAATTTACATTCAGACTGTCATTTATTTCATTCAGACCAATGTCATTAAAATACACGCCAACATACGCTATTATTCGTACCTTATTACAAACATATGTCATTAATAGAAATTTAGATTAAGCTCATAAGTTATATTATAATTTAATTTGTATCAATACAACCTTAAATTCTTTTTTTTTTATCAATTATATTCAAAAATATTATTTAATTTAATATTTTTAAATGGTTAAAAATATGGGTAGCTATAAATTGCTTTAGTGAGTGATTATGTAATATTATACTTAATGTCAGTTTGTTCGATGACCAATGTTACAACCCTAATTTTTTATATAGCACATAATTTGAATATTTAATTATGGGATAATTAAATGAGAAGTTGAAAATGTGGGATTTGCTAAATTGGTTAATTAAAGTTGAGTTGGCCTTAATAAAGAGAATGGTTAACAACAATAAGATTTAATAAACTTAAGCATAAAACGGTAGAAGAGGAAGAACAAGTATTATACTATACCCTCTCCTTTATTCATTTTCACTTCATTCTCAAAACCGAACTAAGAGACTAGTCTAGCTACCATTATCAATTAAGAAGAAGGAAGATTTAATAGAAAAAGTAGCTAAAACAAATTTCATCATTTCAACAAGATTAAAGATGAATAATATGCAACCATCTCTTTATGTTTAATATGTTTGGCTCAGATTTGATGTAGATCTAAATTTTTACTATAGTACATCATGCATATGGATTGAATAATCACATATATTGGTTAATTTTGTTATTTGGGAATTTATGCGATTTTCCTAAAGGGTTTTGATGTGGAAAACTAAGTTTTTAATCTCCAAATGTTCTAAAATTTTGATATCTAATATATCATTTTGGAGAGTTTTAAATTTTATAATTTTTGGAATTATTATGAATTTACTATAAATTTTCTAAGTGGAAATATTATTTATTTCGAAATTAAAATTTTCAAACTACGAGGGATAATACTTTTGATCTAAAATTTTGATACGTGGTTAAGTAAAAAAAATATTGATTTTCATGAGTTTTTGGGGATTTTTCTCAAGTGATTACAAATTTAAGGGGGAATTGGGGAAAATAACAAACTTTGAAGATCGGAGGACATCAAGTTTATTTTTAGACTAAAGGAGAACTGTTAGTTATAATTAGCATTATATTCAATTTTACTCTATAAAAATGCTAGTTATAAGTAGCATTATATTTAGTTTAACACTATAAAAAATGCTAGTAATTACTAGCATTGTCCTTTGGCAAAAATAAATTGTTGTCCTTTAGCCTAAATTTTTTCTATGTTAGTCATTATGCCTATTTTCTTGCAAATTTAATATAAATTATTTTCTTCAAATGGGTTTATATGTTAAATCCAGTAAATAATATAATTTAAGGTGAAATTATATTTTGGAAATTAAAAGTAGTTTTCCACTTTGAATTCCTAAAAGGATTGTGAAAAGATCGTAGTTGACCAATGAGAATTTGATAAATAACATGAGTTTGGTAAAAAGTTTATCTTTTTAAAGGAAATTTTAGTTTTATAAAGTATTATGGTAACACCATTATAATCCTTCGAAGGCTATAAGTTTTTAAGTCGATGGCTATTTACACTATCACGCGAAGGCTTTATTTTACCAACTTACAATGACTGCAATCTTATAAGGCGCGATGACTATACTGTTCAAGGTGCAATGACCATGTTGTTATATAAAGGTGCGACAACTATACTTTTCAAGGTGCGATGACTAGATTGTTATATAAAGGTGTAATGGCTTTGTTTTGTTAAGGCATGATGGCTAGATAGGAGTCAACCCATGAAAGCTATACTTTAAGGCTCGACAACTATGTTTTATTAACACACGAAAGTTGTACTTATATTAACCATTGACAGCTATGTTTATAACTTTCTAATGGTATATTTTGATGTGCAATAGTTTTGTACGCAGTCAACATGTGATAGCTAAGTAAGTTTTGTCAATGAGCGATGGCTTATATGGGTTGATATGTGTTCGTCGACGGAAATTCTATCGGTTTAGAAAACCGTCGAACAAATTTAAATTATAAATAACCGCAAGCGCACATCGTACTATTGAAGTACGTGGCGAGTACGGGTCGATCCGCAGGGAATTGATGATTTTAAATCTCTATTCAATCAAATTAAACCAAAGTCGAGTGGAAGTTAAGCTAGAGGATTAGAGAATTAACTAACTAACTAAAAGAAAAGAAATGCAAATATAAGAGTTAAATGACAATTTAGAGGATAAATCCACTCTCTAGATCATGTAGTTCAACACATATGAAATCATAATCTCTCTTTTATGGTCATTAGTGCTTTAATTGATGTGCCTATCATAAGTATGGCATATTTGTGCTATTAGTTAGCCAACATAAGCCATCAAACTTTGACACACCCCTTAAATCACTTACTAACTTTCATGAAACTTGACAATGAAAATGAAATCTATTTTAAGTATGGCCTATTAACTATTGATTAGAAATATAGACCATCAAATTTTAATTTCAAATCACTTTCTTTTGCCATAATCATATTTTGATGAAGAGGCAATTAGTGTTAGTGATTGTTTAAGCATAACCTATTTGGTGTCAACAATATAGGCTATCAAATTCAAGGCACAAACAACAATTAAACCACTTCAATCATTCTTCATTAAGCACAAAAAGAGAGCATGAATTAACAAATAGTTGAAACTACATAATTAGAGAGCTTCATTACCCCTAAATTGAAGGGGTTTAGCCTCTCATATTTGTTATCATATGAACAAATGTAGCTAGCAACATGAAAGCAAAAAGAAAGTAAAATGAAGACTAATGGAAAAGAGAAGCTAATTAATAAGAATTAAAACTAACTACTTGCATGAAAGTAAATCTACACTACAACATGAAAGGAAATAAACAAGAAGAGAAAAAGAACATGTATTGAATTGCATAAAAAAGTTACATGAAAAGAAGAAATGGCTAAGTAGCCATGAAAAGAAAAAGAGAAGAGCTTTCTTTATTTTTAAGCCTAAACTAAACAAAAGAGAAACTAAGGAAGAGGAGAGAGTTACATGAAACATAAGGGGATTTTATACATGTGTTAAACCCTAATTCTTATTTTTGGGGAATGCTCAAAATACCCTCTTAGGAAGTGTGGAGGCCAAGTAATCATTAGCTTCAAATAATCCTCATTTAAGTGTACATGAAGCCATTAATTCCATAAGCATGTGCATTAGCCTCTAATTTGTAGATTAAGGTAGGTGGGTAGGTGGGGTCCTCCATTATCTTCACTTCGAATTATTTCCATCTTCATTTGTTCTCTTCACTCTTGTGCATGCATGTGTCTTCATGAAACCACTCCTATTTGAGATCAAATTCCTACACAAATATATATAAATTTCCAATTAATTTTTCTCAAATTAATATATGCACAAAAATGACCATTTTGCCCTTGGATGAAGATGAATATGTGACGATTTGAAAATAATATGAATTTTGGTTTAAACAAGTTAAAATGCCCAATATGATCATTTATTTAATTTAAATAGATTAAATATGGTGGTAAAAATATGCACATTTATGTGTACATCAAATACCCCCACACTTATCTTTTTATTCGTCCTCGAATAAAGAAAAACTAAGATAAATCTGTTTTCGTAGGGAGCACGATTGCATTGAGCGTATGCAACAAGCCGTTAAACCTCTGGGTGTCCCCAGTAGGAAGAGTGTTGTCTCATGAGGGTTTTCAGCGGATACTACCCACAAAATCCAAATGCAGGATGAAAGTATTTACACAATGCAAGATTTATTTACAAGGAGATGAATGCAAGTTTTTGAAAATATTTACAATGAAGGATTAATTTTTAAATTGACACAAATAAGTTAAATATAGGTTTTGGTTATTATTTTGAAAATTTAAGTCATTTTACTTGTCAAAATTTCCAACAAAAATTAAGTTATCATAACAAATAGACAATAGTTTAACTCGTTGTTTCAGTTGATAACAAAGTGTAACCATGAAATAGGTCCTTAGTTGATTATCAAAGTTTATTAAAGTGGTATTTCATTTCATTTCAATAACAAATCAAATCAAACAAG
Organism: Allium fistulosum; assembly: GCA_030737815.1. Taxonomy (NCBI): domain Eukaryota; kingdom Viridiplantae; phylum Streptophyta; class Magnoliopsida; order Asparagales; family Amaryllidaceae; genus Allium; species Allium fistulosum. The sequence goes on from CM060902.1 coordinate 868,159,477, forward strand.
TTAAAATAGTGCTTGGATTTCATTTGCTTAATCTCTCCATTTTTTGAAAATTTTATTGATATTTACAATATTTACATATGCCTAACTCAGATAAACTGAGGCCAGATATATTACCCATGCACTGCCTTGCGGACTGATGTGAGGGGAATACAAAGCATGGCGAGTGAACACACGAGTGTGAACACCTATTGACTATAGGCGTTATTAAAAAGAATTTTTATATATATACACCTAGCTCAGATAAACTGACGCCAGATATACCGATCATGCACTGCCTTTCGGGCTTACGTGAGAAAGGTACAGAGCATGGCGAGTGTACACACAAGTGTGCACACCTGTCGACCGTAGGTGTTAATAGAAAATATTTACATATATACAAATGTTTTTTTTTCTTTTTTTTTCAGATTTTTTTATAGAAAGAGAGTTTTTTCAAAATCATCTTGGCACCACTTAACTTAGAAGACAAAAAAAATTTTATATCCTTTACTTTAAATCAACCACTTTTTAAAACAAAGATTTTCAATTAGGATATATTTCATAATTATCACATATGAATCTTCCTATATACTAGTTAAACCATTATTATTTGTAATCAAACTTCATTTTTATTTTTGTTAAGACGGATAAATTTTCAAAAATTTCAATTTAATAAACCAAAACCATATATTTATCTTATAGTGTTTCTTTAAAAATAAATTAAAATGCTTAAAAAATTGTTTTTTTTGAGATTTTTGTTTTTTTTAAATTTTGGAAAAATTGAAAATGATGGTGAGTCTCCCCCCAAACTTGATTTTGATTGTGTCCCCACAGTCAACCCAAGTGGAAGGAGAAAAATAAAAATAAAAATAAAAACATGACCTTTATTTAAATGAAAATTAACGGTATTTACACGAGACCAGAAAGTATATCGTCAAAAAGTAAATGAAACGGTCTTCCAAAAACCGATTCATTTGTCTCGTCAAGTATACGAGATACAACTTAAGCTCGGAAAACCAAACCGTAAAAGATTCCAAAGTTGAATGTTGATTTGGAAAAACGAATGTCGTTTTATTGAAAATCATACGAGTTGTTTCCTTTTCGATGATTTTTAGGGTTGATAAAACGATTGATTGAAGTTCAAGTTTATTTTCACCAAATTGAAATTCAAGCTGTTCATTGAAAAATTCTTCAAAATTATTGAATTCAAAATCAAAATGGTGATTTAAGTCATCCCCTTTAGAATTCGACAACTCGTTTTCAAAAAGTCCAAAGAAATCGTGTTCGTTAAATTCGTCTTCCTTTGTTTGATTATCAACAACTTCATCGCATATATTAAGTTCAAAATCCAAAGTTGTCGTATTCAAAATTTTGAAATCAAGAAAAGGAAGATCGTATTTCAAATTTGGTTCCACACCCTCAAAAGAATTTAAATCCAAGTCAATCACCAAATTTTCAACAACTTTATTAAGATTGTGGTTTTCAATTTCAAAAGTTGTTATTTGAAAATCGTCAATTGTGGTAAAAGATGAATTGTTACTTAACTCGTCACACGTTGGGATTTGGTTTTGTTGTTCACGTTGTTTCATATAAGTTTCAAACAACGAATCCGTGTGATCATCGTAAATTTCGTTCATTTGTTCAAAAAAATCTAATTTATAATAATTAGCTTGAGGATTTTCGATTTGGATTTGTTGAGAACAAAAATTTTCACTTGCATCATAGTCGAGATTATTCCCATTGCCAAAATTATTTGAAAAGTGGATCACATTTTCGTTTTGATTTTGAAATTCATTTTGGAGTTCGAAATTGAATTGGCATGGGTTATAATCAAAATCGTTTGAATTTTGAATTGAATTCAAATTTTGAAATCCTTGACTCGAGTTGTTACACAAATATGAATTACATAAATCATTTATCATTTGATTTTGTTGTGTAGAGATTTCAAGTAAAGACAAAATGCTATTTTCAAGATCTGAGGGTTGTTCATTATTTTGAAAACTTTGTGGTGCAAAATTTGAATCATTTGAATAATAGTTGTTGTTAAAATATCCATACGAATTTGGAGTGAAATCATATGGATTATATTGAATTTCACAACTATTGTAAAATTCACGTAAGTGGGGAAACTCGGACATTTTCAAGAATGTTTTTGTTGTTTTTTTTGTAAAGGAAAAATATTTACAAATAAAATTTATTTTTCAAAAGGGAAATTGATTTTTGTTTTGTTTTTTGGTTTTTCAATTTTTTCTTTGTTTTTTGAAAAGGTTTTATAATTTTTTTTTTGGATTTTTGAAATTTCAAAGAAAAAGGATATAAAAATTTCAAAGGAAAAGGAATATTTACAATTTTTTTTAGTTTTTTTTATTTTGAATTTTTTTTTAAATGCATGAACTAATGCAACTAAATGAATGCAAGGGTTAATTACAAATGATTTATCCTAAGTTAACCCAAAATTGTATAATCACACATTGTCTTAGATAAATAAGATAGTTCTTAGCCAGGTAACGGACAGAATTTATCGGTGCACCACGAATCACCGTAGCAATGCAGCCGAAGGTTTAAGTACCTTCAGAGAAACAATTCAGTATAATATTTACGAATCACCGTAATATTTATAACTGATTATTGCTCTGCCGTAGCCTAGACACCAAGAAAGTAAATTGTTCAAAGAAGACAACTTATCAATATACAATTAAGAGCTATCGATGTCTAACCGTTATTATTAACAAATTCTAGGATGAAATGCAAAGCAGAAATTAAATGTGAATCTAACGATGCAACTACGAATGGAATTTTGGTTTTTGAATTTTTTTATGCAAATGCAAGCAAACAACAATGCAAGATAAATAAAAACAATAAATATAGCAAGCAAGTGGTTTATTTTCTTCTCCTTTTTTTTGGCAAGCGGACTGTCTCCTTCTGCTTCGACAACCTGAAATAAAGACAAGATATATGCACAAGTTTTTTTTTAAATTTTAAATTTTTTTTTGAAAAGGAAACTTAAAAGTAGGGTTTTACTATAAAAAAAATTTAGAATGGCAACACATCAAAACAAACCCCCTTTTTTAGAAGAGAAAAGTAAGAAACTAAAAACAATTTCCTCTTAACCAAACAAAGCAAATTCAAAAAAAATATATTTAGTAATCTTCAAGCCCGGCCCAATCTTTCATTTAGTTCAACAACCACGTCACATTAAATTTTAGCAAACTCGAAACCAAATTCTCGTTTTATTAACCCGAGATTGCTCGAATTCCAGAATTAAAAATAAAAAGCACTCGCGATCAAAATCAAGGATTACAGAGATTCGATGAGAGTTTTGAGTTGTTGTGATTCGAGGCAGTGGTGGGTGAATTCGCAGGCGATGTTCAGCGAGGCAGGATGATTAGATTTTGTTTGTGGATAGCGGAGTGGTTGGCGTTCTCGATGTTGGGTGGGGTATTTGAGGTTGCGGTCGTTGATGGTGGTCGAATTCGTGGTGGTTGAGGTTTTATAGAGATAGCGGTGGTGCAGATGAAGTTAGATTGGGGGAGTCTGAAGTTCGATTGCAGTTGTGTTTGGTACGAAAGCAGCAATCCAATTGTGGTTTGAAGTTTGGTTCGAAGGAGATGTTCGAAGGAGGCGCGTATGACTTGCTATGTTGACTTGCAGGAGGCGTTCGATGTGATTTGAGGAGCGAGGCGAAATGGAAGCTTATCGGTGATGGTAGGTTGCAATGTTGACTTGGTAGACAGTGGAGTGGAGAAAGTAGGAATGTATTGCTGTGACAATGTTATGGTGGCAATTCTGGAGACAACTGTTGTATGTTGTAGTCACTGGTAGTATGTGGAAGGGGAAATGTTGATATGCTGAGGAGGTATAGCAGTTTATTTGGTGGTTGTGGAAGAGGGGGTGGTCTGAGCTTGTAGCAGAGGAGATGTGATGTGAAGAAGGCTGATGTGATAAGTGGAGGAAGATGTTTGCTGAATTGATTGATGAAGTGAGTTGTTTAGGTGGTAGGATTGATGGCAAATGTGTTAATGAAGTACAGAGGTTTATGCAGAAGTGTAGCTGCGAGTGTAGGAGAGGTTGCACAGTCGTGAGGCAATGTTGTTCAGCGTGATGTTGTATTGTGAAATGAGTTTTTTTGTTTGTATTGGAAGTGTTGTTTGCTGTGTGATCATGGCAATGGTGAAGTGATTTGAGGGGTTGGCTGTGATTGGATTTTGGTTGTGGAGGAGATGGTCTCTGGTTGTGGCTTGTTGGAGGAGATGCGATGATGACAACGGGCAGCAGTGGGTGGTAATTAGAGGGAAATGATGGAAATTACTAGAAGTGGGTTATCTGCTGTGGTTATGGAGGAAATTAGAAGTGGTGGTTTGTAAGAGGTGACGATGTTGAATGTGTAGGCAGGGGATTGTGTTTGCAGTGGTTTGTATGAGTAAGAACTGCTAGTTTGGTCGAGTGTTGTGACAGGTAGCGTGAGCAGCAGACTGTTGTCTGGGTCTGGTGATGGGTTCTGTGATGTCTGTCGTATTGGGAGGAAATGGAGTCAGCTCAAACTTAGGTGGAAGTGAAGTCTTGTGAAGTGGATGGTTTGGTAGACAGAAATGATGTTTGGGTGGAGGTTGTTGAAGGAGAACAGCTGTGGTTGAAGTCAGTTTGTAAAGGCAGTAAGACAGGGGAAGATGTTGATCAGACAGTATTGTTTGTATTGGAAGTTGGTTAATTGATAGAGGAAGGATGGGTATGTTGGTGGCAGTTTGGTTAATGGATGCAGGTTAGTGAGGAGATGGAGATGACTATTAGTTGTTGAATGAGGGGGAGTAGTGACAGAAATGTGAACAGTAAGGGGAAGTGCACTGTGCACAAAGAAGATTCTGTAAAATGCAATATGATGAATGTAAAGTTGTAACCTAATGCAAATGCAAATGTAATCAAAACAAAAAATGTAAATGAAATGAATTTTTTTTTCTTTTTAATTGTGCATGTTCATTTTTTTTGTTTTTTGTTTTTTGTAAATATATACAATGCAATGCAAAACAAATAGAAAACAACAATCACACAAACAAATGCAAGCTACAAACACACAACAAAATTCTTTTTTTTTAATTGCAAACAAACACACAAAATAAAACACACAGCAAAAATCGAACAAAAATAATTCGAAGAGTAGAAAATCAAATCAAAGCAACTCCCCGGCAACGGCGCCAAAAACTTGTTCGTCGACGGAAATTCTATCGGTTTAGAAAACCGTCGAACGAATTTAAATTATAAATAACCGCAAGCGCACGGCGTACTATTGAAGTACGTGGCGAGTACGGGTCGATTCGCAGAGAATTGATGATTTTAAATCTCTATTCAATCAAATTAAACCAAAGTCGAGTGAAAGTTAAGCTAGAGAATTAGAGAATTAACTAACTAACTAAAAGAAAAGAAATGCAAATATAAGAGTTAAATGACAATTTAGAGAATAAATCCACTCTCTAGATCATGTAGTTCAACACATATGAAATCATAATCTCCTTTTTATGGTCATTAGTGCTTTAATTGATGTGCCTATCATAAGTATGGCATATTTGTGCTATTAGTTAGCCAACATAAGCCATCAAACTTTGACACACCCCTTAAATCACTTACTAACTTTCATGAAACTTGACAATGAAAATGAAAATGAAATCTATTTTAAGTATGGCCTATTAACTATTGATTAGAAATATAGACCATCAAATTTTAATTTCAAATCACTTTCTTTTGCCATAATCATATTTTGATGAAGAGGCAATTAGTGTTAGTGATTGTTTAAGCATAACCTATTTGGTGTCAACAATATAGGCTATCAAATTCAAGGCACAAACAACAATTAAACCACTTCAATCATTCTTCATTAAGCACAAAAAGAGAGCATGAATTAACAAATAGTTGAAACTACATAATTAGAGAGCTTCATTACCCCTAAATTGAAGGGGTTTAGCCTCTCATATTTGTTATCATATGAACAAATGTAGTTAGCAACATGAAAGCAAAAAGAAAGTAAAATGAAGGCTAATGGAAAAGAGAAGCTAATTAACAAGAATTAAAACTAACTACTTGCATGAAAGTAAATCTACACTACAACATGAAAGGAAATAAACAAGAAAAGAAAAAGAACATGTATTGAATTGCATAAAAAAGTTACATGAAAATAAGAAATGGCTAAGTAGCCATGAAAAGAAAAAGAGAAGAGCTTTCTTTATTTTTAAGCCTAAACTAAACTAAAAAGAGACTGAGGAAGAGGAGAGAGTTACATGAAACATAAGGGGATTTTATACATGTGTTAAACCCTAATTCATATTTTTGGGGAATGCCCAAAATACCCTCTTAGGAAGTGTGGAGGCCAAGTAATCATTAGCTTCAAATAATCCTCATTTAAGTGTACATGAAGCCATTAATTCTATAAGCATGTGCATCAGCATCTAATTTGTACATTAAGGTAGGTGGGTAGGTGGGGTCCTCCATTATCTTCACTTCGAATTATTTCCATCTTCATTTGTTCTCTTCACTCTTGTGCATGCATGTGTCTTCATGAAACCACTCCTATTTGAAATCAAATTCATACACAAATATATATAAATTTCCAATTAATTTTTCTCAAATTAATATATGCACAAAAATGACCATTTTGCCCTTGGATGAAGATGAATATGTGACGATTTGAAAATAATATGAATTTTGGTTTAAACAAGTTAAAATGCCCAATATGATCATTTATTTAATTTAAATAGATTAAATATGGTGGTAAAAATATGCACATTTATGTGCACATCAATATGCGATAGTTGTGTGCGTGTCTCTATGTGTGTGTATGTTAAGACATAAAAGCTATGACTTTTGCCATGCGGCGAACTATGTTCTAACATTAGTAAACACGTAATTTATCAAGGCACTATAGCCTATACTTTTAACATGCGAAAGAATGAGATAGCACAGGATATAGAAAGGAAAGACAGCTATTTTATAACACTTGGAAGATTTTCAAATCTAAGTTGGATTAAATTTTAATTAAACAAAAATGATGATTTTGTTTAGTATTTATGGGTTCTCAAAGGGAATAAATAATATTTAACCCATTTTTAAAGGAGTTTCAAAAGGAAAGATAATTGCTTTGAATAAGTTATTTTATGTATAAATTGGCTATCATCTTGAACATATATTTCGATGACTGCTAATGTGTTATATGTTAATTTTCGTGCTTAGGTCGGTTATTATTGCATATGATAAATTGTTAACATACTTACTTACATAGTAAATGCTATCAGCCAACGTGTTGACCTTGAGGATTTGGGAATTGATGACTAGTTAGGAATGTTTCAGTAGTGGGTATGGTCAGACTTAGAGTCCTGAGTGAATAGAATAGCATATTATAAAGATCAAATTTGTATTAGGATGACCTAGGCTAATCAAAATATATGACTCATACTATTTTGAAAACCATATTTTAGGGGGAGACTGGGGTAGGGTCACGTCTTATCCTCCAACCGTTAGCCCCCATTTGGTTAGATCCGTGATTCCAATGCGTATGGCTTTGCCTATCAAGGCTAAAATTAAGAGTTACGCATCTGAAGGAACTAGTAGCAGTTTTTTTCACTTATGTTTATGTCCTACCATTTTTAGGAGACCGTGAATATTTTCTTCTACCGATCTTAGGAGACCATTGTTATTTTCATATAATTGGACTGGAAGACCGTTGAATCATTTGTGTATCTTGGCCCGATCAACCAACAGGTTTTTGTTTGGCCTGAGAAAACTAATATAGGTTCATAGTGACCCTGGGTAAACTATATCGTTGAATAGACCATTTTATAGGATTGAGTAACTATGAGAATGGGTAACCCTTTGACCTTTGTGAATGACAGAATATTCATTTTAGCCCATATATGCACAATATTTTATTAATGTTATGGTTATGTTCTAATCATTTTGGATGTAGGATATGTTATGAATGGCATATTGTTTGATAGTTTATTAATGAGGGTAAACCCATTCCGCTCAATGGCGTGGTCGCACTAAGTACCTATATTTTGGTTTGAGATGGACTAATATTATTCACACCAAACTTTTTATCTAACCCAAAGTTTTTGATTTCCCACTTAACTCTCGGGTACCCAATTTCGAATTAAGTAGGCTGAGAGTAAGGTATTTCAGGTTTTATCAAATAAGCTTCCAGAGACATGCATGAGGAAAGCTGCTATTTAAAGTATATTTCCATTGTGTAATAGTTTATGGCTTCTTATTGTTGTTGGATCGATGTATGTAATGATGGTTACAACAATCTTCTAGATAGTTAAGCATCTGATCGTCTAATGGGGCATCTTCATATGTCCCTCTTAGTATTATAATTATAATTAATATATTTATTTGAACAATGTAATCATGGGGTTAGGAGGTTAACTTGTAATGAATTTGCAAATTAATGAATAAAATATTTTGTTGAAGTTGTAAATTATAGTGCTGTTGGTGTTAATGATACAGTAAGAGATCTCATTTTATCACCGGGAAATAATGCTAAGGATGACTACAAATTCACTATTATCTATTTTTAAGCCTCAAAACGAAGTGTGTTACAACTTGGTATCAGGGCACGAGATTGCATAAAACTTAATAAGATTTTGAAAAATATAACCCAAATGAAATAAGAAAGAATGAAAATTTAGGGTATGGGATAACGATATAATAACATACTTGTTATTTTCTATATACATACATACATACATACATACATACATACATACCTATATATATATATGTCAGTACGTGTATCTATCCATACTCTCCCCTCTTTCTTGGACCATTCTTTTATATCTTCTGAAGACTCGTATGCAAATCATGAGAGAGATACCAAAAGTGGAAGACAAAATTTAGGAAGTTGTGACGACTAACGTTTCAGAAGGTTTAAATCGACAATAATCCACACATGTCCAACTTAAACAATCCGGAACGTAGATAATCAATGGGGTTAAATAAGAAAAATAAGAAAAGAAGAAGAAAACAAACACAGAATCACAGTAGAAACTATAAAATATAATAATCAAATAACAGTTCAAGAAGCTATTTACTATACATTTGATTATAATCTATACACATTTATCAGAGTTATATATACACACATTAGGGATAAGTGATCAATATACAGGATAACATGAATAAGGGAACAATAATAATAGTAATATACCAAAATCTTCGTCTTCGTCCTCCTGAGAATAATATTCAATACACTGAAAAAACTCAGGACTGACCCGAGCGTAATAAAAAGACAAAACACTCGAGTTAGGACTAAAATACTCTTATATGTAAGTCAACTCAATATCACAAAGTATGTCTGTAATAACTTAAGAGATGTTACGGGATTTTCCATCTCCTAAGGATCCGTTAAACTATTTATATATAATAGTATATGCTATAATAGATAATGTCTATCAGTAAAATAAATATCAAAATAGCATTAAGGCTTTACCTTATCCCCCTTAACAGATTTTTACAGTTTTAAACCAAAACCGTAATGGGCTCGTATAGGGATAAATATGACAAGGCACGTGAGGCAATGCCCAAGGTAGGATTCTACCAGTTTACCCTTTTTGCCTGGTCGTAACCCATCTGTGGTCGACCGCGACAATCAATCCAAACGACAAAAAGGTGCACCCATCGAATACGAAATCATAATAGTAATATGAGGGATCAACGTCGCTAGAGGTAGCTAACCTCATTGGCCAGACATAGGCTCCTGTTTTAGTCATTTTAATCATGACACGAGTGTCAAAGCTATCCATTATCATTCTCTTACTTCATTCCAGTAAACGTCGTCAATTCAACCACTACATTCTGGATATCATCCACTGCGTACACAGTTGTTAAAGTGGTTCCAGTATTGACAAAGAGTATGCCAATAAGAGGCCCCAGACTCTTTAATAACCAAACGTCATTTTACACACCGGTTGATTCTTTTACATGTCGAAAACAGTTCGTACTTGATATCAAAATATCATATTCACTTCAAAATCAAATCCATTTCAAGATTTACTATATTCACTTCAAAAATCATATTTTACTTCAAAATGTCAATTCAGTTCGATATATCGATTTCACTTCGAAATTTGATTCGAATTATAGTTTAGGTTATAACTTCACTTTAACATAATTCGTATTTAAATCCAAGATTTAAATATAAACATTCCACCCTTTTAACCAGTTTGAATTTAAAAAAAATAGTTTTAAATAGTTTTAAAATAGTTAAAATAGTTTAATAGAAAATAATTTGAGTATTAAAATGGTCTATATGGTAAAATAGTTGGGAAAATCAAAATAGTTTGAATATTTAAAGAAAATAGATTTGAAATAGTTTATAATAAAATAGTTTATTTAAAATAGTTTCCAAGCCAAACCGATTCAATTCAGAATTTCCAATTCAAATCAATTTCCATTTCCATTTCGATTTAATCGATTCAATTCTGATTTCAAGTCGAATTTTACTTCGATTCCAATTCCAATTCAAATCAATTTCAATTTCAATTCCAAATTAATTTAAAATTTCAATTATCTGATGCAATGGTGTATACACAATGGTGCAAGTTTCATGGTCAAATTATGATGTTTCTCAATCTATTTTTGAGCTTTATGAATTATTAATTCTTTTAGTTAATTCATGTTTATTTTACGGGATGTTACAAATATGATCATCAATATTTAATTATAAATATATGTACATATAATAGAAATAGAAATCAATAAACAAACTTTCATTTCAAACAAGAGCTGTATATAAGAGTTAAAGTGTACAGTTATATAAATAAAACTACATAATTTCTCATGGGCATACCATTAACTCTTTCAATCTCCGACTTGCACTTAAAGGACAATTATGATGTCTCAAACCATACCTTTCGATCAGTCTTCCTAGAGTAAACTGAGAAATTTTGTGATAACCCGCCATTTTGGACAATTTAAGTCGATAATAAACCACACATGTCCAACTCAAACCATTCAAAAGGACAGATTATCAATGAGGTAAATAAACAAAATATAATAATCACATAAACAGTTCATGAAGTTGTTTTACAATATAAATTTAACTTTCATCTTACAATATTATCAGAGTATAATAAACAAACATACCAAATAATGTAGCAGAATAATACGATCACCAATCTCCATCTCCATCTTCAAGGAATAACATCTTCAAACATTGAAATACTTAGGCTGACCCGAGCGCAATGAAAAGACAAAACACTCGAGTCAGAACTAAAAATTATTATGTAAGTTAAATAAATATCAAGTGAAATATGGGTACAAATAACCTAAGGGATGTTGCGGGATAAGGGTCCGTTAAACTATTTATATATAGTAAGATACGCTACATATATAATGTTTATCGGTAAAGTAAAGTATTAAAATAGCGTTAGGCTTTAAATTGATCCCTGTTAACACATTTTTAAGCAGGTAGTCTATGCAGGTCCTGTAAAACAACCAGTAACATCGGTAGCCAGTGAGTCCCCTATAGGTACCACACTAAAACAAAATCGTAGTGGGCTCGAGATAATCATATGAAAAGTTATGGAGGCAATGCCCAAGGTAGGATACTACCATTTCAAGTCGCTTGACTGGTGGTAGCTCCTAACGGCCCACCACGAACATCTATCCTATAATCAAATCAAGGTGCACCAATCAAGTCCAAAATCAAGATGGTAATACGAAGATCAGATGTCGCTAGAGGTAGCTAGCCTCATTAGTCAAGATAAGTCGTCCTGTTTTAGTCATTTCAAATTGACACAATTGTCGGGGTCTATCATCATTCTCTTTCATCAAATCCAGAAAACGTATTCCAAATCCAGCCACTTCATTCTGGATCATCCACCACGTACACAGTTGTTAAAGTGGTTCCGATTTTGATAAAGAGTATGCCAATATTCGGCCTCGGTCTCCTTAACAACCAAATGTCATTTTTCACACCGGTTGGTTCTTTTAAACTTCAAAAAAGGGTCATACTTCATTCCAAAATATTGAATTCACTTTAACAGTATAAATCATACTTCATATCATTATTTAAATCAAACAAGTTTAATTTAAATCTGTTTTGAATTTGAATCGGTTTCAAAATTTAACAGTTTCAAAGTTCAAATAGTTTTGAATATTAAAATAGTTTTGAAGATTGAAAATAGTTTGAATATTATAATATTTTGAACATTTTAAGAATGGTTTGTAATATTTAAAATAGTTTTGATATTGAAAATAGTTTTGGATATTGGAAACATATTATATATTAAAATAGTTTGAATATTAAAATAGTTTATATATTAAAATAGTTTAAATATTAAAATAGTTTATATTTAAAATGGTTTTGAATTAAAACCGTTTCTTTCTTTTCTTAACAATTTGAACTCAGGTTCAACTTCCAAATCAAAACGAATTTAATTTTTCATCTTTCAATTCGAGTCAACTTCATATTTAAAATTCAATCTAAATCAACCTCTATTCCAAATGATTTCAAACTTTACTTCAAATTCAATTTAAACAATTTGGTTCAAATGGCTAAAAGTTTCAATTCAAATTCTCATTTAAAATAATTTTATTTAATTCCATTTCACATACAAAATTCGAAATACCAATTTAAATCACTTTAATTAAAATAAATTCAAAGTTTAGATTAAAATTTAAACCTTTCAAATAATTCAATTCCGATAACTTTAAATCATATCTCAATTTCAACTTTAAGATTTCAAGTTAAATCCTTTAAACCATTTTATTTAAGTAGTTTCGGTTTCAACTTTTCAAAGCTCGAATTAGAAAATAATTCAATTCATATAAATCCAAATTTTATTTTCTTTAAAACAATATCATTTATACAAATCCAAATTCAAGATTTTAAAACCATTTAAGTTAACAAATCCGATGCCCGTATATAATTTTCTACCCTATAGCCAAGTGATCAGTTATGTCAATTTTTAATTACATGGATGGATATATATCATTTCAACCCATATTTAAATGTCATAAGTGTATATCATTTCAACCTATTTCTTAGTTCAATTCCGAAACAGACAATTTATATGATGTCAATAATGTACAGGGTGATAATAGGGATATATCATAATAAATGATCATCAGCAATATAAACACAACATCATCCATCGTATCAATCAATATGCATACATATGCAATCAACATCCAAATCAACCAATCAAACATACATTACAAAAATTATTAATTGTCACATATCGCGGTGTTCAACTAGAAGTGATATTTAGTTTAAATGTCAATTTAATTTCTCAAGCAGCAATCAAAATAATCTACCGCATCTTATTTTACTTGCAGAATTTTTTTTAGTATTGTGTGAGTGGGTTTAATCACTCATCTTGATTTTAGCACATTAAAATCCAAACAAAGACACCTTTTCCAGCAATCTCCAAACTTAGCAAAACCAGTTTCTTGTTGTCCGAAATTCAAATATGAATCCAATGGAAGAAATCACGCGTGAATTAGAGTTCATATGCGGAAGATATTCAGGCTATAAGAATATTATTAAAATGAAATATAAAAACATGTACACACATTTTAATAATAAAATAAAACAAATTAGTTACTCACATTAAGAATTTTGAAGCCTGCTCATGTTTCTAAAGCCTGGAGAATAAACGGAAAAAAATGACATGATGGCTCACGCATGGAGGAAGGAGGCTTTAGGAAATGGATTTGCAAACAAATGAAAAGGAGTGGCTTCATGAAAATAAGGTGCTCAGGTTTTTTTTCTTTATTTCAATGAAGCTTCAGGCAAAGAAATAACGGCATCACATTTTGGAAATGGAAAGTTAGAAGAAGAGATTTATGAAATAGGAAATGAATAATGGTAAAGCACGTTTGGAAATTGGAATATGAAAGGGAAGGATACAAGAAGATGTAAATTTGCAAAATGAAAAGAGACTAACATGAAGGTAATTATATAATAAAGGAATGAAGGTAAAGGGACTAAAATTAATGTCACGGTTCTAAAATGAAGGCTTAAGGAAATATAGGCAACCAAAATGAAAACAAAAGGTTGAGGTTGTGGAAGGAGGCTAAAGGAAAACAAAATGAAAAGAAATGAAGTGGCTGTAGCAATATGAAATGAGGTGGAGAAAATAATGAACTCACATTTTTTAGGTTTAGAAATTGGAGGCAGGACATGGTGGAAAAAGGTGAAGAAAGGTTAAACAAAAATATATGTATATATACAAAATGAAACACACGTTTGAGAAGATGTAGCTTTAGGGAAAAGAGGAAGGAAACAAACAAAAATGAAGAAACAAACAAAAATGGGGAAAGAAATGTGGCATGTATTAAACAATGAAGCAATGCATGGACCAACTGTACACTACCAACAAACCTTTGGAATTCAAATTTCAAACTTATGTCTCCTCTTTATTACTTTCCTTAACTCCCATAAACTCACAATTACATCCATTTAATTTTACACTAACACACAATGAATGAAAATAAATTCTCTACACAAATTTATGTAATTAATTAAGGGAATATACAACATAAATGAGGTAATATAAACATGTGTGTGTGTGTATGTGTATATATATGTATGTATATCTTTATCGCCAATTATAGTTTACATTAATAAATAAAAGGTATAAAAATTATCCACATAAGGAGGCAATGAATGTAAGAGTAAATTAGAAGAGTGAAGATGGAAAGGTAAATTATGTTGCAATCAAAATCTAATCAAGTCTAAGTGAAAAGGAAATAGTCATGTGTAAATCTATTTTACCCCCTTTACAATCACCTATTAAACAATTAATTTAATACCGTATGAGATTTCAAACCTAATTAATCCTTTTTTTAATGACATAATTGGATCCGAAACATAAGTTTGTATATAGGTATAAACATATATGTAGTAAACTGAAACTAAATTTTGAAACATGAGCTGAAATAATTGGAAATAAATCACCTAATTTAAATTTATTTCAATATATGTTTACAATTAACGTCTTCCCTCTTTTTTATTGAAAGATTCCATTATTCCAATCACATTAATTGCCATTGATTTCTAAGTTAAATTTTAAAAGAGAAATGAGACAATTCAATTCCTTTTTATATTAATTTAATGTATTTATGGAATTATTGTATACAAACCAAAAGTTATTAATTTCTTATTAAATAATCGATCTCTTATTCCTGTAATCAATCTTTCAACCACCAAACATTTCAAATAAATAACATGATTTCTCCTTTAATAAAGAAATATATATTATTCTTTATTAGCATTTATTACTCCAATCAATTGGAAATTTACATTCAGACTGTCATTTATTTCATTCAGACCAATGTCATTAAAATACATGCCAACATACGCTATTATTCGTACCTTATTACAAACATATGTCATTAATAGAAATTTAGATTAAGCTCATAAGTTATATTATAATTTAATTTGTATCAATACAACCTTAAATTCTTTTTTTTTATCAATTATATTCAAAAATATTATTTAATTTAATATTTTTAAATGGTTAAAAATATGGGTAGCTATAAATTGCTTTAGTGAGTGATTATGTAATATTATACTTAATGTCAGTTTGTTCGATGACCAATGTTACAACCCTAATTTTTTATATAGCACATAATTTGAATATTTAATTATGGGATAATTAAATGAGAAGTTGAAAATGTGGGATTTGCTAAATTGGTTAATTAAAGTTGAGTTGGCCTTAATAAAGAGAATGGTTAACAACAATAAGATTTAATAAACTTAAGCATAAAACGGTAGAAGAGGAAGAACAAGTATTATACTATACCCTCTCCTTTATTCATTTTCACTTCATTCTCAAAACCGAACTAAGAGACTAGTCTAGCTACCATTATCAATTAAGAAGAAGGAAGATTTAATAGAAAAAGTAGCTAAAACAAATTTCATCATTTCAACAAGATTAAAGATGAATAATATGCAACCATCTCTTTATGTTTAATATGTTTGGCTCAGATTTGATGTAGATCTAAATTTTTACTATAGTACATCATGCATATGGATTGAATAATCACATATATTGGTTAATTTTGTTATTTGGGAATTTATGCGATTTTCCTAAAGGGTTTTGATGTGGAAAACTAAGTTTTTAATCTCCAAATGTTCTAAAATTTTGATATCTAATATATCATTTTGGAGAGTTTTAAATTTTATAATTTTTGGAATTATTATGAATTTACTATAAATTTTCTAAGTGAAAATATTATTTATTTCGAAATTAAAATTTTCAAACTACGAGGGATAATACTTTTGATCTAAAATTTTGATACGTGGTTAAGTAAAAAAATATTGATTTTCATGAGTTTTTGGGGATTTTTCTCAAGTGATTACAAATTTAAGGGGGAATTGGGGAAAATAACAAACTTTGAAGATCGGAGGACATCAAGTTTATTTTTAGACTAAAGGAGAACTGTTAGTTATAATTAGCATTATATTCAATTTTACTCTATAAAAATGCTAGTTATAAGTAGCATTATATTTAGTTTAACACTATAAAAAATGCTAGTAATTACTAGCATTGTCCTTTGGCAAAAATAAATTGTTGTCCTTTAGCCTAAATTTTTTCTATGTTAGTCATTATGCCTATTTTCTTGCAAATTTAATATAAATTATTTTCTTCAAATGGGTTTATATGTTAAATCCAGTAAATAATATAATTTAAGGTGAAATTATATTTTGGAAATAAAAGTAGTTTTCCACTTTGAATTCCTAAAAGGATTGTGAAAAGATCGTAGTTGACCAATGAGAATTTGATAAATAACATGAGTTTGGTAAAAAGTTTATCTTTTTAAAGGAAATTTTAGTTTTATAAAGTATTATGGTAACACCATTATAATCCTTCGAAGGCTATAAGTTTTTAAGTCGATGGCTATTTACACTATCACGCGAAGGCTTTATTTTACCAACTTACAATGACTGCAATCTTATAAGGCGCGATGACTATACTGTTCAAGGTGCAATGACCATGTTGTTATATAAAGGTGCGACAACTATACTTTTCAAGGTGCGATGACTAGATTGTTATATAAAGGTGTAATGGCTTTGTTTTGTTAAGGCATGATGGCTAGATAGGAGTCAACCCATGAAAGCTATACTTTAAGGCTCGACAACTATGTTTTATTAACACACGAAAGTTGTACTTATATTAACCATTGACAGCTATGTTTATAACTTTCTAAAGGTATATTTTGATGTGCAATAGTTTTGTACGCAGTCAACATGTGATAGCTAAGTAAGTTTTGTCAATGAGCGATGGCTTATATGGGTTGATATGTGTTCGTCGATGGAAATTCTATCGGTTTAGAAAGCCGTCGAACAAATTTAAATTATAAATAACCGCAAGCGCACGGCGTACTATTGAAGTACGTGGCGAGTACGGGTCGATCCGCATGGAATTGATGATTTTAAATCTCTATTCAATCAAATTAAACCAAAGTCGAGTGGAAGTTAAGCTAGAGGACTAGAGAATTAACTAACTAACTAAAAGAAAAGAAATGCAAATATAAGAGTTAAATGACAATTCAGAGAATAAATCCACTCTCTAGATCATGTAGTTCAACACATATGAAATCATAATCTCTCTTTTATGGTCATTAGTGCTTTAATTGATGTGCCTATCATAAGTATGGCATATTTGTGTTATTAGTTAGCCAACATAAGCCATCAAACTTTGACACACCCCTTAAATCACTTACTAACTTTCATGAAACTTGACAATGAAAATGAAATCTATTTTAAGTATGGCCTATTAACTATTGATTAGAAATATAGACCATCAAATTTTAATTTCAAATCACTTTCTTTTGCCATAATCATATTTTGATGAAGAGGCAATTAGTGTTAGTGATTGTTTAAGCATAACCTATTTGGTGTCAACAATATAGGCTATCAAATTCAAGGCACAAACAACAATTAAACCACTTCAATCATTCTTCATTAAGCACAAAAAGAGAGCATGAATTAACAAATAGTTGAAACTACATAATTAGAGAGCTTCATTACCCCTAAATTGAAGGGGTTTAGCCTCTCATATTTGTTATCATATGAACAAATGTAGCTAGCAACATGAAAGCAAAAAGAAAGTAAAATGAAGACTAATGGAAAAGAGAAGCTAATTAACAAGAATTAAAACTAACTACTTGCATGAAAGTAAATCTACACTACAACATGAAAGGAAATAAACAAGAAAAGAAAAAGAACATGTATTGAATTGCATAAAAAAGTTACATGAAAAGAAGAAATGGCTAAGTAGCCATGAAAAGAAAAAGAGAAGAGCTTTCTTTATTTTTAAGCCTAAACTAAACTAAAGAGAGACTGAGGAAGAGGAGAGAGTTACATGAAACATAAGGGGATTTTATACATGTGTTAAACCCTAATTCATATTTTTGGGGAATGCCCAAAATACCCTCTTAGGAAGTGTGGAGGCCAAGTAATCATTAGCTTCAAATAATCCTCATTTAAGTGTACATGAAGCCATTAATTCTATAAGCATGTGCATCAGCCTCTAATTTGTACATTAAGGTAGGTGGGTAGGTGGGGTCCTCCATTATCTTCACTTCAAATTATTTCCATCTTCATTTGTTCTCTTCACTCTTGTGCATGCATGTGTCTTCATGAAACCACTCCTATTTGAAATCAAATTCCTACACAAATATATATAAATTTCCAATTAATTTTTCTCAAATTAATATATGCACAAAAATGACCATTTTGCCCTTGGATGAAGATGAATATGTGACGATTTGAAAATAATATGAATTTTGGTTTAAACAAGTTAAAATGCCCAATATGATCATTTATTTAATTTAAATAGATTAAATATGGTGGTAAAAATATGCACATTTATGTGCACATCAAATACCCCCACACTTATATTTTTATTCGTCCTCGAATAAAGAAAAACTAAGATAAATCTGTTTTCGTAGGGAGCACGATTGCATTGAGCGTATGCAACAAGCCGTTAAACCTCTGGGTGTCCCCAGTAGGACGAGTGTTGTCTCGTGAGGGTTTTCAGCGGATACTACCCACAAAATCCAAATGCAGGATGAAAGTATTTACACAATGCAAGATTTATTTACAAGGAGATGAATGCAAGTTTTTGAAAATATTTACGATGAAGGATTTATTTTTAAATTGACACAAATAAGTTAAATATAGGTTTTGGTTATTATTTTGAAAATTTAAGTCATTTTACTTGTCAAAATTTCTAACAAAAATTAAGTTATCATAACAAATAGACAATAGTTTAACTCGTTGTTTCAGTTGATAACAAAGTGTAACCATGAAATAGGTCCTTAGTTGATTATCAAAGTTTATTAAAGTGGTATTTCATTTCATTTCAATAACAAATAAAATCAAATAAGTTAAAATAGTGCTTGGATTTCATTTGCTTAATCTCTCCATTTTTTGAAAATTTTATTGATATTTACAATATTTACATATGCCTAACTCAGATAAACTGAGGCCAGATATATTACCCATGCACTGCCTTGCGGACTGATGTGAGGGGAATACAGAGCATGGCGAGTGAACACACGAGTGTGAACACCTATTGACTGTAGGCGTTATTAAAAAGAATTTTTATATATATACACCTAGCTCAGATAAACTGAGGCCAGATATACCGATCATGCACTGCCTTTCGGGCTTACGTGAGAAAGGTACAGAGCATGGCGAGTGTACACACAAGTGTGCACACCTGTCGACCGTAGGTGTTAATAGAAAATATTTACATATATACAAATGTTTTTTTTTTCTTTTTTTTCAGATTTTTTTATAGAAAGAGAGAGTTTTTGCAAAATCATCTTAGCACCACTTAACTTAGAAGACAAAAAAAATGTTATATCCTTTACTTTAAATCAACCACTTTTAAAACAAAGATTTTCAATTAGGATATATTTCATAATTATCACGTATGAATCTTCCTATATACTAGTTACCATTATTATTTGTAATCAAACTTCATTTTTATTTTTGTTAAGACGAATAAATTTTCAAAAATTTCAATTTAATAAACCAAAACCATATATTTATCTTATAGTGTTTCTTTAAAAATAAATTAAAATGCTTAAAAAAATTGTTTTATTTTTAGATTTTTTTTTTAATTTTGGAAAAATTGAAAATGATGGCGAGTCTCCCCCCACACTTGATTTTGACTGTGTCCCCACAGTCAACCCAAGTGGAAGGAGAAAAATAAAAATAAAAATAAAAACATGACCTTTATTTAAATGAAAATTAACGGTATTTACACGAGATCAAAAAGTATATCGTCAAAAAGAAAATGAAACGGTCTTCCAAAAACCGATTCATTTGTCTCGTCAAGTATACGAGACACAGCTTAAGCTCGGAAAACCAAACCGTAAAAGATTCCAAAGTTGAATGTTGATTTGGAAAAACGAATGTCTTTTTATTGAAAATCGTACGAGTTGTTTCCTTTTCGATGATTTTTGGGGTTGATAAAACGATTGATTGAAGTTCAAGTTTATTTTCACCAAATTGAAATTCAAGCTGTTCATTGAAAAATTCTTCAAAATTATTGAATTCAAAATCAAAATGGTGATTTAAGTCATCCCCTTCAGAATTCGACAACTCGTTTTCAAAAAGTCCAAAGAAATCATGTTCGTTAAATTCGTCTTCCTTTGTTTGATTATCAACAACTTCATCGCATATATTAAGTTCAAAATCCAAAGTTGTCGTATTCAAAATTTTGAAATCAAGAAAAGGAAGATCGAATTTCAAATTTGGTTCCACACCCTCAAAAGAATTTAAATCCAAGTCAATCACCAAATTTTCAACAACTTTATTAAGATTGTGGTTTTCAATTTCAAAAGTTGTTACTTGAAAATCATCAATTGTGGTAAAAGATGGATTGTTACTTAACTCGTCACACGTTGGGATTTGGTTTTGTTGTTCACGTTGTTTCATATAAGTTTCAAACAACGAATCTGTGTGATCATCATAAATTTCGT
This sequence comes from Allium fistulosum, assembly GCA_030737815.1. Taxonomy (NCBI): domain Eukaryota; kingdom Viridiplantae; phylum Streptophyta; class Magnoliopsida; order Asparagales; family Amaryllidaceae; genus Allium; species Allium fistulosum. The sequence continues at coordinate 868,180,444 of CM060902.1, forward strand.
TCATTTGTTCAACAAAATCCAATTTATAATTATTAGCTTGAGGATTTTCGATTTGGATTTGTTGAGAACAAAAATTTTCACTTGCATCATAGTCGAGATTATTCCCATTGCCAAAATTATTTGAAAAGTGGATCACATTTTCGTTTTGATTTTGAAATTCATTTTGGAGTTCGAAATTGAATTGGCATGGGTTATAATCGAAATCGTTTGAATTTTGAATTGAATTCAAATTTTGAAATCCTTGACTCGAGTTGTTACACAAATATGAATTACACAAATCATTTATCATTTGATTTTGTTGTGTAGAGATTTCAAGTAAAGACGAAATTCTATTTTCAAGATCTAAGGGCTGTTCATTATTTTGAAAACTTTGTGGTGCAAAATTCGAATCATTTGAACAATAGTTGTTGGTAAAATATCCTTACGAATTTGGAGTGAAATCATATGGATTATATTGAATTTCACAACTATTGTAAAATTCACGTAAGTGGGAAATCTCGGACATTTTCAAGAATGTTTTTGTTGTTTTTTTGTAAAGGAAAAATATTTACAAATAAAATTTATTTTTCAAAAGGGAAATTGATTTTTGTTTTGTTTTTTGGTTTTTCAATTTTTTCTTTGTTTTTTGAAAAGGTTTTATAATTTTTTTTTGGATTTTTGAAATTTCAAAGAAAAAGGATTTAAAAATTTCAAAGGAAAAGGAATATTTACAATTTTTTTTGTTTTTTTTTATTTTGAATTTTTTTTTAAAATGCATGAACTAATGCAACTAAATGAATGCAAGGGTTAAGTACAAATGATTTATCCTAAGTTAACCCAAAATTGTATAATCACACATTGTCTTAGATAAATAAGATAGTTCTTAGCCAGGTAACAGACAGGATTTATCGGTGCACCACGAATAACCGTAGCAATGCAGCCGAAGGTTTAAGTACCTTCAGAGAAACAATTCAGTATAATATTTACGAATCACCGTAATATTTATTACTGATTATTGCTCTGCCGTAGCCTAGACACCAAGAAAGTAAATTGTTCAAAGAAGACAACTTGTCAATATACAATTAAGAGCTATCGATGTCTAACCGTTATTATTAACAAATTCTAGGATGAAATGCAAAGCAGAAATTAAATGTGAATCTAACGATGCAACTACGAATGGAATTTTGGTTTTTGAATTTTTTTTATGCAAATGCAAGCAAACAACAATGCAAGATAAATAAAAACAATAAATATAGCAAGCAAGCGGTTTATTTTCTTCTCCTTTTTTTGGCAAGCGGGCTGTCTCCTTCTGCTTCGACAACCTGAGATAAAGACAAGATATATACACAAGTTTTTTTTAATTCTTAATTTTTTTGAAAAGGAAACTTAAAAGTAGGGTTTTACTAAAAAAAAAAAATTTTTAGAATGGCAACACATCAAAACAAACCCCCTTTTTTAGAAGAGAAAAGTAAGAAACTAAAAACAATTTCCTCTTAACCAAACAAAGCAAATTCAAAAAAAAATATATTTAGTAATCTTCAAGCCCGGCCCAATCTTTCATTTAGTTCAACAACCACGTCACATTAAATTTTAGCAAACTCGAAACCAAATTCTCGTTTTATTAACCCGAGATTGCTCGAATTCCAGAATTAAAAATAAAAAGCACTCGCGATCAAAATCTAGGATTACGGAGATTCGATGAGAGTTTTGAGTTGTTGTGATTCGAGGCAGTGGTGGGTGAATTCGCAGGCGATGTTCAGCGAGGCAAGACGATTCGATTTTGTTTGCGGAGTGGTTGGCGTTCTCGATGTTGGGTAGGGTATTTGAGGTTGCAGTGGTTGATGGTGGTCGAATTCGTGGTGGTTGAGGTTTTATAGAGATAGCGGTGATGCAGATGAAGTTAGATTGGGGGAGTCTGAAGTTCGATTGCAGTTGTGTTTGGTACGAAAGCAGCAATCCAATTGTGGTTTGAAGTTTGGTTCGAAGGAGATGTTCGAAGGAGGCGCGTATGACTTGCTATGTTGACTTGCAGGAGGCGTTTGATGTGATTTGAGGAGAGAGGCGAAATGGAAGCTTATCGGTGATGGTAGGTTGCAATGTTGACTTGGTAGACAGTGGAGTGGTGAAAGTAGGAATGTATTGCTGTGACAATGTTATGAGTGCAATTCTGGAGACAACTGTTGTATGTTGGAGTCACTGGTAGTATGTGGAAGGGGAAATGTTGATATGCTGAGGAGGTAGAGCAGTTTATTTGGTGGTTGTGGAAGAGGGGGTGGTCTGAGCTTGTAGCAGAGGAGATGTGATGTGAAGAAGGCTGATGTGATAAGTGGAGGAAGATGGTTGCTGAATTGATTGATGAAGTGAGTTGTTTAGGTGGTAGGATTGATGGCAAATGTGTTAATGAAGTACGGAGGTTTATGCAGAAGTGTAGCTGCGAGTGTAAGAGAGGTTGCACAGTCGTGAGGCAATGTTGTTCAGCGTGATGTTGTATTGTGAAATGAGTTTTTTTTTGTTTGTATTGGAAGTGTTGTTTGCTGTGTGATCATGGCAATGGTGAAGTGATTTGAGGGGTTGGCTGTGATTGGATTTTGGTTGTGGAGGAGATGGTCTCTGGTTGTGGCTTGTTGGAGGAGATGCGATGATGACAACGGGCAGCAGTGGGTGGTAAGTAGAGGGAAATGATGGAAATTACTAGAAGTGGGTTATCTGCTGTGGTTATGGAGGAAATTAGAAGTGGTGGTTTGTAAGAGGTGACATGTTGAATGTGTAGGCAGGGGATTGTGTTTGTAGTGGTTTGTATGAGTAAGAACTGCTAGTTTGGTCGAGTGTTGTGACAGGTAGCGTGAGTAGCAGACTCTGGTCTGGATCTGGTGATGGGTTCTGTGATGTCTTTCGTATTGGGAGGAAATGGAGTCAGCTCAAACTTAGGTGGAAGTGAAGTCTTGTGAAGTGGATGGTTTGGTATACATAAATGATGTTTGGGTGGAGGTTGTTGAAGGAGAACAGCTGTGGTTGAAGTCAGTTTGTAAAGGCAGTAAGACAGGGGAAGATGTTGATCAGACAGTATTGTTTGTATTGGAAGTTGGTTAAATGATAGAGGAAGGATGGGTATGATGGTGGCAGTTTGGTTAATGGATGCAGGTTAGTGAGGAGATGGAGATGACTGTTAGTTGTTGAATTAGGGGGAGTAGTGACAGAAATGTGAACAGTAAGGGGAAGTGCACTGTGCACAATGAAGATTCTGTAAAATGCAATATGATGAATGTAAAGTTGTAACCCAATGCAAATGAAAATGTAATCAAAACAAAAAATGTAAATTAAAATGATTTTTTTTTCTTTTTAATTGTGCATGTTCTTTTTTTTTTGTTTTTTGTTTTTTGTAAATATATACAATGCAATGCAAAACAAATAGAAAACAACAATCACACAAACAAATGCATGCTATAAACACACAACAAAATTCTTTTTTTTTAATTGCAAACAAACACACAAAATAAAACACACAACAAAAATCGAACAAAAATAATTCGAAGAGTAGAAAATCAAAATCAAAGAAACTCCCCGGCAACGGCGCCAAAAACTTGTTCGTCGACGGAAATTCTATCGGTTTAGAAAACCGTCGAACGAATTTAAATTATAAATAACCGCAAGCGCACGGCGTACTATTGAAGTACGTGGCGAGTACGGGTCGATCCGCAGGGAATTGATGATTTTAAATCTCTATTCAATCAAATTAAACCAAAGTCGAGTGAAAGTTAAGCTAGAGAATTAGAGAATTAACTAACTAACTAAAAGAAAAGAAATGCAAATATAAGAGTTAAATGACAATTTAGAGAATAAATCCACTCTCTAGATCATGTAGTTCAACACATATGAAATCATAATCTCCTTTTTATGGTCATTAGTGCTTTAATTGATGTGCCTATCATAAGTATGGCATATTTGTGCTATTAGTTAGCCAACATAAGCCATCAAACTTTGACACACCCCTTAAATCACTTACTAACTTTCATGAAACTTGACAATGAAAATGAAAATGAAATCTATTTTAAGTATGGCCTATTAACTATTGATTAGAAATATAGACCATCAAATTTTAATTTCAAATCACTTTCTTTTGCCATAATCATATTTTGATGAAGAGGCAATTAGTGTTAGTGATTGTTTAAGCATAACCCATTTGGTGTCAACAATATAGGCTATCAAATTCAAGGCACAAACAACAATTAAACCACTTCAATCATTCTTCATTAAGCACAAAAAGAGAGCATGAATTAACAAATAGTTGAAACTACATAATTAGAGAGCTTCATTACCCCTAAATTGAAGGGGTTTAGCCTCTCATATTTGTTATCATATGAACAAATGTAGCTAGCAACATGAAAGCAAAAAGAAAGTAAAATGAAGACTAATGGAAAAGAGAAGCTAATTAACAAGAATTAAAACTAACTACTTGCATGAAAGTAAATCTACACTACAACATGAAAGGAAATAAACAAGAAAAGAAAAAGAACATGTATTGAATTGCATAAAAAAGTTACATGAAAAGAAGAAATGGCTATGTAGCCATGAAAAGAAAAAGAGAAGAGCTTTCTTTATTTTTAAGCCTAAACTAAACTAAAGAGAGACTAAGGAAGAGGAGAGAGTTACATGAAACATAAGGGGATTTTATATATGTGTTAAACCCTAATTCATATTTTTGGAGAATGCCCAAAATACCCTCTTAGGAAGTGTGGAGGCCAAGTAATCATTAGCTTCAAATAATCCTCATTTAAGTGTACATGAAGCCATTAATTCCATAAGCATGTGCATTAGCCTCTAATTTGTACATTAAGGTAGGTGGGTAGGTGGGGTCCTCCATTATCTTCACTTTGAATTATTTCCATCTTCATTTGTTCTCTTCACTCTTGTGCATGCATGTGTCTTCATGAAACCACTCCTATTTGAGATCAAATTCCTACACAAATATATATAAATTTCCAATTAATTTTTCTCAAATTAATATATGCACAAAAATGACCATTTTGCCCTTGGATGAAGATGAATATGTGACGATTTGAAAATAATATGAATTTTGGTTTAAACAAGTTAAAATGCCCAATATGATCATTTATTTAATTTAAATAGATTAAATATGGTGGTAAAAATATGCACATTTATGTGCACATCAATATGCGATAGTTGTGTGCGTGTCTCTATGTGTGTGTATGTTAAGACATAAAAGCTATGACTTTTGCCATGTGGCGAACTATGTTCTAACATTAGTAAACACGTAATTTATCAAGGCACTATAGCCTATACTTTTAACATGCGAAAGAATGAGATAGCATAGGATATAGAAAGGAAAGACAACTATTTTATAACACTTGGAAGATTTTCAAATCTAAGTTGGATTAAATTTTAATTAAACAAAAATGATGATTTTGTTTAGTATTTATGGGTTCTCAAAGGGAATAAATAATATTTAACCCATTTTTAAAGGAGTTTCAAAAGGAAAGATAATTGCTTTGAATAAGTTATTTTATGTATAAATTGGCTATCATCTTGAACATATATTTCGATGACTGCTTATGTGTTATATGTTAATTTTCGTTCTTAGGTCGGTTATTATTGAATATGATAAATTGTTAACATACTTACTTACATAGTAAATGCTATCAGCCAACGTGTTGACCTTGAGGATTTGGGAATTGATGACTAGTTAGGGTTGTTTTAGTAGTGGGTATGGTCAGACTTAGAGTCCTGAGTGAATAGAATAGCATATTATAAAGATCAAATTTGTATTAGGATGACCTAGGCTAAACAAAATATATGACTCAAACTATTTTGAAAACCATATTTTAGGGGGAGACTGGGGTAGGGTCACGTCTTATCCTCCAACCGTTAGCCCCCATTTGGTTAGATCTGTGATTCCAATGCGTATGGCTTTGCCTATCAAGGCTAAAATTAAGAGTTATGCATCCGAAGGAACTAGTAGCAGTTTTTTTCACTTATGTTTATGTCCTACCATTTTTAGGAGACCGTGAATATTTTCTTCTACCGATCTTAGGAGACCGTTGTTATTTTCTTCTAATTGGACTGGAAGACCGTTGGATCATTTGTGTATCTTGGCCCGATCAACCAACAGGTTTTTGTTTGGCCTGAGAAAACTAATATAGGTTCATAGTGACCCTGGGTAAACTATATCGTTGAATAGACCATTTTATGGGATTGAGTAACTATGAGAATGGGTAACCCTTTGACCTTTGTGAATGACGGAATATTCATTTTAGCCCATATATGCACAATATTTTATTAATGTTATGGTTATGTTCTAATCATTTTGGATGTAGGATATGTTATGAATGGCATATTGTTTGATAGTTTATTAATGAGGGTAAACCCATTCCGCTCAGTGGCGTGGTCGCACTAAGTACCTATATTTTGGTAGGAGATGGACTAATATTATTCACACCAAACTTTTTATCTAACCCAAAGTTTTTGATTTCCCACTTAACTCTCGGGTACTCAATTTCGAATTAAGTAGGCTGAGAGTAAGGTATTTCAGGTTTTATCAAATAAGCTTCCAGAGACATGCATGAGGAAAGCTGCTATTTAAAGTTTATTTCCATTGTGTAATAGTTTAATGGCTTCTTATTGTTGTTGGATGTATGTAATGATGGTTACAACAATCTTCTAGATAGTTAAACATCTGATCGTCTAATGGGGCATCTTCATATGTCCCTCTTAGTATTATAATATAATTATAATTAATATATTTTATTTGAACAATGTAATCATGGGGTTAGGAGGTTAACTTGTAATGAATTTGCAAATTAATGAATGAAATATTTTGTTGAAGTTGTAAATTATAGTGCTGTTGGTGTTAATGATACAGTCAGAGATCTCATTTTATCACCGGGAAATAATGCTAAGGATGACTACAAATTCACTATTATCTATTTTTAAGCCTTAAAACGAAGTGTGTTACAACTTGGTATCAGGGCACGAGATTGCATAAAACTTAATAAGATTTTGAAAAATATAACCCAAATGAAATAAGAAAGAATGAAAATTTAGGGTATGGGATAACGATATAATAACATACTTGTTATTTTCTATATACATACATACATACTTATATATATATATATATATATGTCAGTACGTGTATCTATCCATACTCTCCCCTCTTTCTTAGACCATTCTTTTATATCTTATGAAGACTCGTATGCAAATCATGAGAGAGATACCAAAAGTGGAAGACAAAATTTAGGAAGTTGTGAAGACTAACGTTTCAGAAGGTTTAAATCGACAATAATCCACACATGTCCAACTTAAAAAATCCGGAACGTAGATAATCAATGAGCTTAAATAAGAAAAATAAGAAAAGAAGAAGAAAACAAACACAGAATCTCACAGTAGAAACTATAAAATATAATAATCAAATAACTGTTCAAGAAGCTATTTACTATACATTTGATTATAATCTATACACATTTATCAGAGTTATATATACACACATCAGGGATAAGTGATCAATATATAGGATAGCATGAATAAGGGAATAATAATAATAGTAATATACCAAAATCTTCGTCTTCGTCCTCCTGAGAATAATATTCAATACACTGAAAAAACTCAGGACTGACCCGAGCGTAATGAAAAGACAAAACACTCGAGTTAGGACTAAACTACTCTTATGTAAGTCAACTCAATATCACAAAGTATGTCTGTAATAACTTAAGAGATGTTACAGGATTTTCCATCTCCTAAGGATCCGTTAAACTATTTATATATAATAGTATACGCTATAATAGATAATGTTTATCAGTAAAATAAATATCAAAATAGCGTTAAGGCTTTACCTTATCCCCCTTAACAGATTTTTACAGTTTTAAACCAAAACCGTAATGGGCTCGTATAGGGATAAATATGACAAGGCACGTGAGGCAATGCCCAAGGTAGGATTCTACCAGTTTACCCTTTTTTCCTGGTCGTAACCCATCTGTGGTCGACCGCGACAATCAATCCAAACGACAAAAAGGTGCACCCATCGAATACGAAATCACAATAGTAATAGGAGGGATCAACGTCGCTAGAGGTAGCTAACCTCATTGGCCAGACATAGGCTCCTGTTTTAGTCATTTTAATCATGACACGAGTGTCAAAGCTATCCATTATCATTCTCTTACTTCATTCCAGTAAACGTCGTCAATTCAAGCACTACATTCTGGATATCATCCACCGCATACATAGTTGTTAAAGTGGTTCCAGTATTGACAGAGAGTATGCCAATAAGAGGCCCCGGACTCTTTAATAACCAAACGTCGTTTTACACACCGGTTGATTCTTTTACATGTCGAAAACAGTTCGTACTTGATATCAAAATATCATATTCACTTCAAAATCAAATCCATTTCAAGATTTACTATATTCACTTCAAAAATCATATTTTACTTCAAAATGTCAATTCAGTTCGATATATCGATTTCACTTCGAAATTTGATTCGAATTATAATTTAGGTTATAACTTCACTTTAACATAATTCGTATTTAAATCCAAGATTTAAATATAAACATTCCACCCTTTTAACCAGTTTGAATTTTAAAAAAATAGTTTTAAATAGTTTTAAAATAGTTAAAATAGTTTAATAGAAAATAATTTGAGTATTAAAATGGTCTATATGGTAAAATAGTTGGGAAAATCAAAATAGTTTGAATATTTAAAGAAAATAGATTTGAAATAGTTTATAATAAAATAGTTTATTTAAAATAGTTTCCAAGCCAAACCGATTCAATTCAGAATTTCCAATTCAAATCAATTTCCATTTCCATTTCGATTTAATCGATTCAATTCTGATTTCAAGTCGAATTTTACTTCGATTCCAATTCCAATTCAAATCAATTTCAATTTCAATACCAAATTAATTTAAAATTTCAATTATCTGATTCAATGATTTAATTTCAACTCAATTCTTAAATTTAAACCATTTCGACTTATATCAATTTCGCGTTCGATTTAAAATATCGATTCAAACCACTTAAATCAAATTAACTTTCAATTTTCAAATTAATTCAATTTCGAGCTCAATTTTGAAATATCGTTTATATTACTTTTACTTAGCATTATTCAAAGTTCGAATAAATGTCCAAACTTTTAAAACGAATCAATTTATGAAATTCAAATCATATTTCGATTATAACTTCAAAATTTTAACTTCAATTATTTAAGCAATTCCTGCTATCAAATTTAAATTTCAGCATTCCAAGCTCAAATTCGAAAATAATTCGATTTCCAAAAATTCGATTTTATTTCTTAAATCAAATCATTTTAAATAATTCCAAATCAAAAATTTCAAAATCATTTAATTTAACCAATTTGGCGTCCGTGTAAAATTTTCTATCCTATGACCAAGTGAATCAATTATTTTAATTTAATTCCAGGGATGGATATATATCATTTCAATGCAAATCAAAGTGCCATAGGTATATATCATTTCAACCTATTTCTTAATTTATTTGAAATAATTCAATTTACAGTTTTATATACTGTAAATAATATATAGGGTGATAACAAGATATATTAAACATAAATAAACATCCAAAATATCAATCAAATTTCATCCATCGCCATCCATCATCCAAATGGTCAATAATAACAACAAACAACCAATTATCGATAAATTGGGGATTTTACTAGCTGTTAAATTCTAATTCAATTTTAACTATCAATTTAAATTCTATCAATAAAATTAGATGTCAATTAAATGTCAATTTAGTTTATCAAGCAACAATCAATAAATTCAATTCACTTCACGATATAATTCAACTACATAAAAAAAATTAGTTCTTGTGAGCGTATAAACACTCACCTTCGCTCGAATCTGAAAATTCGAATGAAGTGAATTGTAGCAATTTCAACTTCATAGCGTAGACAATACCAATACGATTCCAACGCAATTCTTTCCACCCGAATTGGACCTCGTACGAGAGAGTTACGATTTTATCAATATAACGATAATTAAAATTTTAATTTAACCAATATAAAGTAAAATATAAAAAAAACAGCTACCTTCATCTCCTCATTCAAATGCAGAGCCTCTCCTTCTCCTTCCTCCAATCAAAACGCGGTCCCATCCTCACGTCTTTTTTTTAAAGTCGATCGCCTCCACTTCAGCCTAGCCACCGTCGGTCCATAAGCGCCACCCTATGAAGCCGCCGACCTTCCAGTGCCCGCCTTGTCGCTATCTGCTCCACCCTATCGTGAACACCACCCAACGCGATGCTGTGAGGATCGAGTTCGAGCCCTAGCCTCGTGTGCTTTCTCCCCCTCGCACGCGCGTGTGCCCTCCTCCATGAATCGATCGCATGCAGCCCTAAATCGATTCAATTGATTTCTTCTTGTCTTTTTTTAGATCGGCCTTCATTTTTTTAATGTCATTCGTTTTTTTATTTAGGTCGATCTGTGATTTCGATTAGAAAAGAGGGGAAGAAAGAAAGGGAATGGACGGGTATGGCTGAAAATGTGAGAATGTTGAGATATTTTATATTTTTTAATATATATATATATATATATATTATAACAATAAGAAAATATCTGATTCGATTGGCCCGCGAAATCATGAACTCCAAATGACGCATGCTGCCTGGCGTTTATAATGTTTTACCTCCATTCCGAATGCAATGGAACTAGTTTCGAGGGATAATTCGATCGTATGTGGAAGATGGCTTTTCAAAGTTAATTATTTTATCAAATTCCGAAATAAATTTGTACGCATTTCAAGCTCGCATGGCCAAACGACATGTCCGATCACTACGAAATTTGAAATCCTACAATAATTCACTATTACGGATCTGATGAAACTGGTTTCATCGAAATCCAAGACAATCGCCAAAATGGCTATCTTTACTCGTTAACTAAAATATAAATTTCCAATTTCTAATTATTCACTTTTAAATACCATTTTAAATATCAACAATCTTCATTCATATTTAAATAAAATTTAAAGCAATTTCTGATATCATTTCCATTCACATTAATTCAAGATTCACTTATTTAAATAATTCCGATATTAAATTTAAATAATTTAATTATTTGATAAATTACAATAATAAGTCATTAAATCTGATCTCTAAACATTTTTATCCAATAATCACTACAAATTTAATAATTTAAAATAGCTAAAATATACGGGTCATTACAGAAGTGGAGCACCACAACTAATGGAAACGTTCGGGCTAATGCTAGGAGCGCTACTCGAACCACCAATACAAATGAGAATACTAACATTAATACGAGTGCTGGAGCCGCACCAGTTGATATGAGGATAATGTATCCGTTCTTTGTTAATATGGTGCAAGCCAGAGTAGCTGTTGGACTGATTGGAGGTAACGTTGGTAATATGGAAGCTGCCATACCAGAAGTGGCTGCCTGTAAAAATTATGCCACGTTAAGGTGGGATTATACCAGCTTTGGAGGAAAACCATTTTGTGAACGGAGAACGCCATTGAAGTGGTGGATTGGCTTCCTTAGTGTGAGAGAATTTTTATTGATCTGGGGTTGAACGATATCAAAGAAGGAGATTGGCATCGAAGCAGCTACAAGGAGCTACTCTCTACTTGTGGAATAGTGTTACAATGGGAGATCCAGAGGAGAAGCTTACTTGGGCTGACATTAGAGAGAGGTTTGAAGAAAAGTATCTTTCTAAAGTGTCTAGGTTGACTCTGTTTAGAAAGTTCTCGGAGTCGGTATAGGGTGAGATGACTGTGTTGGAGTATGTTACGAAGTTTGATGAGCCGTCGAGGTCAGACCATCACTAACACCGTGCTTAAAAAGAAGGAGAAGTTCATTAGTGGGTTGAAGCTGAAGATTGCTAAGGCAACTATGCCATACCTTAGAGATCCATTTAATGTCGTAATGGACATGACTTTGAGAATGAAGCTTTACTACATCTCTAGGGAGGAATAAGTCTATGGAGACTACGGGTTTCCAAGGCAAGAAAAGAAATTTCTTTGGAATGAAGGGAGCTCAAGAGAGAAGGGCTCTGAAAAAGGAAAAAGTTGAAGTGACTTGCTACAAATGTGACAAAAGAGGCACTTTACTAGCGAGTGTCATTCTAGTGAGGGCAAGAAGATTGTTGATAAGAAAGGTGTGAGATGTTATAAGTACAACAAGATGAAGCATTTCAAGGGCGAGTGTCTTGAACTGGTCAAAGTTCGAAAAGGAAAGGTTTTCGCTTTAGAACCTACGGCATCTAGACAGCGGCGGAGGAGAAGGGAAAGTCTGTATTAGGAGGTACACTTTTTATTTATAATATTCCTATTAGTGTGTTGTTTAATACTGGAGCGTTATATTCTTTTATCTCTAAATTTTTGGTAGATAAGTTAAACCTTGAATCGACATACCTTACTATTTGAGGGTTGCGAATCCAATAGGTGGCTATGCAACTATTGGATTAAGATGTGACAATGTAGAGTTTGACTAGTTAGGTCAAATGTTTGCCTACAACTTGTATGTGTTTGATTTTGAGGGTTTTGGGATAATTGTGGGTATGGATTGTTTAAGCCGATATGACACTAGGATATTTTAAGGAGATAGGGTAATATCCTTAAAACACCCTGATTGCTGTGATCGGATTACATACTCAATCAAAGAATCAAGTATTGATGTTTGTTCAATGTTGGTTGCCTTAGAAGGCATGGAGGATGAAATCAATCAGTTTTTTGTAGTAAGGGAGTATGATGATGTTTTTGAGCCTGTTACGGTACTACCGTCGAAATGTGCTATAGAATTTTGAATAGATCTTGTACTTAGTGATGAACCTGTAAGTAGACCACCTAGTAGAATGACACCTACCGAGATGAAAGAGTTAAAGGTGCATTTAATGGATCTAGAAGGAAGGAATTTTATCAAACCAAGTAGTTCACCTTAGGAAGATACAACAGTATTTGTAAAGAAATTGGATGACTCATTGAGAATATGTATTAACCATAGAAGTCTAAATGAGAATATGATAAAGAATCAATATCCTTTGCCTAGAATATATGATTTGTTCAATCAATTGAGTGCGTGTTCTCACATCTGGATTTAGCAATGGGTTTCCACTAATTGAGAGTGGTGGAGGAAAGTATACCATTGATGCCGTTACAAACAAGATATGGTTCGTATGAGTGGTTAGTGATGCCCTTCGGACTGACCAACGCACCTACTTTCTTTGTAGATTTAATGAACTGAATCTTCCGAGAGCATTTGGATAGATTTGTCTTTGTGTTTATCGATGGAATTTTGATATATTGTAAGAATGAACAAGAGCATGAAGTGCATCTCTGAATATTGCTAGACATGCTGATGCAACATCAGCTAAAGGTAAAGTTTTCAAAATGTCATTTCTGGAAAAGAGTAGTGAAGTTTCTTAGGCATGTAGTTTCAAAGAACGGGTTTCTATAGATCCATCGAAGATTGAAGCTATCAATAATTGGAAGAGGCCTGAGACTGCGACTGAGATTAGAAGTTTCTTGGGGTTAGCTGGCTATTATCAGAGATTTATTAAAGATTTCTCTCGTATAGCATCACCGATGACTAAACTGACAAGGAAAGATGTAAAGTTTGATTAGACTGATAAATATGAAGAAGCATTTTAGAAGCTAAAGCATTTATTGCCCAAGCACCCATGTTAGGTGTTCTAGATGGGAATCTAGATTTGGTGGTGTATACCGATGCATGTAGATCTGGGTTATGGGCTATATTGATGCAAAGAGGAAACGTTATTGCCTTTGCTTCTCGATTGCATCGACTACATGAATCTAGATATCATACTCATGTTTTGGAGTTGGCAGTGATGATCTTTGCACTGAATATGTGGATACAACATTTGTCGGGAGAACTTGTTCATGGATCATAAGTCCTAGAAGTATTTATTCTCTCAGAAAGAGTTAAACATAAGACAACAAAGATGGTTAGAGTTCTTAAGAGCATATGACTTTAGGACTGAGTATACGTCGGGAAAAGGAATAAAGCGGTAGATGTACTTAGTAGAAAACTTCAGAATTTGGTATTGGCAATATTGTCTTAATGGAGCAGTTTAGAGCCGTTGGCTTCATGCAGACTTAAAATGAGGTCGACGACCAGTTCTAGTCAGTATACCATGATGATTTATTGTCTACAAGTTCGACCAGTAATGATCGAAAGAATTTGTAACACCCCATAAAAATTAATAAGAAATAATAAGTTAAAGTAATTATTTAATTAAATAAGGTAAGGCTAAAATAAAAAATTTCGAAAGTCAAAATTTGGTCAAGGAAGTTATGCCATTGTGTTTGCAGTGATTTTCCAAATCAATTTCCATGTATAATGTTTTAAAATGAAGCTCAAACGAAAAAGTTACGAACTAAAAGTTTTCAGATTTAAAATAATTTCAAAGAAATTCAAATCCAAATTATAATTTATTCCAAAATTTGAAATTAAAAAATTAACAGTAATTAGACATAGAGATTAAGTAAACGTTAAAATCAACGATAACGTTAAAGGAGTAATTAAGGAATAAAATAAATTAAAACAACGACAAGAATAAATGTTCCTAAAATAGGACCATCGGTCGAACGCCTACGTGAATCGGTCTAGAGTAGGGGCGGTGGACCAGTCCCCATGTGTGGCGACTAGGATTTTATGCAAACGAACATGGGGGATTTTATCATTTTAGCCGACTTAAATCTGACGGTTCTAGTACATTCCAACCACTATAAATAAGAGTCTAGCCCCCTTACTTTTATTCACAAATTATTTTCAGAACCAAGCGAAGCTCTTCCAGTTTCTTTCTTCTTCAGGATTTAGAATTTTTCTAGGGTTTCAAGTAAGGAATTTACAGTTTTAATATTCAATTTTTAATTCTATTCTTCTCCGAGCCTTGAAATTCTGAATCTAATCTATATACAACCCACTTGTTGAATATTATAAAGAAAGAGATCTGAGAAGAGATTTATGTGGGTGTAAACAAATCCAAGAGGAAGAGTTAGGATCTTTTTGTGAGTGGAAATCTTAATTTTTCCTATTTTAGTAATTTCATAGTATAAATTGGATCTCTAAATGCCTTTGGGGAATTTTGTTTACTCAAACATCATTCTAAAACCCCAAAATTCCCCTAAAGAGAAATGTCCATTCTTAAGTTTGAATCTCAATTATTTTATGTTAAAATAAAAGAATTGTGTAAGTATTACAATTTAATGCTTTTACATTCTATTCCAATTATTATCTTTTTCTTTAGATCTGATGAAGGGTTTTGAAAAGAATAAATTAGGAAATGGTGTGCAAGGTATGGATTCCTTCGTTCGTAGTTTGTACTTTGTACCGCCTACTTCCGCAATTAAATAGAAATTCCCTTTTTCAATTTTATACAAAGAAGTTGAATAGAGTATAAAAGTATCTGAATTGTAAGTTTCTATTAATGATTGATTCCACTATTTTAGTATAAAACACATTAGTTATGTACTCTATTTTATACAAGTCTGCTAATTAAATTGTGATATTGGATATATGATATATATGTCGATATGAAATTAAATTTGTATAAATTTGAAGTTTCGACATTTAAATGTTAGTTTAGGGCGCGTTCTTTGCATGCTTATGTTAAACGCGCGCGCGCGCGTGTGTATATATTAGTGTAAATAAAGTACAATTACAAAGGATTATGCAGTTAATATAACATTAATTATCATTAAATCCCCCTTAGGAAAGTAATTAATTCTAAAGGAGATATAAGAGTTTTTATTATAAGGCCTTAGTGTGGAATGCAATGAGACATGGGATAATATATTAAGAGAGTGTTTTAGATTATGACTAAGTTATAGGGATGTGAGGTCAGTCAAAAGCACATAGGAGTTCACCCAGCTAATTTGGCTACCAGCAATGTGATTTTGAGACTGATGTAAGATACCTTCGATAATAAGTAACCATAGAGGACACGAGGTTAGTCCCAATTCTGTAGGGTAAACCTACCCAGTTAATCTGGCTATTAGTACCCATGAATAGTCAGACTAATATAAGATGTCATGGTTAAGTTACGGACCATAATACGTAGGACCTGCTTCGAGGATTGAAGATAGTAAGTTATTGGTTAAGGGCCCACCTCTTCCCTATACATGAAGTATTAAACGGTCAGAGTTAAGGGTTGGGCAGGGTAGAGGATATCCCGAGGAGGGTCTTCTTCAGGATTGAAGTAGTAAGTAGAATGTATAGATTTCGTGCAATGTTAGCTAGATAGAACCGGAGGTCCGCCTTAGGATAGGTAGTAAATGATGGGAACCCACCTTAAATGAGATATTAAGTTGTTAGAATCTGCCTAGTTCTCATTAAAAAGGTATTAAGTGGCTTGGATGATATCTCTTATAATGTTATGATATTATTAACGAGGGATATAGGTTATTGGGTTGAAAGATTAATGGACTGGAAAAGCCTTTGAGCTTATGGTCTAAAACTTATAATATAGTTAGATGCGTAAGACATATTCTTATTTAAATTATACTGCCCAAGTACTATTATAGAAAGGCTCGAGATTTTATTCACTAGACATTATTGTTCTGACTCCCTCCTCATTATAACACAGGCTAGAGATGCCGACATAGATTTTCGGAGGTGGTGGTGGAGACGTGAACTTATGGCAGTTACTATTTATCTACTTGTGTTATTTCCTTTATTTCTGATGTACCCATTAAATGAAGTTGTAACTTTGGAATACCATACTTCGGATAGTCGATGATTGTTTATGGAATTGTGTTATGTTTTTATAACATTTGAATTTTAAATAAAATGGGTACTATTTTGATATTATATTTATCCTTCCGTTGTAAGTTTTAGAATGTGTAGATAAATAACTTTGTGTATTATTCTTTATACAGCCAACAACCAGCTTTGGAATGGTTCTGAGTTCCTATGGGCCTTTTCTAGGTCGGAATTTAGATTGGTTTCGAGGCGGGTTGTTATAGAATTGCAGCAAAGAAAAAAGATGATCTAATACTAGTTGATCGAATTAAGAGACTAGAAATGGGAAGTAGGAAGTTGAGTTTTCCTATAATAATAGTTATCAGACTAGTATAGGAATGACACCTTTCAAAGCACATTACGAAAGCCCATGCAAAACGCCCGCATGTTGGTCGAAGGCTGAGTTGATCCAAGAAAGGATGAAGGGAGCTCAATCAAGGCAGAAAAGCTACGTGGATAAAAGGTGCAAGGACTTGGAATTCTCAATTGGAGATTTTGTTTTCGTAAAGGTATCACGGATGAAGGGTGTTGTACATTTTAGGAAGACGATAAAATTAGCATCTAGATATATAAGTCCATTTTCGATCATAGAAAGAATCTGGAAACTCACTTATCATGTTAAGTTACCAGGAAGCGTGGTAGGAGTCCATAATGTTTTTTACATATCTCATCTAAGGAAATACGTGCGTGATCCAGAGACTACTTTAGAGCCAATGGTTTTCGAAGATTTAGTAGTGGAGCATGATATGATCATTATTAGTTGACTTATTCATATTGGTTATAGAGATACAAAGAAGGAATAAGACAATCAAGATAGTAAAGCCAACTGAGTGATGATGAACGAGATTATACTTGGGAGATAGAGAATAGGATCAGGGAGGTGGATCTCGATCTATTTTGAATGTATGATCGATATTGCTGTATAGACATTTAACTAGTATTGTTGCTTTTATGTGCTTATGGCATGTTTGTATTGTTGATGTGCTTGTTTTTGGTTTCCTTATTGCAATTCGAGGACAAAATTCTTTAAGGTGGAGAGCTTGTGATACCCTTAAATTTTATATAGCACATAATTTGAATATTTAATTATGGGATAACTAAACGGGAAGTTAAAAATGTGGGATTTCCTAAATTAAATAGTTAAATAATTTCGAGTTGGCCTTAATAAATATAACAAAGAGAATGGTTTAATTAAAACAATAAGATTTAATAAACATAAGTATAGAAGAGTAGAAGAGCAAGAACAAATACTATACTCTCCCCTCTCCTTTATTCATTTTCATTGCATTCTCAAAACTAAACTAAGAAACAAAGCTGGCTACCATTAACAATTAAGAATAAGGAAGATTTAAGAGGAAAAGTAGCTAAAGCAAATTCTATCATTTCAACAGGATTAAGGGTGAATATTATGCATCCAACTCTTTATGTTTTGTTGTGCTTGGCTCGAATTTGATGTATACATGAATTTTGATTGTTGTATATCATGCATATGGATTGAATAATCACATATATTAGTTACTAGTTGTTATTTGGGAATTTATAGGATTTTCCTAAAGGGTTTTGATGTGAAAAACTATGTTTTTGATCTCCAAATGTTCTAAAATTCTTATATGATGATTGAAATATTATTTTGAAGATGGCTTTAAATTTCATAATTTTTGGAATTATTATGAATATACTATCAATTTTCTAAGTGAGAAAATTGTTGATTTTAGAATAAATATTTAAAATATAAGGGATAATAATTTTGGTTCGAAATTTTGATACATATAAAACAAATACTGAATTTTAGGAATTTTTGTGGATTTTTTCCAAGTGATAATGAATTTAATGTAAATTGTTTTCTTCAAAGGGGTTTATATGTAAAATCCGGTAAATAATATAATTTAAGGTGAAATTGTATTTTGGGAAATTAAAAGTAGTTTTCCACTTTGAATTTTTGAAAGGATTCTAAAAAGATGCTAGTTGACCATTGAGGATTTGACAAATAATATGGATTTGGTGAAAAGTTTATGTTTTTAAAGGAAATTTTTTAGTTTTATAAAATATTATGGTAATGACATTGTAAACCTTCGAAGGCTATTAGTTTTTAAGTCACGATGGCTATTTACTCTATGTAACACCCCTAATTTTAAATAACATTATACATGAGATTTAATAAGATAAATTAAATAGAATAATATAAAGATTAAAGTGGTTAAGAGATTGAGATTTGTATAATTATAAGGTAGTCGTGCCTTAAGTAATGAATAAACAAATGGAAATCTAAAATGAAGTAAGTAAAGGTAATAAGATAAGGGCAAAATAGGAATAAGTTATATACTTATACCCTAAACCCTTATCCCATTCACATTTCCAACATTCACAAACAAAACTAAACATAGAGTTTGGCCGGCCACCATTAGAAGAAAACAAGAGGATGTTAAGCTAGAATTCAAGAAGGAAATTAATCAAATCAATTCAAGGGCAAATCTCAAACTCCTTAACAACATGCTAAGATGAAGAATATATTACATCTTATTTTTATTACTATCGGTTTCTAAGATGAGATCTGGATTTGTTTGCAAGAAAAATGCCATGTTTCATTGTTAAAATGGAAATATATGTTTGTTGATGATTTATGTTGTTTCATATAGATTTTATGATAAGATTTGATTTGAAAAACCTATTAAATGACATCCAAATGGCTTGAATTTTTTATATAAGGTAAGAAACAGAATTTTAGAGATGGGTTTCAAGTTTCATAATTTTCTAAGTTAATGTGGATTTATTATGATTTTTCTAGTAAAGAAAATGGTTAAATTGGGTTTAAATTATTTTCGGCTATTATATGTTAGCTTTGGGTTAGAAATTTAAATATGTTAGAAAACATATTAAAAGTGATTTATGAGAATTTTTGGAGATTTTCCTAAGTATTTTATTAAAGATATAAAATTATTTAAGGTATGAGACTTAAATGTTTTATATGTTTAAAAAAGAAGAAGGGGCAATTTGTTAAATGTTTTAAAATTGTTAATTACTGAATTCGGCAGCACTTTTAGAAAAAGATTTGTAAAGGAATTGGCAACCAATTATATATTGACAAATAAGGGAATTTAGTTGGAAAGATATTACGTTAAAAGATTAAAAATTAGTTTTGTAAAGGATTATTGCTTCGCCACTTATAACAGCCATCTTTTGACACCATACATCTACCTTCGACCAACTCGAAACCAATGCACATGGTATCAATTCCTTGATACGTAGTGGATTTGAGACAATCAGAAGGTATAGCATTGAAATATGCTTTCGAAGGGGTAGAAGTAGCTCTTATAAACTTGGAATTATTTTGGTTATAAATAAGGCTTTCGAAGGGGTTGGAGCTTTCGACTTACCAACGTGCTTCTGTTTATATAAAGGGCTTTTGAATGGGCTGCCGCCTTTTGTTTTTAAAACAACCTTTCGAAGGGGTCGAAACCCCTACTGCCGCATTCAACCTTTCGAAGTAATGCTTTCGAAAGGATTCTTTTGCCTTTAAACTTGGAAGCCGCTTTTCCATGCTTTCGAAAGGGTTGGTTTCGAAACCATCCACTTTCTTTTACTTAGAAATAATGCTTTCGAAAGCAATGCTTTTGCCCAGTTCTTTTATGACCCGTAGATATATTGAAAGTTAAACCCAAGGGTTTCGAAAGGAATGGTTTAAAATAGTTTTGAAACTATGTTCCACAAACTTTTACTTGAATCCATGCTTTCGAAAGGTTTGTTTTAAGAAAAGGACTTTAATGCTTTCGAAAGGTATGAAAGGAAGGTTTCGAAGGGGAGATTCCCCAATGTTTTCGAAAGGTTTAGTTTGAGTATTTGAATAGAAGGTTTCCAATGCTTTCAGAAGGCAAGTTTAAAGAGTTTTGAAAAGAGGATGTCTAAGGTTTTATAAAGGTTTCAAAGGGACACTTTCAATGATTTCGAAAGCTCTATTTTAAAGTTTTCGAAAGGTATATTTTAGCCTTTCGGCCTAGTGTTTCAAGGTAAAGTTGTTAAACAATTTTGAAAGGGGTACATTCAATTGATTCGAAAGGGACTGTTTAAAGTTTTTAAACAAGGGTTTCGAAGATGATATCTTGGATTTAAAACCTAATGTTTTCTATGTTAAAGAAGGGCTTTAACTTGTTTTAAAGGGATAGATAATTCTCTTGATCTAGGTTTTCATTAAAATTGTTTAGTGTAAAGCATATATCATGGCAAAGATATTTGAGTAAAGCAAAAAGTGTATTTTCCTTGTTTAAGTATGATTTAAAGGGTTAAATCAATTTGAAAAAAATGTTTTCACGGAAAATTTGATAGGTTAGTTAACCCTAAGTAAATGACTCAGATATTAGAATACCAGATGAGACTGGTATAGGGTCTCACCCTATACTTTAGCTATAGCCCCTAGCTAATATAAGTCCAAAATTCTAGTGTGTAGGGCTTTGTCACAAGTAAGACTAAAATGATATTACACACAGAAAGGAATATATAGAGAAAGATATGTTATTGGTGAGTCCGCAAAACCATTAGGATCCGTTGACCCTATAGAAGTAGGTTAAGGACAGACCGTCCAGGAGTGTGTCTTACAGAAGTTAGATTATTTATTTTGTCTAGTAGCCCG
Source organism: Allium fistulosum (assembly GCA_030737815.1). NCBI lineage: Eukaryota > Viridiplantae > Streptophyta > Magnoliopsida > Asparagales > Amaryllidaceae > Allium > Allium fistulosum. The sequence continues at coordinate 868,201,782 of CM060902.1, forward strand.
AGCCAGCCAATGGTTAGTAGTTAGCCAAACAAAACTACATTGTTCAGACAGATGGTCCATTGATTACCTGATTTATGTGCATGTATGATATTGCTATTATTGCTTTAATCAGTTTGATTGCAGGATTCTGATTTGCAAAAAGATATGTTTTAAAAGGGATATTAGTGAGTGGAAGCCCTTTCCGCTAAGCGGCGTGGTCTCACTTAACATCAGAAAACCAAGATGTAATAGTATTATTCATACCAGGATTTATGTTCGACTCGAAGTTTATGTTTTCCTCTTAAACTCTCGGGTGCTCAAAATGAATTTGAGTCAATTGATAGTTAATATTTTTTAGGTTAGTAGGTTGGACGAATAAGCTTCCGAAGGCGTGCAAGAGGCAAAGTTAGCTATGTAGGAGCTATTTAGTTCTATTTCTGATGTGATGTATTTAAGACTGATATGTCTATTTAGTACTCTGATCATCCAAAGGGGCATCTTCATATGTCACTCTTGGCGTAATCTGTAGTAATTATATTTGATCAAACCCTGAGAAACGTTTTGCGATTATGTATCTGAATATGAAATATGGATTTGACATGTAATTAGAAAAGATGTTTTAACTCTGTGTTGATTTTATTTCATATTCATGTGCTTCTGATATTATGGATTCCATTAATATTACCGTATTTTGCCATCAGAAGTTAATACTACAGGTGACTGCAACATCTATAACGCTTAGCTTTGGGCCTTAAGATAGGGGATATTACACTCTACTAAAAAATGCTTTGTTTTACTAACTCACGATGACTACATTCTTATAAGGCGCGATGACTACACTTTCCAAGGCCTAATGACTATGTTGTTATATAAAGGCGCGATGATAAAGTTATTATGTAATGGTGTGATGGTTTTGCTTTGTTAAGGTACAATGGCTAGATGGGAGTCAACCCACGAAAGATATACTTTAAGGCTCGACAACTACGTTTTCTTAGCACATGAAAGCTACGTCTACTTGTGATAAGCTATGTAAGTTTTGTTAACGTGCAATGGCTTATATTGGTTGATATGCGATACACACACACACACACATATATATATTAGGAAACGAAACTATAATTTTTGGCATGAAATGTCCTATGTTCTAACATGTAAAAACATGTAATTTATCAAGGCGCGATAACCTACACTTTTAACATGCGAAAGCATGAGATAGCACATGATATAGAAAGCAAAGATACCAATTTTATAACACTAGGAAGATTTTCAACTCTAAGTTAGATTAAGTGTTGTTAAACAAAAACGATGATTTTGTTAAGTATTTTATGGATTCTCCAAGGGAATAAATAATGCTTAGCCCATTTTTAAAAGAGTTTCAAATGGGAAGATTATTACTTTGAATAAGTTATTTTGTGTATAAATTGACTATCATATTAAACATATATTTTGATGATTGCTAATGTGTTATATGTTCTTTTGTTTGCTTTGATCAGTTATTATTGCATATGATAAATTGTTGACATACTCACTTATGTAGTAAATGCTTTCACCCAACATGTTGACCTTGGGGATTTGGAAACTGATGACCAGTTAAGGTTGTTCTAGTAGTGGGTATGGTCAGACTTAAACTTTCGAGTGAATATAATTGCATCCAAGAGATTGGGAAAATCAAATTTTTATTAGAATGCCTTGGACCGACCAAAAGGCGAATCAAACTATTTTGAAAACCATATTTTAGATGGAGACTGGGGTAGGTCCACACCTTATCCAACAATTGTTAGCCCTCGGTTGGTCAGGTCTGTGATATTAATGCGTAGGGCTTTTCCTATTAAGGCTGAAATTGGAGTTACGCATCTAAAGGAACTCATAGCAGTTTGCTCACCTATGTTTTTCTCCTACCACTTTTGGGAGACCGTGAATATTTTCTCCTACCGACCTTAGGAATCTTATGTCCACGGGTAAATTCTTTCTTCTTTAGTTTCTTTTCTAATACAAGCTTTGGATTTTAATGGAATAGAGAGTATAAATTGACAGTATATAATAAGGTGAAATAAAAGTTCGATACTTTTCTATGCTACGATGCATTTCCCTTATAGCTGAAATGACATCACGTGGATTACTAACGTCATTTCCTTGTATTCTTATCCAGTTATTAGATCTTGCCATGTATCCTTAATATGTTAGATTCATTTAATGTGTATGGATTGCTGATATTGATAAGGTAGGAGAATTTGGCTTTTGGCGAGAAAATATAACTTCAGGCGGAAACTTTGAATTTTGAATTATCACCCTCAAGATTAGTGATGTGAGCTGTCTTTTGCCTGGTCAATATTAGCACTACATGGAATTTTTTGATCATCCCTTCTTTGTGCGCATCAGCTTGTGCTATGTTGTCTGCATAGTTTGATGAGGAAGTGCTTTTTATAATATTATGCCTTGTTGATGCTTCAGTGATGGTGATACGGTTCAGAAGAGTAGACTGCACTGGCTTTTTGATATATTGGTGTATTTTTGTGTGTGGATTGGGTTGACTGTCAACTATGGCAGTGTATTTTTCTTGTGTGGGTTGAGTTGATTGTCAACCATGGCATGCATTTTTCTTATGTGGGTTGAACTGATTGTCAACTGTGGTGACACAACATAGATACTTTGAACTATGCAATCTCTAGTACTTAAGATCCAACATGTTTATGTTGTGTTGTGCCGACTTCTGTGGTGACAATGCAGTTTACTTTTGTTGGGTCATGGCGACTTTTACCACGAGTTTTATTGAGTGCGTTACCGACCTGATCACTTTATGTGGAACACATGATCGTGCAATTTTAGCTGGAGCTTTTTGTTGGGCCTTGCATTCTATATTTTGAGACGTACATAGGCCTTTATCAAAGTTGATGCAGCATATTTTCCCCGTCATTGCCATCTGCGGTCTATTAGCTCCATACACCCGAACCTACACAAAACATTTGTATTGAAAAAATGGTTTAACACTTGTCTCCTAAGTCTCCACTAATGTGGTAAATCTTTCCATTTCGCACCCACTTTTTCAAATAGTATAATCCATAATTTTCGCATTTAATGCACCTTATACATGTCACGATGTGGCAAGTTACTTTTTTTGACGGTCGGTAGATGAATCATTCTTATTCCAGGAAATCTGATTCATTTTTTGAAAAGCTTTCGTCATTGTTGGCATATAATGGTTACAATTTTCAGTCATTTGAATCCTATGTCTGAGATCTTTTTCTCTGCTCATCTCCTTCTTTTCTTTTACTTGCTCCAGAATTTTACTTGAGATATAGCACTTTCTTCAATTAACTTCTCGCTTTCAGATTTCAAACTACAGTCAATTATAAGTTAAATTTCTCCCCCTTTTACTTTTTTTTGTTGTTTTCTCTTCAAGTTCCTCTACTTCATTTCTCTTATTTACTTTATGTTTTTTTACCTTTAAGTTGTTTGATTAAATGCCTATATGAATTATTTGATCAATTAACTGATGCATTTAGACTTTAATCATTGCGTAATTAAATCGATTTACTTGCAAAATTAAATATTGGATTTCTCTTTTTTTGTAAACGGAGGAATATTGTGATTCTATCTTCTCATTATCAATTTCAAAATTGTATTCCCTTTTTATTTGCCTATTTTCCTAGTTGTTGATGGCTTTCGACGACATTCCAACACATTTGGTTAAAGTTCTGCCCCTTTTACTAAACCCACCTCAACCATTTGCAAAGAGTGTCAAGCTTTAAGTATCTTGAATCACTTTGGAATTATTAACTTTGAATTTAGGATTCCTTACCCTTCCATGCACATTCATCTATCCAAAGAGGGGTTTATTTCTTTGACTCCTAAGCATGTTAGAGGTGGCCTCTACCTTTTGCTTCATCCCCTCATTCAACAGTGGCTAACCATTATGGGCTTATCCCCCATCTAATTGGCCCATATCTCCTATTTTCTCTAGACATATAATGTTGTACATTTGACCCTGCCTACTTGTCGATTCTTTTCCTATACTCCATCCGTAAGAGCCTTACTTCCGACTACGATGGATTCCACCATGTTCAAGCTACAAAATCTCTTTTCTACAATTCTTCTCGTAAAATCCAAAGGTAGGCGGACGAGTTCTTCTTTATTTCTAATTAAGGTGGATTTGTCCCTTCTTTTGAACTTGGTACTGCCTTTTCCCTTCTCGCCTCTTTCCTTTAATTATCTTTCCTATACTGATTTGCATCTTCCTTTTTTTAGCAGATTGCCTAGAGTTTACCAACTGAGCGAGAATTATTTTCTACATGTAGACTGAATGTTCTTAGACTTGCTGATGATATCTACATGGGTTCAAATATCTTTATAGGATCCCTATTATGCAAGCACAACTTTCTACACTAACGTCATCACTTTTCATGTTTTATTTTCATTCATGTTTTCGATAATTTAGCACCAAATGGTATATTTTCAATTTTATTTTTTTATATAAAAAATTGTTAGCACATGAGTTCAAATTTGTCTAGTTATGTTGTTATCTTAACTGTACATGCACCACGTCTTCCAAATTAGCTGCAGCTTTTAAGCCATGACATTATGCTAATAAAGACAAGCTGAATAGGAAAGGGGAAGAGCTCGCATCTTTGGATAGTGCGAGAAAACAACAAATATATGATCCTCCTCCTCCTTCTATTACTATTTCTGCTATTGTTACCGCTATTTTTGTGCAGCCCCTTACTTTGATCCCAGCCAACCCTCACTTCTTGCCACTTCTGGAGGGGCATTATCTCCTACTTGGTAAAATAGATGGGGCTGATTATTAAAGGTGGCCTTTCCGTTCCCACATCTGCTTCTTCAGTTCCTCTTTTTACTTTGCAAGTACTCACTATGGAGGCATTTCGAAACCACCATAAGAGCTTTACTCATGTAAGTACTTAACGAGTTGCCTAACTTTTCAATTGACTTGTTATGATTGAAATTGTGATGTATTCTTATGCCAAAATATTTATACATGTATATATTTCTTTTCAAGGATATGCTCTAGCTTTGGACCTTCACCATTGAATCGAAACTACTAAGTGATGCAGCACGATTTTTAACTTCACAAGGGTTAGGTCGTCCACGACCTAAGAAGGAAGATTTAGGTCGACCACGACCTAACGAGTCATGTGAAAAAGAGCTACGACCTATAGTTACAGGGGCTAACGAAGAAGCGAAGCAAGCTAACGAAGAGGCGGCACGAGTTAACAAAGCCTTAGGTCGCTCCGACCTAACAAGTATGAACTGGGACGAGATACGACCTATGGAAAGTCGCGAAGTGGAGTTACGACCTAAGCTAGGTCACGTGGAACGACCTAAGCTAGGTCGCATGAAGAAGTTCTGAAGCCGGGTCTTAAGTCGCTGCCGACCTATGTGTTGGGTCGTTATTTGTTAAGTCGGATGGTGTATGTTTCTTATGTCGTAACTTGTATTGTTTTAGGTCGTGTAACGTGATGTAGCAAGTCGCGTGGGTTGTAAAGTGTTAAGTCGTGGGTCGCGTCTTTTAAGTTGTTACCGACCTAAGCATTGTCAAGTTGAGTCGCTATTGTGTTATAACTATAGGATAGGTCGTTGACGACTTATACTAAGTCGTAGGTCGTGAGTCGTGCGTCTGTTAGGTCGTTACCGACCTAAGTGTTGTACAGTTTTTTGTGTTGTGAATTGTAACTTCTATAAATAGGCCGGTGGTGCCATTTGTAATAGTTTAGTTGATTTGAATGAAAACTTTTGTTTGTTAGCTTTGTGCTTTCAATTAAATTGGTAGTTGAGTGTGATCTCCTATCTCCACTTTCGGTTAATCGAGTGCGCTCGATTCAACGATTGTTGAAGCCGATTCGCGGTATCAAGTGCGCTTGATCAACGCTTGAAGAATTGAAGATCTTCTTTCACGGTATAGTGCGCTATCAACGTGACGAAGATAGCTAGAATTCGGTATCTTTGGATCAACGAATTTGGGCCATTCAGTATTCTTCATTCCATCGATTGCTACTTTCACATAATCATCTTTTTGTCATTCCGCTGCTGCATCATTTGGTATCAAAGCTAGACTTAGCCAATCATAGCTAAGCCGAGTCTTGGAGCTAATCTATTTGAAGAGTTTGAGGAGATAAGTGAAGCCGTGCATTATTTGGAGAAGTTTGTGTTCGTCGTGTTCATCGCAAATTTGCAACAAGAGTGGAATTTTCGATCCATTTCCTTTGGGATCAAAAGTTGAAAAAGTGTTTGAATTTGGCCGGGATTGTTTTGCGTGCCAAAGTTGAAGTTGGAACCGAGAGCAAGTGAAGACCGTGTTCATCATTTGGTATATTGAAGTGTTTGTGAAAATTTTGAATCATGCCGCGAAGGAGAGCTAATCGACATCAAAATGTTGAAGATTTGTATAAGCGAGAGGATGCTGAACAAATGGAACAACGTATAAGTAAATTCAATGAGAATTTGGATGAAGGTATTGGGAGATTAGAGAAGCTCATGATGGATATGAATCAACCCCGAAGAAGAACATCGCCAATTTCAAACCAAGGTGGAAACAGGGTTTCGCCATCGATTTCGGGAGGAAGGAGATTATCACCACAATCTCATCAAGAAAGAAGAAGTCATAGGGAATTCGAAGATGAACCATATCGAGATGATGAAAGACAAAGTAGAAGGAATATGCATGATCATAGAGATGTGGATGGACGGGATCGTTACCGAAGTACATCTATTATTGATGAAGATGGTGATAGAGGAAGTTTTCATTATCGAGATCATGGCCAAGGACGAAATCGAGAACGAGATTTTGAGGATGATCGTCGATGGGAATCGGGGATGAAAACTGAAATTCCAGAATTTAAAGGTGGTATGCAAGCTGAGGAGTTTTTGGATTGGTTGTCTAATGTGGAGGAGATTTTTGACTTCAAGGAGGTTCCAGAACATCGTAGAGTAAAGTTGGTTGCTACAAGGTTAAGGGGTAGAGCTTTCGCATGGTGGCAGCAAACCAAACTTACACGTGAACGGATGGGGAAGTCAAAGGTTGAATCATGGGAAAAGATGAGGAAAATGATGAAAGCTACTTTCTTGCCTTATAACTATCAATCGCTTATGTATCAGAGGTTGCAGAACTTGAGGCAAGGAACGAAGACTGTTAATGACTATGCTGATGAATTTTATCAACTGATTGCAAGGAACGACATCATGGAGACAGAGGAGCAATTAACAGCTAGATTTGTTGGAGGGTTGCGTATGCAGATTCAAGATATGGTAAATATGTTTGATCCCAGATCTGTAGCGGAAGCACACCAAAAAGCGTTGGCTTGGGAGAAACAGGGAAGACGAGGAGGTGGTGTGTTTACAAATTCCAACAATCCAGTGAAGGGTGTTAGTGGAAGTTCTAATGTTTCAAAAGCTGTTGCAAAACCAGTTGTGAATGAGGTTGGGAAGACGAAAGTCAATAATGGTTTCAGGTGTTATAATTGCCAAGAAATGGGCCACAAAAGTAATGAATGTCCAAAGCCGAAGAAGAGAGCTATGATAGCGGAGGTTGAGGATGAGGATGAAGAAGCTGAATGTTCCCATTCACCACCTGATGAGGAGGAAGAAAATGTGTCGGGAGACGAAGGGTATTCATTGATGATGAAGAGGTCGTGTTTAACACCAAAACAGGAGGAGGAAACTAGCTGGTTGAGGAGTAACATCTTTCAATCAACATGCACTATCTTGGGAAGGGTTTGCAAATTTGTCATTGATGCGGGAAGCTGTGATAATATTATCTCTACAGAGGCTGTGAAGAGGTTATCATTGAAGACAGAGAAACATCCGAAACCGTACAAGTTAGCTTGGTTGAGGAAAGGTGGGGAGGTGAAAGTTGGGCGAAGAGCTTGTGTGAATTTTTCAATTGGTAAGAAATACAAAGATGAAATCTGGTGTGATATTGTTGACATGGATGTATGCCATCTGTTGTTGGGAAGACCGTGGCAGTATGATAGGGCTGTACAACATGATGGACGTACCAACAGTTACAGTTTCATGTTTAAAGGCACGAAGATTACTCTAGTTCCAAAGAAGCGACAACAAGAAGAAAACAAGTTGAAGGAGATGGAAGAGTTGAAAACTTTGTTGTCATTGAAGGAGTTTGTTAAAGAAGTTGAAGAGGAGCCTGAAGTATTCTTGTTAATTGGACGTGAGAGTCATGAAATGGTTGAGATTCTTGAAGCAGTGAAGCCAGTACTGGGAGAGTTTGACGATGTATTTCCTAAAGAGCTACCAACGGAGTTACCACCGTTGAGAGACATTCAACATCAAATTGATCTTGTTCCAGGAGCTGTGTTACCTCATACACCACACTACAGAATGAGTCCAAAGGAACATGAGGAGTTGAGAAGGCAAGTGGAAGAATTGCTTGAACAGGGGCGTGTGCAGGAAAGTTTAAGTCCTTGTGCGGTGCCAGCTTTGTTAGTACCGAAGAAGGATGGGACGTGGAGGATGTGCACTGATAGTCGGGCACTGAATAAGATTACTGTGAGATACAGATTTCCAATGCCGAGACTTGATGATTTGTTGGACCAGTTGAGTGGGGCTACTATCTTTTCGAAGATTGATTTGAAAAGCGGATATCACCAAATTCGTATAAGACCAGGGGATGAATGGAAGACAACATTCAAGACGAGAGAAGGATTATATGAATGGCTGGTTATGCCGTTTGGTCTTTCGAATGCACCTAGTACTTTCATGCGGGTGATGAATCAAATCTTTAGACCATTCATTGGGAAGTTCGTGGTGGTGTATTTTGATGATATACTGATATATAGTGGGAATCCAGAAGAACACTTGCAACATCTGAGAGAAGTGTTGATGGTACTGCGACAAGAACAATTTTATGCTGCAACGAAGAAATGCGTGTTCATGACGCAGAGTGTTTTATTTTTGGGGTATGTTATATCGGGAGGAGGTATACAGGTGGATAAGAATAAAGTTGAAGCAATCAGAAATTGGCCACAACCCAGGACGATTACAGAAGTTAGAAGCTTTCATGGTTTGGCGTCATTCTACCGAAGGTTCATTCCACACTTCAGTAGCGTGATGGCTCCAGTTACTGATTGTATGAAGGGGAAACAATTTCTATGGTCAGAGGAAGCAGGATTTGCTTTTGAGCGAATTAAAGAACTCTTGACGTCAGCACCAATTCTAGTATTGCCAGATTTTCAGTTGTTGTTTGAGTTACATACTGATGCATCGAAGGTTGGAATTGGAGGGGTGTTGAGTCAGAAAGGTCGTCCTATTGCATATTTCAGTGAGAAGCTATCGGAAGCAAAGATGAGATATAGTACATATGATATGGAATTTTATGCTATCGTGCAAGCTATCAAACATTGGAGACATTATTTGTTTCATAAAGAATTTGTTTTATATACTGATCATGAGGCATTGAAGCATATGCAGGGACATGACAAGATTGCTGCTAGGCATGCTTCGTGGATTGCATACTTACAACAATTTACATTTGTGGTGAAGCATAAATCGGGAATTACGAACAGAGTGGCAGATGCATTGAGTAGAAGGAATCATGTGTTGACTGTAATGAAGGTTGAAGTAACAGGGTTCGATGTGTTGCCAGAATTATTTGTCGATGATTCTTACTTTGCGAAGTTTGTTGATGAAGTCAAGGAGAAAGACGGATGAGTTTGTAATGGTGGGTGGTTTTCTTTTTAAGGGAAATCGACTATGTATCCCAGAGTGCAGTTTACGTATGAAGATTGTAAAGGAGTTGCATGAGGAAGGACATGTGGGCAGAGATCGTACTTTACAATTGATTTCTCAATCTTATTATTGGCCGTCAATGAAGCGGGAAGTTGGAAAGTTTGTGGAGAGATGTCATATTTGCCAAGTTTCCAAGGGAACTGCGACAAATGCGGGATTGTATATGCCGTTACCCGTTCCGGTTAAACCATGGGTTGATATCAGTATGGATTTTGTTTTGGGATTACCGAGAACTCAAAGGGGGAATGATTCGATATATGTTGTAGTAGACAGATTTTCAAAGATGGCACATTTCATCGCTTGTAAGAAGACAGCTGATGTCGTCCGTGTTGCTGAGTTATTCTTTAAAGAAGTATATCGCTTACATGGTTTACCTGAATCGATTATTTCAGACAGGGATACTAGATTTCTAAGTCATTTTTGGCTAAGCTTGTGGAAGATGGTGAGAATGAAGTTGAACTTTAGTAGTGCTTATCATCCGCAAACGGATGGACAGACCGAGGTCGTAAACAGATCGTTGGGGAATTTGTTGAGATGTCTTGTAAAAGACAATCTAAAGAGTTGGGATATGAAGCTATGTCAAGCAGAATTTGCTCATAATCATGCAGTGAATCGAAGTACTGGATTCAGCCCATTCCAGATTGTATATTCTAGTTTGCCAAAGGGACCATTGGATTTAACGATAATACCGCAACCAAAGGGGACAGTCAAGCGAGCTACTGATTTTGTTGAAGGATTGATAGAGTGTCATAGAATCGTTCAAGAACGATTGAGAAAGGCGAATGAGAAGTACAAACAATCTGCAGATCTGAAGCGAAGGAGTGTTGAATTTAATGAAGGTGATTTGGTTTATGCAGTGTTAACAAAGGATCGTTTTCCGGTAGGAACGTACAATAAATTGAAAGCGCGAAAGATTGATCCAGTAAAAATTTTGAAGAAAATCAATGAGAAGGCATATCAATTGGAATTGCCGGATAATGTTCATACTTCTGATGTGTTTAACGTCAAATACTTAGCTCCATACCATGGGAATGAGTGTGTTGCAGAGGAGGAAGATGCAAATTCGTGGACGAATTTTCTTCAACCCGGGGAGGATGATGCAGCACGATTTTTAACTTCACAAGGGTTAGGTCGTCCACGACCTAAGAAGGAAGATTTAGGTCGACCACGACCTAACGAGTCATGTGAAAAAGAGCTATGACCTATAGTTACAGGGGCTAATGAAGAAGCGAAGCAAGCTAACGAAGAGGCGTCACGAGTTAACAAAGCCTTAGGTCGCTCCGACCTAACAAGTATGAACTGGGACGAGATACGACCTATGGAAAGTCGCGAAGTGGAGTTACGAACTAAGCTAGGTCGCGTGGAACGACCTAAGCTAGGTCGCATGAAGAAGTTCTGAAGCCGGGTCTTAAGTCGCTGCCGACCTATGTGTTGGGTCGTTATTTGTTAAGTCGGATGGTGTATGTTTCTTATGTCGTAACTTGTATTGTTTTAGGTCGTGTAACGTGATGTAGCAAGTCGCGTGGGTTGTAAAGTGTTAAGTCGTGGGCCGCGTCTGTTAAGTCGTTACCGACCTACGCATTGTCAAGCTGAGTCGCTATTGTGTTGTAAATATAGGATAGGTCGTTGACGACTTATACTAAGTTGTAGGTCGTGAGTCGTGCGTCTGTTAGGTCGTTACCGACCTAAGTGTTGTACAGTTTTTTGTGTTGTGAATTGTAACTTCTATAATTAGGCCGGTGGTGCCATTTGTAATAGTTTAGTTGATTTGAATGAAAACTTTTGTTTGTTAGCTTTGTGCTTTCAATTAAATTGGTAGTTGAGTGTGATCTCCTATCTCCACTTTCGGTTAATCGAGTGCGCTCGATTCAACGATTTTTGAAGGCGATTCGCGGTATCAAGTGCGCTTGATCAACGCTTGAAGAATTGAAGATCTTCTTTCACGGTATAGTGCGCTATCAACGTGACGAAGATAGCTAGAATTCGGTATCTTCGGATCAACGAATTTGGGCCATTCAGTATTCTTCATTCCATCGATTGCTACTTTCACAGAATCATCTTTTTGTCATTCCGCTACTGCATCACTAAGCCTGGGTTGATTAACGCCCGAGCTAATATTTCAAAGATAAGGAAAGGCTTGGACTTTACTGCCCTTAATATTGAAGAAAGGGGTAAGAGGGAGGCGGATTATAAGGCCCAACTGGAGGGGGCTACAAGGAAGTTGGGCAGAGAAGAAATTCAATGGTTGGAGTGGAGGGTGAAGATTTTGAGAAGGAAATCATCCAAAGTGGAGAAAGAAGTTGACTCCATGGCATACAATATCCTCTGCCAAATTTATGCTCAGGTAAAGAGGTAGTTCTTCACGGAATTCCTTGACGGTGTAAAGGCAGAAGTAAATATGGATTTCTTATTGATTCTGAGCTAACCAAATCTACTTTGGACCGCTACCACTTTGCATGCATCAAGGAGTGTGGTAGGAATACAACTACATAATTGAAGTCTGTTCAAGATGTATCAAATGAGGGCACTTATCCTACTATGCATGACAACAGATCTGAGCATGTTCATAAGGTCGTGCTTGTGACCTTTGCCCTTAACAAAGTAAACCCCTAAACCCTAGACTTATTTTTAGTTGTTCCTTAGGGTTTTCTATAGTTTGAATTAAATTTGAATTATGTTATATTTTTAATTATTATTTTTGAGGCTATATTTGTAAACAACGAATTTTTAAATGAAGTTATCATTTTATGTGTTTGGCTTTAGTTTTGTCATTATATCGTCATTTTTTAATTTTCTTATTGATTGAATGCTTTTAAAACCCACAATCTTTTCCTTGTAGTTAAAAATAGTAAATGTTGTAAAACCTCCTTTATTAAAGCCTCAAGAGAAAGATAGTTTTATTCAACACTTAAATGGATGCATCGAGTGTTCAGAAAAATGAACTTTGGGGAGAATGTCAATAAAAACTATTCTCCTATATAGAAGAGAAAATGAACTTAGAAAAACTGGTGCACAATTGAAGAGAGAGTCTTAAGACCTATTGATCGAAATTACAGAAGTTGTTCATGAGAAGATGCACTTTATGGCATTGTACTATGCAAGTCGTGTCCTACCTTAAGGTGTGACTAGCTTCCTTTAGGCCACCCTTGCTTGCAATAATTAAAAGATAGACTTAGTCATAGGCAAAAATAATTTCTTTTTATGTACTTTAGATTTTGATTGAATAAAACATTGCTCGTTTGGCTTAAGCAAATAAAATTGCATTTTTTCTTTCTTTATATTTTATTTTACTTAGTATTTATTGGTTCTTATCTGGTTATTTTCATTTTAGGTAACACACACATGCATAATGGAAACATTGTTGGATTACTTAGCTATTCATGAGGTGGATGGTTCTTCTACTACTCTTTAAATTCCCTTCAGTTCTTCTGCTAAAGGCCAGACCTTTGCTCAGATTTCTCAATCGTCATAGAGCTTGAGGAAGCAAATACTAGCTTTATAACGAAAAAATAAATTACTGGCACGACTAGGGAAGAGGTGCTTAAAATGTTCGTACATCGGTTACATGAGTTGGAAGAGGTTAAGCACGCCAACCTTCATTATTACAAATATATTTTCCAATAACAGGCTAACCTAAAAACAATGTGGAAAGATGTTTCTAATAACACAATAGTTTCTAATATCATCCTTCCAGTTATACAAGTGTAAAATGTAAAAATGGCGGATCTTATGAAAATACAAAATAATCCTATATTTGTTAGTCTTGATCAGAATGGAGTTTCTTCTTCTTCTCCATCTTCTCCTCCTCCATTGCCTATCACTCTTCCTCTTTCACAGCAAATCAAGTCCAAAGATAACCCCCCAATTTTGAGCAATGCAATAGTGGATGTTGATGGATTTTAGAAAGTTGTCTACAATAGAAAGGCGAGCAGAAAGAACTTTGTACCGGATTTTCAGAGAAGCTTTCTAAGAAAACCAGATATCGTTCAAAATCCTTCCAATTCTGGGAAATCAGATTCAAGAAAATTCAACACGCAATCAAGAAACATGAACATGCCTATACTGAAACCAAGAAATCCAATTCCAAATGCTTCAACCAATGTAGAAACTGCTCAGAAGATGCAGAAAGCCTCTTCATGGGTTGATATTCTCAAGAAAGGAGGGTTAGACTCCGAATTTGACTTGAATTATGTTGCTCCTATCAATATAAATAATAGGAAATTTGTTACTGTGAAAGAAGATACTGATAAACGCACGGAGAATAAGTGGAGATCTTCTGTTATTGCTTATGTTTACGGTCCTCGTCCTCCTTATCATCATTTCAAGACTTACATTACCCGAAACTGGAACCCTTCAGGAAGTTTTGAAATATATACTAGGGATAATGGTTTCTTTATTATAAGATTTACCAAAGTTGAAGACAGTGATAAAATTCTAAATGGAGGGCCATATTTTATAAATGGCAAGTTGATTATCTTGAAAAAATGGAGCAAGAAATTTAATTTTGATAGGGATCTCTTATCTACTATGCCAGTTTGGATTAGGCTACCTGAATTAAGCCTAAGATTGTGGGATAAAGATGCTTTTAGTGCTATTGCAAGTGTGGTGGGTATACCATTAAAATTAGATGAACCAACAGCTAAGGAGACAAGATTGAGTTATGCTAGAATTCTTGTTGAAATAAAAGCGGATGCAGAGTTACCGAATGAAGCTAACATCACAATGCATGATGGTGACAACTTAGTGCAAAAAATTGAATATGAATGGATCCCATCAAGATGTAAATCTTGTAAATGCTTTGGGCATGCAGATGAAAATTGCACTGTTAAAAATGTCTGGAAAGAAAAATGTAGAGAGCAAGATACTGCGGTTGAGACTAATGTAGTGGTAAGTAGCAATGTTGAAATGAATATAAATATGCAGAATGCTTGTGAAGGAATTACAAAAGAAGTGGTGCCCCAAGTTGAAAATTCTATAAGGTCAGGTTCTTTTAATGATTTGGAAACGCAGGATGTGATTATGGATGCTAGCAATAATGCTTATGCAGTCAACCAAGAAAATATGCAACATAAAAACAGTTATCCCCCTCAAAGAGCCATTGTTGATAAGATAGATATTTCAAATGCTTCAGTGGATGAAACTGCTAGTATAAAGGCCTCTGTACAGGCTATTGAGGAAGAAGACACAATGAATGTTGAGCAAAACTCTTCCATAATGTCTCTTTCAGATCTGGCAGAACCTCCAAAGAATATTGCTTTATCCTTTCTTTCAGATTCCCTCATCCCATTAAAGAAAAAATCTCTATCTGGGAAAGCTATCCAAACAGTTGTAAATGCTGCCACTTCCTTATCTCCTGCAAAGAAAAGGAAAAAGGAAAGAAAGCCAGAACCAGAATTAAAAGTCTAAGTGAAATTCCCTCTTCAGAGCAAGTAGAGGATGATAAAGACAAAGAATTTAGGGAAAAATACATCTTCAAAAATGATAAATGGGACAAGCTTCTAAAAGTTAAAAATGACTCAGCATGCAAAAAAAGGGAAAGAAGCTAGAAGTGCAAGAGGATGAAGATAGTTATAGTGATTCACTGTGACTAACATTTATCCTTTGAGTATCCTTATTAATTCTTCATCATATTTTATTAATGTCTATAATTTCATGGAATGTTAGAGGTCTAAATTCTGCAATTATAAAATTAGATGTTTCTAATTTAATTACTAGCGAAAAACCTAGTATATTAGGTCTATTGGAACACAAACTAGACAATGATAAAATTTCAGAATACCACTTCAGACATTTCTCCAATTGGAGCAGTGTAAATAATAACCAAAATGGGGGTAATGGTAGAATTCTAGTTTTATGGGATCATAATATTTGGAGTTTGGATAGTCATATTTCAAACATCCAATATATTCACTGTTTATTTTCTAATAAAGGTGGCCTTGTATTACAAGTAACATTCATATATGCTTCAAACTTCGAAAATGATAGAATTGATTATGGAATCATATTGAGTACTTGAATAATAAAATGTCTCATCCTTGGATCATAATGGGTGATTTCAACACAATAATGCATTCATATGATAAAAGAGGTGGTATTCCAGTTCCTTTCAGCAAATTAGAGTTTATTAATAAATTCTTCTTAAGGACTGGTATCATTGAAGCTAATCTAGTAGGAAATAAATTTACCTGGAAATCTGGTAAAATTAGAAACATACATTGCAAACTGGATAGGATTTTAATAAATCAAAAGTTTGCTTATACTTTTCCTCATTACAAATGCTATACTCTACCCCAAGCTACTAGTGACCACACCCCTATTCAAATTTTTCTTATAGAAAATAATGAATATAAGAAAAATATTCCATTTAGATTTATGAATGGATGGGTCTATGATGAAAATTATAAAAATGTCTTCAATAAATGCTTGTCATTTAAAATACAGGGCACTGCCCAATATAAATTCTTCAAATTCTTGCAAATTGCCAAGGGACATATAAAAAACTGGAACAAGAACAGAAATAAAAATGAGCTTAAAATAGCTAGAGATGAGTGTGAAAATCTGCAAAATGCTATTGATAATGATTTCTCAGACAGTAATGTTATCAATAATTTTTTTCAGGCGCAAAATAATCTCATTAATTTTTTTCATATTCATTCAGTTAATATGAGGCAAAAGGCTAAAGTTGACTGGCTTACTAATGGGGATGAAGCTAGCATATTTTTCTATGCGAAAATGACTAATAGAAAAAATAGAAATATTATTGGTAAACTTATAGATGCAGATGGTATTGCTCTAAAGAATCTAACTGATATTGAGAGGGAAGCCATTAATTACTTCACAGAATTATTTAATACTAATAATCATATGACTTCCTTTCCTTTCATTAATGTTAAATTGTTCTTAAAAGAAGTTAGTCAGGAAATATTGCTAGCCCCTGTTAATTTATTGGATATTAAAAATGTTGTTTTCAATGCTAACAATGATAAAAGCCCTGGCCCTGATGGATTTGGTGCAAAATTTTATAAAGCTCATTGGTCTGAAATTAAATCTAATATTTTTGAAGTCATTTCAGAATTTTTTAAGACTGGCAAGCTTTTAAAATCCTTCAATTATACTTTCTTGACTCTTGTACCAAAAATAAATAATCCTAAAGGTATGGAAGATTATAGACCAATCTCCTGTTGCGACTTTATCTATAAAATTATATCTACTATTCTTTGCAACAGAATTAAATTGTTTTTAAAATTTTTAATTTCAGAAAACCAATGTGCTTTTATTCCAGGGAGGCTTATTACTGACAACACTTTGCTTGCTCATGAGCTCATTAGAAATTTTAATATAAAAAACAAAAGTGTCATGTGCATCAAAATTGATTTACACAAAGATTTTGATAAGATTAATAGAAATTTCATAATCCATATGATGAGTATTATGGGTTTTAATAAAAAAATTATGATCTTATCAAAGAATGTATTAGCAATGTATCATACTCTGTGATGATTAATGGCTCCCCTACTGGTTATATCCATAGTAATAGAGGAATTAGACAAGGGGATCCCCTTTCTCCCTATCTATTTACTATTGTGATGGAATATTTCACAATTCTAATTGATTTTGAACAAAGTAAGGGAAATATTAAAGCCATTAATAAAGTTATACCTTCTATTACTCATCTTTTATATGCTGATGACTTGCTTTTATTTGTCAAAGCAGACAAGAAAAATGCTAATTCCATTGCTAAAATCTTTAAAAAGCTTGAATTATTTGCTGGGTTAAAAGTTAATGAATGCAAAAGTAAAATTCATTTAAGCAAAGGATGCAAATGCAAGAAGGATATTTTAAACATTCTTAATTTTAAAGAAGGAAATCTGCCAGTCAAGTATTTAGGCCTGCCTCTAAGTATAAATCAACTGAATGATAGGTACTGCTCTAGGCTTTATGAGATTATTCAAAATAAACTTGAAGGATGGTCTAGTAAATTGCTATCTCTAGCTGGTAGACTAGAACTCACCCATACTGTCATCACTGCAATTATTCTATACTGGATTCAAGCTCATAATATACCAGTTCAGGCTATTTGCAAAATTGAAAAAATGTGTGCTAACTTTATCTGGCAAGGCAAACATCACAAAATTGCTTGGGATTAAGTTTGCATGACTAAAAAGACTGGTGGTTTAGGTATTAGAAACATTAGAGACTTGAGAGAAGCAGCAAAATATAAGTTATTTTGGAAATTTTTAGATGGTAAATCTCTTTGGGCTAAATGGATGAGAGATAAATACCTTAAAAACAATAACTTCTGGACCATTAAAGCTAAAAGCTATCATTCTAATGCTTGGAAAAATATTTTAAATTGCAGGGAGAATGGTAAAAAGCTTATAGAAAGAAAATTTAAAGATGGTTGCTCTACTAGCCTATGGTTTGATCCCTGGATATATGGAAAATCACTTATTGAACTACTTGGCTGGAGTAACTTACTTATTCTTGGTGGAGCTAATGATAAAGTTCAGAGCATTATAAATAATCAGAACTGGAATGTTAACATACATCAAGCTGCTACTATATTCAGAACTGCTATTGAAAAAGTGACAATTGACAGCAATATTCAAAGAGACACATGGATTTGGAAGTTGTGTACAAAAGATGCTTCTTTCTCCTTTAAAAAAGTATGGAATTTTGTAAAAGGTGAAGAAACTGAAGTTTATTGGAATAAGGTAATTTGGTGCAAATCAAACCGCCCAAAAATGGCTCATTGTCCCTATTTTGCAATATTCAACAGACTTCCCACATTAGAAAGATGTGCAAAGTGGAATAAGAATGCTGATAAATACTGTCTTTTATGCAAAAATGGAGTGGAAAATGCAGACCATCTTTTCTTTGACTGTGCATTTTCAAAACATATTTGGTTTATTGCAAAAAATGCTCTGGGTTTTAATCAACATCAATCAATACAAAGCATAAGTGAAAGCATTAACTACATTTTACACTGCTTCAAACCCAAGTCTACAGAGTTTAAAAGAGCTTCAATTATGCTAACTACAACCATTTATCATATTTGGAAAGAGAGAAACCAAAGACTTCATCACAAAAAAGATACTGGCAGTGTTCAAATTTGGAACAATATTTCTTCTGACTTTCAAATTCTTAATAAGAAAGCCAAAAATCAGAATGCTCACAGAGATACAGATTTATTTTCTGCAAATAAAGTTAAAGACTATGAGAATAGAGTCAAAGACTTCTTACTCAGAGGGAAATACGCTACGCATATTCCTTGTAGAAGTCATAGAACCTGCCATTGCCATCTACATGCAACTGGCATGGCTAATATTTCGCACAGACAAGACATCACCCCCTTGGACCATCTTCCTGGAGGCGGCCATTCTTCAGCTGCCAAGGATATCACCTACAAGGGAAGTAGACAGGAAAATGTTTATTATAACCCTAATATTTCTAATATTGCAAACAGTAATAGTTGCTTATTACCTTGTGCAGTTCTGAAGAACTACCGCTCTTCCAACAGTGTTTCCAAGGAATTAAAGATGATATCTATTGAAGATTACAATCAATCAAAAGTTAAAATCGGCAAGAAGGATGGTTATTTCTACAAGATCTTATTAAATAATAAGGTCTATCACTTATCTTGCTGGAGCAAAGGCGAAAGCAGCAAGTCAACTGCTACCAATACACAACTAGGCGGCAAATCAGCTACCAATTACTATTCTCCAGAGGACCTGGAGAATAGTAATGGAACGAGAAAAGGGGCGAAAGCTAAATCAACTATTCTCAGCTTTCCCGTGGATGTCAACATCAATCTGAAGAACAACGATGGCAAATTTGAAGACGCAGCCACTAATTCTGCTCCTTTGAGTCTCATAGGAAAGGAGCTCAAGCCTCTGGGCATGCGTCGCTTGGATAAGAGTGATCTAAGACCTCCATGAGTCTCAGTTTTTGTATTCTCCATTTTTTTCTTTTTTTCTGAGCTTTTGAGATTGTCGCCATTTCTGTTTGATGGAGAAGTTGGAGGCGAGAATGTTTCGTTAGGTTTAGGGTTTGATTTGTTTGTTTTGTATTGGTTCGGGTCTGCTTATTTGCACCCGTAGTATCTGTAAACTTTGGGCGGGCCCTATTTTTATCCATTTTCAAAAAAAACAATGTGGAAGAGGATTGAAGAGCTTGAAATATTAAATATTGAATTAGCTGAAGAGAACAAGAGTGTCGCTTATGTTACAAGAGATCAGGTGTTCAGGAGTTCGTAGATTTTGCTCATAACCTGTTTGAAGCTAAAATGGCGAACTATTTGCAACGCTAGTGCATAAGCAAACAAAGGGTTGATCTTAAGGTTACACAGAAGAAGATATTAGAGTTGGAAACCATTATTACCTCTGTGAGTTCAAATACTGAGCTGGAGTATGCACAACAACATATTGTGGAAATGAAAGCTTCATTATAAGATATGAAAAGTTTATATAATGCTTCTTACAAAGATGAGACTAAGAAGTTGAAGGGCACGATAGATGAACTATCTTTGAAAGTGGTAGAGCAGCTCCAAAAAGAAGATTCTTCCTTTACAGCTTTAGTTTCCACTATGTCCTTCAAACCAGGCACAGCTCCAGCATGGAATCTTAACATGGATCGTGATGCTACTTCCAAATTTATGAATGATTTAAATAACTACCATGAGTCCAATTTTAAGGAGTTTAAGGCCATTTATGAGAAGAGAATGGCTGCACCAATGGATGGTGAAGCACGAGTGTAATCTACTACAAATGTGTTGTTTGGCTCCTTCTCTAAGTCAACTAAAATGACTAAGGCTCAACTCCTAGATGACATGGAAAGTGTATGATAAGTTTCTATGCAACATGTGAATGTTCTTGAGGCCCTAATTGCTACTCTTGAGTCTCGGCTCCCTACGTAGTCATCAAAATTAGCTCTTACTATTGCACCTACAAGATATTCTACGTCTTCTCACTCTGGGTCCACCCAATCTTCTTTGGTTGAGGAACTTTGCAAGGAGAAAGTTAGGCGAGTAATGGCAGATATCATTGTGAACCGTTCATTCGATGTCTTTAATAACTATTAGCTTGACTTTGTCTGAGATTTTCTATATAATTATGATGACTATGTTCCAATAGCGCCATCGGTTGGCAACTATATAATTATGATGACTATGTTCAATTGGGCTGAAGCAGTTGACACTGCATGTTATATATTAAATAGAATTTTAAAAAGACCGTTAACTTTGAAAACACCATACGAATTATCCTATAATAAAAAGCCCAAAGTATCATACTTTAGAATTTTTGGTAGTAAATGTTTTGTTTTAAATACTAAAGCTAATTTGGATAAATCTGATACTAAATCAGATAAAGGAAAATTTATTGGATATTCAAATAGAAGTAAAGCTTATAGAGTTTTCAATACTAGAACTAATACTATTAAAGAGAAATTACATGTCTCATTTGATGAAAATGTTAAAGTTTATAATCCAAATATTAATAAAGAAGAAAACACTGATAACCCAAATGAAATTAGTAATAATGAGATTACCGAAAGCGAAAATAATAATAATTTAGAAAATTCACATCCAAATAAAAGAATAAAATACTTAAAAGATCATCCTATAGAAAATATACTAGGAAATGTTGAATATGTTGTTAAAACTAGAAATTAACTAAATAAAACGTTGCTTTTATTTCAACTATTGAACCTAAAAATCCAAAGGAAGCATCAACTGATGATTCATGGATTCTTGCTATGCAAGAGGAATTGAATCAAATTTCAAGAAATGATGCATAGGAATTAGTCCCAATACCCGAGGATAAGTCCATAATAGGAACTAAATGGGTATATAGGAAAAAAAATGAACGAACACGGGGAGATTGTGAGAAATAAAGCTCGATTAGTTGCTTTTGCGAATCATAATAATTTTAGGTTATATCAAAAGGATGTTAAAAGTGCATTTTTAAATGGTTTTATTAAAGAAAATGTATATGTAGAACAACCCTCACTTTTGGAAGATGCAAAACTACCTAATCATGTTTACAAATTAAAGGAGGCTTTGTATGGTCTGAAACATCCTCCAAGAGTTTGATATGGCAGACTTAAATAATTCTTTTGGATCTTCAAAAACATATACATTTTCAAAAACATAATGTTCCAAGAGATGCAAAACTACCTAATCATGCAAAACTACCTAATCATGCTTCAAGAACATATTATTTATTTAGTTTATCATTGATAAATCCAAACATTCTAGAGAAGAGAATTCATCGTTTTCCTCCCCTTCTCCTGCTCAAGGCTCCTTCCAAAACACTACTACGGTCAAGATCACTAAAATGGAGGGTGAAATGAAGAATATTCTGCAAATGCTTACTAAAATTCAATTGGTGCAACTTTGTATGACCAAGAACAAGAGAAGCAAAGCAGAATTCTTTGCAATTTGCAAAAATATCTATTGGATAATCCTATGAATCTAATAGTTATTGAAGATGATTATGAAAATTTGGCTATTCATAACCCTATTCAAGGCAGTGATGACGAGGAAGAAGATGAAAAAGAGGAAGAAGAGGAAGAAGGGGAAGAAGAAGAAGAGGAAGAACACATGGAGGAAGATAACGAAGTCCGATGCGTCGGAAAAGTATGTTTCGATCGAGATGGAAATCTCGTTGAACAAAAGGAGAACTTTTGCCTACATTATCCTCACTGTCCTATTCACAAATCCCCGATCATTAGGAAATCACGTTAGGATAATATTTGATTTTATCTGATTGCTTTAAATGTATGGTATGTATATTGATTTGATTTGACAGTTCTACTTTGAACATATGTGTATAGTTTAGGATTTAACTAGATTGTGATTACTTTGTACTATGATATTGAATGAATATATAGTTTGGTATGGTTACTATTAATGATTTGTTCCATCACTCATCATTTCTTATATATCATTCTTATCATTATTGCTAGAGTATCTTAGATATGGGGAGTTATAGTTAGTTAGTTTTTGTTGATGACAAAGGGGGAGAAAAATATAAAATCTAAGCATAAATTAAAGGGGAGTTTTGTAACCCAAAGGGGATATATTATATTTTATATACATAGTTGTCATTATCAAAAAAGGGAAGACTGTTAGTACCTTAGGTTTTGGTTTTGATGATAACAACTATAGGACATTAAATAAAATACAGATACTAATGTTTTATTAAGATATATATAGTATATAGTGCAGGATATTAGACAGGTGTTGATTAAGAAGACTATATAGTATCAAGAGTAGATTCAAGAGATGCTGATATAGAGTTTCAAGAGTTTAAGAATGAAGACTCATGAGTATTGAAGGGATCAAGATTTCAAGATATTTCAGAAAAGTTATAGAGTCCTAGAATTTATGTTAAAATGCTGATTGCACTTTCTTGATCTCTCTTTCTCTATTTCAAATAAGTTTTAAATATTTTTCAAATATCTTGGTTTTCAAAATTATCTTTTTAAACATCTATTCAAAATATTTCTTAAAATTATTTCTTAACCTTTTATATTTACAAATATATTATATTAGGATTTTCAATTAATTTTAATCTATTACATTTTTTGGTATTTTAGTTTATATCTTCCTTATGTTTATTTTTGATATTTATATTTATATTTTAGATATTTACTTATAATTTGTAACTATATTGATTTTATATTATTAGCATTGTATTAAATACTATTATTAAATCTTTCAAAATTATTTTATAAAGTTTTATTAAGTTTCAATATGATTAAAATATGTATAAACTATGTTTAAATGTTTTTAGAAAGTTTCAAAATATTTTGCAAAACTTAATATTTTCAAAAAAAAATTTATTAAGTTAATTTTCGAAATACAAAGGGATATGTCGAAATATCCTCTCCAAGTAGGTCGACATATAGGCCGAGAATTTCAAAATTAAAATTTGAATGAATTGTTTTCCATCGTATCTCTTCGTGAATGGATATGCCTGTTGTTTCCCTCTATATACCAGACTTCCAAATGAATTTTGATCATCTACTTTCTTATTCTTCTCTCCTCTTTTCACTCTCTTGATTTCTAAATCAATTTTTACTCAAACTCTGCCAAAATTCGGCCAGAATCAAATCCAATCATTACTAGTTTGATTCTCCTTTATCTACTCTCTGTTTTCTCTCATCTCTCTCACTCAAACCAATTGCAATTCAAGAGTTATAGGATCAACTGTAATCAATATCAAAGATCCGAGTCTGTAAAACTCTATCAAATCATACTACTATACTTGTGGGCGGGATTGTAGCCCATAAATCAATTGGGTGTGCTTAGTAGCCCGTAAATCTAGTTGGTGTGCTTATAGATCCAAAATCAAGCGACTCTACCCATAGGTCGGGATTCTGGAGGGTGTGACTTGTAGCCATAAAATTGAGATTGTATTTGCATTTACTAGTTGAAAAGAAATACGTACAAGGAATTGTACAGAACTGGATGTAGGGTAACTCCAAACTAGTATAAAATCCTAGTGTGTTCTTTCCTTTTTACTTTTACTGCATTTATTTTTATCTGCTATTTAACTCTGTGATTGTTTTTGTGATTATTAATTGTGTCATTCCAATTATAATCTTAAAGAATTTAAAAAATATTCATATAATCCTTTAAACACTATTCACCCCATTCTAGTGTTAATCTAGCCTTAAGATCCCTATTTTGCATACTCATAGGAAATATCATACAAAGTCAATATAAAGGAAATAAAAAGAAATGAATGAAAAAAGTTAACTCAAGTTTTACAACTCGGTCATGCCGAGTCGTACCTGGGTTGTGATCCAAGAAAAGTTGATGAAGATTCAAAGAAATGATGAAGTGGCTCAATGAAAGAATATGGAAGCCATGAAGCAAAGGAACCACATATTATGTCAATTCAAGCTCGAGCTAAAAGATAAGTTGGCTCGAGTCAACTCGGTGACGAGCTGTACATCACAAATCGATGACGAGTTATGATGCTTGGATCGGGTTTGGTCGAGCTATTTTTATGGGATGATGTGCAAAACGTGGAGATCATGTATAGCAATTTTTTGAGCCAAAATGGCGATCTTTGCCTATAAATAGAGGTGGAGAGTGCTTGGAATGGGGAACTTTTCATTTCTACTTCATTCTGAACTTCTGATAGCAATAAGTTATAGAATCATAACTCTGGAAATTACTTTAATGGATACCTGCCGAGTTTTGACTACCGAGTTGTGAGACCAGCTTTTTAAAATCAAAAGATAATCAATAGAAATTGACTAAGTGGATGTAGGTTGGGGTATTCGCCAAACCACTATAAAATCTTGTGTTCTTTTCTTGCTATTACTTTCTTTTCTTAGACATGTTCCATTTTATTATTTAATTGGTTATTCGTGCCAATTTTGGTGAAACAATACGTATATACTAATCAAACCCAATCCATATACATAATCATATCTAAGTTATAACACTTATTTACATCATTTATGATATTTAAAATAAAATCCTTATCATTCATGCCATCTCGTCTTTAGCTCCATCAACCTAGAGATGTATATAAAATAAAAGATATGAGTGGATCAAACATAAGTCTGGTGAGTGAGAACTAATTTCTCAACATATACTACAAAGATAATACCATAACATGATAGGAATCTAACATATCGGTCACCTCGTGTCCTACGGGTCATTCCATACTAAACCTATCATATATATCCGGTCGTATCACATCGAAACTATATGGACTAACTTCCTTGGACTCGCCTTGTGCACTATAGGATCATGTGTTGTCCACCGTCCCATTAATTTCATGTAGGACTCACTTCTTTGGACTCCCTTCATGCACTTTAAGGTCGCCCATTGTCCATACCTAACATACAAATTAGACTCACATCCTGGACTTGCCTCTTGCCCTATAGGATCGCTTAACATCCACTCCTTCGCATTAAACTTTCGAAGCATTACTGTGATGAACGCCCTACACCACTAGAACCCAATGTAAGTGAATCGAGTGCTCCTAACATGCCTGGCCGATGTAGGATGATTTGTCAAGGGTTGAAAAGAAATAAAACATCACAGAACCTGTCGTATACTTCACAACGCATGGAATAAGATATAATATGCATCACATATATAAAACAGAAGAGATGGTAATGACTAAGTGAACCAAATATCAGAGCACGGATCCATAGAGTTATACGACATTGTAGAGTTTATACAACTAAATAAAACTAAATACTATCTCATAATAATAAGCAAACACAATCAAGTCTCCACAGTGTTGTAAAGTCGAGTAAGCATAAAATCCATATATAACACGACATAGCTCCATTCTGCTCGTTCTCTGCACTACCATCGCATACATCCAGTGTTAGAACTATGTTTGTATGATTGTTTTAATGATGAGAACTATATAAATATCTCTTGTAACATCCCTTAAGCAGAATTTTGAAAGCAGTAATGATTTGAAGAGACAAGAAGTAAAAGGAAGAAGAAATAAGTTGTCTACAAGTAAAAAGTATGTTTTTATCCTTAGAAAATATTTAAAAATCTTCTAGATGATTCATATGCATATATACATATCATTGGTGCACGAGAAGATCAATACAAAGACCAAAAGCATTTACAATTTTACAAAGCTTTTATAAAAAACCATAATTCAAAGGTTTAGTCGACTAAATGCAATTTCAATTGACTGAATTTGAATTCAATCGACTAAAGCTAGTCAGCTTCATACACTCTTTAGTCTTCTATTTCTAACCTTCATCTCTGGAATATTTTATACTTATATTCAGTCGACTTGTCACCATTTCCAATCTACTGAATGAACAATAATGGTATATTTTCTAAAACAACACTTCGAAGAGTTACGACTGTTCAATGCTTCTTCTTTGACGAGGAATGATTTTCTAAAAGAATACAATTTTTTTGAAGCAGCTATTGATTACTATAAATAGAGCCTAAGTCTAGAAGTTTAGTATTATTTTGCTACCTTGAATTCTATACTTTCTTGAATCTATTTTCTCTCGGACAAAATATTGATCATTCACTCAAACATCATTCCTTGCACTTCCTTAATCACATTACATGCATCGTTGAATCATTAAGGAGATTGTAGAAAGCTTTGTAATAGAAGGTCAAAAGTCATGTTGATAGAAAACAACTTTTTCAAGTCAGCAAACTCTTGTGATGCCTATTCCTCTGGGCTAAGTGAGGATGTTCGATTTGTGAAAATCTAAAGGGGAGCTTTGGGACTGGACGTAGGATGGGAGGTCAAAACAAGTATAAAAAAATCTGGTGTGATCGATTTTATTTATTTTACTTTATCTTAACTATATTTAGCTTGATTTTGGTTATTTGCACATTTACAATAGTTTCCATATTAGAGATCCTGTGCACTTTCATTTGGTATCGGTGCCTGAGATTCTAAAGATCATAATAACATCCTAGAATATATGGTCATAACGAGATATAGTCTAGGCAACAGAAAGAGGAAGAGCAAGAAAAATAGCGGCAACAAGAAAGAATAATCAAAGAAGCAAACATGAAAATGCTTCATGGCTAAACTTAGATTAGAATCAGTATGCTTAGGTTCTTTATATAAACATCTTTTGTTAGCACATGATGAGTTATTAAAAGATTGTAAAACTTTGAATAAAGTTAATAGAATTGCATTAGCTAAATTATAAGATTGTGAGCATGAAATTTTCACTTTAAAGGAGGAAAATAAATCTCTGGTAGAACAAACTAAATTTCATAAATACCATAAAAGAACTTATTTTACACGAGCAATTAGAAGTTAAAAATAATGATGGAGGAAATAGATGTTCTGCAAAATAAAAATATATTTTTGGAAAATTCTTTAAATAATTCGAATTCTAAACTTTTGCCTCTTGAAAAAGAGAATAATGCTTTAAAAGATAGAAATCTAGACTTAATTAAAGAATGTGAACTTTTAAAAGGTAGTAATATTATTTTGCGAAAAGAAATTGGTGATTCAAAAGCTATTTTTGATAAATTAAATGAGAAAACTATAAATTTTAATAAAGGAAAAGATGATTTATCTTCCTTAATTACAAATTCGAAAGCTTACGATAATAAAAGTGGTTTAGGCTATAAACAAGCTAAAAGTAAAAAATATTACTAGATATGCATTCGAGTATGCTAATTTTAGTACTAGTACTGTTAACAAGATAGTCCTAAAACCACTTACAGTCATAATAGTACTTTGTTTAGAAATGATAGAAAATAATTTTCAAGTACTAAGCTAATGACTAATAGTATTATAATATGATTCCTGCTAATACGATTGATCATGATAAAAAACTTTATCTTAGCAACTATTATAAAAATATGATTTGTAATGAAAACTATATTTGTAAAAGTTCAACCACACCCAAATGGGTATGGTTTCCTAAAGCTCAGGAAACTATAAGAACTTTGGGTATCTTATGCTCTAAATGTTAATTTTTACTGATACCCTAATTTATAAGTTATAGTTATTTCTTAATGATTGGCTATCCTACTTATAGTGCAAAAGCATAGTAGCTTACTATGAAATGCTATAAAAGGTTGGATTCTCCACAGCATTTTGATTAAAATACTACTGTTTCATTATTTTTATTTCTTTTAGAGGATACAACCACACCTATTTTGGTAAGGCTTTCACTCTATGATTAACCCCATAACCTAACGTAGTAAATGAGTACCAAAACTAATTATTATTTATTGTAGGTACTTGGAGAAACGAAAGGAAAATGATAGATTTTGAATTTTAAGGATGTTCCGTACATTTGATGGAATTATGTGCTTATAATAAAATAAGGACTTCAGCAAATTCGGTGCCCAAGAAAGACAAATGGCAAGATGGATTTTGAATAGCAAATGTTTCATATATATCACTGGAGAAAAAACATTTACAGATAATGGAATGCATCAAATTTGGCACATTTTTTGTTTTCATTGTACTTTTACTCCTTTTTGTTGATGACAAAGTGGGAGAAAGTATAGTGAAAGGGGGAGTATTCATTAAGGGGGAGGTTATATATACATATGTAATACATATAGTTGTCATCATCAAAATGGGGGAGAATGTTAGAACTTTATCTGTATGATTGTTTTAATGATGAGAACTATATAATTATCTATTGTAGCATCTCTTATGCAGGACTTTGAAAGCAGCAATGATTCGAAGAGGAAAGAAGTAAAAGGAAGCAGAAATAAGTTATCTACAAGTCAAAAGTATGTTTTTACCCTTAGAAAATATTTGTAAAATCTCCAAGATGATTCGCATGCATATACACATATCATTGGTGCATGAGAAGTTCAATACAAAGACCAAAAGCATGTACAAATTTAGAAAGAATTTATAGAAAACCAAAATTCAAAGGTTAAGTCGACTAAATGCAATTTTGATCGACTAAGGCCAGTCAACATCATACACCCTTTAGTCTTCCGTTTTTAACCTTCATCTCTAGAATATTTTAAACTTATATTCAGTCGACCTGTCACCATTCCTAGTCGACTGAATGAACAGTAACAGCTATATTTTCTAAAACAACATTCCAAGAGTTATGATTGTTCAATGCTTCTTCTTCGAAGAGGAATGACTTTCTGAAAGAATTCAATTTTTCTGTAGTAACTATTGATTACTATAAATAGAGCCTAAGTCTTAAAGTTTAATATTTTCTTGCTATTTTGAATTCCATACTTTCTTAAATCTATTTGCTTTGAAACAAAATATTGATCATTTACTCAAAGATCATTCCTTGCACTTCCGTAATCATATTGCATGCATCGTTGAATCATCAAAGGAGATTATAGGAAGCTTTGTAAAAAAAGTCAAAATTCATGTTGATAGAAAACAACTTTGTCAAGTCGGCAAACTCTTGTAACGCCTAATTCTCCAAGCTAAGTGAGTGTGGTTGATTAATGGAAATCCGAAGGGGAGTTTTAGGAATGGATGTATGATGGGAGGTCTGAACGAATATAAGTACTCTGGGTGTGATTGTTTTTTTTAATTTACCTTATTCATATTTAGTTTGATTATAGTTATTTGCACATTTATAATAGTTAGCCATATTAGAGATCCTATGCACTTTCACGTAGAGCTATTATCTAGTTTACTCATTTAAGAGCACCCAAAATAATAGGAAGCAAAGCATAAAACCTCGAGTCAGACAACAGTCTGGTGTGAGCGATAAATGAATCTTAAAATACTATACAACTAGATATAATGAGGAACAAGAGTATAAGAACCACACTAGATCCGTCCCTACAACCAAATAGTTAACATGTAAAATCATAATACACTACTTTACTATTATCATCAAAACATACTACATCCTAAGTACAACATCGAGTGTGTAGGCATCCACGTCCTAAATACCAACATCAGGTGACCTCCCTAGAGTGATAGATTATAGCGAAAACAGTCAAAGCAAACATAACGACCTATATTTTTAACGATCGGATATTTAAGTAATTGATTTAAATATTTAATCGTTATTAAATGAAGGCCCAAAAATGTGATTTTTCACACACAGCTAAATCAAGACTCAAGAGCACTTCCGTTGAGTTTGGAATAACGTTGTGAATTAAAATGAGTATAAGGATCGCTATATTTGGAGATCGGACGATCCGATGGCCGAAACAATATCTAAATACGTGAAATTAGCATCTAGGGATGTAATCTCAAATGGCGATGAAATTAGTACCAATGGATCTAGAAAAATGAAGTGATGTATGCAGACGAGTTTCGTGGTGATGGGACGCGTCGTGTGATCGTACGGACTCGAAACATGCTGTCATTTATTTGAGAAATTAAATAAAACGAATAAAATATTATAAATATCACTTGAATTCCTTTTCCTTCTAAAAATTCATTTTCCCAATCTATTGTTCAATGCCTGAAGAAAGAAATCTTAGCCAAACTCCATTTCTTCCGTTCAAAAATCAAGATCTCCAAATCCGCTCCACTAATAATCATGATGTTTGATTTGTTGAGATCGTATCGATAAAGGCTACGATCTCATACCCTCGATTCAATGTGCAATCACCACTAGCAGATCTCATTAATTTACTATGGATCTAGGATTTGGCTTAGGCGCGGCTGTAGGTGGAAATAGCCAGATTGGAGACCATATTCGCGTTTCTCTTGATGAGGTGCACCTTTTCTTGAAATTTGGGCGAGTTTGATCGTGTCTTACTATGATTAACATGGAGCCGAGCCTAGGTCGTGTGATGTTGCAATTGGATCCAAGGAGGTGGAGGCATGGTGCTTAGGTGCATTGCAAAGAGATCGTGAAATGGTGTTTGTTGGTGGTGATGGTAGGCGATTTTGTGAACTAGAGAGCAAGTATTGGGTGAAAACGTGAACGACAATGGCATGGCTGTACAGGATTACGATAGCGTGTATGTACAGGTTGAGGGAGGAAGAAAGATTAATGAGGTAATAAGGTAATTAGTTAAGTAATTACTTATCTTGTTAATCTCGAATCGTATTTGATCCATTTCTTTTGCATACGAGGTTCGTTTTGGATGATGTTTCTTATGTTGCGCTCGTGATGACAGGATCTACCTTTTGGTGCTCATTTGGATATATTTATGGAGGTAAGTAATATTGTCTCTCACCATACTATGATTAGTTGTATAGTATTTGATTGACGCTTGGGAATGATTTTGGTTTTTAAATATGATTTTCCTATACTTATATAGCTACTAGAATTTTATAAAAGAAAATAAAATTATTTTAAAATGATTTATAAAGAATGTCACATATTTTCCATCGATGTGCCATAGTTGGGTAATTAATAGATTTGAGCTATTATTGATATGATTTCCCACATTGGTTGATATGGATGGATTATACATGTTGTATGTATGCTGTTTTGGATGAATTGATGGTTGATTGGATGTACGTTTGGTTGTTTGGATTGCTTGGTTTGTTTGGCTATTTTGGTTGAAAACGCCGATTAGCGATGATCAGATTTTAACTAGTATCTTGTACAATGGGGTGTCCTACACGCAAAAACCTAATGAACGGGATAAGCTGTAGAGGAGGGTTAGGATATGTGCCGACAGATCTAGATTTCAGAATGAATGTCAGATGTTTCCATTTGGTTTGTACTTATCCATTCGGTTAAGTACTAGACTATGTGGTTGGTATTGACCATTGTAGAGTGGTCAATGTCTATCACTATTGATGATCGGCGATTTTGATGATCTTTGGCATGGACGTGGAGGAGATCTCATGGTGCACGAAGGGATGGTTCATTCATGTGACCGATTTAGAGTTTGGACGTTATTGTTCTATGACTAGCGGTTTTGATGGTGAGGCGATGATGTGATGCTTCGACCTGATAGTTTGGTACTTCGGATTGTGACTCTATGATGTATGGAGTAGGTTCCAAGGATGGTAGTATTAGGACTCCCTGGATCATGCTAGAGATGTTGGCTTGTTTTGCGTCATGGTGGATGGCGATGTACAGCATGTGACTTGTTTCTTCGATTTGTGACACGTGATGGGAGTAGGTACCGAAGATTAGCCACTCCGTATCTTTGGTTTGTGACTTGAGTAGGGAGTACTTACCGAAGAGGCTCATGTTGGGAGTCGTGGAGTTAGAGAACGTGGTGGGTTCTGAGACCGTGGAAATTATATTGAGCTAGTAGGGCTTGCATCTGTATTGAGCGAGTAGGGCTTAATGGATGTGTTAGTGCTAAGGGACAGTTAATGACTCAGAGTGTTTTCTATTGTACTCGGAGTAGTGATATTGTATAGTGCAGATACCTATGGATTGCTAGCGAGGATCCATACACCTTGGACCATTAGACTAGGTTTAGTGTCTAGCTTCGGGCTGAGTGACAAAGAGTACAATAGTGAATCGGGATTTCCATTAGTCTATGGTATTTGCAGATGGCCATACAAGTTATCATATATCTAGAGCGCATTGGGTGACAATTAATATTATTTGAAGGATGCTATGTTTATTTTGGTTACTTCACTAGCCACCTGTCACCCTACAGATGTCAGACGAGGTAGGTATTATGGTAGGGATACCTAGACACCCCGACTTGACTTAGTGTGAAGTAGGTATTGTGGATGGAGATGCCTAGACACTTGGACAATTTACTTAGTATGGAGTAAGTGTTGTGGATGGAGATACCGAGGCACCTAGACAAATACTGAGTTTGGTGTACCATTTTATGATGTTGTAGAGTAGCATATTATCTATATTATGTGCCGACTCTTTGTTTGCAGGGACATGTCTGGTATGGTTTATATACCCTATGTTCCGTTTACTATATTGAATTTCTAGTATTTTGAGATTATTTATCGCTTATACCAAACTGTTGTCTAATCCATGGTTTTATGCTTTACTTCTTATTATCTCAGGTACTCTTAAATGAGTAGATTTTAGAGTAGGCGTGGATGACATATGGAATTATTTAGATGGACACAGGAGGTTACGCTTACTTATATTTGTATGTAAGTTTGTTATTGTATATTCCATTGTGGAGCATTGACAGCGTTGACTTATTATTATATAAGACAGTGTATCAGTTGAGTTTATTTTCCAGTTGTATAAACTCTAGTATTGTGTTGTATAACCCTTTGGATCTTATACTCTGATGATTAGTTCACATTTTTATTACTGTCTCTACTCTTTTTTACCTGTGTTGATTATTATATTTACTCTGATGCATTGTGAGATATACGATAGATTATATGGTTATTTGATATTTTCTTTTTCTTTTTTTCCGTTCTCTTCTATTTCCTTTTCCTTCTTTTATTTCCTTTGACAACCGTTTCGAAGTGTAGGTGTAGGGCGGTCGTTACATTTGGTATCAAAGCGAAGGTTACATGACTAACCTTAGTTGATACCATGACCAGTAGAGAGAGGGTAAGAGTTGTCGCCTTAGACTGGATTTAGAGGGAGTGTATATAAGAGAGAGTTCATATTTGTTATATGTTTTGGTTTTCAAACTATATAGTAGTATATATAGTATATAGTTGGGTTGCACACACAAGCACTATTGATGCAGTTTTCTTTGTGAGAGACTGGTCATCTCTATTATAGAATAGGAATGATCTGGCGTGTGAGAAAAACTGCTATTGACACTATATTTAGAGTTGAGGATTGGGTAGGATTGGGGCCACTATCCCTAATTGATAGGATATGTCCGCAGAGATGGTGTGAATCATTTCCTAGATGACTAATTTCTTTTGGATGGCTATAGTGCTCAAGTGCAAATGGTTAGAGTCGTATTTGCTGAGCTGTATATAGACTACGGGAGTCTAGGAGGTAGACTGTTCCACGAAATGGAGTCGGCTATGGAAAGGCAAGATTGGACAGTTACTTGCGAAAGGTTATTCGATGACTTAGAGTTAGATGATGCTATAAGGTATAAGTTAGCCTTTAGATAACTCAAAGGATGAATAATGAACTAGTGGAGTGTCTCTATAGCTTCAATTCCCAAGGACTGATTTGCTTGGGAATATTTCACAGTTTGCTTTGAAGAAGATTTAGTTCGACTTTTCTAAAGTCGGTGATGGTTGGAGAGTTCTCCGACTTGAAGTGAGGTGATATGTCTATACTGGAGTATGTAGCCGAACTCAATGAGCTATCAAAGTACGATCTATTTTCCTGTTGATACCCCACACAGAAAGGATGGAATGTTTATCATTGGGTTGAATGATCATCTTGGGAAGCGATTGATTGGTCAAACTGACGAGGGCTTTGAAAAGATGACCAAGAAGGCTTTATGATGAGAGGGCCTATACCCAGTGTAGTAGGGTTGTCCCAAACCAGCAGAGTAGGGATAGACCATGGAAGCATATATATTGATTGCTGTTCTGATTTCGTCGAGTGCTCCATCAACGAAAGAGAAGGGGAAATGGCATTACCATTTGAGATATGCTTTTTCACTTATTGCGTTACCATACGTGTTTTATTTGATGTCGAGTTTTCATATTCCTTCATATCTAAATTTAATAGAGATATTGGGATTGAGACTCGAGATAATTACCGGCCTTTGTTTGCGACAGATCTAGTTTGGGGCTCAGCCAGCCTATACTTGTTTTGCCAGACCTTGTCTTATTGAGTCATGGTTGTTTGTTTGTTTGCTATTGATTATTTTGGGGTTTAGTTGGGTTGGTATTATGGTTTGGGAATGTACTGGCTAAAGGGGATACAGAATAGTGGTTTATTATGGGAGACTATTGAAGATAATTGGGGTTGAGGAGGAGCGAAAATTGGTGGTTGGCTACCTATAAAGGATGGGGATGGTTAGATTTCTATATTCGCTCAATATTCCATATAATGAGTTGTCATTTGTGACTATAGCTAGAGAGTATCCAGACATATTCAATGAGGTGATCGGATTACCACCATATGGAGATAGAGTTCTATATTGATCTGGTCAAAGGGGTTGGACCAGTAAATATGCCTTTAAGGCATATGATGCCTAAAGAGCTTAGGAAACTAAAGGTATGAGCGGGTGACCATTTGAGGTGATGGTTTATTCGAGGGAGCATATTTGGGTAGGATGCATCTATAGTATTCGTCAATAAGGTGGATGGCTCTTTGGAGTTTGTTGGTTGTCGTGAGCTGGATGAGATGGTTAACAAGTTTATACTACCATTTGTTGATGACTTATTTAATTAGCTCTATAGCATGAGGATGTTCTCTTAGTTGGACCTTGTGGTGAGGTTTCACTGACTAAGAGTATTTTAGAGAGTGTGATGATTATAATGTTTTATATGCTATTTTGATTTCTGATTGGTTGGTTACTCCGTTCTGGCTAACTAACGTGCTGACATGCTTTATTGATCTCATGGACCGTGTTTCCAGAGGTCACTTGAGTGAATTGTGCTTGTGTTCGTTGATGATACTTTGATGATTGTGTAGTAGGTGTCGAGAAGACACCGATTGATGATGAGATTTTGGTAGTATTACTTCCGGAGGAGAGAAATAAGATGTATGGGTCGTGTTATTTCAGAGTAGGACATTGCTGTAGATGGTGTAGTTACGACAGTCCAAAATTTTAGACGCATTAGTGAGTCTGACCAAGAGGTTGGCAAGTGCACCGATGTTACTCATTCCGAGTGAGAATGAGGAGGCGATAGCATGCACTTGCCTGTGGTACTTAACTAGTTGCGGTATAGATATCAAAGGGTAAGATTTTTGCATATTAGCTGATAGCTAAAGTCGCACAAGAGGCTGTATCCGATTCTTCATTTAGAGTTGGATGCGATAAAGTTCGCTTTAGGGATTTGGAGCCACTGTCTATTAGGAGAGGAGTTCAAGCTATTTAGTGATTCCTCATCACTAAAATATCTCTTCTCTGAGAAGGATCTTGACCTTCACTAGCAGCGATGGTTAGAGTTCCTGGCCTCCTATGGATCTGACACATCCTATACGTCCATAAGGGAAATGTAGTTGTTGATGCTTCGAGTGGAATACATACCAGTTTGGGAGCAATATTCCTAGAGTGGGTAGTGCTTGAGCTTATCACTGATTATGACTTTAGAACTTCATGAGCTATGACTAAGGATGATGGCTAGTTTGACCGTCGGACCTACTTTGATTTAGTGGATTGATACTGGTCAGAGGCGTTAGGCTAGACTAATAGAGATTGTGGCTAAATTAGAAGAGTAAGTAGTGTTTGTAGGGGTGATGCAGTGCGGACCAGACTAAGACTATTAGTTCCGTAGAGATGAGAAATGTTTGTTCTCGAGTATTGGGAGCATGTATTTATGGGCTGCATCGATGGACTGTCGATGACTAAGGATAACATGATAGCATTCGAGTCACAGTCGATTGGTTGATGGACAATGCTAGATTAGTATTCCTTAAGTCCAGTAGAACGACATCCATATTTGTAACATCCCGTATCTGGAGGCCAAAAGCTAAGCTTTATGGATGCTGCAGTCATCCACATTATTAACTTCTGGTGACGAAATACCGCAATGTTAATGGTATCCATAATTTCAGAAGCACTTGAATATGAAAAAAATCAAAAATTTCCAAAAACAATAATTTTCAATGATTACATTTCAAATAATATCATATCCAAGTTACAAAAATCCCAACGTATTCACAGGTAACGATCAAACATAATTAAAACAATACGCCAAGAGCGATATTTGAAGATGCCCCATTGGATGATCAAAGAAATATAGACATATCTGTCTTAATACACAGCAGAAACAATTTAAAACAGAATTCCTAAATTAGCTATCCGTTAGCCACTTGCTCATCTTCGGAAGTTTATTCGCCAAAATCTTCTAAAACCTGAAAACCTAAACCCTCAGCCTACTCAAATCAAATTTTGAGCACCCAAGAGTTTAAGGGAAAACAAAAACTTCGAGTCAGATATAAAGCCTGGTATGAATAATTTTTGTTACATCTCTATTTACTGATAAATAGTGAGACCACACCGCTTAGCGGAACGTGTTTCTCCGCACTAATATCTCTTTTCAAAACATACATTTTGAAAATCCTTTCCTACAACCAAACTAGTTAATCAACTGATTATAATAATAATATAGCAATATCCATTATGCTAAAAACAAGAGATAAGATAGACTATCTGTCTAAAATCTGAGCTATCTGCTCTATACTAGACTATCTGTTCTAAAGTCTGAGCTAACTGCTCTTTTCTGGACTATCTATCCTAAAACTGATTATACCCAAATAGCAATATCTTTTATGCTAGATAATGGGCTATCTGCCAAAAATAGGTAAAAAAGGGTGGACTAACTGACCTTAAAAAGTAGCAAGGTCCGTTATGCTAATAAATGAACTAACTGTTCATATCAGAGCTAACTGCTCTTTTCTGGACTAACTATCCACTGGGCTGAATGCCCTCAAAATGGACTAACTGTCGGAATTTAAAATAAGATGACTACCCGAATTTTCTTTTGGGTTAACCATCCTTTAAAATATATGGGCTAACTGCCCTTCAAAATATCTGGGCTAACTGCCCTTCAAATTTTCCTTGAAAACCTTTTTAAAATGATTTAGTTCATCAAATCATATATATACAAGGAAAATATATCTAGCTTTACTCTAAGCTATTTTTGCCATGTTATATATACTTTACTCAAAATAATGTTGATGATGTTCAATAAGGATTATCTATCCTTTTAAACTAAGTTAAAGTCCTATATAACTTAAAAAACTTAGGCTATTTGCCTAACCATATTATTCGAATCCTTTGTTTAAAACCTTTAAACAACCTTTCGAAAATAATGAAGGTATCTCCTTCAAAACCATTAATAAAAATCTTCGAAATCATTGAAGGTAACTCCTTCAAAACAATTAAAAAGCCTTTCCTTTGTAAGCTTTAAAACATATGACATCCTCCTTTTAAATCCTTTAAACCTTATCCTTTTGAAATTATTGAAAAACCATACCTTTCGACCTTGTCGAAAGGCCTCACCTTTCGATCTTGTTGGAAGGTTTCTTTTCGACCTAGTCGAAAGGTTTCACCTTTTGACTTTGTCAAAAGCCTAGGGTACCTCCCCTATAAAATCATTAATAAATCTTTCGAAAGCATTGAAACTTAAAACCTTTCGAAGACATTGGGTTCAATTTAAAATAAGTGGAAACCTTTCGAAACCATTCAAAGTTGACTACTTCGAAACCTTCAAAACATTTTGGCTTAAAACATTTGGATTATGCCTTCAAGTTGAGCAAAAGGATCAGAAAAACATTGGAGTCAAAAGCTAGTGCTTCGAAACCTAAAACCTTTCAAAACCATTCGAAAACAATGAAGTGTTGGTTTTGAAACCAACCCTTCGAAATCAATGGAGAGGCGGCAAATTTTAGAAAAAATAATATTACCTTCGAAAGCAACTGAATCGAAAGGTAGGAAGCGACTCTATTATCTTGTCGACCTAGTCGAGTGGTTTTATAGCTTTCGACCTTGTCAAAAGCTTTACCTTTTGACTTTGTCGAAAGGATTCAATTAAAAAAAGAAGGCAAATCAATCGAAACTAGTTTCTTTTAAACCATTTGATATTGTCGAAAGCTCTTTGTCGAAAGCTAGCAGGCATATTTTCTTTAAAACCAAAACAAAGTTTCATCTCTTTCGAAAGCTCTAACCTTTCGACTCTAAACCTTTCGACTTCTTCCAATTTACTACGTACCAGTTGCTTGATACCGTGTACATTGATTTTTGGCCTAGTTGAAAGGTTTGATACCTTTTGACTTTGTCGGAAGGTTTGGAATGAAGGCGGAAGCTCTTGCCGAAAGAGTTGAAATAGTAGAAAAACTATTTATTTGTACTTTAAAATAGTTCTTCTGTACCCAACCTACTTTATTTGTCTAAATCTGATTAGTTACCAGATTTTTATTTTTAAAATGCTACCGACTTTCCTTATTTGTAAATTTAAACAATTTTGAAAAAGCCCTTTTCTCCCTTATAATTATATAAAGCATTTAAGTCCCATACCTTAAATAATTTTATAAAACTATTAAATCATCTTAGAAAATTCTGGAAAATTCCAGAAAATCAGTTAATATGTTCTCTTCAACATATAAAATTTTCGGATCCAAACAATAAATATTTTTCTTATAAATAATTTAATAATCTAAAATACCATTTTCTTCCTTTGAAAATTCATAACAATTCCACGAAAATTCAAAAAATTCTGAAAATTGAAACCCATCTCTAAAATAACATTTTAGATCATCATAAAAATTCGCAAGGCTAATGGATGTCATTTAATAGGGTTTTTGTAACAACCCAAATTCAAGCTATACTAATTAATTAACGAATTAATTAAATAATAAAATAAGTTTGTGAAATTATCAGAATTGAGCCACGGAAGTTGCACTATTGTGTCTGTGGTAATTTTTCGGTCAATTTCCATATATAGATTGTCAAAATCTGAGCTAAAATGAAGAAGGTACAAATTAAACAAGAAAAGAATATATATATATAAGGTCAGGTCGACCCTCCCCATAGTTAGGTCGACCTATAGGTCGACCCTAGCATGTGTTGGTCGGCACTAAGGTCGACCCGCCTATGTGTTTTGGACGTTAATTCGTCCAGATGCAAATATGATGTGTTTTTCAACTTGTTTCAATCCTGTGCGTTTGTGCTTCCATCCGACGGTTCCCAACGAGCCTATGATGTGGTTGCACCAGATTTAATCTTCAAATCCAACGGTCTGAGATCCCCAAGTAACCTTATAAATAGACCCCTAGGCATAGATGTTTTTGTCATTCAGATTTTCTCCTATTCGGGTTCATTGCTAGAGGCTGGACCCTAGAAATAAAAATTTTCTAAGGAGAGAATCTTTTTGAAAACATTATTTATTCTCCAGGAGAGGATCAAGGAAGACCAATGACTAGAGCTGAGGACCACAGGTGAGTGTTTAAGTAATTATTTTAGATTTTTAAGTAATTTAAAATAATAGAGTTCTCAATAGTTGTAATTTTTCTACAATTTTGAGAAAGTGCTTATATAAGTTGTTTACAGTTAATTTTTTAAGTTCTTTTCAGTCTATTTTATTTAGCTATTTTATTCGTTTATTTACAGTTATTTACATTTTATTTACATCCGTTTTACGTTAGAATTTAGCCTGTAAATGTTAGTTTCTTTTTATTCCTTTTTACATGAATAAAATAATAAAAAGAGAATAATTCGCTAATATGGACTAAAATATAAGAACACTAAATTTATAGAAATTGGATGTAAAATAAGAAGAACTGTAATAAAAAGAAAATAGACTAAAATAGGCAAATTTGAGACATTTGCAAGCAAGTTTATAACTAGTAGTTATAACTAAAAGGACAGAATAAAAGAACAATTATAACATAGGTTATAATTAAATTGAAAGAACAGAAAGTGGCTTATTTTTATACTTAGAGTTAAGTTAATAAGCAAATAGAGAAGAATTAACAGAAGTGGCATATTTTAAAGACTTACACTAAGTTAATAAGCAAAGATAGAAGTAGGGCCCGTACCAGCAGCATTCCCCTTCAGTCAGGAATCGATGGTCTCACAATAGATTAGGTGAGGTTGGGACATGCTTATGCTGATTAGGGTAGATAAGTGGTCAATAAATAGAAGCTCAAATTATGGGATTTAGGAAAGGGGCACAACTAGATTTTGTTTGTTAGGACCCGTACCGACAGCATTTCCTTTTCAGACTAGGACTGATGGTCTCACAAACACTTAGGTGAGGCTAGGCAGGATCCTGTCAGACTAGGAATAATGGTCTCATAACAAATCAGGTGAGGTTGGGCACGCTTATGCTAAAGTAGGTAGATAAGAGGTCAAAAGAGGGAGCAACAGATAGTGCGAACCAGCGGTGACCGAGCGTGCGGTCTCGAAGTAGGCAGATAAGTCACTATTGAGTTCCAAAGCGCTAAACAGGTGTCTTTTGCTGTAGGACCCACAGGATGGGACTAGCTCACAATGGCACAACAGAGATAGAAGGCCGATCAAAGGGTAGAATTAGGACTTCAGCCTAATTAAAATAGAATAAGGAATTCAACCTAATCAAAGCAGCTATCTAAGATAAATGCAAACGATCCAAAGAATCAAAGCAACCAAAGCATACAGTTAAACAGTATTTTATTCCAGTTTAATCTTTCCTTTCTTTCCTTTTATACTAGAACTGTTGCTAAGTCTATTATCTTTATCTTGCTTAAAAATACTAGTAATTACTTCCACTCACCAGACTTTTAGTCTGACCCACACCTCTATTTTCCCCCTTTCCCCCCATAGGCCAGCAGAGGCAAGGACAGTGATTTCAGCTTTCTTGGGAAGATATACTTGGAGATTCTTTATGTATTCTTCTTCTTTTCTGTTTTCATTTCATTCGGATTTTGATGCACTGGTACTTCTGAGAGGGATAGTTATTTTTATGTACTCTGATGATGCGACTGAGATTATATTTTTCATGAGACATGTGTACTTGGTTTCGACATATTTGGTTTTTATGACTTATTTTCTAGAGTAATGAAGTTACCATTTAAATGCTTCCGCTATAATTATTTATT
Organism: Allium fistulosum; assembly: GCA_030737815.1. NCBI lineage: Eukaryota > Viridiplantae > Streptophyta > Magnoliopsida > Asparagales > Amaryllidaceae > Allium > Allium fistulosum. Next base: position 868,243,527 of record CM060902.1, read on the forward strand.
TGCCTTGTGAATCTTAGTCTCTGTAAAGTTTTAGCTATACCTACAATGCACCACATATTTTAGTGTGTCCTTTTTGGGTATACTAAGTGGTGTAGGGTGTTTCACTTAGTATCAGATCCTAAGGTTACAGGATTCCTAAAAACTTGTTTTAAAAAGTAAAGTATTTTTCAAAGGTAACATATTTTAAAAGTATTTTTCAGAAAGAAACTCTTAGAAATAGTTTGCAAGTAGAAAAGAGTTTTTATAAAAATCCCTTCAAAGTCCAGTTCAACCTTCTTTCTATTCTTTCGAGTCTAAATTTTCTTTTCTTTGCATAGTATGGCTGATTGGTTCCATAGAGCTACGGTACCTGGGGTGCAAGGGCAAGCACCCAATACAACACCAGTAGGTGCAGATCCCGTTAATCCACCTGCAGTAGCCAATTTTTCTAAGTTATGCAAGGACTTCACTAGTCTAGGAGGCAGAATGTTTTCCGGCACAGAGGATTTTTTGGAGGCACGAGCTTGGTTAAGAGATACAGAGCGGAAATTTGGGCTGTTAGGATTGAAGGACCGATAGAAAGTTCAGCTTGCATCTGGGCAGCTGAAGGGAGAGGTTAAGGAGGTCCCTAAATCAAAAAACTCTAAGAAGCAGTGGTGGAAGAATTAGAAGGATTAGGACAAGAGGAAAGAAGGAGGACCTCAAAAGCGGATCAGGAAAGGCAGGAAATGTCATAGTTGTGGATTGGTTGGGCATTTCGTAAAGGACTGTAAGAAGGACATGATGAAGGGGAGGTGTTACAATTGTAGGCAGCTTGGACACCTTAGTAGAGCTTGTCCTCATAGGACGGGGCAGAGAGCAGGCGCACCTACAACGCTGGTACAAGCTTTGGATGCATCACCTTCTAGTAGTGGACCGGATCGAGGTAGGAAAGTCTCTGTAGAAGGTTTGATCTCTATTTCAATTTTTCCTATTTGGACTCATTTTGATTCTAGAGCATTGCATTCTTTCATTTCTAGTTCGTTAGTTGATTGTTTGCACTTAGATATTTCTCTAGTAGTAGACCCTATAGTTGTTTCAAACCCTATAGGAGGATCGGCACATTTATCCATGATTTGTAGGGGTTTGAAAATTTTTATACTAGGCGTAGAGTTTGATTGTGATGCCTATGTGCTAGGATTTTTGGGATATGGGATGATTTTGGGGATGGATTGGCTATCCACTTACGGAGCGATATTGGACTGCTAGAGGAGAGTCGTCAGATTAGAGACATGCAGTGGTAGGACTCTCGAGGTTTCTTGCGACCCACATGGGTCAGTCATGTTGAGCTTCCTTTATTCCCTTGATTCATCACTAGGAGAGTTAGATTTTGTTCCAGTCGTTAGAGATTTCCCATACGTTTTTGAGGAGGTTAGGGGACTACCCCTTAAGAGAGAGAGAGAGATCGACTTTAGGATCTATCTGAATGACAGTGCTAAGCCAGTGGCATTGCCCATGAGACATATGGCTCCTAGGGAGAGGAAGGAGTTAAGCAAGCAGATTGGTGAGCTATTGGAGAAAGGCTTCATCAGACGGAGCATATCTGAGTTAGGAGTGCCAGCCGTCTTTGCTACAAAGGCGGATGGTTCCGTTCGACTTTGCGTAGATTATAGAAAGTTGAATAAGCTCACAAAGGAGTACCGTTACCCACTTCCTAGGATAGACTATTTTTCCGATCAGTTGGTAAGCTCTTTAGTATTTTCTTAGCTTGATTTAGCCACTAGATTTCGTCAGCTTAGAGCCGACGATAGCATAGATAAGACAACATTTAGGACACCTGATGGATTCTTTGAGTGGTTGGTTATGCTATTTGGGCTAACCAATGCCCCAGCCTATTTTGTAGATTTGATGAGCCGTGTTTTTTGAGATGTCCTAAATAAGTTCGTTGTAATATTCATGGACGACATTTTGGTGTTTTCCAAGAGTATGGAAGAGCATGCTATTCATCTAAAGGAGGTTCTTCGTACACTTCGTGTTCTTCAGTTGAAGGCAAAGTTCTCGATGTGTCACTTTTGGCTTAAGGAGGTGCATCTCTTGGGGCATGTAGTCTCAAGAGAGGGTCTAGTAGTTGATCCTGCTAAGGTATTAGCCGTACAAGATTGGAAGGCCCCTTAGAACGTTACCGAAGTTAGAAGCTTCCTAGGTTTGGCTGGTTATTATAAGAAGTTTATCAGAGATTTTGCTAAGATTTCAGCACCGCTTACTTGCCTCACTAAGAAGAATGTGGCATTCATGTGAGACGTGGATTGTAAGGATTCCTTCATGATGCTAAAGAGAGCCCTTACTAGTGCACCAGTGTTAATTTTACCCGACGGAGCTAAGCCTTTTACTGTATACACTGTTGCATGTAAGACGGGTCTTGGAGCAGTATTGATGCAAGAAGGGAGGGTAGTATGCCATGGAAGTTGATAGTTGAGGACTCATGAGAAGAAATGTCCTACCCATGATTTGGAGTTAGCTGCTATAGTTTTCACGCTCAAGTCTTGGAGACATTACTTGCTAGGAGAGAGGTTCGAGCTTTTTACTAACCATAAATCATTGAAGTACCTATTCTCACAAAAGGATTTAAACTTGAGGCAGCAACGTTGGATGGAGTTTTTGGCATCGTATGACTTTGAGATAGCTTATACCCCTGGTAAATGAAATGTAGTTGCAGATGCGTTGAGTAGGAAGAAAGCAACCCTTAGTCCAATGTTCGTGGAGTGGAAAAGCCTAGAGTTTATTTCCACCTTTGATTTTAAGCCCTCTATCGACATTACCCCTGGACTATTGGCAGCACTTGAAGTTAAGCCTACCCTCATAGATCAGATTGGCTCAAGGTAGCGAGAGGATTCAGAACTTATGGATTTTCTAGAGAGGATTAGCAAAGGAGAAGTCTCTAAACATCTCCAACGCTATTCCATAGATAGTAAAGGGTGGCTAAGGAGAGATGGAAGACTTTGTGTTCCTCGCAATGGTGATTTGATGAGAGCAGTTCTAGCAGAAGCACACCATTCTAGGATGACTATCCATTTGGGTGGTGATAATATTTATAGGGACATGAAGAGAGTGTTTTATTGGAGTGGCATGGAGAAGGATGTAGCATAGTTTGTAGCTAAGTGTCTTGTATGCCAAAGAGTTAAGGCAGAGCAGCAGGAGCCCGGTGGATTGCTTCAACCATTGGATGTACCCGAATAGAAGTGGGATAGTGTTTCGATGGACTTCATAGATGGTTTACCCCGATCTAGGAAGGGGAATACCAGTATTTGGGTGATTGTAGATCGTTTGACTAAGAGTGCCCACTTCATTTCGGTCAAGAGTAAGAGGACAGCACCTTAGTTGGCATCCTTATATGTTCGCGAGATAGTCCAACTTCATGGAATTCCCTCTGGCATAGTGAGTGATAGAGACCCTATCTTTACTAGCGAGTTTTGGAGAAGCTTGTAAGAGGTTTTAGGAACACAGCTGAGATTGAGTACGGCCTATCACCCCTAGACGGGCGGCCAAACGGAGAGAGTTAATAGAATTCTTGATGATTTGTTGAGGATGTGCATTCTTGATTTTGGAGGAACTTGGGAGGAGCATCTTCCTTTAGAGGAGTTCGCAAATAATAATAGCTTTCAGACTAGCATCGGGATGGCACCTTTTGAAGCTCTCTATGGAAGACCGTGCAAGTCGCCTTCGTGTTGGTTGGAATCTACAGAGAGATTGCTACTTGGTCCCGACATGGTTAGAGAGACTTCAAAAAAGATTGAATTGATTAGGAAGAGAATGAAGACGGCCCAAGATAGGCAAAAATCTTATGCAGATAAGCGGAGAAGGGATATTGAGTTTGAAGTAGGAGACTTGGTTTTCATTAAGGTATCTCCGCTAAGAAAGGTAGTAAGATTTGGATCAAGTGGGAAACTTGCTCCCAGAATCGTAGGACCGTTCCCCATTATGGAAAGGGTAGGGAAGATGGCGTATCGGATAAAGCTACCGGAGAGGCTCGCAGGAGTTCATGATGTTTTCCATGTTTCGCACTTGAGAATGTTATTGCAAGATTCAGCAGAGGTAGTGGAACCTAGTCAACTTGAAGAAGTTGAAGTGGAGAGAGAAGCATCGGTTTGTCACATTCCTACAAAGATCGTTGGGCGTGATATCAAGAAGCTTAGGAATAAGGAAGTACCTTTGGTTAAGGTGCATTGGGGAGAAGGCATTGAGGACGCTACGTGGAAGGCTGAAGAGAAAATACGTATCTCTTATCCGTATCTTTTCGATAGTACATTTTGAATTTCCTATTTCCATCTTTAGTTTTGAATAGGTTCTTTCCTTTAGTATCCTTTGGAAGGGTAGATCTTAGGATTTAACCTATGGATGGCAAGACTGAGTGTAAACATGTTATTAGAACATGTTATGTATGTTGGATGCTAGTGGTTGCAAGTGTTTTCTAGTGGATGCTAATGGACGCATATATATACAATAGGCACTATTATCTCTTAGGGATCGGCCTAACTAGGTCACTGGAGCATATGCATATGGATGTGTGCGCATTTGCATTTTATTTTATTCTATGGTTGCTATAAATGGATGATTATCATATGATTGTTGCGTTTGGATGTTGATTGTAGCACGCATATAGAACTATCAGTTATCATTGGGAAATTTGCATTCATTTGGATACATTGAACGGACATGATTGCATAAAAGGAGGTCGACTGAATTAGTAGACCGCCTAATCTTTTGCATTTGTGAGGGACATTGACACTACACTATTTGCATATATATCATACATTGCATTAGAAACCTTAAGGACAATGGATGTAATGGGTGATGGTTGATAGATGATTGTAGAATTTGGATGAAATTTTTTATCTCATTCTTCCATCCTTGGAGATTTCAGGGACGAAATCCTTTAAGGAGGGGAGAATGTACCAACCCAAAATTCAAGCTATAATATTTAATTAACAAATTAATTAAATAATAAAATAACTTTGTGAAATTATTAGAATTGAGCCACGGGAGTTTCACCATTGTGTCCGTTGTAATTTTCTGGTCAATTTCCATATATAGATTGTCAAAATCCGAGCTAAAACAAAGAAGATATGAATTAAACAAGAAAAGAAAATTTTATATATATATAAGGTCAGGTCGACCCTAGGGTTGACCCTCCCCATAGCTAGGTCGACCCTAGCATGTGTTGGTCGACACTAAGGTCGACCCGCCTATGTGTTCTGGACGTTAATTCGTCCAGATGCAAATATGACGTGTTTTTCAACTTGTTTCCAATCCTGTGCTTCGTGCTTCCATCAGACGGTTCCCAGCGAGCCTATGACGTGGTTGCATCAAATTTAATATTCAAATCCAATGGTCTAAGATACCCAAGTAACCCTAAAATGGACCCCTAGGCATAGATGTTCTTCTCATTCAGATTTTCTCCTATTCAGGTTCATTGCCAAAGGTTGGACCCTAGAAATAAATTTTTCTAAGGAGAGAATCTTTTTGAAAACAATATTTGTTCTCCAGGAGAGGATCAAGGAAGACCAATGACTAGAGCTGAGGACCACATGTGAGTGTTTAAGTAATTATTTTAGATTTTTAAGTAATTTAAACTAATAGAGTTCTCAATAGTTGTAATTTTTCTGCAATTTTGAGACAATGCTTATATAAGTTGTTTACAGTTAATTTTTTAAGTTCTTTTCAGTCTATTTTATTTAGCTATTTTATTCATTTATTTACAGTTATTTACATTTTATTTACATCTGTTTTACGTTAGAATTTAGCCTGTAAATGTTAGTTTCTTTTTATTCCTTTTTACATGAATAAAATTGTTGGGTGCGTTTCCACCACCACCGAGCCATGCACCGACGCACCTCCAAGTCATAGCCGAACCACCCACTAACCGGACCATCTCATAGCCGAACCAACCATTCTCCAAGTCATAGCCGAACCAACCATTCTCCAAGGTATAGCCGGACCATCTCATAACCGAACCAAACATCCTCCATTACTTACCGAACCAGCTAACTACTCACCACCGTACCAAGCTATGCACCCACTACCGAACCAAAGCCACTCACTTACCACCGAATCAAACCCCAAACCAACCACCACCGGACCACAATACTACCGAACCAAGTGATGCCGAACCAAAGCAATGCCGAACCAACGCTACCAGGCCTGACCACACCAGCCCAGGCCCACCAGCAGCTATATACATCCAAGACCCCTGCCTCCAGCCTCTCTCTATAAATAGAGGGGCAGGGGTACAGCAATAGGGGACAAGTTTGAGAGCTCAAGCACGGAGAGAACTTTCAAACAACTTTCTTTTACTTGTATCAAAGCTTTGTACTTGTAATCTAAGCAAGAAAATAGAAATAATATATAAAGTGGACGTAGGCACTTTCTGGCTGAACCACTATAAATCTGCGTGTCTTTTACAGTTTAGTCCCTGCCTTTCATATATTTGCATAGATCACTCGAATCACTAAGAACAACATAAAATCAATTAAATCAAACGACTTTGAGGTGTTTGTCCATTTTTTGTGCTAACATTTTTGGTGCTTTCACTGAGAGATAGAAGCTCGAAGCTTCAGCTTCATCCACTTAACATTTTTCCTAACAGCATCGTTCGCCGCTTGGAAAACATGCCTCCCAAGCAGAAAAAAGATGTTAACAAAGGAAAAAACATCGCATCCAGCAGTCTTCCAGATCCAGCTGTCACGGATCAAGTAAATCGTCCTCCTCTAGCAGCAGTACCAAATGAAGGACAGGCTAATCTGACCACTCCTGCCACAGAACAGCCCGCAGCAATTACTAGGGCAGATTTAGACAGGGTTGTGGTTGAAGTAACTAACCGCTTCACGTCCCAGCAGGAAGCCTTGGTGGATCATCTCATGTCACGCTTAAGGGATGCTGAAGAGTCCAACCGCAACACTGAATCATGGGGCAAGTCCCAGTCTGGAGGATCTCAGAGACAACAAAGATCTTCCTTCTTCGAAGGAGCTAACGACAGAAGCAGCCATGGTAGGAGCCGAGATCGAGCACAGCCTGAAGTTAGGCCTGAGGAAATGTTTGGAACCGAACCCAACGGGGGAGGTACCGAGCGAATGTCAACTGTAGCTGAGCCTGTCATACTGCCTAACCACGGAAACGCCAGTGAACGGGGCCGAGCTAGAGTCCAGCCCGAAGTTGGACCCGAGGAAGTGCTTAGATCAGAACCCAGCAGGGGAAGATCAAGGCAAGGGCCAACTGTAGCTGACCCTAGCATGCTCCCAGAAGACCAAAGGCAGCCACTAGAAAATATGAGGAATGATAGACGATACCATCCCTACAGGTCATCTGGACGGAATCAATCCCACAGAACAGAACCAAACTCGTTTCTATCTGCTCCAAATTCTGATGAAAGGATGGCACGCTTATTCAGAGAGTGCATCCAACGGGAGCAAAGGGATCGAGGGATAGGCGCTAGAGTAACCAGCCCTTTCGCCCGCAATATCGAAATTGCTATCACCCCCCGAGAATGGAAGATGCCAACAATGGAACCTTACAAAGGAACCTCCGACCCCGTTGTACACTTATAGAGATACATACAACATATGCTCATGAGTGGAGCAACAGAGGGAGTACTGTGCAAATGCTTTCCACTATTCTTAGCAGATCTCGCTACCTCCTGGTTCTGTCATTTACCCCAGGGATCCATCAGCTCGTGGGAAATGTTGAAAGAAAAGTTTATCAGTCAGTTCCGCATTCATGTGGAACAACCTAAGGACGCTTATTCCTTATCCAGCATCAAACAGAAACCCGGAGAGAAACTGCAGCAATACCTAACCCGATTCAATGCCGCAGCGGCCGCAGTCCAAGATGCCGACGAGAAGCTTATCCTAATGGCCCTCTGTAGTGGTGTGCATCCGGACACTAAATTTGCTAGAAGGTTGACGAAAGAAAAACCAGCTACTTTACCCGATTTCTTCCATGAAGCCGGGAAATATATGAGGCTTGAGGATGCTGCCGTTGAGGGGCAGTCAGGACAGCAAAATAAGGCAACTCATAGCAACGCCCCTGCTGTGGCAAGGGACGTTCGAAGAAATGATTCCAGAGACAATGCTGGGGGCAAGAAGGGAGAAAAGCGCCTATATCGGCCAGGACCAAGATTCGACACTTACACTCCTTTGAACGAGACCGTCGAAAATATCTTCCTTGCCACCCAAGGCGAAGTTAGATACAAACGCCCACCATACAAGAAGGAATCAGATAACGCGCAGAAGTCTGGAAAGTTCTGCCGCTTCCACGAATCTCATGGGCATGATACCAATGAATGCCATCATCTCTGGGACTTGATTGAGGAACACATCAGAAGGAAGAAACTGGAACGCTATGTAAAAGGTCAGGACAGGACTCCAGCTCCTGCCAATGAGAACCCAAGGCTACCCTCACCGGAGATCGGTAGAGGAAACCGCAACACTAGCGGCTCTAGTCAAGAGAAGATAGTGGTCCATACCATCTCGGGAGGACCGCACATCGCAGACAGAAGCTGGAAAGAGATGGAAAGATATGGAAAGTCGCTTAGAGACAATAAAGACTGTATCAATTCGGTTATAGAAGAGCGCCACCCGAAGCGGAAAGAAAGTGATGACATCACATTCGGTAAGCATGACCTAGAAGGAAGGCAATACCCTCACATGGATCCCATGGTTATCTCTGCCCGGCTCGGTCTCGCCGAAGTTTACCGAATTCTAGTAGACACTGGAAGCTCAGTAAATATCCTGTTCAAACATGCATTCGACAAAATTAAACTATCAATGAAGGATGTATCTCCCTGCGATAAACCACTACACAGTTTCACTGGAGATGCGAAGATGACCCTCGGGCAACTGGACCTCTTTGTTGAAATTGGAAGCCATCCCCGCTCCGTTGTACGGAGACAGACGTTTGTGCTAATAGAAAACCACTCGGCCTACAACGCCTTCTTAGGAAGGCCAGCCTTGTCTGACTTCCAAATTGTCCTAGCCCCATGGTGCCTAAAGATGAAATTTCCAACGGACAATGGAGTAGGGGAAGTAGAAGGAGACCAGGATGTATCTCGAGACTGCTATGTGACTGAACTTTGCAACAACCACAGGAAGGATAGAGGGAAGGGTGTAGAGGTTGCCCTCTGCACGAAAATTATAGAAGCATAGCAACTAAAGAAAGCCCCTCCTCTTCGGTATACCAGCGACCCTTTCAATGAATTAGACCCCAGGGACAAAGAGGAGGAGGCCACCGCCGAGCTTGCAGAGGCTATGGAGTTTGTATCTGTAGACAAGCACGACTCGAGTAGACTGTTGAAAATTGGGTCCCTACTAAAAGCAGAGTTGAAGGAGCAACTCATCGACTTTCTCCACCACAACTTGGATGTATTTGCATGGTCACACGCTGACATGACCGGAATCTCCCCCGACGTAGCATGCCATGTACTAAACATTGATCCTACCAAGGCGCCCGTAAAACAAAGAAAGAGAAGTATGGGGGCAGAGCGATCAGCAGCCCTCGATGAATAAGTAAAGAATCTACTCGCCAATGACTTCATACGAGAAGCCATCTACCCGGAATGGATCGCTAACCCGGTGCTGGTAAAGAAGGCTAATGGGAAGTGGTGAACATGCATTGACTTCTCCAACCTAAACGACGCCTGCCCAAAGGATTGCTTCCCACTTCCCCGGATCGACCAACTTGTAGACAGCATAGCCGGGCACGAGCTCTTATCTTTTATGGACGCATACTCAGGATATAACCAAATTCCTATGCATGCTCCCGATCAAGACCATACTAGTTTCATCACTGACCGGGGTTTATACTGCTATAAGGTAATGCCTTTCGGACTTAAAAATGCAGGAGCCACCTACCAGCGCCTCGTCAACAAGATGTTTGCAGGGCTAATAGGGCAAACTATGGAAGTATACGTGGATGACATGCTGGTAAAGTCTAGGAAACCGACGATCACGTAAGCCACCTAGACGAGATGTTTCAAGTACTTCGCCAATATGGAATGAAGTTGAATCCTCTAAAATGCTCCTTCGGAGTATCATCAGGAAAGTTCTTAGGATTCATCGTCCATGCCAGAGGGATTGAAGCAAACCCTGAACAAGTCCGAGCGCTAAGGGATATCAAGATACCTTCCACTCGAAAGGAAATGCAAAGCCTGAATGGAAAAGTGGCCGCCCTAAGCCGATTCATCTCCAAAGCAACGGACAAGTGCGTCCCCTTTTTCGAAGCTCTAAAGAAAGACAAAGGAAAGTTCGAATGGACTGACGAATGCTTAACCGCTTTCCTTAACTTAATCGAACACCTCCAGAAACCACCGGTACTCTCGACTCCAAGCGAAGGCGAAGAGTTATACCTATACCTTGCTGTGTCATCTCACGCCCTAAGTGCTGCCTTGGTAAGGGAAGACAACCGCACGCAGCGGCCAGTTTACTTCGTAAGTAAGAGGTTTACGGGGGCAGAAGTCAGATATCCTAAACTTGAGAAGATAGCATACTGTTTACTAATCACATCACGGAAACTGCGTCACTACTTACAGTCCCATTCCATCAAAGTTCTGACCGATCAACCACTGAGGCAGGTACTCCATCGTCCCGACACTTCTGGGCGACTACTTAAATGGTGCATTGAACTAAGTCAGTATGATATCACCTATCACCCTCGCACCGCCATCAAGGGACAAGCCATGGCTGATTTCATTGCAGAATTCACTACCAGCAAAGATAAGGAGCAATTGGAAATAGCAGAAGACATCAAGTGGAATCTCTTTGTGGATGGTGCATCAAACGAACAAGGCTCGGGGGCAGGTGTGGTAATAATCACTCCTAGGGGAAATAAGCTGCACTATGCTATAAGGTTGGAGTTCGCTGCCACCAACAACGATGCAGAGTATGAAGCAGTGATAGCTGGATTAGAACTTGCCTTAGAGATCGGAGCCAATTCTTTGTGTCTTCATAGCGATTCTCAACTTATTGTTAATCAAATACTAGAAGAATTCCAAGCTCGAGAAGAACGACTCATAGCATATTTAAAGAAGACCAAGTTACTTCTCAGCCGATTGGACCACTACTTAGTCAAACACATCCCTCGGGAAGAGAACCAAGAGGCCGACGAATTGGCAAAGCAAGCAAGTGTGAGAGACAGCGCCATCTTCGGAGCAGTAACCATCTCAAAGCAACTGACCCCAAGTTTTGAGCAAGTGAATCTGATAGTTGCAACCGAAGAAGCAAATTGGATGACTCCCATCCGAGACTACTTACAAAGCGGCACACTACCCAACGGGCATAATGAAGTCAAGAAAATCTTGAGGAAAGCTTCCCGCTACACAATACAAGAAGACATCCTCTATCGGCGCGGATTCTCTAACCCGTTATTAAGGTGTGTCGCTGGGAGGGAAGCCAAGGAAATCTTATCCAACATTCATCAAGGAAGCTGCGAAGATCACACCGGAGGGCAAACTTTAGCAAAAAAGATACTCCGATATGGATATTTCTGGCCCACCTTAAGCAAGGACGCCTTAGATTTCGTCAAAAAATGTGACAGATGCTAGAAGTTTGCTAAGATTCCGCGGCTACCAACAACTGAGATTACACAAATGACCAGCCCTTGGCCCTTTGCAGTATGGGGAATTGACTTAATCGGCAAACTACCAATGGGCCGAGGCAGGGCCAAATATGCTATAGTGGCAGTCGACTATTTCACCAAATGGGTGGAAGCAGAACCTCTGAATAAAGTATCTTTAGCAAAAGTTATTAACTTCTTGATCAAAAATGTTCTGTGCAGGTACGGAGTCCCAATCAAAATCATATCAGACAATGGACTTCAGTTTGACAGCGAGGAATTCGCCAACTGGTGTCGAGAGCACGGAATTCACAAAAGCTTCTCGTCCATAGCATATCCCTAGGCAAACAGACAAGTCGAAGCCGTCAACAAAATTCTGAAAACTCTAATCAAAAAGAAACTCGAAAAGTCAAAGGGCGCTTGGGTGGATGAACTCCCTAAGGCACTGTGGGCCTATCACACATCTTTCAGAACATCAATAGGGCATACTCCTTTCTCTTTGGCATACGGATCGGAGGCTATGCTCCCAGTCGAAACCATCGTGCCTTCCCACCGTAGGATCCACTATAACCCGGAAGAGAACGAAGAAATCCTTCACATGTCTTTGGATCTAGTTGAGGAGAGAAGAAATGATGCAGTCCTTAAAGCAGCGGCCCACAAGCAAAAAGTGGCAGCACAATACAACTCCAAAGTCAAGCACCGTACCTTACAAGAAGGGGATCTTGTCCTCAAGCGAATCTTCCATCGCCCCGGAGCACTAGATCCAATCTGGGATGGACCATATGTAATTCATAAAGATCTCCACAATGGAGCTTATATTTTGTCAACAGTGGACGGAGAGGTGTTCCAGAGGGCATGGAACATCCAACACCTCCGTCGATACTTTTCTTAACTTGTACTGCCCATATGAAGTGAATTAATAAAGAGAATCAGTGGACGTAGGCCTTTTCATGCCGAACCACTTTTAAAAAAAACCTTGTCTCTTTTTTAACTTGTTCCTTTATATCTTGGCTGCTTGTTAACTTTATCCTTTTCTGTTGAGCAAAATCCTATGCGCATAGCATTTCCACTCAAAGCACTCCACAGCGCAACTTCACCTGGACAAGACCTAACAGGTACTATGCAAATCTATGCCCTCGCCAATGAGACACTTTTGCTCCGGCATCCCTCTGCCGCGGGTTAACTCATTGCTCGCGATGGCCCTTAAAGCCAACTGTAATGAGCCGATTATAAGCCACCGAGAAGGCCGACTATAGCCGAGGCAGCTCATTACGGCGTTCGGCTCGCCGACAACTGTGAACCGACTATAAGCCCCAAGATAAGGTGTGGCCAGCCAGGGGCAGTTCACGGTTGACGATCGGCACCCACGCTAGCCGGCCACAGTAAATCGAATAATACCCACGATTATGGGCCATAATGGCCCGGGTAGTTACTGTGCGCGATCTCGGCTCCGATGTGTCTTAAGTGCGGCTGTGGTAAAAAAGAATTAACTCCCCGCGGAGGCGTAAGATGGGTGACAAATGTCTCCAAGACCCACAGCTAGGGAAAGTGACTACAAAGCCCATTTGCCACGAACTTAAGCACATCGACGGCCTTCCGTGATTGGAAGTTTTACTTTTTCACATATTTCAATTTTACTTAAGAAACTTTTCTCCTATCCTCTGTAACAATCCCTGAAGTACAGGACACAGAACAGGAGACACTCACTAATAGAAGCGGATACTCACAGCAAGATACTGGACCGCATCCCTTACTCGGTCACACAGGATATTCAAAGCTGCCATCTATAAGCAAAATATAAAGGGTGGTATTTCCTTCTTTCATATGTAAACACATGGCTATAATTTATTCACACCTCACGCTAACATTGCAAGGAATGAAATTATGTTTTAAACAAGAACTTGACATCAAACACAATTTGATTACAAGAATATGCATAGCTATATTTCTCATACAACATGTCAAAATAGCAAAAAAAAAACATTCAAAAGACGACAAAATCAGCTTAAGTTAAAGAATTACACGTCAAGAATAGAGCTATTTATTACAAGTAGCAAAAATTACAACCTAAGAGTTACTTTACTGTTTTAAGACTAACATATACAACCATGTCAAGTCCACAAAAAGAATTTTCCAGGTCTAATCAAGGAGCCGGCTGTGTCGGAGTCTTATCCTTGTCCTGTTGCCCAACTGTCCGGTTAGAAAAAGAATTCGTTAGTGATAAGCAACCAAGTTAACGAAAAGACTAGAAAGGAAGACTTACCAGCATCTGCTCCTTGATCAACTTGATCATCATCCTACGCTTGCACACCTGTCCCCTCAGCTGCAAGCAACCGCATGCCCTCCTTCACCGCCACCTTCTCCTCCTTGGTAAACTGGGCGGTAACAGCATCCATCCTAAAGGCCACGCCACCCTCCTTATTTGCCTCAGCTTGGGCCTCCTCTAGAGCCCTGAAATAGATCCTAGCCATAACCCGAGGGTAATCATCCATCCAGGACAAGTTACCCTGCCTCCAAGTACGAAAGTACATATCCTGGAGCATCCCCTCCATCAGCCCCTCGTTCTCTTCAAACTCCCTCGCCCGGGCCTCGGAATCCAACAACCTTACGACGACGGCATCCCTCTCCAATTGGTATCTCGAGCAGTCAGCCTGAAGGGATTTCCGCATCGCCTCCATCTCCTCCCTCAACTTGGCTTGAGCAAGCTCTGCAGCCTCAAGCTTCCCAGATAACTCCTCTATCTGCTCAAGATCCGCTTTCCGAACCTCGTCCACCGTGGCAATGGCCATATCGATCCGTTCCTTGCAAGTAGCCTCCATTTTCCGCAGTTCGGCCCGGCTGGCCTCTTCCATAGTTTTCTTTAGACGTCTGGAGGAGGCCTCGTGTTGAGAGATCTGGATGCCTGATCAGCGAGTTGCTTGGCCTGGTCGGAAACCACTAACCGCAGTCTTATGTTGGCACTCCCAATTTCCTCCCCGGCCTTGACCAATCGGGCATGATGCCCCATTAACTTCCTGGTCTCCTCAGCAACCCGGTCGATATTTGCTTTAGCTTCGTTCCCCATAGCGACAACTCGAGTAGTAAGCAAATCAAGGTCCAGGGATTTGGCCTCATCAAGCACCTTTACCATAGGGTTGCGAGGAAGAAGGTGCTCACCGATAACCTCGTCGAAGGAAATATCATGAAAACTTGGATCCATATCAGGATGACCCGCAAATGGATTACGAGCCAAGCCAGGACGATCAATCTGAGTAACGGTAGGATTTACAGACGGGTGCGGAGAGGGTGTGAACTCAGTATCCTCCTCCGTGATATCATGAAGAGGCTGAATTGGGGGCTGAGGACCAGGTGAAGGCTCGGATAGGGAGCGACTCCTCTTTCTCTTTTGAATATCCTCACCAATAACCCCGAGAAGAGGACGGTAGCCGACTACATCCCCGGAACGGTGGGTCGGAGGCTTCGGCTTGATGAAAGCTTTGGAGAGCTTGTATTGTTCAAGCCTGTGCCGAAGATCTGAGGTCTTGGCCGTTTTACCTACTCCTGATATGAAAACCAAGTGTCACCAACATGTATTGAGCCATCATTCAAGAATTAAAAGAGTAAAGTGAAATTCACCTTGAACCGCCAAAGTTGCTTCAGTAGAGGCGCTCCCGGAAGATAAATCAACGCCGGTCCCAACTTTATCGGCTCTCTTAGATTTCTCCGTCCCCTCTAGACCTTCGAAGGCTTGGCGGAAAGCGTCATCCGTCCACTCTTGCATCTCGCCTACTTGCCCAGAAGACAAAGCCCCGACACCGTCGCCACCTCCGGCGCCTTCTCCTCCATCTTCGCCTTGCTCCTCCTCCACCTCTCCCTCCTCTGGGATATCTGGACATGTGCTGGGAGAGGGACCGTCAGAATTTTTGAGCTTCTTCCCCCCGACAACCGGATGTTTTGGAAAGGGCCTCCTTTTACTGCTCTTCGACTCGGCACCTTCTTTAGCTTGGGCAGCCTTCTCTTCAGCCGTGTCCCTCTGCTTGACCACGGACTGCTGTGGAAGGATCAAGCTGTACTCCAAGAGTGTAGCGTTCCTGATCAGGTAGGCAGCCGACCTATCTCTCCCAGTAATAGCTTCTATTTCTGCTGCCGTCTGAACCAGGTGGTCATTCTCCACGACCGCAAAACCACCTGTCGCTAGCAAAAAATAAAAACACATAAGAAAGAGTATTGCAACCAGAACGGGAATTAAAAATAAAGCTTTGACTTACATCCGGAGGTGAAGCGCCGAATAGAAACGGAGTCATCCCTGACAAAGAACCATTCCTTCTTGAACATGCTGTACTTGGAGTATAAATCCAGGACCGGCTTAAAGGTTACGGCCGATTCCAAGCTGATGTAGGGAGACCCCTTCTTGTAACCTCTCAAGTTGTACAAATACCGGATCTCCCGGTTGGAAGGAGGATGCCCATATCTCCTCTGGAAGATGACAAAGAGACTCACCAGAATGGCATAAGAGTTGGGCTGAAGCTGGAATGGAGCTACCTTTAGATATGTGAGAAAGCTGACTACCCAGGCGTTGAGAGGCGAGATGGCACCACACATGCAATGGTATCTGCAGTAGGCAAAATATCCTTCGGGAGGATCATACGGCATCACTCCCGCATCCGGCAATAACATGCGTGCTCGGTCGATCCCGAAAGAGCGAGATATAGCATCAAGTTGCTCGCCCTTGAGTAAGCTAGGGAAGCAATCAGGAGGCAAGTTAAGAAGTTCCTGAGGACCGTATCCATCCACCAATGATCTCGGGGCGGGCCCATGACGGACAGATCCGGACTGAGCTGGGGGCACCGTGGAAGGCTCTTCTCTGTCCTGTGTTTTCTTCTTTTCTGATCGAGTTTCCACTTTATGAGACATTTATCTGCAAATACAAAGAGGTGTGTAGTTAGAATGAAGGAAGTAAACAAGCGACTGTATAAAGACTAGGATTGCATTTATAAGCTCGAACTCCCAATCTCATTCGGTAGAAGAGAACACACCTAGACCGGCACTTAGTCGATTCGGCACTCAGGCGGTTCGGGACTTAGGTGATTCGGTACTTAGTGGATTCGGCACTTAGGCGATTCGGGACTTAGGTGATTCGGTACTTAGTTGATTCGGCCCTTTAGGTGATTCGGCACTTAGGTGATTCGGCTAGCTCAAAAGATGAAGGGTGAATAGAGGTGCGAAGCCCATACTTATAGGCAAACACGGGCGACCGAACCAGCCGGTTCAACACATAAAACCGAATGAACTCGAAACAAAGCGGGACATACGATGGAATATGCCCCACTTTGGGGGGCAAATGTTGGGTGTGTTTCCACCACCACCGAGCCATGCACCGACGCACCTCCAAGTCATAGCCGAACCACCCACTAACCGGACCATCTCATAGCCGAATCAACCATTCTCCAAGTCATAGCCGAACCAACCATTCTCCAAGGTATAGCCGGACCATCTCATAACCGAACCAAACATCCTCCATTACTTACCGAACCAGCTAACTACTCACCACCGGACCAAGCTATGCACCCACTACCGAACCAAAGCCACTCACCTACCACCGAATCAAACCCCAAACCAACCACCACCAGACCACAATACTACCGAACCAAGTGATGCCGAACCAAAGCAATGCCGAACCAACGCTACCAGGCCTGACCACACCAGCCCAGGCCCACCAGCAGCTATATACATCCAAGACCCCTGCCTCCAGCCTCTCTCTATAAATAGAGGGGCAGCGGTACAACAATAAGGGACAAGTTTGAGAGCTCAAGCACGGAGAGAACTTTCAAACAACTTTCTTTTACTTGTATCAAAGCTTTGTACTTGTAATCTAAGCAAGAAAACAGAAATAATATATAAAGTGGACGTAGGCACTTTCTGGCTGAACCACTATAAATCTGCGTGTCTTTTACAGTTTAGTCCCTGCCTTTCATATATTTGCATAGATCACTCGAATCACTAAGAACAACATAAAATCAATTAAATCAAACGACTTTGAGGTGTTTGTCCATTTTTTGTGCAAACAAATATAATAAATATAGAATAATTCGCTAATATGGACTAAAATATAAGAACACTAAATTTAAAGAAATTGGATTTAAAATAAGAAGAACTGTAATAAAAAGAAAATAGACCGAAATAGGAAAATTTGAGACATTTGCAAGCAAGTTTATAACTAGTAGTTATAACTAAAAGGACAGAATAGAAGAACAATAATAACATAGGTTATAATTAAATAGAAAGAACAGAAAAAGGCTTATTTTAAAACTTAGGGTTAAGTTAATAAGCAAATAGAGCAGAATTAACAGAAGAGGCTTATTTTAAAGACTTACACTAAGTTAATAAGCAGAGATAGAAGTAGGGCCCATACCGGCAGAATTCCCCTTCATTCAGGAACCGATGGTCTCACAACATATTAGGTGAGGCTGGGACACGCTTATGTTGATTAGGGTAGGTAGATAAGTGGTCAATGAGTAGAAGCTCAAATCAGAGGATTTGGGCAAGAGGCACAACTAGATTTTGTTTCTTAGGACCCGTATCGGCAGCATTTCCTTTTCAAACAAGGACTGAAGGTCTCACTAACACTTAGGTGAGGCTGAGTAGGACCCTGTTAGACTAGGACTAATGGTCTCACAACAGATCAGGTGAGGATGGGCATGCTTATTCTGAAGTAGGTAGATAAGAGGTCAAAAGAGGGAGCAACAGATAGTGTGAACCTACGGTGACCGAGCGTGCGATCTCAAAGTAGGGAGATAAGTCGCTATTGAGTTCCAAAGCGCTAAACATGTGCTTTTGCTGTGGGACCCATATGATAGGATTAGCTCATAGTGGCACAACAGAGATAGAAGGCCGATCAAAGGGTAGAATTAGGACTTCAGCCTAATTAAAATAGGATTAGAATTTCAGCCTAATCAAAGCAGCTATCTAAGACAAGTGCAAACAATCCAAAGAATCAAAACAACCAAAGCATACAATTAAATAGTATTTTATTCCGGTTTTATCTTTCCTTTATTTCATTTTATATTAGAACTGTTGCTAAGTCTATTATCTTTATCTTGCTTAAAAATACTAATAATTACTTCCACTCACCAGACTTTTAGTCTGACCCACTCCTCAATTTTCCCCCCATAGGCCAGCAAAGGCAAGGACAGTAGATTTCAGCTTTCTTGGGGAGATATTCTTGGAGATTCTTCATGTATTCTTCTTCTTTTCATTTTTCATTTCATTTGGATTTTGATGTACTGGTACTTCTGAGAGGCATGGTTATTTTATCTATTTTGATGATGTGACTAAGATTATATTTTTCATGAGACATGTGTACTTGGTTTCGACATATTTGGTTTTTATGACTTATTTTCTGGAGTAATGAAGTTACCATTTAAATGTTTCCGCTGTTATTATTTATTTGTCTTGTGAATCTTAGTCTCTATTAAGTTTTAGCTATACCTACAATGCACCACATCTTTTAGTGTGTCCTTTTTGGGTATACTAAGGGGTGTGGGGTGTTTCAGTTTTCATCTCAAAACATGTCATAAAATCTATATGAACATTCATAAATCAGCAACATATATATAATCATATTATCATTCAAAAACATGGCAAATCTTTGCAAAATATTCAGATTTAATCTTAAAACTGAAACCATACAAATTTAGAGATGTAAACATTATTCACCTTTGCTTTAGTGATTAAAGAACTTGAGATTTGAATGAGTTTGATATGAATATACTTTCCTTAAGCTTTTCTTTGTCTCCTCCTCTTCTTTCCTTGTTAATGGTGGCCAGCCTCACTTTATAAAATTTTAAAATGAAATGAATGTGTATAGAGATACATAGCCTAAGGAAGATAATATAGGAATGGCGTCTTTCTCATAATACCCCTCCTCTAATTCATTTTAAACCTTCATTTAATTTATTAGTTAAAAAGGCACGACTACCTTATTTAAATCAAATCTCAATCCCCTTATCAATACATTATTTTATTTAGTTTATCTAATTAAATCTCCAAAATAATGTTATCAAAAATCTGGGGTGTTACAGACTCCCCTGCTTAAGGAATTTCATTCTCGAAATTACAATAAGGCTCAAAACAAACAAGAAGATAAAACATACCATCAAAACAAGTCAGGATAAGTATCTATAATCCTGCTCTCAACCTCCCAAGTACAGTCTCTGTCATCGTCACTCCACTGGACTTTGACTAAATGACCGTCTTAGTTCAAAGCCTCTTCTCATCTCTCGTAATAATGCGAACTGGCTTCCTCATTATGGTCAAGTCCGTTCTACCACTAAATCATCTAGCACTGTCACTGCAATAGCAGTATCCAGGTCTCTAACACACTTTCTGAGATGAGAAACATGAAAAACATTGTGGACACCTACCAAACTGCTCGGTAACTCAAGTCTATACGCGAGCTTCCCGATCCCCTCAAGAATAGAAAAAGGTCCAATGAACCTAGGAGATAACTTCCTCGACTTCCCAAATCTAAGCACACCCTTCATCGGTGATACTTTGATGAATACCTGGTCCCCAACTGAGAACACCAAATCTTTTCGTCTCTTATCCGCATAACTCTTTTGCCTAGACTGAGCCTCCCTCATTCTAGCACGTATGACCTTAATCTTTTATGCAGCTTCTCTAACCAAATCTGGACCAAGAATAAACCTATCTCCGGTCTCCAAAAAAAACATGAGATTTGCATGGCCTTCCATACAAAGCTTCAAATGGTGCCATCCCAATACTAGTCTGATAACTGTTGTTATACGAAAACTCGACTAGATGCAGATGGTCTTCCCATAATCCCTCGAAATTCAGAACACAAGTTCTTAACAAATCTTCCAAGATCTTGTTAACTCTTTTCGTTTTCCCATCTGTCTGCGGATGGTAAGCGGTACTCATCATAAGCTTGGTTCCCAAAACTTCCTGTAGACTCCAAAACTCACTAGTGAACAAGGAATCTCTATCACTAACTATGCTGCTAGGAACTTCATGCAGTCTAACTACATTCTTAATGAACAGCCTCGCTAAAACAGGTGGTGTCCTGGTTGACATAAGTGGAATGAAATGGGCACTCTTGGTCAATCTGTCCACTATAACCTATATACTTTCATTACCTCTATTTGACCTTGGCAACTGTTTGTACCAAAATTGGGCATGACACTCTTCGGAAGTTTTTGAAGAGATAAAGTGAAGAAATTAAATGGAAAAAGAGGAATTATCTAACAAAAAATCCAAATTTCAGAAATGAGAATAATTAAAATGCAGGGAGACACAAGAATTTAGAGTGGTTCGGCATATTGCCTACGTCCACTATGAAGTAGCTCACTTTATTGATCTTCCTTTGATGTTTACAATTGATTTCAACAAATTACAGTGAATTACAATGATTTGTAGCAGTGAAATTCATTGGTAGCAGCAGCAATGGAGTTCAGATATGGATCTGGCGGAGTCCGGGTGTTGGAGATCTCAAAGAGGAAGAAGAACCCCTTTTCTGTTGGCTTTGGGGGTCTAGTTATAGGTGTAGGAGGCTGATATTTCGCTCAGATCTCGGGAGACCCTCTCTGGCACGTGACCAGGCCCGCACACCCAAGCCCGTGAAGTTTCGGTCCGATCCGTGATCGACACGAACAGATTTCGACTCGATCAAGATTTCATTCAATGGAGTCGAAATTTGGCATGAACATTCTTTGGCATGCACGTGGTCTTCTGTGAAAATTTCATAGCATTTGGATTTGTAGATTGGGAGATATGATCGATACAAAATAGGGTTTTCGGTAGGCTATTTCCTTCGACTCGCTTCTGTTTCGACTCGCTTCCATTCGACTCGGTGATGTGGCGCTTGAATCTCACTCCACCCTTGATGTTGCTTCGAGCGAGTCGAAATGTTCACCGATTGAGCGAGTCGAAGTGTGCCCAGATCGAGTGAGTCGAAGTATGCACTGGTCGAGCGAGTCGAAATGGAGAGTCCCGAGAGGTTTGAGTAATGGCTTTGTGTTGAGTCAAAGTTGATGGAGTCGATCAGTGGTTCGAATGGAGCGAGTCGAAGAGGGCATCTGAGCGAAGCGAGTCGAAGTAGGTACTTCTGATGGCTGTGAAGTGAGTCGAACCTGAACGACTCGAAGTTGGCCTCTGAGTGAAGCGAGTCGAAGTTGTCGCTTTTGAGTGTTGCGAAGCGAGTCGAAGTTGACATCTAGGGGATGTGGAGCGAGTCGAAGGGAGCGAGTCGAAGGGGGCGAGTCGAACGGAGCGAGTCGAACGGTGGTGGATTTTCGTCCAATTTTGTATCGTTCATAACTTGAGCATACGAACTCGGATTGACTTGAGATTTCGAACGTTGTCTCTCATGGCTTAACATGTCATGTCCTACCAATTTTGGCCGGATCCGGACTCAGACAAAATTCGTCGATATCCATAGTGAGCATGTGTATAACTGATCTCTAGGACGGGCCGTCATTGATTACTAGTCAATTCCTTGGTGTCACGGTCTTACCAAAAGGCGGGATAACATTTGCCCCCCAAAGTACGTCTTATGGAAACATGATGTGCTTTGAAACGTTGCAATCTTTAGTCTGGATAACTATCGCTTTTTTCGACGAAAACTGTAATCTTTGACTGATTTTTCTCGATAATGTAAACTGTTGACTGTTGACTGCTGTACCATGTACTATTGAAACTAATTGTTGTATGCTAGTGGTTATCCGTTTGCTGTTGTAATCGTTATTGGATGAGTTTCTGATTCCTGAAAATCTGGAATATTGAATATTAGTCTGACATTCATGCATATATGTTAACCTGACTTTTGTTGACGTTCGTACGTTCATGAGTCGTTGTCAGTTTATTTTACTTTTGAATTACGTATCGATCCTCTCCCGGTCCGATGTGAAATTCGCTGCAACAACGCTCGATGGTTGCTTTTGAATGTTCCTTCGTAACAATCCTCTCCTGAATCGATGTGAAGGGTTGAAACATCGAAGATGATTTTCATTAGATTTATGGGTGCGAAGTAAGTATGTCGAGTTGATGGAGTTGGAAATTATGGACATGAACAAGAATTTTGCATCGATAGACGCAGGGTTCGATGGATATGAAGTGCTTGTTCGACTCGATGATGGACGCGAACTGAGCGAGTCGAAGTGGTGCGAGTCGATGTAGATTCCCTGATGGATTCAAACTGCTCGTTCGACTCGGTCTGGGGTTCGAGCTGCATAGGAGTTGGAGTCAAAACGGGTTATCGATACAAAAGGGTGGTCTCGTAGAAACGGGTGAAGCGCAAAGTGCCCGCAGTCATGATCGCCGAAGAAGTTAATCCGGAAAGAACGCCTACCGATACCGAGCTCCCAGCTGGGCCTTCTACCGATGTCCTGGACTCGGGAGGAAGAAGAAAAGGCAAGGCCGCTGCTCACAAACGCCCTAAATCTAAGAGATTTAAATCCGTAGTCGTATCTTTACCTTTCCAGGGGATTAGAATTTCGGAGGCTCCTCCCCCGCAAGTGGAGAGTCCTTTTGCAGGGCTTGCTGATATTCCGATTCTGGATTTTGTGTCGTCTCCACACGACGCCGGGACGGAGGAGCTTGACAATGCTCTTGGACTAAGCGGGTCGCTTGGTACGAGTGCGGCTGACATTTTCGGTTGGTCGGGGGATTGCACATGTATACACTCCACTACACTGCATGATTCACAACTGTAAATCGTTCGACTTAGGTAGTCAGTAACTCTTTCTTTGTTTCCCATTTTCAGGTACTATGTCTGGAAGAGGATCGATGCTCGGCAGTCTCCGTTCGGCCCGAAAATCTTCTTATTATTATGACTCCCACAGGAGGGACTCGGATAGAGATCGCGATCGCGAGTACTCCCAGCAAGATAGGTACGGGCGTGATAGGGATAGGGAGTACATACATCGGTCTAGATCACGCTCTCCTCCTCCTAGACTTCCATCTCCACCCCCTGTTTTTGTTCCACACCCGCCAGAGCCTCCTCGTCACAAGCCAACTTCCCATACTTCTAGATCTGAGACTCATCTTCAGAGAGTCGAGACTACGGCCTCTATAATTACAGAGCAGGTCCCCACCGAGCCCACAGGAGAAGGGGCCCTTAAACTGGCTCAGATGCGGAAGGAATTCCCGAACATCTGCTTCGATGGCTATGTCTTCCCACCACACTTGAAAAGAATTCCGTCTGGAGTGGAAAACATGATGTATGAGTACATTCATGACATCTACACTCAGTACAAAGAGTGGGTAAAGGCTGCAGAGAAGGCTTCTAAGGTGGCTGCTGAGCGAGCCAAAGCACTCGAGAAAATAGAATCCGACCTTGCTCAAAGGGACCAGATCATTCAAGTGCTCACTGCTGAGGCCGAGTCTTCTCGGAAATCGGAAATCGGAAATCGAGGCCACCAAAAGAGTCGACGAAGCGAAGGAGGCAATGGAGAGGTTGGGGCAGACACACGTTGCCCTGGTGGAGGAGATGGGCCACCGGAACACCAAGGTCATTACCGAGTGGGATGCGGCGGTCAAGGAGCTTAATGAACTCAAGGCCAAATTTGCTAACATGGCCAAGGAAAAAGATGACGCGAACACCGCAGCCCAGGAGGCGTGTGAGCAGGCGGTTCTGCTCAGGGGTGAACAGGATGCGGCCGTGGCTAAACTCCACAAGGTGGAGGCTGAGGTGGAGGAAAAAGTGAAGTTGGCTGAGTCCAGGCTAGAGGCTAACATCGAAGACCTTCTTGTTGTCTACAATGCTAACGTGCTGAGGCATAGGGGTCTAGCCTGGCTCGATGATTTTCCGACGCATCTCTATAATGCTTGGGGCCGACTGGTCGAGGAGGAGAAGGAGGCGCATCAGGGCGAGTCTGTGGATGAATTCGAACTCGAGAATCGCATTCTGACTGAGGATGAAAAGAATATTCTCCACAAGTCGATGATTCTGCGTGAGAAGGAAAGAGTTGGTGCCCAGCACTTTGAAGTGGGAGAGGGTTCTGGGGTTGACCACAATGAAGCAAGTCTTGAAGTTCCCGCGTCAACCCAGCCCGAATCCTCGTCTGCGGCTGATCCCCAGGTCGTCCCTGCTTATAATCCAGATCAACCGCAGATGTCTTCAGCTGCAGCGCAAGTCACTGATGCCGCTCTGCCGCCTACGAGTCAAACTGAGGAAGGTACTCTGAACATTCCACGTATCTTTCTTAAGTCGACATCTTCGATCGAGTTAAGTTCTAATAGTTTTCTCATTCTTTGTCCAGTGATTGATGCCGCACTGGCCATGCCTCCTATTACTCAAGAGCCATATCAAACGCAAGTGGCTATTGCGACTGAAGCAATCACCATGAGTACAGCTGCCCTACTTGACGATCTGCAGGGAGGTACGATTGTGTTCGACGAGCAGCTGATGAATGAACTCTTTCGCCGCCACGACGATCCTCGTGCTGACTTGTCATCTATTATGAGTGGAACTAATCCTGCTTCAAGCTCTTCAATGCCGATTGCTGAAGCCCCCAGCGGGGCTCGAGCAGTAACCGAAGAGGAGATGTTCGCTCAGATTGACGCTGAAATGGCAGCAGCGGCTCATGGCGGCAACTTTGGAGGTGGGATGTCAGCATCGGGACCTTCCCCGCTCGGAATGATGTCTCCTAGTGGTACTGTCTTCCTCACCAGCCTACCCATTCCACCTTCTGTAATTGATCCTGTTTCTCCGACTCCGCCCGCAGGGAGCATTCTTATTCACACGAGTTCGGAGGAGGACGTCGACATAATGCCCTCGCCTGAAGACCAACCGCCGAAAAGCAAAGGCTCAAAGAGGAAGATTGGCGATGGCTCCAGCGGGTCCACATCGAGGAGGAAGCCAAGGAAGAAGAAAGATTAGGCATGCTCATCCGGTGTATTTTGATTTGCATTTTGTTAGCCATGTATAGATGTGGGTTCGGCTCCTGCTAGTAGAAATTTTTGAAACTTGTACACGAACTTCTTTTATAAACAATAGAAATGAAACTTATCTTTTTTGGCTTCTTTTCTGTCATTGTGTATTTGCCTAAGTGTTTCAATATCCGAAATTCACTTGTGGAGTTTTAGCCTCTGGATGAAGTTTGTTTTTGTTTGCCAAGTTTGGAAACTGTGGACGTGACTTGCGACCAGGAAGCGAGTTGAATTCTAACGTCGCATCACCTCAATCAATGGTTGATGCTTAAGTCCTGCCCCCCCAGTCTTGGGGTTGAATTGTAGACTATCGATCGATGATCTTTTTTTACTTATAACATGTTGAGTCTAGTGTCATCGAACGGACGTCTGAGGCAAGCGGAGATTGAGTAATGCATCCATGCGTGTTCGATTGCTGATGATCATATCCGCACTCCGGAGATCTTTATTCGTTTACTGGCGGTTGGTCACGCCGGCTTGAGTTTTAATCATATGTCCGCTATCTGGGGACTTGGAATTGGCATTTGTACTCCGACTCGCGCTCCGGGAGTTTGGAGTTGATAATTAGACTTCGATTCATGCTTCGGGAACTTGAAGTTGGTGTTTACGCTCCGTTTCGCAATCTGGGAATCCGGAGTTGATGTTTTTACTCCGGTTCGCACTCTGGGAACTCAGAGTTGATGTTTATACTCCGACTCGCGCTATGGGAGTTCGGAGTTGATGTTTATACTCCGCTTCGCACTCCGGGAATACGGAGTTGATGTTTATACTCCGGTTCGCACTCTGGGAACTCGGAGTTGATGTTTATACTTCGCTTCGCATTCTGGGAATACGGAGTTGATGTTTATACTGCGCTTCGCACTCTGGGAATACGGAGTTGATGTTTATACTCCAGTTCGCACTCTGGGAACTCGGAGTTGATGTTTATACTCCGACTCGCGCTCTGGGAGTTCGGAGTTGATGTTTATACTCCGACTCACGCTCTGGGAACTCGGAGTTGATGTTTATACTCCGCTTCGCACTCTGGGAATACGGAGTTGATGTTTATACTCTGACTCGCGCTCTGGGAGTTCAGAGTTGATGTTTATACTCCGGTTCACACTCTGGGAACTCGGAGTTGATGTTTATATTCTGCTTCGCCCTCTGGGAATACGGAGTTGATGTTTATACTCCGGTTCGCACTCTGGGAACTCGGAGTTGATGTTTATACTCCGGTTCGCACTCTGGGAACTCGGAGTTGATGTTTATACTCCGACTCGCGCTCTGGGAGTTCAGAGTTGATGTTTATACTCCGACTCGCGCTCTGGGAACTCGAAGTTGATGTAGGATTGTCGTGTATCAATCCTTTTTTGACTTTGATGTGATGGCTTGCACCCGAGCTTGGGTTTCACTTAGTGAGTGATTGGTTGCACCGCAGTCACTCTCTATTTGAATAAATCCCACCGTATGATGAGATTTAGCTCTCCGTGCATAATGATGGTCATATGAAGTAGTTCAAGTAAATCACAGCTCTGGCTCGAAGAGATTGCATTTTATTGCTGAAATAAGAAAGTATGGCAAAGTCAGTTGCCTTATTACAAGTTCTAATTTCGAAATGCATAAACAAATTGCAGAAAAGGAAAGTAAACTAAATGGATAAAGATAGCCTGTCAGGTGTAATAGCGGCGAAGGCTCTCGCTATTCCAAGCTCTTGGCAGGGTAAGACCGTCGACGGTCGATAACTTGAATGTGCCATCTCCGAGCCTTCGTTCAATAACATACGGTCCTTCCCATGTCGGCTTCATATGTGAAGGAACCAGATAGATTCTTTTTAAGACGAGATCGCCTAGTTTGAAGGTTCGCAGACGGACCTTGGCGTTGTACAATCGGGCGACTCGACTCCGATGCGCAGCTGCCCTCAAATCAGCTTCTTCATGCTTCTCATCTAGTAGACCGAGAGATTCAACAAGTAATATAGCATTTGTCTTTGGATCATAGTATGTCACACGATGAGAAGGTACTTCTAGCTCGATTGGAATAACGGCCTTTGAACCGTAAGAAAGAGAGAATGGAGTGAGGTCGGTCGCGGTCTTGTGGGTTGTTCGGTAAGCCCATAGAGCCATAGGAAGTTCATCGACCCACTTGCCCCCGACCTTTTCCAGTTGTTTTTTCAGGATGGATTTTATAACTTTATTAACTGCTTCGACCTGTCCGTTTGCCTGAGGGTGTGAAACTGTGGAGAATTTCTTTTGGATGTGAAATCGTTTGTAGAAATCTTTGAATTCAGCACTGTCGAATTGGGTTCTGTTGTCCGTAATAATGGTGTGTGGGAGACCGAATCGACAGATGATGTTACGAACCACAAAGTTGATTACTTTCTTCGTTGTAATGGTAGCGAGAGCTTCGGCTTCAGCCCACTTTGTAAAGTAATCAACTGCGACGATGGCGTACTTCACACCACCTTTTGCCAGAGGTAGAGCACTGATGATGTCGATGCCCCACATTGCGAACGGCCATGGGCTGACCATTTGCATTATCTCAGTAGGAGGATCTCTAGGTATTCAGGCATATTTCTGGCACCTGTCACATTTCTTTGCATAGTCCATCGCATCACGATTCATGGTAGGCCAATAATATCTGTAGTGAAGTATCTTCTTGGCAAGTGCTTGCCCCCCGGTGTGATCGCCACATTCTCCCTCGTGCACATCGCGCAATACTCGTTTAATTTCATCGTGAGCGATACACCAGAGTAGGGGAACTGAGTACCCTCTTCTGTACATGAGTCCATTCTGGATGGTAAATCGTGAGGCCTTCCAAAGCACTTATCTCTTTTCACTCCTACGCTCCGGCAGGGTTCCGTGCTCAATGTAATTTCTGAGTGGGCTCATCCATGAATCCTTTTCGAGAATGATTTCGCATACCCAGTTTATTTCTGTCCGGTCGATGCTCGGGGAAGACAGCGTTTCTATGGGAACGAGTCCCATTTGCTGGGCTTCACCTGTGCTGGCTAGCTTTGCTAATGAGTCGGCCTTTTGGTTATGCTCCCGAGGTATGCAATAGATGGCGTAGTAATCGAACTGATTCAATGCTTCCTAAACTCGAGCTAAGTAAGCAGCCAACCTTCGATCTCTTGCCTGATACTCTCTCCGTACTTGACACACAATCAATTGTGAGTCACAATAAATTTCCACAGCGATAATTTTCAGATCTTTGGCAAGTTTCAAGCCAGCTAAAAGGGCTTCGTATTCAGCTTCATTATTGGTCGCATGAAAATCGAACTTCACAGCATAGCATATGGATCGGCCTTCGGGGGTTTCGAGTACAACACCAGCACCCGAACATCGGTCGTTTGATGCACCATCAGTATACAGCTTCCAGACGTATTCGGGGGATTTAATGGTTTCAGGCAAGTCCTCTGGAATGGTAAATTCAACTATGAAATCAACGAGAACTTGTCCTTGGATTGCTCGTCTTGGGGTGTAAGCAATATCAAACTGACTCAGTTCGATGTTCCACTTGAGCAACCTACCAGACGTCTCAGGCCGCGAAAGGACCTGTCGTAATGGCTGGTCGGTGTAAACAACAATGGGATGTGCTTGGAAATACGGTCGAAGTTTTCTTGATGCAATTACAAGGCAATAAGCCAACTTTTCTAGCTTTGGATAGTTCCTTTCAGCCCCAGTCAATCGTTTGCTGACGTAGTACACTGGCTTCTGTATCCCGTCTTCTTCTCGAACCAAGGCGGTGCTGATAGCGTTTTCTGATTTCGCCAAGTATGCATACAACTTCTCATGATCATTAGGCTTTGACAGTATTGGTGGTGTGGATAGATGTTGAACTAGTGCTTGGAAAGCGCCTTCACACTCTGTGGTCCATTCAAAGTTTTGTTTCCCTTTTCGGATCAGATCGAAGAAGGGAATGCATTTGTCAGTGGACTTTGAAATGAACCTGCTCAATTCCGCTACCTTTCCATTGAGACTCTGGACTTGCTATATAGTTTTGGGAGTTTCAAGATTTCTGATTGCCCAAATCTTTTCATGATTGGCTTTGTTTCCCCGGGCGTTAACGATGAACCCAACGAACTTTCCGGATGCAACTCCAAAGTGACATTTCAGTGGGTTGAGCTTCATCTTGTATTCCCGAAGTATGTTGAACATAGTTCCCAGGTATTTTACATAGTCGGTGGAGAGTCGTGACTTTATAAGCATGTCGTCTACATATACTTCCATTGTTTTCCCGATTTGATTAGCAAACATCCGATTGACCAATCGTTGGTGAGTAGCCCCGACGTTCTTGAGTCCGAACGGCATAACCTTGTAATAGTAAAGTCCTAGATTGGTTACGAAGCTGGTATGTTCTTGATCGGGTAAATGCATCGGTATCTGATTGTAGCCTGAATACACGTCCATGAAGGATAAGAGTTCATGTCCAACCGTCGAATCCACTAGCTGATCAATTCTAGGAAGCGGGAAACTGTTTTTGGGGCACGCTTTATTCAGATCGGAATAATTGACACATGTTCTCCACTTCCCGTTTGGCTTTCGGACGAGCACGGGATTTGACACCCATTCAGGATATAGCGCATCTCCAATGAATCCGTTCGCTTCAAGCTTTTCTACTTCTTCTTTAAGGGCGGCAGATCTCTTTGGATCCATACCGCGCCTTTTTTGTTTGACCGGGACATGCCGCGGGTCAATGTTTAGAGTGTGGCTCGCGATGTCCGGCGAGATCCCACACATATTAGAATGTGTCCAGGCAAATACGTCAAGATTTGCCCGCAGAAATTCAACCAATTCCTCTTGAGTTCGCTGGCTTAGCTGAGATCAAATCTTTATCATTTTTGAATCATCGTTATTGTCAATTGGGACATCAATCGTCAGTTCGGCCGAGGATGCTTGACTTTCTTTAGATTCTCCTTCGTCTTCAGTTTCTCTCGGGTCAAGATCCTTAAGGAATTGGCCGGGTTGCCCGGGCGTTAATTGTCAATTATCGGTAAAACGGACGCAGAGAGATTCCTTCACGCCCTTTCCTTTTTCCTTTCGCTGCGCCTCCCGCAGCTCAGCAACATAGCAGGCTCTGGCAGCAGCCTGATCTCCATGAATGATTCCTATTCCATGATCAGTGGGAAACTTCAAAGACAAACACCACAAGGCGATGGCTACCCTGAATTCAGCGAGGGCCGGTCGGCCCAAGAAAGCATTGTAAGGGGAGTCAATGTCCAAAACAATGAACTGCAACATCCGTACTCTCCGACGTTCTCCAACTCCCAACTCTACTGGCAGTTCCACCATTCCGGTGGGTATAGTTGCACTTCCGTTGAAACCATGGACTCGGGATTGACAAGGCTTCAAGTCCGTGGCTTCCATTTTCATTTGATTGTAAGCTCGTTTGAACAAAATATTCACAGAGCTCTCACTGTCAACTAAGATCCTCTTCATCCAAGCGGGACCTACTTGTGCTGAGACGACGAGTGGATCAATAGTGGGGGCTTCGACTTTATCAGTGTCTCTGTTCCTGAACACAATGTCATTTGTCATCGTCTTCTGTTGCTTGGCCGGAGCTCCTTTATCAAAGTTACTGCAAGACTCGAAGTCCGCATGCCTGATAGAACTGGCATACGACTCCATTTCCTTCCAGCTTCGATCTGCTGGGTGAGGACCACCACTTATCGTATAGATAACCAACCTCCCGCTTGTACGAGCGGGTTCCTCCTGTCTTTCCTGATTCGGCGCACGATTCTGATTTGATGGGCCCACGCCACCAGACTGCGGCGCCCGCCCATACTGATCTAGCTTCCGCTCACGTATCAGTTTTACAATGAGGTCTTGTAAGTGACGACACTCATTGGTGTTGTGGCCATAACTCTCATGGAATATACAGAATTTTCCTGTTTGGATTTGTATCTCAGTTGGCGGTTTTGGGGCAGGTTTCTTGTACTGCATGGTTTTGCAGGTCTGCAAATACACATTTTCCAATGACGTGTTCAATGGAGTGTAATTATCGTACATGGAAGTTCTACACCGTGGACTATGATTCTGATCGCGTTTTTTGTTATGATTTCCATTGTCTCTCTGCTGACTCTATTTATTTTGTACGTTCAACTGAATTTTCCCAGAACTATCTCCGGATTGTTTAACAGTGATGTTACTTTGTATTCCTTCGATGTTGGGCCCTGCATCATCCTGCTTCCTAGACTGTTTTGCATCCTCCCTTCTCAGGAATTGGGCTGCCTTGGAATAGAAACGGTCCAATGACACAGGTGGTTTCTCAGCTAACCAATTTCCGAACTCAGAATCAGCATCAATTCCCTTAGTCAGCGCCATCAGGATAGAGTTATCATTGGGATTGCTTATTTCTGCACACGCAGCATGGAATCGCTCCAAGTAACGTCTAAGTGTTTCTTCGGGAGCTTGCGTAACACTAGACAGAGTGTTAACGTCCTTAGGCCTCGCCACGTGCATACGGAATTGCTCGACAAACTTAGTGGCCATCTGGTCAAAGTTAGAGATGGCTCGCGTTGGCAAACGAGTGAACCACATGGTAGCGATGCCCCCTAGGGAAATGGGGAAACTACAGCACTTTACTGCGTCATCAGCTCTAGCAGCATTCATCAGCCATTCGTATTTCAGGACGTGTTGATTGGGATCATAACTTCCTTCATAAACTGGCAAAGCTGGCATCCTGAAGTGCCGAGGTGGTTCAGCATATAAAACGTCATCGGTGAAAGGGGTATGACTTTGGGAGATTCCCCAGTCGTCATTAGAGAGACCCTGACTTTCACGGATCATTTGGCGGATCATCGCTGGTATATCCGATGTTCGGATACTTGGAGCATGTTGTGCCAAGGTGTGGTCGGGTTCCACAGCGCGAGTCTGGACCGGACGTGGTCGACGGTCCGTGCCTCGCCTCCTTGGTTCGACATCCTCAGGGACATAAGGCTCAGGAGTCTGCTCTCGTTGGCTACGTTGAGGGTCAGCTTGGTTTCTAGCATCACCTCCCCGTTCGGCAGTGGTGGTAGTAGCAATGTTGCCGGTCACATGATAAGGAGCATCTCCTCCTCGAGTTGAAGGTTCCGTGCGGAGACTAGTGGATGGTCCAGCTCTAGGTTGCCCAAGGTTCGAAGCAGGTTGGTGTCCCGTGGCTTGGGTGTAGCTTACACCTAGTCGTGGACGTGTGGATCTGGTTTGGCCATCGGAGGAGGCTGAACTTTCTATGGAAGAGTGAGAACCTTGGTCTCTTCTGGATCTTCTTCACCTTTGGAGATTTAGCTGGTTAGTCAACTCCGTGTTGGCGCATAGTTGTTCAGTTAGCTGCTGCCGACTTTGGGTCAACTCTTGAAGCAACGCCTGGAATTCTTGTCTAGTGATTGGACCTGACGGATCTGAAGGTCCTGCAGCATTTTGGTTGGATGGAGGTGATTGCACAGGATTTTGTCGATCCCGTGCTCCTTGATCAGTAGCTGTAGAAGTGGTACGTGTGCTCACCATAATGAATTGATGAAATCCTTTCCTAGATCTGATGGCAAATCTGAATAGAATGGAAGGGCTTCCAAGTTTTAGATCTGGATCTTCTTCTTAGATTTATGCAATCCAATATAGATAGGAGATCAATTGAGCAGGAGAAAAATTGGTTTTCTCAATGAAAGCACCAAAGTGTTTGTACCAAAATTGGGCATGACACTCTTCGGAAGTTTTTGAAGAGATAAAGTGAAGAAATTAAATGGAAAAGGAGGAATTATCTAACAAAAACTCCAAATTTCATAAATGAGAATAATTAAAATGCAGGGAGACACAAGAATTTAGAGTGGTTCGGCGTATTGCCTACGTCCACTATGAAGTAGCTTGCTTTATTGATCTTCCTTTGATGTTTACAATTGATTTCAACAAATTACAGTGAATTACAATGATTTGCAGCAGTGAAATTCGTTGGTAGCAGCAGCAATGGAGTTCAGATCTGGATCTGGCGGAGTCCGGGCGTTGGAGATCTCAAAGAGGAAGAAGAACCCCTTTTATGTTGGCTTTGGGGGTCTATTTATAGGTGTAGGAGGCTGATATTTCGCTCAGATCTCGGGAGACCCTCTCTGGCACGTGACCAGGCCCGCACGCCCAAGCCCGTGAAGTTTCGATCCGATCCGTGATCGACACGAACAGATTTCGATTCGATCAATATTTCATCCAATGGAGTCGAAATTTGGCGTGGACATTCTTTGGCATACACGTGGTCTTCTGTGAAAATTTCATAGCATTTGGACTTGTAGATTGGGAGATATGATCGATACGAAATGTGGTTTTCGGTAGGTTGTTTCCTTCGACTCGCTTCTGTTTTGACTCGCTTCCACTCGACTCGGTGACGTGGCGCTTGAATCTCACTCTGCCCTTGATGTTCCTTCGAGCGAGTCGAAATGTTCGCCGATTGAGCGAGTCGAAGTGTGCCCAGATCGAGCGAGTCGAAGTATGCACTAGTCGAGCGAGTCGAAATGGAGCGTCCTAAGAGGTTTGAGTAATGGCTTCGTGTCGAGTCGAAGTTGATGGAGTTGATCAGTGGTTCGAATGGAGCAAGTCGAAGAGGTCATCTGAGCGAAGCGAGTCGAAGTAGGTACTTCTGATGGCTGTGAAGCGAGTCGAACCTGAACGACTCGAAGTTGGCCTCTGAGCGAAGCGAGTCGAAGTTGTCGCTTTTGAGTGTTGCGAAGCGAGTCGAAGTTGACATCTGTGGGATGTGGAGCGAGTCGAAGGGAGCGAGTCGAACGGAGCGAGTCGAACGGTGGTGGATTTTCGTCCAATTTTGTATCGTTCATAACTTGAGCATACGAACTCGGATTGACTTGAGATTTGGAACGTTGGCTCTCATGGCTTAGCTTGTCATGTCCTACCAATTTTGGCTTGATCCGGACTCGGACAAAATTCATCGATATCCATAGTGAGCCTGTGTATAATTGATCTCTAGGACGGGTCGTCATTGATTACTAGTCAATTCCTTGGTGTCACGGTCTTGCCAAAAGGCGGGATAACAGCAACCCATCTATGAAGTCCATAGAAATAGAATCCCACTTCCAAACTGGAATGTCTAACGGCTGAAGCAAACCACTTGGCTTCTGGTGTTCAGCCTTTGTCTGCTGGCAAGCACTGCCTTACACATAAACCAATATCCCGCTTCATTCCTTCCCAGAATAAACTCCTCTTCATATCCTGATACATCTTGGTATCTCCGGGATGTATAGTGAACTTCGAACGATGGCACTCATCCAAGACTTCCTTCCTTATGTTTTCTACACTCGGAACACATAATCTTCCTTTCTTTCTCAACCATCCATTCTAGTCAAGACTGAAATCTTTCAAGTCATCACTCTTGGTTCCTTTTCTTAGCTTCTTGACCCTCTCAGCTAACACTGGATCCTCTACCTGCTTAGAAGCAATCCGTTTGATCAACATTAGTCGAACTTCTAAATAAGACAATACAACTATATCTCTACTAGACCCAGCTTCGGATCTTCACTGCACTCTGCAATCTTCTAATGCTTCCAAATCTTTCCACTCAGCCATCATTGCAAACAGTGCATTCTGATGCTTCCTGCTAAGTGCATCTGCAACCCTGTTGCCTTTCCCTACTCAATCCCAAAATCCTAAGTGGCTATGAACTCAAACCACCTCTGCTGTCTCATTTTCAGCTCCTTCCGAGAGAACAAATACTTCAACGACTTATGGTCTGTATATAGCTCAAACCTTTCTCCCAAAAGGTAATGTCTCCACACTTTCAAAGCAAAAATCACTGCAGCCAACTCTAAATCATGTGTCGGATATCTGACCTCATGCAGTCTAAGCTGTCTAGAAGCATAGGCAATCACTTTACTTCTAAATCAAAGCTCCTAATCTTGTTCGACATGCATCGGTATAAACTATCAAATCCTAATTCTCTTCTGGAATAACCAACACAGGTGCATGGGTCAATAAGTGTTTCAAACTCTGGAATGCTTCCTCACACTTATCGGTCCACACAAACTTCACATCCTTCCTTGTCAGCCTGGTCATCGGTGCTGCTATCCGCGACAAATCCTTAATGAACCTCGATATTAACCAGCCAACCCAAGGAAAATTTTGATTTCGGTAACTGTTTCGGGTCTCTTCCAACTATTCAGTCCCTCGATCTTAGTCGAATCCACTGATAACCTTTCCTCTGAGACTACATGACCAAGAAACTTCACCTCCTTCTTCCAAAAGTGACACTTCGAAAACTTTGCTTTCAGTTGATGCTGCCTCAGCGTCTCAATTACCACTCTAATATGAACTTCATGCTCTCTTTCATCCTTAGAGTAAATTAAGATATCATCTATGAAAATCAACATGAACCTATCCAAGTGCTTTCGGAAAATCCAGTTCATCAAATCCACAAAGAATGCTGGAGCATTCGTTAGTCCAAACGACATAACTAACCATTCGTACGACCCATATCTAGTCCTAAACGCCGTCAAAGTTATACAATCCTCTACTACCCAGAGCTGATAGAAACCAGTTGCCAAATCCAACTAAGAAAATACCTTTGCTCTACTTAGCTGGTCGAAGAAATCGTCTATTCTTGGCAATGGAAGTCGATTCTTTATCATCCTCTCATTCAACTTACGATAATCGATACATAGCCTCAACGATCCATCTGGCTTCTTAGCAAACACTGTCGATGCACCCCATGGCGAACTGCTTGGCCTGATAAAACTCTGCCTTCCAGATCCGCCAACTGCACCTTCAATTCCATCATTTCTAAAGGGGTCATCCTGCTCGGCGGCCTACTCATTGGTTCTGCTCCCAGAACCAAATCTATCCGAAACCCAATGGATCGTTTCGGCGGTAACCCAATTACAGGCTCAAATACATCTGCGAATTCTCTAACCACGAAAACTCGACTCCACACATCATCTGAATGCAAAGCACCCAACAAAGCATACACCTCACCGCTAGAACCTCCTACGGTTAAAACAATACGATCACTACTATCTGGGTGTCTAAGAGATATCTTCTTACCTTGGAAAAATATTTAGCATCGTGCTCACTTAACCAATCCATACCAAGGATAATCCCAAATCCCACAAAATCAAACACACACAAAAACTGCAAACAAAAGTATGACCTAACAGGTCAAACTCAAACTGGTCACACCTCAACCCTAGAGTTGCTTACCCTCCTATTGGATTCGCAACCTGTAAGGAAGTAACAAAATATGTGGGTTCAAGGTTAAGCTTATCCATCAAACATCTAGATATAAAAGAATGCGATGCACCAGTATAAAATAAAACGCTAACAGACATACCATGAATCTGAAGCGTTCCTCCAAGAAATGCCTTTCTCTTCTCCTGGGCTGTTGGCTTAGAAGTGGCAGGCTCCAATGCATACACCTTGCCCTTACCATCTATAATGGGCTCCTTGCACTGGTTCTTATAATGGCCTATCTGGTTACAGTTGAAACGCCTGACATTCTTCCCCTTAGCCCTATCCTTCGATTTCCCTGAGCGACACTAATTAGCAAAGTGCCCTTTCTTGTCGCATTTATAGCAGACAACCTCAGACTTCGCTTTCTTGGCTGCTCCACCCTTTTGAGCACCTTTCTTGGGAAAGAACTTCCTCTTCTGGCTCTGTCCAACCTGGACCCCTTTTGCTTTGCTCTTCTCCAGAGACTCAAGGAATTCATCCTACCTCAAAGCCATCTCTACAACAATATCAGAAGGATCTCTAAGATGAGACAAAGTAGCACTAGCCAATTCCGGCTTCAATCTTTTGGTAAACTTCTCATTTCGCTTCAACACTGTATCCACAGAAGCATACCCATACAAGGCTAACTCTTCAAACTTCCTAGCATACTCAGCAACATACATCTCACCCTGCACCAGCTTCTCAAACTGCCAAATCAAAGCTGACTGTGTTATTACAGACATAAACCACTTCTGGAATCTCCTCTTGAAATCCTCCTAGGTCACTGTCTCCTCATCAACTGTCACTGTCACACTGTTCCACCAAAACAGTGTGGCTCCCTGAAGCTGCTTGGACACCAACCTCCTCTTCTGCTCATCATTGAGCCCCAGATCTGCAAAAATCCTTTCGCAGTGCAACAACCAATTATTAACTTCAATGGCATCCTCTGTTCCTATAAATGGCTTCCCTCCTAGCTTCACAAAATCACCACTCATCTTGGCGAAATGATTAACTACCGAAACTTTGAGAACCCCTGCTCTTGTAGCATTTCCTCCTAACACTCCGGCTGCAACTCCTGGCTGCATCATATTCCTGAAAAACTGATATATGGCTTCCATTCCGACTTGCGAGACTTCTGCAACAACATTCTCTGCCTGACCTTGGTTTCTCCCAGCACTAGATCTGGCGTTCCTTTCGGTGCTTCCTCCTCCTAGGTTAATTTTACTTCTTCTACCATCCATATCTGTATTCAAACCTCATGAGATACAGAAAGATAACCTAATCAAAGATAGATGAATGGAGATAAAGCGCATACTTATATATAGCAAATACAAGTACGTTACTATAGCGTTAACCCAACCCCAAAACTTACTCTAATTTCCTTAAATTTTTTGTTTTCTAAACCATTTTTAATTAAAATTTTCATAAACCTATGCTATGATACCAAGTTGTAAAATCTCATATCTAGGGGCCAAAAGCTAAACACTATGGATGCTGCTGTCATCAAAAGTATTAACTTCTGGTGACGAAATACGGCAACGTTAATGGTATCCATAATATCAGAAGCACTTGAATATGAAAAAAATCACAAATTTCCAAAGAAAAATTTCAGTGATTACATTTCAAATAATATCATATCCAAGTTACAAAAATCCCAACGTATTCCCAGGCAATGATCAAATATAATTACAACTATACGCCAAGAGCGACACATGAAGATACCCCCTTGGATGATCAAAGCAATATGGACATAACTATGTTAATACATAGTGGAAACAATTTAAAATAGAATTCCTAAATTAGCTATCCGTCAGCCACCTGTTCGTCTTCGGAAGCTTATTCGCCAAAATCTGCTAAAACCTGAAACCTAAAACCTCAGCCTACTCAAATCAAATTTTGAGCACCCGAGAGTTTAAGGGGAAACAAAAACTTCGAGTCAGACAGAAAGCTTGGTATGGATAATTTCTGTTACATCTCTGTTTACTGATAAATAGTGAGACCACGCCGCCTAGCGGAACGGGTTTCCCCTTACTAATATCTCTTTTCAAAACATATATTTTGCAAATCCTTTCCTACAACCAAAATGGTTAATCAACTGATTATAATAATAATAATAATATAGCAATATCCATTATGCTAAAATAGGAGATAAGATAGACTATCTGTCTAAAATCTGAGCTATCTGCTCTATACTAGACTATCTGTCATAAATTCTAAACTAACTGCTCTTTTCTAGACTATCTGTCCTAAAACTGATTATACCAAAATAGCAATATCTTTTATGCTAGATAATGGGCTATCTGTCCTAATCATATTATTCGAATACTTTGTTTAAAACCTTTAAACAACCTTTCGAAAACAATGAAGGTATCTCCTTCAAAACCATTAATAAAACCCTTCGAAATCATTGAAGGTAAGTCCTTCAAAATCATTAAAATGCCTTCCCTTTCTAAGCTTTAAAACATATGATATCCACCTTTCAAATCCTTTAAACCTTAGCCTTTCGAAATTATTGAAAAACCATACCTTTCGACCTTGTCGAAAGGTCTCACATTCGATCTTGTCAGAAGGTTTCTTTTCAACCTAGTCAAAAGGTTTCACCTTTCGGCTTTGTCGAAAGCCTAGGGTACCTCCCCTATAAAATCATTAATAAACCTTTCGAAAGCATTGAAACTTAAAACCTTTCAAAGACATTGGGTTCAATTTAAAACAAGTGGAAACCATTCGAAGTTGACTACTTTGAAACCTTTAAAACGTTTTGGCTTAAAACATTTGGATTATGCCTTCAAGTTGAGCAAAAGGATCAGAAAAACATTGGACTCCAAAGCAACTGCTTTGAAACCTAAAACCTTTCGAAACCATTCGAAAACAATGAAGTGTTGGTGTTGAAACCAACCCTTCGAAATCAATGGAGGGGTGGCAAATTTTGGAAAACAAAAGATTACCTTCGAAAGCAACTGAATCAAAATGTAGGAAGCAGCTCTAATATCTTGTCGACCTAGTCGAAAGGTTTCATACCTTTCGACCTTGTCAAAAGCTTTACCTTTCGACTTTGTCAAAAGGTTTCAATTAAAACAAGAAAGCAAACCAATCGAAACCTTTTTCTTTTAAACCATTTGACATTGTCGAAAGCTAGCAGACGTATTTTCTTTAAAACCAAAACAAAGTTTCATCTCCTTCAAAAGCTCTAACCTTTCGACTCTAAACCTTTCGACTTCTTCCATTTCACTACGTACTAGTTGCCTAATACCATGTACATTGATTTTTGGCCTAGTCGAAAGGTTTGATACCTTTCGACTTTGTCAGAAGGTTTGGAATAGAGGCGGAAGCTCTTGACGAAAGAGTTGAAATAGTAGAAAAACTATTTATTTGTACTTTAAAATAGTTCTTTTATACCCAACCTGCCTTAATTGTCTAAATCTGATTGGTTGCCAGATTTTTGTATTCAAAATGTTGTTGACTTTCCTTATTTGGAAATTTAAAAAAAATTAAAAAAAGCCCCTTTCTCCTTTATAATTATATAAAACATTTAAGTCTCATACCTTAAATATTATATAACTATTAATCTTCTTAGAAAATTCTAGAAAAATTCTAGAAAATCAATTAATATGTTCTCTTCAACATATAATTTTTTTGGATCCAAACAATTATTATTTATCCCGTAAATATTTAATAATCCAAAATACCATTTTCTTCCTTAGAAAATTCATAACAATTCCACGAAAATTCAGAAAATTCTAAAAATTGAAACTCATCAGTAAAATAACTTTTTAGATCATTATAAAAATTTGCAAGACTAACGGATGTCATTTAATAGTGTTTTCATCTCAAAACATGTCATAAAATCTATATGAATATTCATAAATCATCAACATATATATATATATATATATATATATATATAATCATACTATCATTTAAAAACATGGCAAATCTTTGCAAAATATTCGGGTTTTTATTTTAAAACCGAAACCATAAAAATTTAGAGATGTAAATATTATTCACCTTTGCTTTAGTGATTAAGGAGCTTGAGATTTGAATAAGTTTGATTTGAATATACTTTCCTTAAGCTTTTCTTTTGTTTCCTCTTCTTCTTTCCTTGTAAATGGTGGCCAGCCTCACTTTAGAAAATTCTGAAATGAAATGAATGTGTATAGAGATACATGGCCTATGGAAGATTATATAGGAATGGCCTCTTTCCCATAATACCCCTCCTCTTATTCATTTTAAACCCTTCATTTAATTTATTAGTTAAAAAGGCACGGCTACCTTAATTAAATCAAATTTCAATCTCTTATCAATACATTATTTTATTTAGTTTATTTATCTAAATCTCCTAAATAATGTTATCAAAAATCTGGGGTGTTACAGTATTTGTCGAGATGTATGTGGGATGGATAGTGTAATTCCATTGTGTGCTATGTGCATTGTAAGTTTGGGAATTTGGCACGTGCCATAGTTAGGGAATTATTAGATTTGAGCTATCATGGTATGATTTCTTACATTGGTTGAAATGGATGGATTATACATGTTGTATGTATGCTATTTTGGATGGATGTATGGTTGATTGGATGTATGTTTGGTTGTTTGGCTTGTTTGGTCTGTCTGGCTGTTTTGGTTGAAAATGCCGATTAGCGGTGATCAAATTTTTGGTAATATCTTGTACGTTGGGATTTCGTACATGCGAAAACCTAATGAACAAGATAAGCTGTAGAGGAGAGTTAGAATATGTGGCGATGAATCTAGGTTTTAGGATGGATGCCAGACGTTTCTGTTTTGTTTGTACTCAACCTTTCAGTTAAGTACAAGTCCATGGTGGTTGGTATTGACCATTGTAGAGTAGTCAATGTCCATCACTATTGATGATTGGCAATTTGACCGATCTTTGGCATGGACGTGGAGGAGATCTCGTGGTGCACAAAGGGATGGTTCATTCGTACGACCAAGCTAGAGTTTGGATGTTATTGCTTTACGACGAGCGATTTTGATGGTGAGGCGATAATGTAATGCTTCGACCTGATAGTCTTGTACCTCAAATGGTGACTCGACGATGTATGGAGTAGGTTTCGAGGATAGTAGTATCAGGACTCCGTT
Organism: Allium fistulosum; assembly: GCA_030737815.1. Classification (NCBI taxonomy): domain Eukaryota; kingdom Viridiplantae; phylum Streptophyta; class Magnoliopsida; order Asparagales; family Amaryllidaceae; genus Allium; species Allium fistulosum. The sequence goes on from CM060902.1 coordinate 868,285,262, forward strand.
TATTATGCTGGAGGTGCTGGCTTGTTTTGCATCATGGTGGATGGCAATGTACAACATAATGGACTTGTATCTTTGGTTTTTGATTCATGATGGAAGTAGGTACTGAAGATTAGCCACTCCGTATCTTTGGTTTGTAACTCATGTAGGGAGTAGGTACTGAAGAGGCTCGTGTTGGGAGTCGTGGAGCGGGGGAACGTGGTTGGTTCCGAGACCGTGGAAATTATATTAAGCTAGTAGGGCTTGGATCCATATTGAGTGAGTTTGGCTTCATGGATGTGTCTGTGCTAACGGATAGTTGATGACTCGGAGTGTTTTTTGTTGTACTTGAAGCAGGGTTATTGTATAATGGGGATGCCCATGGATTTCTAGCGAGGATCTGTATATCTTGGACCATTGGATTGGGTCTATTGTCTAGCTTCGAGCTGAGTGATAGAGAGTACAATGAAGAACTGGGATTTCCATTGGTCCCTGGGTACTTGCAGATGGCCATACAAGTTATCATATATCTAGAGCACACTAGATGACATTTAGTATTGTTTGATGGATGCTATATTTGTTTTGGTTGCTTCACTAGCCACCTGTCATCCTACGGATGTTACACGAGGTAGGTACTGTGGTAGGGATACCTAGCCACCCCAACTTAAATTAGTGTGGAGTTGGTATTATGGATGGAGATGCCTACACACCTGGACAATTTACTTAGTATGGAGTAGGTATTGTAGATGGAGATACCTAGGCATCCAGACAGATATAAGTATGGTGTACCCTTTTATGATATTGTAGAGTAGTATAATAACTATGTTATGTGCTGACTCTTTAGTTGCAAGGACAGGTCATGTACGGTTTATATACCTCTGTTCCATATATTATATCAACTTTTGTAGTATTTTGAGATTGTTTATCCCTCACACTAGACTATTGTATGACCTGAGGTTTTATGCTTTGCTTCATATTATCTCGGGTACTTTTAAAAGAGTAGATTTGAGAGCAAGTGTGGGTGACATATGGAGTTCTTCAGAAGGATTGGCAGAAGATGATGCTTACTTATATTTGTATGTGATTTTGTTATTTGTTATTGTATATTTCGCTGTGTGACACTGTGGAGCTTTGACAGTGTTAACTTATTATTATATGAGATATTGTATCAATTGAGTTTATTTTCTAGTTGTATAAACTCTAGTACTATATTGTATAACTTTGTGGATCTTATACTCTAATGATTAGTTTACATTGTAATTACCGTCTCTACTCTTTTATACTTATGTTCATTATTATATTTACTCTAATGCGATATGAGATATACGACAGGTTATGTGGTTATGTGATGTTTCCTTTTTAATTTTTTATTCTCTTCTTTTCTGTTTCTTCTTCCTTGCTTCTTTTCTTTCCTTTGACAATTGTTCTGCACCGTAGGTGTAAGGTGGTCATTACAACAAACATAACATCCATCAAACAATCCTCACTATCACTTGGTGTGCTTGGTTATAAGACAACTCGTATGGCACGATCATAAGCTAGAGACCTAATCAAATCTCGGTTCTACAATGCTCAATCCATGCCACTTCTTAAGGCTAGGAAATATACCTATAGTCATAAGGTTTAGGGTAATCTATGGTCAAAAGATTGGGACACACTCATAATCCAAATGGGCATCCCCACGTATTATCTCTACATAAGCACATAGTAAACCTTCGAATGTCTACAATCCCTTGGCACATGCCTTTATAATGGAATACAGTCATAATTCCACTTTACTCATATCCATAGTGGAACTCAGTCATAATTCCACTCAGAGCTCTTCTCATTGAACCCGCCCTTTGGATTATCACTTCGGCTCCAGTCATTGAGCCATTATCATCGCAAGCTAACTCCTTCCACCATAAAGTTACCATCATCGCAGTTCTGAAGCTGTCACATCAAAGCACTCCAATATCACTTTATTTCTTCAACATCAGTCTTCATCGTGTTATCACATCATTGATAAATGAACAAACGCCTCCAACATGACCTAAAGACCACGTACTTCACCTCCCAGCCTGACCAGGATATTCTAGTCGGTGCCAACTACTTTCACCCAGTGCCGAGTTGAATATTTCATCAACTTTAGGTCCATCCACTTCCGTGAAGCTTCTTTCCTTCTATGCTTTAACTTCCAAGCCACTAGACCCCTTCCGTGCTCTAGAAAAGTACTCAATATTGAGTCCATCATTTTGCTAAATTTTGGCTTATGACTTCTGGAGTTTCTATCCCATGCCAACCCAAGGCTCGACTTAAAGCGTCTCTTTGTTTCAATCTAGCAAGCCTAAAGCATGCCTCGAAGTACAAGTCCACCGAGTTGTTTCCTGTCGACTACAATCCTACTTGTCAAGGGAACTTCCTACCGACCAGATTTTGATGCAACTTGAACCATGGGCTCCTCCCATACTCCATAGGCCCTCCTCCAAGTTTCATCCATTTTCGACCACTTTTGCTTGCGATTTGCACAATTCGACAACCTCTTTCCTAACTACTAAAAGTACTATAAAACCATATCAAAGCAAAAGATATAAATTTGAAATATAATCCATATACATCGATACACACATGCAATTCATCCAAAGCATGATTATTATACAAGTTCTATCATATATCTAACTTTATACTGGCATGTAGATATGATCAAAATAGGTTGCAAAATCATTTAAAAACCATTTTAGATCATTTTAATTTCAGCCATAAATATGTATAAAAGTTTGATTAAAGTTAGAAAACGTTTCATCCTCAGTTAAAAACATCAAATTTAACTATATAAACATACATGGGATAGTGAGAATTCAAGAACCACTCACCAATTATCCAAATTACCATTATAATCTCTAGATATTAGATGGACAACAAGGAGAATGAATCCAAATCATCCAAAAAGGATAATCTCCGATCACTCTATGTTAATTACCCCTCTAATGATAACTTAGGCTAAGATTAGTAAGGAAAAGGTAAGCTTTTTGATGGAATTAGGATTAATGGAGGCTTTAAACTATTTTGAGGAAGATGGAAATGAGTTAGAATAGTCCCATCAGTCCTCCGTAGGCTCTATTCATGAAATGAGTTAGTGGGACTAAGTGTGGGTTGGTTTAATTACCTAATAATACAAGCCAACAGTAGCCAAAACTTAAAACAACCACAATATTCAACAGTATGTCCGTTTTACTATTATGACCACTCTACAAAATAGAAAACTGTCGTCCTGAAGCAATGGAAGTAGTTTCAGACCATAATTCGGCTTCTATTAAAAGTCATAGTCCATACAAGATTTTTAGGATCAAATGACCATGGAGAAATGTGATTAAAATCATAAATGTGGAAAATGTTCCTAAGAGTCATTTGCCAAAATTTTAGTCATACGACCTCATATGAATTCAATATAAATATTTTATGATCTTATAATACTTAAAATACGGGTCATTACAACTATAGGGGAGCAACGCAATAATTGAATCACCTCCTTGTGTCAGAGGCCCATATCCTGGGTCACTTAATTGCGCCACAGGTTCGTACATGTTGGTTTCAACGTCGAACAAATTATGTATAATGAATAACATACAAAGCCATTTCAAACAAAAGATCAGTATCCACATAACTTGTCTTAGACCAGTACCATTGACAATCATCTTTGAAATAGCCTCTAACTTCTTTTTTAAAAAAAGGAAATAGGATTCGAATCAACAAATACTAATACATATTGGCCTATTCGGGTCCAAGTTCAAACTACGCCTCAAACAAGGCCACTGGTACACCGGTTGCCTTAACCAGTCCATTAGCCGCAGTTTGAATTTTGAATGTTGATCATGATTTCAACCGCTCATCATTTCACCTCCAATTGCCTTTGTTATATCTTCGGTCATTTGATAACATCCTTAGATCTAAATTTATGTTTCTATGGTCATTTTATACTCAAATTCCATCAAATTTCATAGTATATTCATTTAATTCAAATAAAAAGAGAAAATTTTAGTTTATTGTTTACTGTTTTATCAATTCCCTCCCAAAACCCAAGTTAAATATGAAATTAAGTGATTTTAAATTGTTATTTACTCTACCTTAGACCATAAACATATTTATAAGATTATAATTGCATTATATCGAGAGAAGGGCAAGAATCACTCACCAAATTACTCTCCACTACTTCTGCCTTCGCTGTCTGGACTATAGTGCTACCAAGCTTTAGAGATTCACCTTTATTTTGGTATGTGTTGACCCAAAAAATGGATCAACATCCTGAAATGAGTGTGAAAGCACCAGCCCTGTTCTTACTCAGAAAATATAGGAAATAAATGTAAAAAGAGCAGAAATAGTAAAAAGACAAGAAGATTATTATATTAGTTCGGCTATTAACAAAGCCTACGTCCATTTTATAACTTTTCTTATTAACTGACTGCTGTTACAAGTTGAATTGTATTACAATATCATGGAATATCCTAAGTTAAATCAAGGCACAAGTACAAGAGATCATTGGAGAATCACAGTGAACCCTAAATGACTATTGTGTGTGTGACGACCCACCTTTCTGACCCCTGAGAACGACACTTAATACATCCATAGTATTCATGTGCCATTGCCCAAGTATCTGAAAGATGAGGTGTCATGGGGTAAAATATAAAAACACAACAATAATCTCACAATGGAACGGTTAAATATAACATAAAAATAAGACAGTACATAAGGTTACTCCCAACATGGAGTTACCAGAGTTACAAAGTACTACTATCAGTCTAGGTAGTTATAACAACCTGCCTTTAAATATACATACATAGAGCCAACATCACATAACAGCAGAAATAAATAGCTAGATAGATAACGAGCCTCCTGCTCGTCCACCATCTTCAAAAGAGCCCAAAGAAACCTGTCATTTCCGGACTACACAAATATAAATGAGTACCCGAGAGTTTAGGGAAAACAAACAATTCGGGTCACACAATAAGTCCGGTATGAGTAAACTCCAAATAAAAAAAACAGAACACACAAAATAACCGATGAGACCACGTCGAAAAAATGCAGAACGGGTTTCCCCTCATAAGGACAACATCCAAGCATAAAAGAATGGACACAAATAATTAAACATCGCAAAGAGCGCAAGACGCTTCCCGATGCAATTAAGAAAGAATCAATCCAAAGATTTGAATCAAAAATAAGGAAAAGGAATTTTTCCAACAATGACTAGGAGGGTGCGCCCCCTTATCGAAAGTATACCTCTAGAAAATATACTTGAGAACTACGATGGCTCTCGGAAACCTCCAAGACGGACTCCGCCAACCTTACCGAGTATCCGAGTATTTCACATCTCCATGCGCATACAACCGAAACCAATCTTGAGTAGATGTGAAAATATCCTAATGGGAGCAACTCCACATAGCTTGGCCCCCACTCGCTCTTTATTTAGTCATTTCCGATAAAGGATATCAATGCTCTAAATGAGCAACAAATCGTCTTAGATTGACGAAACAAAAACAAAAGGAAGAAGGGTATCAAAATTGATAGTCAAGATATCAACTATCGGGGATAACAAAATGATGGTATATGGAAATTAAATCTTATACTTTTTCACTGCTTGGAAAATATCCATATACTTATCTCATCGGTATAAGTATATTCACAAAACATTTGGGAGGATTTCATATTTCAAAAGCATACTTAGATGGGTAAAAAACAATTGTCTATAAGAAATGTGAATGTTTTCCATTATAATTATAAAGATCATTTATGGAAATCAAATCTCCTATACTTGTCACATTTCTGATATTCTCGACTTACTCTACCCCTCGCCCAGAAACAAAGCCAAGTAAGTCAGGCATTGGTGGCTCCTAGCCTTGCCTAGACACTTCGGTTCCAAATCTCACAGATAGAGGATCAATCTACTCATCGGCTTTTAGTGCCAAGTATATGACTACTTACTTTCCATAAATAACCCATTTAAATCATTATATAAATTTTGAAGCTCCTTTAAAATACTTTAAACCAAGATTTAAAACTTGCATTCAAATCATAACTTAAACCCATCATCTTTAAAGGAGAATACGACCAAGAGGGGTGAAGCTCCCTCTTAATCAAATGAGATAGCTAAAAGGGGTGTTATTTCCTTTTAACCAAAAAGCACTAAATGTCAATCCTAAGTTAAAAGGTCGTGTAAGTTCCCTTTAACTAAACATCAAATTATTGCTCATAAACTGGCCGAGCACAAATCAAACAAACAAACAAGAATAATAATAATAATAATAACAAACTCATTATTATTAACAATTTACAATCAATGGTTAACACACCATTTATTAAAATGTGAATGAGTAAAAGGAACGAGATTAAGATTACACTCACTGTAAAATAATTAAATAATACTCACATAATAAGTTATACCCACTAAACTATGAAAACAAGGAATATACTCGCAGAATAAGTTATACTCGCTAAAATATGAAAGCAAGGAATATACTCATAGAATAAGTTATCTCGCTAAACTATGAAAGCAAGGAATATACTCACGGAATAAGTTATACCCACTAAACTATGAAAACAAGGAATATACTCACATCCTATTTGCTTTGATGGAGACTTGGAATACTTCACCTTTTATAATGAATTTTAGTTCTTTTCTTTAGTTTGTGAATCAATTAAAATGAGATATGGACTTGGCTATTTATAGGTGAAGAGATGGGTACTTTAGTAATTTCCTATAGCCTAACCTGATTCGACCAGATTTTGGTCCAATAGAAACCAGCCATATGGCCTAATTTGATTCGACCACATTGTGGTCCAATAGAAAACATCCTTGTGGCTTAATTTGATTCGACCACATTTTGGTCCAATAGGAATTCTCCTTATCAACTATGGCCTAACCTGATACGACCAAATTTTGGTCCAATGGCAACCATCCACATGGCATAACCCGATTCGACCAGATTTTGGTCCAATGGCAACCATCCGCATGGCATAACCTGATTCGACCAGATTTTGGTCCAATGGCAACCATCCGTATGGAATATAATAATCATTATGCTATTTTGTTTTATTAGGCAAGTAATTATACTACTCTGTTTTATTAGGCTAGGTTAATAATTCTTTCTTGTTTTATTAGACAAGTAATTATACTATTCTGTTTTATTAGGCAAGGTTAATAATTCTTTCTTGTTTTACTAGGCAACTAATTATACTATTCTGTTTTATTCGACAAGATTAATAATTCTCTCTTGTTTTATTAGGCAAGTAATTATACTATTATGTTTTATTAGGCAGGGTTAATAATTCTTTGTTGTTTTATTAGGCAAGTAATTATACTATTATGTTTTATTTGGCAGGGTTAATAATTCTCTCTTGTTTTATTAGGCAAGTAATTATACTATTCTGTTTTATTAGGCAGGGTTAATACTTCTAGATATAAAATCCATTATTTAATCATTTAAAAACATATTAATTATCCATGTTCAAAGTGATTAAATTATGGGTCGTTACATCCTCCCCTCCTTAAAGGAAATTTCGTCCTCAAAATTAATCAGATAAACTCTAGATATCAAAGAACCCAAATTATATCATATATACCACACAAAGATACAAGGAAAGTGACCTTAACACAACTGGTGAGTATACTAAAAAGAAACAACAAAATACAAACAACAAATACATCAACTCGGGATAAGAATCCCTAATATAGTCCTCAGTTTCCCAAGTACAATCTCTAACATCTCCACTCCACTGAACCTTAACAAGATTCACAACCTTCTTCCTTAATCGCTTTATATCTCGGGCGACAATATGAATTGACCACCTAAGAATAGTTAGGTTAGGCTGAACCTCCAAATCAACTTGTTGTCCCGGTTCTACTATCATCGAAGGGTCGTGTACATACTTACGTAAATGAGATACGTGAAATATGTTGTGAACATCTGATAGTCTATCTGGTAACTCCACTTTATATGCAAGTTTACCAATCCGGTCCAATATGGGAAAAGGACCAATATATCGAGGGGCTAATTTCCCTGTCTTTCCAAACCTCATGACACTTCTCAGAGGAGAGACTTTTACAAATACCAAGTCCCCGACTAAGAACTCTAGATCCCTACGCCTTTGATCTACATAACACTTTTGCCGATCTTGCGCTTCCTTCATCTTTCTTCGAATATCAGCTACCTTCTCATTGGCTTCTAAGATTATGTTGCGTCCAAGAACTAGTCTATCTCAAGATTCAACCCAACACGAAGGAGAACGACATGGACGACCATAAAGAGCTTCGAAAGGGGCCATACCAATGCTTACTTGATAGTTGTTGTTATAAGTGAATTCGACTAAGGGTAAATGATCTTCCCAAGAACCCCCGAAGTCTAGAATGCATGCTCGCAATAAATCTTCCAAGATCCGGTTCACTCTCTCCGTCTGCCCATCTGTTTGGGGATGGTATGCTGTACTTAGACTTAGCTCAGTCCCTAAAGCATTCTGCAGTCCCTCCCAGAACCTACTAGTGAATATCGGGTCTCGGTCACTTACAATACTACGAGGAATCCCATGGAGTCTCACAATCTCCTTCACATACAAACTCGCCAGACTCGTAGCAGTCCTAGTCAGCTTAATAGGAATGAAAAGGGCACTCTTGGTTAGTCGATCGACTATAGCCCAAATGCCATTGTTACCTCTTCTTGACCTAGGAAGCCCATCAATAAAATCCATAGAGATCTGCTCCCACTTCCACTTTGGGATCTCAAGTGGTTGAAGCAATCCAGCTGTCTCCTGCTGGTCACTCTTAATCTGCTGGAAGTTTGCACAACGACTCACAAAGATTGAAATATCTCGCTTCATCCCCTTCCACTAGAATACCCTCTTCATATCTTTGAACATCTTGGTCACTCCTGGATGAAAAGATAACTTTGAATGGTGGCATTCGACTAACACTTCTTGCCTAAGTCCATCAAAGTTTGGAACACAAATACGCCCATTCATTTTCAATATGCCCCGGAGATCAATCTCAAAGCTAGAAACAACCCCTTCTTTACCATCCTTCTTAAGTCGAGCTAAAATAGGATCTGCCTCTTGACTGGATGCAATTCTCTCTAACAATACTTGCTTAACTTCTAAATTTTCAACCATTGCTACATTCCTACTCAATGCATCAGCAACAACATTTGCTTTTCCAAGGGTATAAAGAACCTCTAGGTCATAAGAGGTGAGAAACTCCAGCCATCTTTGCTGCCTCTCTTAATTGGTGGAAACCAGAGGCAAGATCTAATTGAGAAAATATCCGAGCACCGTGGAGTTGGTCAAACATATCGTCGATCCTTGGCAAAGGATATTTATTCTTGATAGTCCTTTTGTTCAACTCCCAATAGTCTACGCATAACCTTAGAGAACCGTCAGCCTTTGTAACAAAGACGACTGGTGATCCCCAACTCGAGGTACTACGTCGGATCAAGCCTTTCTGCAACAAATCATAAGTCTGCCTTTCTAACTCCCTCTTCTCTTTTGGAGCCATCCTTCGTAAGGGTTGTACAATAGGTCTAGTTCCCGGAACTATATCAATACGGAACTCGACTTCACGGTGAGGAGGTAAACCTTGCACCTCGTCAAAAATATCTGTGAAATCTCGAACAACCGGCACATCCTATAGCTCCGCTTTAGCCACTTTGAGTGAATAAAGAAAACTGCTCATTAACTTCTTAGGCTCTTCACAACTAATATCAACACCAACATCTCCTGCATCACTAACTCTAACGAGTCTTTTACCACAATCCAAGATAGCTTTAAACTTAGATAACCAATCCATTCCCAACAACACTCCAAAACCCATAAACCCAAGAACAAACAAGTCAAAAAGAAAGAGATGATTTCGATAAGAAATAGGTGCATTTAGACACACAGTGTCAAGATTTGTCGGACCTCCAATTGGGTTTAACACACAAAGAGGATTACTTATGATAACATATTTAAGGTTTAGTTTGTCCATTAGATCATAAGAAATAAAACTATGGGAAGCTCCTGTATCAAATAACACCCTTGCAGGAATATCATAGATGGATAATGTACCTTGCAACACTTGCTTCCCTTTTTGATCTGAAGAAGTGGATGGTATCCCGTCAATGGTAAAAGTCTGTCCTTGAGATCCCTTTTTAGGAAAAAGGCACTCATTCTTCATATGTCCTGGCCGACCGTAATTAAAACATGTGGCAATTGGGCAATGATTTGCAAAGTGACCCATCTTATTGCACTTGAAACAAAGAATGTTGGCCAAGTTGGTCTGCTTCTTCTGTGCTGGAGTGCCATCTTCGGGTTTCTTCCCTGCACCCTGCTTCTTTCCCTTAAACTTACACTTGAAGTTTGGCTTTCCTTCAATTGGTATAACTGATAAAGGCTTGGCACTTATTGCTGGTACTACACCCTTCTGGACTCCTTCCTTAATATCAAGAGCCTCAAACCTCAAAGCCATGCTAATAATGTTGGTGAACGTACCCATAAGATGATTGGTCATTTCACGATGGAACTCTGGTCGCATTCCATTCACAAACATTTCATTTTTTCTTGAGCGGTGTGTCTATCAATCCAAGTCCAAAATGGGACAAAGCATTGAACTTATGCTCGTACTACGACACAGTCATATCACCCTGCTTTAAGTCAATGAAACTTCTAAACAACTGAGTTTTCCCGGCTTCTGGAATAAACTGTGCTTCAAAAACTTCCTTGAACCGGGCCCAAGAAAACTTCCCCTCCGAAGTACTAGCTGTTTCTGAATCCCACCAATCCATCGCCGACTTTTGAAGTTGTCGTGATGCCAACAGCCGTTTCTCCGCATCCTCCAACCTAAGATCTCCAAATATTCTTTCACAAGTTCGAAGCCACATCTGCACTCCAAGGATATCTTCAGTCCCATAGAATGGTTTCCCGCCCAAAGTGGTATAATTCTTACACAAAGCTGCAAAGTTCATAGGGGTCTGAACTTGCACTAGTATTTCCTCTACCGGATCTACAGTTGACATGGTAGCATTTCTAGGTACCCTACCATTGGTAGCCGTGCTAGTTCCAGATCCTCTCCTTCCTCCTCTTCTTGTATTCATTTTCTATTATCTGAATAAATAACAGGTATCTTTAGAATACAATAATAGGATTAAAATTGTTTAAGGAAATAACACCAAAGGATCTAAAACTAGATTTTAGAGGATAAATATTATTATTATAAAAATTACAAATATGCTCTCTCAAGATTAACTCATTCTAGGGCATCACTTACCTTATCTCTAATGAGTTGTACCCCAATCAGGCTAAGGTGTTCGCTCAACCAAAGCTCTAATACCAACTGTGACGACCCACCTTTCTGACCCTGAGAACGACACTTAATACATCCATGGTATTCATGTGTCGTTGCCCAAGTATCTGAAAGACGAGTTGTCATGGGGTAAAATATAAGAACACAACAATAATCTCACAATGGAACGGTTAAATATAACATAAAAATAAGATAGTACATAAGGTTACTCCCAACATGGAGTTATCAGAGTTACAAAGTACTACTATTAGTCTAGGTAGTTATAACAACCTACCTTTAAATATACATACATAGAGCCAACATCTCATAACAGCGGAAATAAATAGCTAGATAGATAAGGAGCCTCCTGCTCGTCCACCATCTTCAAAAGAGCCCAAAGAAACCTGTCATTTCCGGACTACTCAAATATAAACGAGTACCCGAGAGTTTAGGAAAAACAAACAATTCAGGTAATATAATAAGTCTGGTATGAGTAAACTCCAAATAAAAAAAAACAGAACACACAAAATAACCGATGAGACCACGTCGAAAAAACGAAGAACGGGTTTCCCCTCATAAGGACAACATCCAAGCATAAAAGAATGGACACAAATAATTAAACATCGCGAAGAGCACAAGACGCTTCCCGATGCAATTAAGAAAGAATCAATCTAAAGATTTGAATCAAAAATAAGGAAAAGGAATTTTTCCAACAATGACTAGGAGGGTGCGCCCCCCTTATCGAAAGTATACCTCTAGAAAATATACTTGAGAACTATGATGGCTCTCGGAAACCTCCAAGCCGGACCCCACCAACCTTACCGAGTATCTGAGTATTTCACATCTCCGTGCGCATACAACCGAAACCAATCTAGAGTAGATGTGAAAATACCCTAATGGGAGCAACCCACATAGCTTGGCCCCCACTCCCCACTCGCTCTTTATTTAGTCATTTTCGATAAAGGATATCAATGCTCTAAATGAGCAACAAATCGTCTTAGATTGACGAAACAAAAACAAAAGGAAGAAGGGTATCAAAATTGATAGTCAAGATATCAACTATCGGGGATAACAAAATGATGGTATATGGAAATTAAATCTTATACTTTTTCACTGCTTGGAAAATATCCATATACTTATCTCATCGGTATAAGTATATTCACAAAACATTTGGGAGGATTTCATATTTCAAAAGCATACTTAGATGGGTCAAAAACAATTGTCTATAAGAAATGTGAATGTTTTCCATTATAATTATAAAGATCATTTATGGAAATCAAATCTCCTATACTTGTCACGTTTTCGATATTCTCGACTTACTCTACCCCTCGCCCAGAAACAAAGCCAGGTAAGTCAGGGCACTGGTTGCTCCTAGCCTTTCCTAGACACTTCGGTTCTAGATCTCACAGATAGAGGATCAATCTACTCATCGGCTTTTAGTGCCAAGTATAGGACTACTTACTTTCCATAAATAACCCATTTAAATCATTATATAAATTTTGAAGCTCCTTTAAAATACTTTAAACCAAGATTTAAAACTTGCATTCAAATCATAACTTAAACCCATCATCTTTAAAGGAGAATACGACCAAGAGGGGTGAAGCTCCCTCTTAATCAAATGAGATAGCTAAAAGGGGTGTTATTTCCTTTTAACCCAAAAGTCACTAAATGTCAATCCTAAGTTAAAAGGTGGTGTAAGTTCCCTTTAACTAAACATCAAAGTTATTGCTCATAAACTGGTCGAGCACAAATCAAACAACCAAACAAGAATAATAATAAGAATAATAACAGACTCATTATTATTAACAATTTACAATCAATGGTTAACACAACATTTATTAAAATGTGAATGAGTAAATGGAATGAGACTAAGATTACACTCACTATAAAATAATTAAATAATACTCACATAATAAGTTATACCCACTAAACTATGAAAACAAGGAATATATTCACAAAATAAGTTATACTCGCTAAAATATGAAAGCAAGGAATATACTCATAGAATAAGTTATACTCGCTAAACTATGAAAGCAAGGAATATACTCACGGAATAAGTTATACCCACTAAACTATGAAAACAAGGAATATACTCACATCCTATTTGCTTTGATGGAGACTTGGAATACTTCACCTTTTATAATGAATTTTAGTTCTTTTCTTTAGTTTGTGAATCAATTAAAATGAGATATGGACTTGGCTATTTATAGGTAAAGAGAAGGGTACTTTAGTAATTTCCTATAGCCTAACCTGATTCGACCAGATTTTGGTCCAAAGAAACCAGCCATATGGCCTAATTTGATTCGACCACATTTTGGTCCAATAGAAAACATCCTTGAGGCTTAATTTGATTCGACCACATTTTGGTCCAACAGGAATTCTCCTTATCAACTATGGCCTAACCTGATACGACCAGATTTTGGTCCAATGGCAACCATCCACATGGCATAACCCGATTCGACCAGATTTTGGTCCAATGGCAACCATTCGCATGGCATAACCTGATTCGACCAGATTTTGGTCCAATGGCAACCATCCGTATGGAATATAATAATCATTATGCTATTTTTTTTATTAGGCAAGTAATTATACTACTCTGTTTTATTAGGCTAGGTTAATAATTCTTTCTTGTTTTATTAGACAAGTAATTATACTATTCTGTTTTATTAGGCAAGGTTAATAATTCTTTCTTGTTTTACTAAGCAACTAATTATACTATTCTGTTTTATTAGGCAAGATTAATTAATCTCTCTTGCTTTATTAGGCAAGTAATTATACTATTATGTTTTATTAGACATGATTAATAATTCTTTCTTGTTTTATTAGGCAAGTAATTATACTATTATGTTTTATTAGGCAGGGTTAATAATTCTCTCTTGTTTTATTAGGCAATTAATTGTACTATTCTGTTTTATTAGGCAGGGTTGATACTTCTAGATATAAAATCCATTATTTAATCATTTAAAAACATATTAATTATTCATGTTCAAAGTGATTAAATTATGGGTTGTTATAGTGTGGGAGGAGAAGAGTGAAGAATAATCTCTACAGAGTTTCAGCAGCCAGTCCAGAAGATCCTGTTTATGTTATAAGTAGGACTGTATTTATAGAAGTTGGAGAGCTATTGGGCTAGGCTGCTTTGCCAGAAGCCTACACTTGATGATATGAAGACGCTCCAAAAATCTAATAATGATCCGACTTAAACGGATGGATCGCTAGCGATCCACGTACTTAGTGTATTTTCAGATCGTTTCATTTGGGTTGCTTTCCTTGCTTTATGTAGGTGCTCTCCATATAATTCCATAATGAGTTGTCTTGTTTTGATGGTAATTCGTGTATAAGTTGCATTGAACTATGATTAGAATCAAATGAATGCTCACTTCTCGATCTAGCTTGCTTGAAATATCATGAAATTTGGTAGATATCCCTAGAAAAGATATTGGTTCATCATGCAAGAAGTATGGAGAATCCATGAGCAATCCTTATGGATCACTAGCGATCCATGGGTGACGGATCGCTAGCAATCCATCCCCTTAGCCTATTTTTGCATCTTTCCTTTTGGGTCCTTCTTAGCTTCTTCTTCTGGTCCTTTTGGTTGATTCTTGAGTTGTTTTCACTTGACGTGGATGTTCTAGTTCCTGTTGAATTCTGTTGGGTTAAAAACCCCGGTTAACATTTGGCCCCTAGAGTATGCCTTCATTGGAAACAAGGTGTGGCCTAGAAGTAATTGCTTATGAGTTCCCCTTTCGTGAAGTTTAATTAATCGTGTTGAGGCTATCATGCGAACTTGGCTTTGACTATTTAGCCGTCTGTTGTGTCTTCAATGTGAACCGTTATTGCTCGTAACGATAAATCAATTTCAATCCCACAACTTTCCTAATGCTTGCAAACAACACTTAGATCATACTTGGAAAGTTTGTAGAAAATTGACTATCACTTGATGGATTGCAAGCGATCCAAGGACTTGGCAAAAATTTTCATTCAATCTCGTACTTAACTTTGTTCAGGCCGACCTTTCATCATTTCATGCTTTCCCTTGCAAACCGAGCTAACCTCTTTTGTGACCATTGTCACCAAACTCTAAGCACGCTCATGCCATCGCCGTCGTTGATCTCCGCCTTCGAAGCTTCCCACTACCGACCTCACTCGAATTCGCCGTCGCCTTGAGCCAACCCTTAATGCTTGAAACATTGCTAGCCTGAATCGCTGCATAGCTTGCCTACTTTGGATTGCCAGCAACTTGAAATTGACTGTGTTTGCCTTCTGACTTGAGGTTGGTGGTGTGAATCTTGGCGTAGAATTAGTGATTGGCGATGAAGTTATGTTGGTGATGGATGCAATGGAAAATTCGAGTTGATTGTGACTTTGTGGAAGAAGATAGAAAATCAGGTCTTGACTTCTTCATGGAACGAAGCTCGGGTTTTGTCCCGGTGCTTGACATGTTTCGCTATCTTCATCCATAGAGTTAGAATTAACTTGCACCAAGTTACACTGTTGATCCCGGTGCTTCGTCTTGCAGATTGATTTTGGTTTTTCTATGAGGTTATAATAGCTTAGGATAGCATCTCGTATGCAGCTCATGCTGTTACCACTTTCAAGAGAACTTAAATTGACTCATGCTAGAAATTTTCTATTCGATTTAGATCTATCGATCTATAGTTGTTCACTTTGGGTTGGTCTTGTCATTGCACGGTCGGAGTACCTGGAATAGGAAGAAATTTTCATGTCGCTTCAGATAGAAGATCTGTTATTGATCATTTATCGGTAATGGGTAAGTGTAGGAGAGATAACTTTAACGAATGATAAGAAAAGCTTCTTCCTTTCTTCGCTGCGAGTGTACTATCTACTTAGGATAGAGCGTTCGTGGTGTTTAGGACACCGAGTCTATCCCATATAAATAACACACTGCACTTGCCCCAATCAATGCTTGGAATCCGATGAGTTGGCATAAGTCAATAATTTTTCGAAATTCAAATGTCGAGTTTAGGGGACTTCTAGTTACAAGTAGAATTACATGACCGCGTTAGATATAAATTCTATTGTATAGAATGAAGCACCCATCATCCCGTCGTAAATCCAATGGAGGAAGTCCGGCACTCTCGAAAGCTGAATCAACCTCGGTTATGCATTCACAAACGGTTCCAACAACGCCCACTTCTTCGGCACTACCAGCTATATATGGTCAATTGGTTCCAGTTTGTCCGGTTGTAGATCGAACTCCTCCAAATTTTAGAGATTTACTCAACCCACCGGAGAGAGCTTCCACCGTAATTTCTGCTAAAGTTCTACACAACATTTGTTTATAGCATGGAATTTTGAATGATTACGTATGCCTTCCATTGAAAAACGAGTTTGCACACATGGCACCTTCGGGTACATCGCCTGCCATCGGTACATCTGCTTGAATGGAGCAGTGGCCCCCTTCAATCATTTCTTGAGAGAGACTCTTCTGAATTTGGGAATTGCCTAATTTCAAATTCACCCCAACGGACATGCGACTTTGACTTGTCTTCACATTTTCTTTATGCGGACATTCAATCATGCACCAAGCTTTAATAAGATGAGATATTTCCTCTCATTCAAGAAGAGAGACGAATTTCCATCTCTTGTGATCATTGAGGCTCAAAGAAATTACAAAATTGTGTGCAGCTGCAAAGTAATTTGTCCTAATTCAAGACCAATATTTTTTTGTCAAGTGTCCTATGGGATTTAATCGCCTTTGGGTGACAGGGGGTAAGTCCTCTCTTTTACTCGTTGTGATTTAATATGATAATGCGGGATTTTCAATAGACTGAATAATCCTTGCAGTTATTTCGAGGCCAAACAAAGATCCATCACCTGATCCCATCTTCCATACTCTGAAGGCTATAAATGTTAGAGAGATAGGTCAATTATTTGCTAATGGATGAGAATCCGCTTCGGTACAGGTTGTTGCATCCTAGGAGATCCGCCATCACCGTTGAAGTTCTATTTCCTGCCCATTCTTGGACTCAAACATACTCCACTACTTCATCGCACGACTCCAAAGAGGGCAATCTACTAGAAGGAGAAGGTCCATCCGGTGGATCAACTGAAGAAGTTCATTAAGGAAAAGGTGTTACGACCGGAGCCAGTTGCCCGATTAGGATGCCCCTAATCCCAAAGGAGGGGGAAAAGTAGTTCAAACAACGTTAGGGCAAGGCTATGGTGATCATGGAAAAGGAGGAGGGTGAAATTGAGAATAGTAGTAGCTATGATTCCTCCTCTAATGATGAGGAATTTGATGCAAGTTCCAATGAAGGAAACTTCGAATCATGCGATGAAACTTCGGGAACGAGTCTTATTTTCCCGAATTCACCTCCCTAAGAGATTAATGCTACAGATGCTCTCCTAGCAGCTGAACGACTTCATGGTTCTCTACCTATGGAAACCGGTATCAACTTTGGGGACTTGAGCAACGTTTATGTAGACATCGATGAACACATAGGAGATGATTTCGAGTTCGAGGGAATGTCTTCTCACCCCGGTCATGCTGTGTCTAGAGTTAGTTTGACTCCCACTATAGTGGCTTTTGATCCAGTTTCTGAAGCCCTTTTAGACCGCCTATGACACATTACACATTTCACTAGGGTCACGTACGCTTACATATAAATAATTTGAGTTCATTTTTATTGCCAAAGTTCTTCATTCATTTTTTATATCAGGTATTATGGGAGGTCGTGGATTTAATGAGGACCTTGAACAATTTACAGATGCACAATGCGGGTCAAGACAGACTTCAAGCCGCCATTAGCCTCGAGAAACCGAGGAAGAGTGGAGGAGGAAAGATTTGGAAGCCGAAGTTCATTGTCGGGACGACAAGGACCGAGGCAGAGTTTATAGGAGTGGTTATGAGAAAAGGAAAACTCCTGATGATCGGGAAGAACCATTCAAGAAATTAAGGTAGATCATGGTTCTCATCCTACCTAGCACCAAGCATTTGCCTCAGCTCCAGTCTCTATGTCTCTCCATCAACCCAGACTCTGTCAACTCACATAGTGCTTACTTCTGGTTCTTCATGCCCCTATAAGAGGCCAAGTTATATTTTCCCATCTGGTTCCTTAAGCTTAATGCACGCTCCCTATATGGTTCTTGTAGGGAGTTAAATTTGATCGTGACCTACATCCGATCTATAAGGATTCTTATATGCTCCATATCAAGGTAATTCAAAGCGATTTGATCAAGCTGAAGGATGAGAGAAATTATGTAAACAACTAGCGGACACAAACCCTAATAACTACTAGGAGATCCTTTCCTTCGAGTCAGAAAAGGATGATTACGAGAGGATGTTAATGGAATGTGATGCCAGAATTGAGCAACTGACAAAGAAGAGGGATGTTACAATTCGAGAGAATAAGAGCAACGCTGGTTTGCTGAAGGAGTTGAAAGAGGCCCACACAAAAATTGAGATCGTATTTAGACAAAATCAAGAAGGCCAATGCTGATGAGGTTAATTTGAAAAGGGAGCTTAAAATTCAAGATGAGATCATCGAGGCTCAGAAGAGAACTATAGCTGGTCATGATGAAGTCGTCAAAGCTCATAAAAAAAATTGCTGATTATGCGGGAATGGTATAATCCCATGACAAGACCATTTCTGACCAGGCTCAAGTGATTGCTTTGCTTCAGGAAAGAGTTGCACAACTTAACGTTGAAAAGACCCAAGTTAAAGTTGATATGGCCGCTGTGACGGTGGACTACTTGGAGCTGCAGGATACCTTCAAAAGGAAGATGAAGAAGATGAATGAAACCATCTTGAATTTCTACGTCAACTCCTTGCTGCATTAGGGCAGTCACAGCTATTTGGGCCCTAAATTCCCACGTACTCTTGCTGTGGTTTAGCAAGAAGTTCTGGCCCGTTTCCGATAAAACGGGGATGTATACATCGAGCAAGAGTTGGAAGACGTCTATTTCAACGAAGAGTCGAAGAAGGCCTTGGTAGAGGGCTAAGTGATTATTCGGATTGAGAGGGGACAGGAGGCCGTCGATGCTACTGCAACTGCTAAAGGGCTATCAAAGGCTTTCAGTTTTGGGCCTGGTGAATCATCAAAGAAAACTCATGATCATTCAGGAACTATTCCAAGTTCAGCCAGTAATTCTTTGTTGTCCGCCCCTTCAGCGGCTATTTCAGAAGCCCTAGGTAGTACTGGAACTTCACCAAAGATAATGCAGCCATCCAAAGAAGGAGACAACAAGGAGTATAAGGTTGAAATTATTGGTCACATATCTGATGCAGGTACCCTTCTTGTTTCTCCCAAGTTTCAGAATTTTCAGCTCACGCCGTAAGAACAAGACGAACTAAATGCTTTCATTTTTATCTTATAGGTCCGTCTTCTTTGCCTATCGAACTGCCAATTCCTTCGGTCCCGGGGCCTGCTGCTATTTTGACTAC
This sequence comes from Allium fistulosum, assembly GCA_030737815.1. NCBI lineage: Eukaryota > Viridiplantae > Streptophyta > Magnoliopsida > Asparagales > Amaryllidaceae > Allium > Allium fistulosum. The sequence continues at coordinate 868,304,924 of CM060902.1, forward strand.
TTCGACGCTTATTTCTGTAACTGCTTCGATCACCATCCCTGTGTCTAGCTCACAACTAGGGCCGGAATCCGAGAAGATTGCTACGTTGCATGGCCTAGATGACCCTTCCGTATCTTTGGAGGGCGATTTAGCAACAGGTGAAGCTCAAGAGCTAGCCGGCTAAGTAAAACTAAACAGCAAATGGTGGTGGTTAAGAGGGAAAAGATTTAGGAGAGAAATTCTTCGAGGAGCTCGCGCAAGTCCGGAAAACCCAAGTCCAAGGGGAGTCTTCTGAGGGGGTCGAAGAACAAGGAGGAGACAAGGGCACAGAGGTGATAATTAATATTTCTGGCAGCTATACAACTCCTGGTGGGGATGTTGAGAAGAAGAAGAAACTTCCGACCAAAGGCGGGAAAGGAAGTGGTGGAAAGAAACACTAACAGGCTCGAGTAACAGTGGAGCCAGATACTGGAACATTCTGATTTGTTTGACATGTATTTTATACAAGTGTAGAGACAACACTTATTACATTTTTTGTTGTAGCATCCATACTTTTCTTTTTATTGGCTGATATTGTGTGGGTACGGCCTCCACATTTTGACTTTGTACAGAACATGTTATAAGGAATGAAAAGATTAATGTTTCTACTGTCATCTCTTCTTTGTTCTTCCTTATTTATCATGTACTTAGCTTGTTTTTATACTACTTATGTGTGCACATGGCACGATTGCTTGTTCAACAGTTTCTATACTTCACATTGCCGTGCCATTTTCTGCGGTATACGATGCCTTTATTTTCGTGATTTCACGCATTATGTATGCATTTTTTAACTTGATAACTAGATCCGTTGTGATTGTCAAAAATGTTTTCTTGAAGAAATGGGTTCGTGGAGCAATTTTCCTTTTAACTAAATGTTGGTATGTGTGTACCCCCTACTTTACAAGGTTGTTTTCACTGAACACTTGCCAAATGACTGGTTGATCCGAGCGATTCTTCGTATGTCTATTGCCAAATCTACTTTGCGGTTCCTATCTTCGGGAACTTGTGACTCGAGTGTCTCGATTCCAGAGGTTCTATCGGTTAACGATTAGAATTCTTTACCGATTCCTAGTTGTGTGACATTTCTAGAATCATGTCAATTACTTTTGATAGTGGAAGTGGATTCTTGTTAGTCCTGCAATAGATGAGTTTCTCGGTGTTTTCAGGACAATACCGTTACTTACAAGATCTTAATGGTTTGTTGATTATGCTGGAGCAACATCATGTAGTGCTTGCACATAATGCGTGGCATTTAAGTATGCGTGGCTTACGAAATGAGCGTCTTTTAAAAGTGCACGGTTTACGAAATGCGCAACTTTTAAGAGTGCGTGGCTTACGAAATGCGCAGATCTTTGAGAGTGCGCGGCTTATGAAATACACGACTTAAGTAATTATATTTCTTGGGCGTGATTCCACAACCCAAGAAGCGGTGCGCAGCTAATGAAATTCGTGGCTTTGATTTGGGCCTTCCCATTGTTGCTGGAGCAACATCGGTTCTTAGAAGGCAGGGATCAAGTTCCGTCGATCCAATGGTTTGAGTCGATTTGCTTCCGTCGACTCGACCGGTAGGTAGGGTGTACTTGAGCGTGGTTCCACTATCTCAAGCAGCGATTGGATAGTTTTGAGTCGATCTGACCCCATCAACTCAGCAGGTTGCTTTTTTAACATGGTTTTATTGGTTCAAAAAGCAAAGAAATTTTATTAATAAAAGTTGGGAAAGTTCTGCCTATTTACAATGCCTCCGGTATTCTGAGATGGCTTATTTGCGGGAAATAGGAACTACATAAGATAGTATTAGACAAAGTAATGACGTAACAATTGGCTGTTCCAAGCTCGGGGAATTTGCGTTCTATCAACGGTTGTCATCTTGAATGTCTCGTCCCCTAGCTTCTGGCCGATCACATAAGGCCCTTCATAGTTTGGTGTGAATGTTCCTGGTACATGGTAGACCCATTTAAATATAAGTTCTCCCACTTTGAAAGTACGGTTATGGACTTTGGAATTGAAATATCGTGCGACGCTTTTCTAGTGAACAGTAGCCCTTAATTCGGCTTCTTCCCTCTTCTCATCGACCATATCGAGCGACTCGAGTAGGAGCTGCTCATTTATCTTTTGATTGAAGTTTTGCCTTCGATAAGGGGGGACTTCTAGCTCAACTTGGATCATTGCTTCTAAATCATATGCCAAGACAAACGGGCAGTGCTCGGTTGTAGATTTGTGCGTTATCCTTTAAGCCCATGGTGCGAGTGGAAGTTCATCAACCCAATTTCCTTTCGCTTTAGTCAGTCGCTTTTTGATGGTGGACTTGATGGTCTTGTTCATTGCTTCTAATTGCCCATTTGCCTATGGATGTACAACATCAGAAAAGCTTTTTTTTGGTTCAGAAGTGTTTGCAAAAGTCTTTAAACTCAGCACTTTCAAATTGAGTCCCGTTATCCATGATGACATTTTGTGGCAGGCTAAACTTGCAATTCATGTTTTTAGTGACAGAATTAATAACTTTTTGTGGTAATATTAGCCAGAAGTTTCGCTTCGGCCCATTTGGCGAAATAGTAAATAATAACTATAGCATATTTGGCTCCTCCTTTGGCCATTGGTAATAAACCAATCGGATCAATTCCCCATATCGCGAATGGCCACGGGCTGACCATCTACGTCAGCTCTGTTGAAGGAGTTCTTTTGACCTTGCCGAATCTTTGGAATTGGTCGCACTGTTTGGCCTAATCTGCTACATCGCGTTTTGCTATTGGCCAAAAATACCTATATTGGAGAATTCTCTTTACAAGGGTTTTCCCCTAGTGTGATCTTCGCAGTCGCCTTTATGAACTTCCTAAAGGATTCTTCGGGCTTCGTCGTTGGCCACACACCTAAGCAAGGGCGTAGAGAATCCCTTTTGGTAGAGCATTCCATCCTGTACTAAAAATCATGGTGCCTTCCAAAGGAGCTTTTTCCGTTCATTCTTGTCTACAGGGAGCGTTCCTATGAACAGGTAGTCCTTGATTGGTCTCATCCACATTTTTGATTCCTCGGTTGTTTCAAAAATCCAATCGATATCCATCTCGCTTGTGCTTGGAGTGGTCAGAGTTTCGACTGGGACTAGCCCCAAGGACCGAGCTTCTCCGGAATTGGCCAGTTTGGCTAGATAGTCTGCCTTCGCGTTTTGTTCCTCTGGATATGAGTTATGGTGTAATGTTCGATGTCATTCAGCAGTTCCTACACTTTAGATAGATATGGGGTGAGCTTCTCTCCCTGAGCTTGGTATTCGCCTTTTACCTGGCAGATAGCTAAAAGTCACTATAGATATGTACACTTTATCCCAAGTTCCTTCACAACTTTCAGCCCGGCTATCAATGCTTCATATTCAGCTTCGTTATTTGTTGTCGGAAATTCCAAGCGTAAGGCACAACAAACAGATCATCCGTTGGGAGTTTTGAGCACTACTCCTACCCCCGAGTAGAAGTTGTTAGATGAACCATCGGTGAACAACTTCCAACGTGTCCCCAATTTCGAAATAATTTCTTCTTCTTTATCCCATATCATAAACTCGGCAATGAATTCTACCAGCGCCTACCCGTTGATCGCGCTTCAGGGATGGTATGTGATTTCATACTGACTTAATTCAACGTTCCAATTGATAAGTCATCCAGGTATCTCGGGGCGGTATAACACTTGCTTCAAAGGTTGATCTATTAGCACTTCTGTCGGGTGTGCCTGGAAATACGGTCCTAACTTTCTGGAAGTGATCAAGAGGCAATATACTAGTTTTTCCAATTTTGGATAGTTATTCTCGGCTCCAGTGAATCATTTAATGATGTAATATACGAGTCGCTGGATCTTTGCTTCTTCTCGTACGAGCATGGAACTTAATGCATGGGGCGAGACTGCTAAGTAGATAAACAAGTCTTCTCCATCTACCGGCTTGGACAGGATTGGCGGGGTTTTGTTATGTCACAACAGCTCTTCAAATGCATTTTGACAAGCTTGATTCCATTCGAAGTTCTTCTTTCCCTTCATTAAGGTGTCAAAGAACGGTCTACATTTGTCGGTTACTTTTGAGATAAACCGGCTTAGTGTTGCAGCTTTTCCATTCAAGCTTGGTAACTCCTTTTTGTTCCTCGGGGCCTCGACTTTCCATAAAGCGGTAATTTTTTTGGATTTGCTTCGATACCTCTGATGCTTACTATGAATCCCAAGAACTTTCCAGAGGCAACCCTGAAGTGATACTTAAGTGGATAAAGTTTTATTCCATATTTGTGGAGTATTTCAAACATTTCGGCGAGGTTGCCTAAGTGATTTGCAGCTATTCACTATTTAATCAACATACCGTCTACATAAATTTTCATAGTCTTCCCGATCTGATCTTTGAACATGGCTTTCACTAGTCGTTGGTAGGTTGCTCTAGCATTCTTTAAACCGAATGGCATCACTTTGTAGCAGTATAACCCCAGATCAATAATGAAACTGGTATTTTCCTGGTCAGGTTCATGCATCATGGTTTGGTTGTAACCCAAGTAAGCATCCATAAATGATAGTAGTTCATGTCCAGCTGTCCCGTCCACAAGTTGGCCGATTCTAGGCAAAAGGAAGCTGTCTTTCGGGCAAGCTTTGTTTTGGTCCGAGTAGTCGATAAAAGTTCACCATTTTCCATTGGACTTCTTGACTAAGACTGGATTGGATACCCATTCGAGGTGGCATGCATCGCGTATAAAACCATTCACCATCAGCTTATCCACTTCTTCTCTCAGTGCTTTGGACCGTTCGAGTCCTAGGCCGCATCTCTTCTACTTCATTAGTGTATACTTAGGATCAATATTTAGTGCATGGCATGCAATCTTCGGCGAAACCCTGCACATATCGGAATGTGTTCAAGCAAATACGTCCAGGTTGGCGTAAAGAAATTTGATGAGTTCCAGTCGCATCTTGTTTCCAGGATGTAATCCAATTTTCAGGACCTGTGTTGGGTCATCCAAATCAACCGAGACAGGCACCATCAATCCTGCCGGTGCTGCTCGTTCCTCCTAACTCTTCTTTTTAGAGTCCAAATATTTGTCTAATCGGCTATAGTCCCCAAGCCAGGAGTGGCTCTATAGTTGCTCTTTGGTAGGTTCATGAATGTAGAGAGTTCTCCCCACATTCTTGCCCTTTTCTTTTCTTCCGGACTTATGTAGTTCTGCGATTTAGCATTCTCTAGTGGCACTTTGGTCTCCTTTGATCACCCTAACTCCATTCACTGTTGGAAATTTCATGGTTAGACACCCCTGAGCTAAGACAATCTTGAAACCTGCCGAAGCGGGCTGTTCCAAGAAAGCGCTGTAGGTAGATATTTCATCTACAATCATAAGGGTCTAGGTGACGGTGGCTATTCGGTCACCTTCCCCAAGTTCTACGGGCAAATTAATTGTTCCAACTAGTTGCTTAGGCTCACTAGTGAATCCTTGGATCTTTGTTTGGTAAGTGGATACATCCTTCATACTCACCTTCATTTGATCAAATGTGTGTTTGAACAGGATATTCACAGAGCTACCACTGTCTACCAATACTCGTCAGACCATGGCTGGTCCGATTCCTACCGTGACGACCGTGGGTTCAAGGGTCAGAACTTCTATTCCTTTAGTGTCTCAACTCCAGAATAATATGTCATCGTTCAAGGTTCTCTGCTGCTTGGCAGGAGTTCCATCTTCGATCATGAAGCATGAATCGTTTGGAGCTTGTCTTAGTGAGCTTGTATATCGCTCCATCTCTCCCTAAATCTTCTGCATGGGATGAGGTCCTTCGGATATTATTCCGATGACGAGTCTATGGTCGGTTCATATGGATCCCTTTTCGCTGGTTCCAGCTTGGTTTCCCCGGTCTCTAGGAGCATGGGGTACTGCAGGATGGTAAGGATTTTGCGGCTTCCTTACATACCACTGAAGCTTGTTTTCCTGAATCAACTTTTCAATCAGGTTCTTCAAATGATGGCACTCATTCTTGTTACGACCGTGTGTTTCATGGAAGTAGAAATATTTCCCAGAATGCTTTTGTTGCTCAGTTGCATCCTTTTAAGGCGGTTTCCTGTACTCCTCCGTCCCTTATGTCACAAGGTAGACATTCTCTGGAGTATCATTGAGCAGGGTATAATCTTCGGGCCTCAAGCCTTTAAGTCGCTTGTTACTATTGTTTCGCTTGTTGGAATTCTGGTTCTTCCTTTATCTGATTTCCATTCTTCCCTGCGATTTATGGAATGGTCCCGAAGGTATTTGTGTCTTGGTTCACCGCCATTCCATTCTGCCCAACATTGATTGGTTATAGGTTAGCAGGTTTTCCTTCTAGCTCCTCTACCTCTTCCAATCTCAAGCACTGGCTTGCCTTTTGATTAAAGTCCTTCCTGGTGGTAGGTTGTTTCATTTTGATCCATTTTCTGAATTCAGTGTTGGGATGGATGGCGCGGATCAGGGCCATGAAGATAATATCTTCGTTTGGGTTACTTACTTCTGTGAACGCAGTGTTAAACAAACTCATGAAGGATTTCAAAGATTCATTTCAACCTTATAATAGGCCCAATAAGGACATCACGTCTTTTGGTTGTGCCATGTGAAGCCTAAACTAAGCAAGGAACCTTGTTGCTAATCCACCGAAAGTGGAGATGGATTTAGGTGGGAGCCTAACGAATCACCTGGAAGCAATTCCCTCTAGAAAGATTGGAAAACATCTACATCGAACAGCATTTGAAGCATTCGCTCCGTTCGTGTACCAACTGTATTTGTGCAAGTGAGGCTTTGTGTCTCTAGTTCCATCGTAAGATGGAATAGTCAGCATGGTAACTTTTTAAGATATCGTTCATTCAGAATGTCATTAATGAAGGGAGTCTGGCTTGGAGCGGATCCCTATTCATCATCTCTCTTATTCTTAATTTCTTCCATTAGGTGCTTGATCATGTTCGCGATATATGCCTCTGATGTACAGTAATCTGCGGTTTGGCTGTTAGTGACTACACCAAGTGTTTGATCTTGTAGACAATCTTGGTAAGTGGGCTGAAGCCTAGGATCTCCTATCTTTGGGAGAACCACTCCCTCAAAGTTCTGTTGGCTTGCGGTTGGTCGGGTAGGGGCAGTTTGGTCCTCTCTGCCAGTATTGAGTGCGTTAGTGTTTTCTTTCAACCCAACGTCATCAAATTGTTCACCATCTTCAGAATCGGAGAGATCCACTAGTATATCTTCCCATGGGGTTTTCATCCCCAGATTCAAGTTCATGGCGGGCTACTTTGTAGTTGGTGGAGTGCTTGTGCTTCCTTTTATGGTGATTCCTGCAACTCCAGCGACTACTACTTTTCACTTTCTGGACTATAGTGCCACCAAGCTTTAGAGATTCACATTTATTTTGGTATGAATGCATAGTCCTCTCTATAAGCTTCCCGATGCCACTGGATTCGTGTAAATTCATTGAGATTTGAGTGAGATATGGTGCTTTTAAATTTAAGATGAAAGAGGGGGAAAGGAGAAAGAATGGAGCGGTGTCAGTTTCTGAAAATGAGAAAGAAGTTACGTACCCTGGTACTTATAAATGGAGGAAAAGCAAAGGTCCATTTAAATTAAAATTTAAACTTTTGGTGCTTGTTTAGTTCGACACGAAATTGCCCGTAATTCCTTCATATGGACTTCAAACTAGGTGAATAAATATACTGCACGAATAAGAAAAATGAGACGTTCGCAATGGCGTAGGTTTCGTTGTCAGATTCCAAAGTTGGAAAAATAAACATTTTGCCCATCTTTATTTTATATAATATTATTTACCAATTAAGTCCAATTATTTATACTATGTATTGTTAATATTTTAATTATAATATATACCAAATTTACGGGGTATTACAGGTTCAACTTCTACCAACTTTGTAAAGTAATGTATAGCTGCTACTATACACTTTACCCTCTTTGGACATTAGTAGCGATCCTATTGGGTCAATTCGCCATGTGTCGAACGACCAAGGGGTGGTTATGGAGATGAGTTCATGTAATGGTAATCTTAGGATATTGGAAATTATTTGGCATCGATTTTAAATGTAGACGACTTCATGAACATCATGTAGTGTAGTGGTCAGTAATAACCTTGTCCTAATATTTTCGTAGCTATTTTTACTCCTCTAGAGTGATCTCTATGTGGGAAATGGTGTAGTACTAATGTGAATGGATCTTAAGACTACTTTAACACTAGAGGGGGTGAATAGTGTTTTATAACTTATATGAAATTTTTCTAAATTATTTCAAGATTTAAATTCAAATACATAAAATCAAGACAAATGTATATTAACATACAGTTATATATATATATAGATATAAATGCAGTAAAATTAAAGTAAAAGAAAGAAAGATGTCACCAGAAGTTTTATACTAGTTTCGATTAACTGATCCTACATCCAGTCTTGTATATTGTATGTACATATTTCCTTTCTAAGACCTACTTTGCACAGGTAGCAAGCAAACCGGAATATAATCTCAATTTCAAGGCAACGAGATACACCCTCTTGATTTTCCAAGTTCAGGGTAACTCTCTTGATTTTATTGGGCAACAAGATCACCCACTTGATTTTAATGGGCAACAAGCACACTCGCTTGATTTGAATGGGTAATAAGCACACCTACTTGATATAAATGGGCAACAAGCAAACCTAGACAAATAATAGTAGAGTTTTGTTAATTCAAAATAAAAATAGTTGTATGTTGGATATAGAATATCATATAGCCCTTTGATAGCATTTTGATTTTTGAATTGATGAGAGAATACTTTCAAATCAGTGAGTAATTATGGAGAATGAATTAAGTAAAGTAGAGATTGAATTTGAGTGGATTTGAATAGTATAGAAAGTGGATTTTGTGAAATATATAATGATAATTTGGAGTAAGAAGAAAGTTGAGAAAAGTAGTTAATAAAATTTGTTTTCCATTCCCCTTTATATAGTGTATGAAGGGACGTGTCTATTCACGATGAGATGTAATCAAAAATCACAACTATTCAAAAGACACCTCCTCAACGGTATATATGTCAACATACCTATATAGCCAATGTCAATATACCCTTGTTAATTTTGAAAAACAGTAATCAATTTAAAGTGCTTATAAAATTCTAATAATTTTTATAGCTTTTTAACAGAGTTTTTGAATATATAAAACTCTTATAAAATATTTTTAGATATGTATTTTTAAAATAAATAAATATTTAGATAATAAATAATTTGATAAGAGAGTATTCAAAGAAGAGAAAGTTGTTGTTCAAGGACTTTAACAAATTAATATGATGACTATAATTTGTAGTCTTGAACTCTTTTTATCTTCATCTTTAAACTCATAAGTCTTCTAATATCTCGATCATCTCTGAATCTTGATCCCTAGTCTTTTTAATATTCCGTCTAAAAATTTGATTATCTTGTACTATAAACCCATATAATATCCTGCAGAATATTCTACGTATCTTGGAAAATCATTAATACCTATATTTATAAGGTTGTTATCAAAATCATTATCTATGGTATTAACTATCTCCCCCTTTTTGATGACGACGACCATGTACCCCTAAATTGGTTAACTCCCATTATTTTGTATAACTCCCCTTCTCTATATGCATATATTATATTTTATATGTTTCTCCCCCATTATCATCAACAAAAAGGGTAATAAACTCCTTCTACATGTGATAAATATCAAATACTTTTAAATGTGATAATATTGAAGATGGAATCAAAATCAATTCTAAGTGCAAATAATATTACAATTAACTATATATATAATGATAACTAAATATGTTTTATACATCACAAATATTACATTTATACATATTTATTCAATTAAATACATAAAAATATAAATATAACCAGAGTCAATTATACATACTAAAAGGTATAATACATATTACAAATTATAAATACAAATTACAAATAGAAATAAAACCTTGATTTTCTTAGGTACTTCGACCCATCTTCGGATCTAAAGATAGGATTGGTGTTGATAACTTTTCAACTTCATTATCCACTTTCGCTTTAGAGTTTGATCATTCCAGGGCGTTGCTTTAAACTTCATTGGCGAAACTATAAATAAAACATCGAAGAGAATCAAATTGGTTTTCATGTTCTTTGATCATTTGCATTTGGCTCGATTCCAAGTGTCGTTGAATGCGAAGAATGAAGCAAAGAATTTTTTTTGAAAGATTGAAGTTTTTCGCTTAGATTTTATTTTGAAATCTTTTCGTTTGGATTCATTTTCATCGAAAGAAATGGTAGAGAAGAATAAGTTAAGAAGATGAATTGTTTTCAGAGTTTTTCTGGAAGAGAAATCGTTTTATAGAAGTGAAAAGTCTAATTAGTAACCTATGTAGTTAAAGCGCTTAGTAATTCTACATCGGTGGAGGTGTAAAAAGTTATAGCAGGGATAAAGCGGGAACATAACGAAAAAGAGCGAATGTGCAAATGGTTCATTAGATATAATACCTATAATTAAAAGTTAATTTATTCCCACTCTTACATCATATATGTAGGAACAATAAATATTGTTTAATCTTATACAACAAAACCGAAGAATACAATGATTTATGCAGACTATATTTAGTGACTACAATAGATATTTAACTTATACCGAGCATTTATGCCTTAAAATTAGGTCTTTAGCCTAACTTTGATAAGTTGGTTCAAAACAGAACTAGTCAAGTCAAACTTTTATATGTTTTGCTAAAGCGGGTGTTAAAAGCCTTGTTTTAGCAGGTGTAGCGAAAAATAGCGAGGCTTAAAGCAGATCTATTGTTTAATAGCGCTAAACTAAAATAACGTAGCGTTCGAAGAATGCTATACGCTATAGCGGGGATTTGCAGGGCATTTGTAGCAACTCATAATTTTAACGATAATTAATTAAAAAGAAATTAATTAATAGTTAGTGACGCTGAAAATAGAATTTCTACAAACATTAGAATTTGGCTACGAAACTTGCACTATTTGGTTTGTGACGATTTTTTGATCAATTTTCATTTATAATGTTTTACGGTCGGAGTTCAAACGAAATATTTATTAACATTTGAATATTTCAAGTCGAAAATAATTATATATGCAATTAAAGAAATAAAGTACAATTAATTAACATTAGTTAATGCTAATGGTTACTTAACATTTAAGTAACGTTAATTAAAGAAGAAACAAATTATCTCCATCAGGTCACTCTAGGAAATAAATCAACATAAACGACATTAAAAGAAACGTCAAATGTTAATTAACATATTAAACCAACCGGTCGACCCCTAACTCACACCGGTCGACCGCTAACGGTCGACCAGTAGGGAAGTGGCAATCAAACGATTAATCTGTCAAATTAAGGATTTTGAAGTGGCTGAATAGCCCACATTTAAGATAATACAATCTAATGGCTGACATTGATTTGATCTCCTATAAATATGGACCTAAACCCACACTTTTCTTCTCATATTTTCTGAGCGTGCCGAAGCTCTGCCATTTTCTCTTCTCCACAAAATTCTTAATTCGTAAAATAGTTATAGTTTATACATATATACACATAGAGAATAATAGAGGATGACTAAGAAGAAGAATAAGGTCAAATCAAATCATCAAAGTCAATAAATTTTAGATCCGGATCTAAAATGTAAATTAAATGCAAATCTATTTTCTAATCTAGATTTATGATAAATATGTGTACGCTTGGGTGTATATATATATCCAAATATAGAGAAAAAGGAAGTCAAAATTTAAATAATAGGGGTTTGAACTGGAGATTTGAAAAGCTAAAAAGGTAAGTGGAAAATTATATATTTTTATATAGTATTGGATTCTATTGTTGTAAATCTATCCAAGTATACCTAAAAATGTAAATTGAAGTTGTAGGGTAAAATTGTAAATGCGTAATGAATTTATAAACCATGCTTACATATTCTATGATTGATAACTTGAATTGTATATTGCATGTATGTGAATCTAGAAAGTATTGGGTAGTAGTAGACTTTGAATTTGATAAATTATATTATAATTCCAGATTTGTTGATTAATTGATTTATGCAAGTAAATGCACATTAAAAGTTATCACAATAAATTATGTGGATTTAAGTAGTATTTTAGTTAATTGAAATGTAGAGTGTTGCAATGTAATTTTTATAGGTTATCAAGTTTAGATTCATAAATAAAAGTGTATCGTTTGAAATGGCAAGGAATACACCTAAAAGAAAGAGATGTATAAAATAAGGGTATTTTACCTTATTTTGTACCATCTATTTCAATAATTACAAAATATTATTCCTTGTGATTCCAAACATAACACAAATTCCCTTTTAGATATGATATAGAGATTTACAGTTTTAACATTTCCTTTTAGGGAAGATGTGATTCCAATGTATTAATATGCAGAAATCCTTAAGTATGAATTAATAATTGAAATGTGATAACAATAAGGGTTAAATTATAAAAATCAAGATATAAATATATGCAATAGAGACAAGATGGAAACTAAATAGTAAACGATAACAAGGAAGGCAAGTAATGAAATGTATATAAGCAAGACAAAAATCAAATAATAATGACAAAGAGGTAGGCAAGTTGTAATTTAAAATAAAAAGTGTATGAATAGTTTATTAAACAAGGGAGGGTGGTAAATGTTCAAAAGGAATAGAAAGAAAAATACAATAAAAAGAAATGGAAGTAAACGAGAAAAGATATTTAGATCTTTTAATAAAAAGCGGTAAATGACCTTAAATTAAATAATAAACGCATAAAGAAGTAATGAAATGTTATTAATAGTGAACAGTGGAGGCGTAATAATTAAACAAGTAAGAATGAATACACAAACATACATATATGTAGCCTCAGATATACGTTTATGACAGGTGTGAATTATTAAAGTTAGTAAATAACTTAAGTGGATAAGAGTGACAGTCATTAAAATGGGTTCAAATGCAAGGTCAGTAATGTTATATAACAAAAGTATGCATACTGCAAGGGGCTACCAGTAGTTGTGTATATATTATACTGATGTGGGACATATCCAACTGTAGGATCCATGGAATTATATACACTCATGTATAGATGATGGAATACCCCAGTAAGGTCTTCTTTAACTTTTTTAGTAGGGATATTGCCTTGATTGCATTAGGCAATCTAAATAGGATGCTAAGCAAGGATCGATGCTATGTCAGCATATTGGTACCATATTAGGGAGTATGAGATGTACTTAGGTCGAGAATTTCATCGGTCCTGAGCGGTCAGTGGAAAGACGAGTGTTACACCTAAATGGGCTACACCTCTTACTTATGTAGGTCACGTTTAGGTTATGCACCGCCATAGTTATTTTCTAGTTTGTTTATTAGGAGGCAAGGCTAGATAACCCTTAAGTGAGGTCTTTCAAAAAAGGTGGTGTTTATACTAAAATGTGGCACAAACACTCAAGTAGAGAAGAAAAATAAAGAACAATAAATGAAAATGAAGTAGAATCGATACACACAGAGTTTATTATGGTTCGACAAACTGATGTCTATGTCCACTCAGCTTTTCAATTGATTATACTGCTATTTACAACTTCTGTTCATATGGATCGGTATGGATCTTTGGGATTACAAGGGAATTGTAGGAAATTAGTAAACAACTTAAAAGGATCCCTCTAAATGACACCTTACCCCTCTATTTATAGTTGTAGGTCGCCAGGAATTCCTCCACTGCAAATGTAGCCACATTTCCTATGTCTAGCAGTAGTAGAGCATGAAAAGATCATGGTTATGTCAACAAGTACCATGGATCTGCACTGATCCAAAAGCACGAGTCAGTACCAATCCATATGATTGACTTATGGATCTCCTCCATTGCCTTGCATAGATGCAGCTTGTTGTTAGCTTCAGATTTTCCATCTTGATTACTATGCTAAAAGCTAGTTTCTAGTTTAATAAGTTGGATCAGTGGTGGAATGGAGTTCCTGGCTTCAGGTGCTCTAGGTGCTTGATGATGTATTACATGCGGATGATGTTTCGAGGCTTGAAAAGGATTGATATTACCTTAATTTGGGAGTATATGGGGTTTGAGGTGTTTTGAATGGAATTGTATGGATCGGTATTGATCCATAAGAATGGATTAGTACCGATCAATCACTGGGTAGTTGATGTTTATTTCCATTTTGAAGCTTATGATCATGCACTCATTAATGCTGGTAGCCCCTTGTAGTGTGCAGACTTTTGTTGGTCCAAGGTTCCTACAGTTGGATATGTCCCACATCCGTGGAATATATAGTGTGAGTGTGCAAGGGGCTACCGGCAGTTGTGTATACATTATACTGATGTGGGACATACACGTTGGTCAACTTGGTGGAGCTGGAGCACGGGATTTTGAGTCCATTTAAGATAACGTGCTCAGAACGGGTGAGCTTATTTTGCACTTGGAGCTGGCTACCACGATCCAAAAAGACCAAGGCGAAGGCTCCAAAAGTATGCCTCAACATCCCACTATAGGCCTCACATTTGGGCCTCCAACTCCCTCCATCACTCCGTTTGACCCTCTGTACAGTACAGAGGCTCCACAAATGCAAAAGACAAGCGTGTTTTCTCTTATTCATGAGGGGAGTTCAGATGGCACTTCTACCCATATAAAGCCTCAGTTCGGCGAAGGTATCTCATTGACCTCACCATATTCGAGAGAGCTCACATGACATAGCGGTGTCAAAAATCTCTTATTTTATGTTTCTCTAATTTCAAGCTAGCCTCACATTATTCGCTCCCCGAGGAGTGTCCCCAACTGGGACAATGAGCATCCACGTTGGAATCAGTGGTCTTGATTACTTCTGAAAAACTTCTAAATGCTCCAGCTGGTGAGGCTCCTGGTCCCGACGTGCAAAAAATTCATGCTTAGGAAGAGGAGATGATTGGCGATCTCCTGGGAACTCCGGTAGAGGAGTACGTTCTTATGACCATAATTTTCGATCCTTCTTCGAGGCCCAGCATGTAAGAGTTGCTTCAGACTCAAGTTTTGTTGGTTAAGGAGATAAAGAAAGAGCCAGTTGAATTCTTCATCCTCCTCTATCCATAGCTTTGCCAGATCAGAGCATTTTTCTCCGGTCACACTTCACATGCCCGAAAGCACTCAAATCATACCAGGCTGGTCTTGACATATACCCCAACTTAGGGCCGATGAAGTAGGGCTAGGAGTAGGAAAAAGCTAGAGGAGCCTGGTACACACTCTTTCGGGGAAGAGACAAAGAAGAAGAGACACAAGCATCATAAGCGATTGTCTATTTGCTTTCTGCTTTTTGGCTGCATAGCCATTGGAATTTTTTTTCTTAAGCTAGCCTTTTGCGAGTTTGGCCCCCACCTTTTGTTTTGAATGTTATGTTAATTAAATTGGTTTACTTTTTTTAGATTCTGTATTGACTTGTCTAAGTCATGAGAAATGCGCTTAGTATTTTTATTTATACATGTGCAAGCTATTCCTCTATTAGTGTTTGGCTGGATTATTAGCCTGTTTTGTTTTTCTCTGACCAAGCTCCATTTAAATTGTAATAGCAATCTGTATTGTACCATGTTGTGTTAGTCCATGAGATGATGGTTTTGATGACAACAACCTTATAATAGATTATAAAATATAAATACTAACATTACAAGTTTAGATATATATGTATATGCAGGATCTAACCATGCAGGTATCAAGAATGAAGATTGTACAGTATAGAGATTAAAGATATAGAGATAAAAGACTCATGAGTATCAAGAATTCCAAGAGTTCAAGATTTCAAGATAAGTTATATAGTTAGGAATATTGTTAAAACTCATAGAAAGACACTGACATCTTAATATCCAATTTATTCGTGGAATGGAATCCACTTCGTGCTCGTTAAAGGGATGGAACCCTAAGTAGGATGGAACCTACAAAAAATCTAGTGGAACATCTTTTTGTATCCACTTACTTTTATTTCAAAATGGTTTTACAAAATTATCTTGTTTTCAAAATGATTTCAAAACTTTCCTTTTAAAAGATTCAAAACTCTCTATCCTGATTTTAAATAATTTTAGCCTGAAAAACATCTTTAATTTCAAAGTCAAATTACTCCTGATTTTAAACTATCTTTTCAAATAATATATTTAACATTTAAATTATTTATACTTTGATTTAAATTATAGTTAAATAATATATATATATATATATATATATTGTTCTTTATATTTACTTATGAATTTCAACTATATTCAAGTATATTTATAAAGTTTTAAATAGTTTTTATATAAGATAAATATTATTTTTATAGAAATTTAAAACATCAATTTTGGCTGAGGGATGTCGACATGCCCCTAGGCACTATGTCGACATGGTGACAGTAGAGTTCAAAATTCAAATTTCAAAAGAAGTGTCTATTCGCCATAACTCTTCACGAATGGACATGACTGTTGTTCTTCTATAAATAGGGGTCAGTTTCAACGAATTTTTAACCACTTTTTTCTGATTTAACTTCTCTTCTTCTTCTCCACTTTCTTATTTTCAAATTACACCATTACTCTGCCGAAATCAATATCGAATCTAACTAGACAATTTCTGGTTTTGATTCTCTCCACTATCTCTACAAGATCCAAGTGCTAATCTGAGTTATAGACTTTTTGTAATCAATCGAGCGAGAGAAGGTATGATTGTAGCCCTGGAAATCAATTGGGTGAACTTGTTGCCCCGGAAATCAAGTATCTCTACCCAAAGGATTGTTATTCTGGAGGGTGTACCTCATAGCCTTGAAACCGAGGGTTGTAATTGTTGAATTGGTTTTGAAAGAAAATACGTACTTAGTTGTGCGGGACGGATGTAGGGTAACTCCGAACCAGTATAAAATCTGGTGTGTTCTTTCTTTTACTGCTTTTACTTTATATTTGCATCTATGTTTGATTCTGTGTTCATATCTGTGTCTGATTAGTATATACATTGTTAACAAAGTAAGATAAACTTAAAAAGATTAACAAATTTCTTTAAACACTATTCACCCCCCTCTAGTGTTAATTCTAGCCTTAAGATCCTTAATCCGCATTTCTCACATTTGGTATCGGAGCTTTGTTTTGAAAAGTTTCATAATCTGAATTTTGAAAGTTTTAAAATGGCTATTTTTGAAAAATCTGTTAAAACTAGTTTGGAATTGTTTAAATCATCATTGTTCCATGAGTCTGCATATGAATGTTATTCAAATTCTAGTTGTCTACCCAAATTTTATAATGTGCAGGAAAGATGCTTTATGGGTATTAAGGAATCAATCCACAATGGACAATCTGTGCAGATCAAAAGGAATAAGTGGATACTTGATAGTGGATGCTCTAGACACATGACTGGTAATCCGGATATGCTAAATAATATTATATACAAAGACGGAGGACTGGTTAACTTTGGAGACAACTCGAAAGGATACGTAATTGGCATCGGCAATGTCGGTAATTCTGAAACTCCTATTATTACTAATGTTTTGCTAGTTAAGAATCTAAAACACAATCTGCTAAGTATAAGTCAACTATGTGATAAAGGATAAAAAATTAAATTTGAAAAGGATAAATGTCATATTGAAGATAATAACTCAACCATAATATTTGAGGGAACTGGGAAAAAGAATATTTATATTCTTAGTATGAAAGTTTCAAATGATAACCTATGTCTTCTGGCAAATACAAGTGACCCTTGGATTTGGCATAAAAGATTTGGACATTTGAATTTCAAACTCTTATCTAGACTCTCAAAACATGATCTAGTAAGAGGTCTCCCTAAAATGAATTTTAAAGTAGATAGTTTATGTGATGCATGTCAATTAGGAAAGCTTAGAAAAAGTTCCTTTAAATTAAAAGATATGATTTCAACTTCAAAACCCCTTGAGTTACTTCATCTTGATTTATTTGGTCCATCTCAAATTCAGTCAATAAATCATAGTAAATATGTTTTTGTAATTGTAGATGATTATTCTAGATTTACATGGACAATATTTTTGAAACATAAAAGTGATACTTTTGAATGTTTTAAGAACTTTACAAAAAGGATTCAAAATCAATTATCTTTAAAAGTTATAACTATTCGTAGTGATTACGGTGGTGAATTTGAAAATGAAAAGTTTGAGGAATTCTGCAATAAGAAGGGAATAACTCACAATTTCTCATTTCCAAGAACTCCATAACAAAACAGAGTAGTTGAGCGTAAAAATAGAACGATACAAGAGTGTGCGAGAACTATGCTTTCAGATAGTAATTTACCAAAACACTTTTGGGCAGAAGCTGTTGCTACCGCCTGTTATATTTTGAATAGAATTTTAATTAGACCATTAACTAATAAGACACCTTATGAACTTCTTTATGGAAAGAAACCTAAGTTATCATACTTCAGAATTTTTGGAAGTAAATGCTTTATTTTAAATACAAAAGATAATTTGGATAAATTTGATCCTAAATCCGACAAAGGAATCTTTATCGGATATTCTAATAGAAGTAAAGCTTATAGAGTTTTTAATTTAAGATCTAACACCATCGAAGAAACATTGCATGTTTCGTTTGATGAAAATTTAAAAGATTTTGAAATTACAAATGATGAGGAAGATTTAATTACTCAAAATCAGGAATCAACCGAAATTAATAATGAAATTAATCATCCTAATAAAAGGATTAAACTTTTAAAAGATCATCCTATTGAAAATATAATAGGAGATATGCAATCTATTGTTACAACTAGAAATCAACTAAGTAAAATGAGTAATGTAGCATTTATATCATCTATTGAACCCAAAAATCCTAAAGAAGCATCAACTGATGATTCATGGATTTTGGCTATGCAAGAAGAATTAAATCAATTCACTAGAAATGAAGTTTGGGAACTTGTTCCTAGACCTGAAGGTAAAACTATAATTGGAACTAAATGGGTCTATAAAAATAAAATGAATGAACAAGGTGAGATCGTTAGAAATAAAGCACGATTAGTCGCCCAAGGTTATTGTCAAGAAGAAGGTATAGATTGCGACGAAACCTTTGCTCCTGTAGCAAGATTAGAAGCCATTAGGATTCTACTTGCTTTCGCAAATCATAATAATTTCAAATTATTTCAAATGGATGTTAAAAGTGCATTTTTAAATGGATTTGTAAAAGAAGAAGTATATGTTGAACAACCACCACTTTTTGAAGATGAAAATTTACCAAACCATGTGTACAAACTTAAGAAAGCTTTATATGGTCTAAAACAAGCTCCTAGAGCCTGGTATGATAGACTAAGATCTTATTTATTACAATCAAATTTTGAAATTGGTAAAATAGATAATACTCTTTTTATTAAAAGAAATAAAAATGATATTCAACTAGTTCAAGTATACGTAGATGATATCATTTTTGGTTCAACTAACTTCGAAATGAATAAAGAATTGTCTGAAATAATGACAAAAGAGTTTGAGATGAGTCATATGGGTGAATTAAACTTCTTTCTAGGATTGCAAATAAAACAGTTAGATAATGGTATTTTTATTAGTCAAGAAAAATATGCTAAAGAACTAGTCAATAAATTTGGTTTGACTACTGCGAGTGTAAAACCTACTCCCATGGCAACCAATGAAAATCTAAGTAAAGAAGATTTCTCGAAAGATGTAGATCAAAAGTTGTATAGAGGAATGATGGGATCATTGCTCTATATCACTGCTAGTAGACCTGATATCATGCATAGTGTATGTCTCTGTGCAAGATATCAATCTCATCCTAAAGAAACTCACTTAAAAGCTGTAAAACGTATCATAAGATATATTAAACACACCTCTGATTATGGCTTATTTTATCCTAAATATGATTCATTTGATTTAATATCATACTGTGATGCTGACTATGCTGGATGTAAATCAGACCGAAAAAGTACAAGTGGAAGTTGTCACTTTTTGGGACATTCTCTGGTTTCCTGGTTTAGTAAAAAGCAAAGTACAGTCTCTCTGTCAAAAACTGAAGCAGAGTATATTTCTACTGCTTTGGCTTGTTCTCAAGTAATATATATGCAACAAACCTTAAGAGATTTTGGATTAAATATCTCAAAATCGCCAATTTATTGTGATAATACTAGTGCAATAAATTTATCTAAAAATCCTACTCATCATGCTCGAACTAAACATATTGATATTCGACATCATTTTCTTAGAGATAATATAACTAAAGAAGTAATTACTCTTGAATATATAAACTCTGAGAATCAAATCAAATCGCTGATATCTTAACAAAACCATTAAATGAATCTATATTTACTAAATTAAGAAGAGAATTAGGTATTTGTTCTATAACTGAAATATAAAATATAAATAACAAGTATAATTAATAATTAATATTAAAATAAATCATAGAGTTAAAATATAAGGACCATGTCGACATCCCCTAGGAAGACATGTCGACATATAACGTTTTTATTTATTTTTTAAATTTTCCCACCAAAATTCAAAAATTTAGTTATATATTCTTCTCTATTTCGAATTCTTATTCATTCTCTCTGTTTTCTCTTCATTTTCTATTCTGAAATATATAAAGTAATGGCATCTTCCTTTAAATCAAACATAAAAATCAACTTTCTCATTCCCCTCTCCTACTTCTGGTCCATTCTAATGCACTACTCTCGCACGTGTAACTAAATTGGAGGAGTCTATGAAGGATACTCTTCAGATGTTGACTGAAATTCAAGTGACTCAACTTCGTATGGCAAAAGAGCAAGAGAGGCAAGGCAAGATTCTTAGGAATTTACAAAAATTCCTAATGGATAACCAGGCCAACCCTATCTTGATCGATGAAGACACTTCACTCAATCAAGAACATGAGGTCAGCGATGAAGAAGAAGAAGAACCAATGGAAGAAGCACACGAGGAGGAGGATGACCAAGTAGTATGCGTTGGAGAAGTGTATTTCGACAAAAATGGGAATCTTGTTGAACAACATGGAAATTTCTGTTTCCACTATTCAAACTGTTCAATTCATAAATCTCCTATGTCCAGAAACACACATTAGTTTCTTCCCTTTCTTTCCGTTGTTATTTATGTTTTTCAAACGCAAATGTTAATACAACTATACTAGTAATAAATAAACTCGTGTTCTTATATGTGTTAGTATTATTGTAAATTTTTAGTTAGGATAGTTCATAGTTTAGGATTATATTTTAGTTAAGTATTGATTATGTATGATAACACTATCATTATAATCATAAGTAATGTAGTCTTAGTTTCAAAGGGAGTTATATAGAGTTATATAGTTTGGAGTTATCTAGTTTAGAGTAAGTTTTTTTTTTGTTGATGACAAAGGGGGAGAAGTATAAAATAGGATAGTTAGGCATAGATTAAGGGGGAGTTATTAGGAAAGAAGTGATATTTTATAAACAAAGGTTGTCATCATCAAAAAGGGGGAGATTGTTAGTCCATGAGATGATGGTTTTGATTACAACAACCTTAGAATAGATTATAAAATATAAATACTAACATTACAAGTTTAGATATATATGTATATGTAGGATCTAACCATGCAGGTATCAAGAATGAAGACTGTACAGTATAGAGATTCAAGATATAGAGAAAGAAGACTCATGAGTATCAAGAATTTCAAGAGTTTAAGATTTCAAGATAAGTTGTATAGTTAGGAATATTGTTAAAACTTATAGAAAGGCACTGACATCTTAATATCCAATTTATTCGTGAAATGGAATCCACTTCGTGCTCGTTAAAGGGATGGAACCCTAAGTAGGATGGAACCTACGAAAATCTAGTGGAACATCTTTTTGTATCCACTTACTTTTATTTCAAAATGGTTTTACAAAATTATCTTGTTTTCAAAATGATTTCAAAACTTTCCTTTTAAAAGATTCAAAACTCTCTATCCTGATTTTAAATAATTTTAGCCTAAAAAACATCTTTAATTTCAAAGTCAAATTACTCGTGATTTTAAACTATCTTTTCAAATATATTTAACATTTAAATTATTTATACTTTGATTTAAATTATATTTAAATAATATATATATATTGTTCTTTATATTTACTTATGAATTTCAACTATATTCAAGTATATTTATAAAGTATTAAATAGTTTTTATATAAGATAAATATTATTTTTATAGAAATTTAAAACATCAATTTTGGCTGAGGGATGTCGACATGCCCGTAGGCACTATGTCGACATGGTGACAGTTGAGTTCAAAATTCAAATTTCAAAAGAAGTGTCTATTCGCCATAACTCTTCACGAATGGACATGACTGTTGTTCTTCTATAAATATGGGTCAGTTTCAACGAATTTTTAACCACTTTTTTCTGATTTAACTTATCTTCTTCTTCTCCACTTTCTTATTTACAAATTACACCATTACTCTGCCGAAATTAATATCGAATCTAACTAGACAATTTCTGGTTTTGATTCTCTCCACTATCTCTACAAAATCCAAGTGCTAATCTGAGTTATAGACTTTTTGTAATCAATCGAGCGAGAGAAGGTGTGATTGTAGCCCTGGAAATCAATTGGGTGAACTTGTTGCCCCGGAAATCAAATATCTCTACCCAGAGGATTGTTATTCTGGAGGGTGTACCTCGTAGCCTTGAAACTGAGGGTTGTAATTGTTGAATTGGTTTTGAAAGGAAATCCGTACTTAGTTGTGCGGGACTAGATGTAGGGTAACTCCGAACCAGTATAAAATCCGGTGTATTCTTTCCTTTACTGCTTTTACTTTATATTTGCATCTGTGTTTGATTTTGTGTTCATATCTGTGTCTGATTAGTATATACATTGTTAACAAAGTAAGATAAACTTAAAAAGATTAACAAATTTCTTTAAACACTATTCACCCCCCCTCTAGTGTTAATTCTAGCCTTAAGATCCTTAATCCGCATTTCTCACATGTTGGTCATCAAAAATCTCGATGACTCGGGGTCCTCTCCGGGATCAGACCGAATCTTAATCACCTAATTTGGTAATTTGAATATCCCTATATGGATTGTTTATTTCCAATTGAGCCTAACTCTAGGAATTGCTTAGAGATGATTACTTTTGGTGGTGGTTTGAATATCCCTCTTTTAGGATATTAACCTTTGACCACGCCTGGCTTTGGGCACTAATCGAGATTTGGATAACATCACGCTTAACTCCAAGCAGCGATCTTTGGCTTTGCCATCCTCCGGGCCAGGCATCAGTGCTCTACCAAACTATGGGCATGAGCTGATGGGGCGAACTGTCACATTCCACCAGCTTCTATTTATACTCCTGCCCTAAAGTCAGGGGTCGAAAGAGTTAGTTGGCATTTATCTTCGAACGCCAAGAATGGTTTACTTCAAAGGCCCGATCATGGACCGTAGAAGTTTGGTTGGTACCTAAATTTGGATACCTACATGCCTGCATTATGCATATGAAGATTCATTCACGTTTATCATAGTTCACAATTTTATAGTTAGACAGAGAATTGTCACAGATTCAGAAAGTCATTTCATTTTATATACAAAGGAAATGACAGATTTTGTCTAGTTACATCAAACATGACCAGATATTCACAAAGTCAGATCTCAAGTGAAATAGCTTCGCAAGTGTTCTTTATTCCACTCTCGGGGAAGTGAAATCCCATCTACAGTTGCCAGCTTGAATGTTCCATCTCCAAGCTTGTGCTCGATTGAGTAAGGACCTTCCCAGCTTGGGCCCATATTCATGAGGCCTGGGAAGGTACATTTGAGAATAAGGTCACCAATCTCAAAGGTCCGACTCCCAACCTAGGTGTTGTTATATCGGGAGAGACCGATTTTTCATTGTACGACTACTCTTAGGTCGGCTTCATCATGCTTTTCATCTACCATGTTATAACATCCCCCACTTAGAGGCCCAAAGTTAAGCGCTACGGATGCTGTAGTCATCCATAGTATTAACTTCAGGTGATCAAATACTGTAATGTTAATGGTATCCATAATATCAGAAGCACATGAATATGAAACAAAATCATAGATTTCCAAAAAAGCTTCTCGCATTACATTTCATAAAACATGTTTCATATCCATTTACATAATCCCATAATCGTTTCCCAAATAAATATCGAATATAATTATTACAAAATACGCCAAGAGCGACATATGATGATGCCCCCTTGGTTAACTAGAGTACTATATAGTCATAACTGACTTAATACAACACAGCGGAATCAAACAAAATAAAGCAACAACTCGTAAATAGCTATCCGTCGACCACCTACTCGTCTCTGAAGCTTTATTCGCCAACCTACTAAAAACTTGTGAACCTCAACCCTCAGCCTACACAAATAAATTTTGAGCACCCGAGAGTTTAAGGGAAAAAACATAAACTTCGATTCAGACATAAAGACTAGTGTGAATAATACTATGCATCTCGGTATTTGATATTAAGTGAGACCATGTCGTTTAGTGGAACGGGTTTCTTTTCACTAATATCCTTTTAAAATATATCTTTTGCAAATCATTTCCTGTAGCCAAAACTGATTAAAAACTGTAAAGCAATATAACGTAAACTTACATGTCAGGTAATAAATTGACTATTTGTCCGAACACTATAATTATGTTTAGCTAACTACTAACCATTGACTGGCTCGGGCCTACCAGACAATATAAACAAAATAATCTAACACTTGTTAGATTCTTCTCTTCTGGATGGTTTGTCCTTAACTAATCTGTTAGATACTCCTCTTCTGGATGGTCTGTCCCTAACTTATCTTCTCCTAGGGTCACATGATCCTAATGGTTTTGCAGGCTCAACAATAACCTATCTGCATGCAAATAAATATTCCCTTTTGTATGTAATCATCATTTTAGTCTTACCTATGACAAAGCCCTACACACTCGAATTTTGGACTAAATTAGTTGGGTCTGATAGCTAATGTATAGGGCACGACCCTATACCAGTCCCATCCAGTACTCTAATATCCGAGTCATTTTACTTTGGGTAATCTTCCCAAAATTTTCCTTGAAAACCTTTTCATCTCAAATTGATTTAAAACATTTAAACAAACTTAAACAAGGAAAATATATACTCTATGCTTTACTCAAAATCACCTTGCCATGTCATTTATACTTTACTCAAATCTTTGTTGATGAAAACATTTAATCCTTTGAAAGTACCCCTTTCAAATCCATTGAAAGTACCCTTTTCGAAACCAAGTAAAACCCTTTCTTTCACCTAGGCCAAAAGGCCAAAACATTTCTTTTGAAACCATTCATATAAACCTTTTGGAACTATTGAAAAACCTTTCCTTCGAAAGGCAAAAACCTTAAACATCCTATCTTCAAAACCTTTAAACATTGCCTTTCGAAAATATTAGAAAAACCTTTCCTTTCAAATCTTTCGAAACCTTTCTTTTGAACCTTTCGAAACCATTGGGGAACCACCCCTTCGAAACCATTCTTTAAAACCTTTCGAAAGCGTTGAAACATCTAACCTTTCGAAACCATTGGGTTTAAGTAAAACATGTGGAAAACCTTTCGAAACCATTTAAAACTATCTCCTTTGAAACCTTTGGGTTCTAACTTCAACAGAGAAAACGGGTCATAAAACATTTAAGTCGAAAGCACTCTTTTGAAGGCATTTCCTAAGCAAAGAAGTGATGGTGTCGAAACCAACCTTCCGAAAGCATTGGAGAAGCAGCTAAGTTTTAAAACAAAGTACACCTTCCGAAACCATTGACTTCGAAAGGTAGAAAAGCAACATTTGGGGGTTTCGATTCCTTCGAAAGCAATTACTTAAAACAAAAGGCGCAACCCATTCAAAACCATTCCTTAAATCAATTTGACCCAGTCGAAAGCCAACAAAGTCGAAAGCATATCCTTCGAAAGCAAAGCAGGCGCATTTTTAATTTAAAACAAAGACATGCTTCAACCTTATTGGAACCTATGGTCTCGACCCAGTACCTTTCGGCCTAGTCCAATTCACTCTGTAGCAAGTTATTGATACTATTTGCATTGGTTTCGATAGCAATGGAGGCGGTAATACTTGGTCACAACCCCTGTGCCGAAAGTGGTGAAACATGCTAAAAGCATGTAAAAATTGATTTTTACTTTAAAAAGAATTTCTTTTCAACTAACCTGCCTTGTTTGTCAAAATATAATTGGCTGTTAATTTTCTTTTCTAAAAGTGCTGCCAATATTTCAAAAATAAACAATGTAATTTATTTATAAAATACCCCTTCTCCTTTTATATATATAAAAAACATTTAAGTCCCATACCTTAAATAATTTTATTTATGTATTAAAACACTTAGGAAAATTCTACAAAAATTCTAGAAAATCATTTTTAATATGTTTTCTGTAATATCCTTATCTGAAGGCCAAAAGCTAAGTGCTATGGATGCAGCAGTCATCCACAGTATTAATTTCTGGTAACGAAATACGGTAATGTTAATGGTATCCATAATATCAAAAACACTTAAATATGAACAAAATCACAGATTTCCAAAAACAATAATTTTTAGTCATTACATTTCAAATAATATCATATCCAAGTTACAAAAATCCCCAAATGCATCCTAGGCATTGATCAAATATAATTTACAACAATATGCCAAGAGCGACATATGAAGATGCCCCATTGGATGATAAAAGCAATATAGACATAACTAACTTAATACACAGCGGAAATAATTTTAAAACAAAATTCCTAAATTAGCTATCCGTCAGCCACCTGCTCGTCTTCGGATGCTTTATTCGCCAAAATTTGCTAAAACCTGAAAACCTAAACCCTCATCCTACTCAAATCAAATTTTGAGCACCCGAGAGTTTAAGGGGAAACAAAAACTTCGAGTTTGACATAAATCTTGGCATGAATAATTTTTGTTACATCTCATTTTATTGATAAATATTGAGACCACGCCGCTTAGCGGAACGGGTTTCCCCTCACTAATATCTCTTTTCAAAACGTATATTTTGCAAATCCTTTCCTGCAACCAAACTGGTTAATCAATTGATTATAATGATAATATAGCAATATCCATTATGCTAAAACATGATATAAAATAGAATATCTGTCTAAAATCTAAGCTATCCGCTCTATACTATACTATCTGTCCTGAATTCTGAGCTAACTGCTCTCTTATGGACTATCTGTCCTAAAACTGATTATACCAAAATAGCAATATCTTTTATGCTAGATAATGGGCTATCTGCCCAAAATAGGTAAAAAGGGTGGACTAACTGTCCTTAAAAAGTAGCAAAGTCCCTTATGCTAATAAATGAACTAACTGTTCGTATCAGAGCTGACTGCTCTTTTCTAGACTAAATGTCATCTGGGCTGACTGCCCTCAAAATGGACTAACTGTCCGAATTTAAAATGAGATGACTGCCCGAATTTTCTTTTGGGTTAACTACCGTTTAAATTATCTGGGCTAACTGCCCTTCAAATTTTCCTTAAAACCTTTTCAAAATGATTTAGTCCATCAAATCATATATATACAAGGAAAATATATCTTTAGCTTTACTCTATGCTATTTTTTTCCATGTTATATATACTTTACTCAAAATAATGTTGATGTTGTTCAATAAGGATTATCTATCCTTTTTAAAATAAGTTAAAGTCCTTTATAACTTAAAACACCTAGGCTATCTGCCTAGTCATATTATTCGAATCCTTTATTTAAAACCTTTAAACAACCTTTCGAAAACAACGAAGGTATCTCCTTCAAAACCATTAATAAAACCCTTCGAAAGCATTGAAGGTAGCTCCTTCATATCCTTTAATAAACTTTTAAAAATCACTGAAGGTAACTCCTTCAAAACATTTTAAAAAGCTTTCCTTTTACAAGCTTTAAACATATGACATCCGTCTTTTAAATCCTTTAAACCTTAGCCTTTCAAAAAAAGTTCAAAACCATACCTTTCAACCTTGTCGGAAGGTTTTTTTTCCGACCTAGTCGAAAGGTTTCACCTTTCGACTTTGTCGAAAGCCTGGGGTACCTCCCCTATAAAATCATTTATAAACCTTTCGAAAGCAATGAAACTCAAAACCTTTCGAAGACATTTGGTTCAATTTAAAACAAGTGGAAACCTTTAGAAACCATTCAAAGTTAACTACTTTGAAACCTTTAAAAGGTTTTGACTTAAAACATTTGGATTATGCCTTCAAGTAGAACAAAAGGATCAGAAAAACATTTGAGTCGAAAGCATCTACTTCGAAACCTTTATAAAACCTTTCAAAACCCTTCGAAAACAATGAAGTGTTGGTGTTGGAACCAATCCTTTGAAATTAATGGAGGGAGGCGGCAAATTTTTATAAAACAAAAGATAACCTTTGACTCCATCTGTGTCGAAAGGTTTGAAAGCGTCAACTAAGCTTTCAACCTTGTCGAAAGCTATACCTTTCGACTTTGTCGAAAGGTTTCAATTAAAATAAGAAAGCAAACCAATCGAAAATTTTCTTTTAAACCATTTGACAATGTCAAAAGCTCTTTATCGAAAGCTAGCAGGCGTATTTTTCTTAAAACCAAAACAAACTTTCAACTCCTTCGAAAGCTCTAACCTTTCATCTCTAAACCTTTCGACTTCATCCAATTCACTACGTACCAGTTGCCTAATACCATGTGCATTGGTATTTGACCTAGTCAAAAGGTTTGATACCTTTCAACCTTGTTAGAAGATTTGGAATGGAGGTGGAATCTCTTGCCGAAAGAGTTGAAATAGTAGAAAAACTATTTATTTGTACTTTAAAATAGTTCTTTTGTACCCAACCTGCCTTGTTTGTCTAAATCTTATTGGTTGCCAGAATTTTATATTCAAAATGCTGCCGACTTTCGTTATTTGGAAATTTAAATAATTTTTTAAAAGCCCCTTTCTCCTTTATAATTATAAAACATTTAATTCCCATACCTTAAATAATTTATACTACCATTAAAACATCTTGAAAAATTATGGAAAAATGCCAGAAAATCAATTAATATGTTCACTTCAACATATAAAATTTTCGAATCCAAATAATAATTATTATTCCTATAAATAATTTTATAATCCAAAATACCATTTTCTTCCTTAGAAAATTCATAATAATTCCACAAAAAATCTGAAAAAACTAAAAATTGAAGCTCATTTCTAAATTAACCTTTTAGATCGTCATAAAAATTCGTGAGGCTAACAATTGTCATTTAATAGGGTTTACATCTTAAAACATGTCATAAAATCTATATGAACATACATAAATCATCAACATGTCTATATAACCATTTTATCATTCAAAAACATGGTAAACATTTGCAAAATCATTCAAATTCAATCTTAGAACTGAAACTATAGAATTTAGAGATGTAAACATTATTCCCCTTTGCTTTAATGATTAAGAAGCTTGAGATTTGAATGAGTATGATTTGAATTTTCTTTCCTTAAGCTTTTCTTTTGTTTTCTCTTCTTCTTTTCTTGTTAATGGTGGCCGACCTAGCTTTTTAAAGTTTTTGAAATGAGAATGAACGTGTATTAAGATACACGGCCTAAGGAAGGTGATATAGGAATAGCCTCTTTCCCATAATACCCCTCCTCTAATTTATTTTAAACCCTTCATTTAATTTATTAGTTAAAAAGGCATGGCTACCTTAATTAAATCAAATCTCAATCCCCTTATCAACACATTATTTATTTGGTTTATCTAACTAAATCTCCTAAATAATGTTATAAAAAATCTGGGGTGTGACGGACTCCCCTCCTTAAAGAATTTCGTCCTCGAAATTACAGTAAGTCTCAATACAAACAAGAAGGTAAAGCATACCATCAAAACAAGTCAGGATAAGTATCTCTAATCTTGCTCTCTACCTCCCAAGTACAGTCTCTATCATCGTCACTCCACTGACTTTGACTAATCTGACTGTCTTGGTTCTATGCCTCTTCTCATCTCTCGCAACAATGCGAACTAGCTTCCTCACTATGGCCAAGTCTGGTTCTACCACTAAATAATCTAGTACTGTTGGTGCAACAGCAGTCTCCAGGTCTCTAACACACTTTCTGACATGAGAAACATGGAAAAAATTGTGGACACCCGCCAAACTGCTCGGTAACTCAAGTTTATACGCGAGCTTTCTAATCTTCTCCAGAATAGGAAAAGGTCCAACAAACCTAGGAGAAAACTTCCCCGACTTCTCAAATCTAAGCACACCCTTCATCGATGATACTTTGACGAAAACCTAGTCCCCGACTGAGAAATCTGAATCTTTGCATCTCTTATCTGCATAACTCTTCTACCTAGACTGAGCCTCCTTCATTCTAGCACGAATGAGCTCAATCTTTTCTGCAGCTTCTCTAACCAAATCTGGACCAAGAATCAACCTATCCAAGGTCTCCAACCAACAAACAGGAGACTTGCATGGCCTTCTATACAAAGCTTTAAACGGTGCCATCCCAATACTAGTCTGATAACTGTTGTTATACGAAAACTCGACTTGATGCAGATGGTCCTCCCATGATCCCCAAAATCCAGAACACAAGCTCTTTACAAGTCTTCCAAGATCTTGTTAACTCATTATGTTTGCCCATCTGTCTACGGATGGTAAGCAGTACTCATCATAAGCTTGGTTCGCAAAACTTCCTACAAACTCTTCCAAAACTCGCTAATAAACAAGGAATCTCTATTACTAACTATACTGCTGGGAATTCTATGCAGTCTAACCAAATTATTCATGAACAACTTCGCTAAAACAGGCGCCGTCCAAATTGACCTAACTAGAATGAAACGGGCACTCTTGGTCAATCTGTCCACTATAACCCATATACTTTCATTTCCCCTGTTTGACCTTGGCAACCCGTCTATGAAGTCCATAGAAATAGAATCCCACTTCCATACTGGAATGTCTAACGGCTGAAGCAAACCACTTGGCTTTTGGTGTTCGGCCTTTGCCTGTTGGCAATTCAAGCACTGCGTTACACACAAACCAATATCCTGCTTGATTCATTCCCAGAAGAAACTCCTCTTCATATCCTGATACATCTTGGTACCTCCGGGAGATATAGTGAACTTTGAATGATGGCATTCATTCAAGACTTCCTTTCTTATATTTCCTACACTCGGAACACATAATCTTCCTTTCTTTCTCAACCACCCATTCTGGTCAAGATTGAAATCTTTCAAGTCATCACTCTTGGTTCCTTCCTTTAGCTTTCTGATCCATTCAGGTAACACCGGATCCTCAATCTGCTTAGAAACAATCCGTTCGATCAACACTGGTCGAACTTCCAAATAAGACAATACGACTGTTTTACCACTAGACCCTGCCTCGGATCTCCACTGCAATCTGCAATCTATTAATGCTTCTAAATCTTTCCACTCAGCCATCATAGCCAACACTGCATTCTGGTCTTCCTGCTAAGTGCTTCTGCAACCTTGTTGCCTTTCCCTGCTGTGTACTCAATCCTAAAATCATAAGCGGCTATGAACTCTAACCACCTCTGCTGTCTCATGTTCAGCTCCTTCTGAGAGAACAAATACTTCAACGACTTATGATCTGTGTAGAGCTCAAACCTTTCTCCCAAAAGGTAATGTCTCCACACCTTCAAAGCAAAAATCACTGCAGCCAACTCTAAATCATGTGTCGGATATCTGACCTCATGCGGTCTAAGCTGTCTAGAAGCATAGGCAATCACTTTACCTCTTTGCATTAGCACAGCTCCAAATCCTGTTCCACATGCATCAGTATAAACTACCAAATCCTGATTCCCCTTCGGAACAACCAACAAAGGTGCATGGGTCAATAAGTGTTTCAAACACTGGAATGCTTCCTCACACTTATCGGTCCACACAAACTTCACATCCATCCTCCTCGGCCCAGTCATCGGTGCTGCTATCCGTGAAAAATCTTTAATGAATCTCTAATAATAACCAGCCAACCAAGGAAACTCTTAATCTCAGTTACTGTCTCGGGTCTCTTCCAACTATTCATTGCCTCGATCATAGTCGGATCTACTGACAACCCTTCTTCTAAGACTACATGACCAAGAAACTTCATCTCCTTCTTCTAGAAGTGACACTTCAAAAACTTCGCTTAGCACCACTCTAAAATGAACTTCATGCTCTCTTTCATCCTTAGAGTAAATCAAAACATCATCTATGAAAATCAGCATGAACCTATCCAAGTGCTCTCAGAAAATCCGGTTCATCAAATCCATAAAGAAAGCTGGAGCATTCATCAGTCCGAACGGCATAACTAACCATTTGTACGATCCATATCTGGTCCTGAACGCTGTCAAAGGTATACTATCCTCTGCTACCCTGGGCTAATGGAAACCCATTGCTGAATCCAACTAAGAAAATGCCTTTGCTCCGCTTAGCTGGTCGAACAAATCGTCAATCCTAGGCAATGGATATCGATTCTTTATCATCCTCTCATTCAAGTTTCGATAATCGATACATAGCCTCAACGATCCATCCGGCTTTTTAGCAAACACTGCCGCTGCACCCCACGGCAAACTGCTTGGCCTGATAAAACTCTTGCCTTCCAGATCCACCAACCGCACCTTCAACTCCCTCATTTCTAAAGGGGTCATCCTGCTCGGCGGCCTACTCACTGGTTCTGCTTCCGGAACCAAATCTATCCGAAACTCAATGGCTCGTTTCGGCGACAATCCAACTACATGCTCAAATACATCTGCGAATTATCTATCCACGAAAAACTCAGCTCAATCATCATCTAAATCCAATGCACCCAACAAAGCAAACACTACATCGCTAGAACCTACTAAGGTGAAAATAATCTGATCACTACAATCCGAGTGCCAAAGAGATATCTTCCTACCCTAGCAAAATATCTTAGTATCATACTCACTTAACCAATCCATACCTAGGATAATCCCAAATCCCACAAAAATTAAATACATGTAAAATGCACACAAAAGTAAGACCTAACAGGTCAAACTCAAACTGGTCACACCTCAACCTTAGAGTTGCATACCCTCTTATTGGATTCGCAACCCGTAAGGAAGTAAATAAATATGTGGGTTCAATGTTAAGCTTATCCATCAAACATCTAGATATAAAAGAATGCAATGCACCAGTATCAAATAAAATGATAACAGACATACCATGAATATGAAACGTTCCCCCAAGAACTGTCTTCTCCATCTCCTGGGCTGTAGGCTTAGAAGAAGCAGGCTCCAATGCATACACCTTGCCCTTACCATCTCTAATGGGCTCCTTGCACCTGTTCTTATAATGTCCTATCTGGTCACAATTGAAGCACTTGACATTCTTCCCCTTAGCCACATTTTTTGCTTTCCCTGAGCGACACTCATTAGCAAAGTGCCCTTTCTCGTCGCATTTATAGCAGACAATCTCATATTTGCTTTCTCGGCTGCTACACCCTTCCGAGCACCTTTCTTGGGAAAGAACTACCTCTTCTGGTCCTGCCCAACCTTGGACCTTTTTCCTTGCTCTTCTCCAAAGACTCAAGGACTTCTTCCTGCCTCAAAGCCATCTCCATAACAATAGCAGAAGGATCTCTAAGATGAGACAAAGTAGAACTAGCCAATTCTGGCTTCAATCCTCTGATAAACTTCTCATTCCGCTTCAACACGGTATCAACAGAAGCATACCCATACCAGGCCAACTCTTCAAACTTCCTAGCATACTCAACAACAAACATCTCACCCTGCACCAACTCAGTGAACTGCCTAATCAAAGCTGAGTGTGCCATCACTAACATAAACCTCTCCTGGAATCTCCTCTTGAAATCCTCCCAAGTTACTGTCTCCTCATCAACTATTGCTGTTACACTATTCCACCAGAACAATGTGGTTCCCTAAACCTGCCAGGACGCCAACCTCCTCTTCTGCTCATCAGTGAGCCCTAGATCTGCAAAAATTCTTTCGTAGTGCAACAACTAGTTCTCAACTCCAATGCCATCCTCCATTCCCAAAAACGACATTCCTCCTATCTTCACAAAATCACCACTCATCTTAGCGAAATGATTAACTACCGGAACTTCTAGAACCCCTGCTCCTGCAGCATTTCCTCCTAACACTATGGCTGCAACTCCTGCCTGCATCATATTCCTGAAAAACTGATACATTGCTTCCATTCCGACATGCGAGACTTATGCACCAACATTCTCTGCCTGACCTTGGTTTCTCCCAGCACTAGGTCCAACATTCTTTTCGGTGCTTGCTCCTCCTTAGTTAACTTTACTTCTTCTACCATCCATATCTATATTCAAACCTCCTGAGATATAGAAAGACAACCTAATCAAAGAAAGATGAATGGAGATAAAGCGCATACTTATATATAGCAATTACAAGTATGTTACTATAGCGTTAACCCAACCCTAAATCTTACTCTAATTTCTTTGGATTTTTGTTTTCAAAACCAACTTTTAGTTAAATTTTTCATAAACCTATGCTCTGATACCAAGTTGTAACATATCGTATCTGGAGATGAAAAGCTAAGCGCTATGGATGCTACAGTCATCCATGGTATTAATTTCTGGTGACGAAATACGGTAATGTTAATGGTATCCACAATATCAGAAGCACTTGAATATGAAAAAATTCATAGATTTCCAAAAACAATAACTTTTAGTGATTACATTTCAAATAATATCATATCCAAGTTACAAACATACCCAAATGTATCCCAGGCATTGATCAAATATAATTTACAACAATACGCCAAGAGCGACATATGAAGATGCCCCCTTGGATGATCAAAGAAATATGGACATAACTGTCTTAACACACAGCGGAAACAATTTTAAAACAGAATTCCTAAATTAGGTATCCATCAGCTACCTGCTCGTCTTTGGATGCTTTATTCGCCAAAATCTGCTAAAACCTGAAAACCTAAACCCTCAGCATACTCAAATCAAATTTTGAGCATCCGAAAGTTTGAGAGGAAACAAAAACTTCGAGTCGGACATAAAGCCTGTATGAATAATTTCTTTTACATCTCATTTTACTGATAAATAGTGAGACCACACCGCTTAGCCGAACGGGTTTCCCCTCACAAATATCTCTTTTAAAAATATATATTTTGCAAATCCTTTCCTGCAAACAAACTGGTTAATCAACTAATTATAATAATAATACAGCAATATCCATTATGCTAAAACAGGAAATAAAATAGACTATTTGTCTAAAATCTGAGCTATCTGCTCTATACTGGACTATCTGTCCTAAATTCTAAGCTAACTGCTCTCTTCTGGACTATCTATCCTAAAACTGATTATACCAAAATAGCAATATCTTTTATGCTAAATAATGAGCTATCTGCCCAAAACAGGTAAAAAGGGTGGACTAACTATCCTTAGAAAGTAGCAAGGTTTGTTATGCTAACAAATGAACTAACTGTTCATATCAGAGCTGACTGCTCTTTTTTGGACTAACTATCCTTTGGGTTCACTGCCCTCAAAATGGACTAACTTTCCGAATTTAAATTGAGCTGACTGCCCGAATTTTCATTTAGGTTGACTACACTTTAAATTATCTTGGCTAACTGCCCTTCAAATTTTCCTTGAAAACCTTTTCAAAATGATTAGTCCGTCAAATCATATATATACAAGGAAAATATATCTTTAGCTTTACTCTAAGCTATTTTTTTACCATGTTATATATACTTTACTCAAAATAATGTTGATGATGTTTAATAAGGATTATCTATCATTTTTAAAATAAGTTGAAGTCCTTTATAACTTAAAACACTTAGGCTATCTGCCTAGTCATATTATTCGAATCCTTTGTTTAAAACCATTAAACAACCTTTCGAAAACAATGAAGGTATCTCCTTCAAAACCATTAATTAAACCTTTCGAAAGCATTCAAGGTAGCTCCTTCATATCCTTTAATAAACCTTTCGAAATCACTGAAGGTAACTCCTTCAAAACCTTTTAAAAAGCTTTCCTTTTTCAAGCTTTAAAACATATGACATCCACCTTTTAAATCCTTTAAACCTTAGCCTTTCGAAAACATTGTAAAACCATACCTTTCGACCTTGTCAAAAGGTCCTACCTTTCAACCTTGTCGAAAGGTTTCTTTTCGACCTAGTCGAAAGGTTTCACCTTTCGACTTTGTCGAAAGCCTTGGGTACCTCCACTATAAAATCATTTATAAACCTTTTGAAAACAATGAAACTCAAAACCTTTTGAAGACATCGGTTTAATTTAAAACAAGTGGAAACCTTTAAAAACCATTCAAAGTTAACTACTTTGAAACCTTTAAAACGTTTTGACTTAAAACATTTGGATTATGCCTTCAAGTAGAGCGAAAGAATCAAAAAAACATTGGAGTCGAAAGCTTCTGCTTCGAAACCTTTATAAAACCTTTCGAAACCCTTTGAAAACAATAAAGTGTTGGTGCTGGAACCAACCCTTCAAAATCAATGGAGAGAGGCAGCAAATTTTTATTAAACAAATGATAACCTTTGACTCCATCTATGTCGAAAGGTTTGGAAGCGGCAACTAAGCATTCAATCTTGTCGAAAGATATACCTTTCAACTTTATCGAAAGGTTTTAATTAAAATGAGAAAGCAAACTAGTCGAAACCTTTTTCTTTTAAACCATTTGACAATGTCGAAAGCTCTTTATGAAAGCTAGCAGGTGTATTTTATTTAAAACCAAAACAAAGTTTCATCTCCTTCGAAAGCTCTAACCTTTCGTCCCTAAACCTTTCGACTTCATCCAATTCACTACGTACCAATTGCCTAATACCATGTGTATTGGTATTTGACCTAGTTAAAAGGTTTGATACCTTTCGACCTTGTCGAAAGTTTGGAATGGAGGCGGAAGCTCTTGCTGAAAGAGTTGAAATAGTAGAAAAACTATTTATTTGTACTTTAAAATAGTTCTTTTGTACCCAACCTGTCTTATTTGTCTAAATCTGATAGGTTGCCAGAATTTTATATTCAAAATGCTACCGACTTTCCTTATTTGGAAATTTAAATAATTTCGAAAAAGCCCCTTTCTCCTTTACAATTATATAACACATTTAAGTCCCATACCTTAAATAATTTTATATAACTATTAAAACATCTTGAAAAATTCTAGAAAAATTCCAGAAAATCAATTAATATGTTCTCTTCAACGTATAAAATTTTCGGATCCAAATAATAATAATTATTCCTATAAATAATTTTATAATCCAAAATACCATTTTCTTCCTTAGACAATTCATAATAATTCCATAAAAATTCAGAAAAATCTGAAAATTGAAACCCATCTCTAAAATAACTTTTTAGATCATCATAAAAAGTCACAAGGCTAATGGATGTCATTTAATAGGGTTTTCATCTTACAACATGTCATAAAATCTATATAAACATACATAAATCATCAGCATGTATATATAATCATTTTATCATTCAAAAACATGGCAAACATTTGCAAAATCATTTGGATTTAATCCTAAAACTGAAACCATAAAATTTAGAGATGTCAACATTATTCAACTTTGCTTTAATGATTAAGGAGCTTGATATTTGAATGATTTGATTTGTATTTTCTTTCCTTAAGCTTTTCTTGTGTTTCCTCTTCTTCTTTCCTTGTTAATGGTAGCCAGCCTTGTTTTTTAAATTTTTTGAAATGAGAATGAACATGTATTAAGATACACGGCTTAAGGAAGGTGAAATAGTAATGGCCTCTTTCCCATAATACCCCTCCTCTAATTCATTTTAAACCCTTCATTTAATTTATTTTCTAAAAAGGCATGGCTACCTTAATTAAATCTAAATCTCAATCCCCTTATCAGCACATTATTTTATTTAGTTTATCTAACTAAATCTCCTAAATAATGTTATCAAAAATCTGGGGTGTTACATTTTCTAACATATATTAATTTCAGACCCAAAACTTATACTATTTAACCATAAATAATTTTAAACCGATTTAATCATTTTCCTCACTAGAAAATTAATATTAAATCCACATTAATACAGAAAATTATGAAAATTGAAACTCATCTCTAAAATATCATTTTTGATCTAATCTAAATTCGCAAGGCATTTGGATGTCATTAAATAGGGTTTTCACATTAAAACATATCATAAAACCTATATGAATAAGCATAAATCGTCAACAAGCATATATAAACATTTAATCATTCAAAAACATGGCATAATCATGCAAAATATTTTGGATTGATCTTAAAACCGAAAACAATTAGAAAAATGAGATGTAGTCATTATTCACCTTAGCTTTGAGATTATTGAGTTTGAGATTTGAATGGATTAAGTTGGTCAATCTTCTTCGTTTAGCTCTCTATGTCTTCTTCTTGCTTAATGGTGGCTGACTTCTATATTTTGATTTTTAATTTAGTAATGTACGTGTATTCCTAAAGGTTTAGGGTATAAGAATGCTCTTTTCCCAACTTTGCCCTTGCCTATTACCCTTGTCTATTTTAATTCAGGTTAACTCATTTTAGTTTATTCATTAACATGGCACAACTACCCCTATAAATCACAAATCTCAATCCCCCAATCATTTTACATTATTTCATTTATTTTACCTAATTTAATGTTCCTAATAATGTTACTAAATATATTGGGTGTTAAACATGTTGAAAGACTCTAGCATGGGTTCCTCATTCGATCTGGGGTTGTAATGAGTCACTCGATGAGAAGGTATTTCGAGTTCAACCGAAAACATAGCCTCCGATCCATAGGCCAAGGCGAACAAAGAGTGGCCGGTCGTGGACTTGTGGGTTATTCTGTTAGCCCAAAGTGCTAATGGTAATTCATCGACATACTTGCCCATGGCCTTCTCCAATTGCTTCTTGAGAATAGAATTAATGATTTTGTTTATAGCTTCCACCTATCCAATCGCTTACTGTTGTGCTATAACTGCAAATCTCTTCTCATTGCGATGCCTGTGGCAGAAATCTTTGAACTCGACATAATAAAATTGGGTCCCATTAGCAGAAATAATCATTTATGGGACCCCAAAGCAACAAATGATATTTTACTATGTAATTGTTTGTTTTATTTGTCGTGATCATGGCTAGCGGTTCCGCTTTAGCCAACTTCATAAAATAAACAACATCAATGATGGCATATTTCATGCCACCTTTAGACATTGGCAGTATACCAAGACTGACCATCTTCATAATCTCCATTGGTCGGACTTTAGGGGCTTTTGCAAACCTCTCGCACTTGTCACGCTTTCTGGTATAGTCAGTTGTGTCTCGGTTGACAGTTGTTTAGAAGTATCCATAGCAAAGAATCTTCTTTGCTAAGGTTTGTCCCCCGGTGTGGTCAACACCCTTCATGTACTTTCCTGAAGACTTGCTTGGCTTTGTCACTAGCGACACACTGAAGCGGGGGGACCGAGTGCCCCTTTCTATATAGCACTGCTTCCTAAATAATGTATGTAAGAATCCAAAAACTCGGCCTTCGAAAATCGGCACCCGTACTTCACTTGTACTCAAAATGCCGTAGATTGAAACGCCGAATCTGGCTTCCCGGAGCTTATAACACAATTAAGTATAATAACACAGCGGAAGAAAAAGAATATATCAATATATATAACATTGATACAATGACAGGTACAAAATCTGATACAGTATGATACGACAGAATGATACAACAGATATCAATATACATCAGAGATATGATACAAGAAATAGCAGCGGAAAGAAAATAGATAACACCAGCAGCAGATAGAATATCTCCAATAGAATGCTCCAATCCATAGCTAGCGGAAAGCAAGGTCAGTCTTCCAAGGACTGACTGGCTCCAGATAATCTACTCAACCTGAATATTTGAGAAACCCAACTCTAGACTGCCCGTGTGAAAAATGGTGGGTACCCAGAGTTTAGGAAGGGAACAATAAACTCCGGATCAGTCATGGGACTGGTGTGAGCAACAAAAACAGTTTATCTTTAAACAAACACAAAAGGCTTTTAAACATTGAAATCTGCAATGCTTTTGGAAAATGAAACTACCATAAGACCTCCCACCACACACACAATGCAAACGCAGAATTGGAGGTGATTTCTTCTTATGATAGTCAAACATGCTTACTACGCAAAACAAAACTCTTTTGATATTACTACTAGTGCATAGTGTAGAAAAACCTTTCGAAAGTACAATATTAATCTTAGCCAGCATACAACCATTATTGTATGCCTACTATAGCTACTATGTTCAATAGCAGGTTACCGCCACATTCCATAGCAGGTTATACAACTAAAACCGTATAGGGCGCGTATTGTTTCTTTGGATTTTCGAACAAATGGTCAGGCTAAGGAACTTCCTATGCCACGAAAGAAACGCCTCTGGCTGGACGCTCCGAGAGACAAACTGCTCTCTACCAACAAGGCCGGGTTACCCCTGTAACAGGTAACTCACGAATATGCCATACCCCGGTTCTTTGGGACCTTTATCCGAGCGCTCGGTAACCAACATCACACATAATAAAAAAGTGTGTCCACATGAGTAAGTATTTGGGCTCCATACCATGATACCACCCCTTTCTAGAAGGAAATGACATACCCTAAAGGGCGCGACACTCATAACCTTGCCGCAACATTCCTGTTTCGACCATTTCCGGGTTGTAAGGCCCTGACGAAGTCTCGTCCACAAAGCTACGCTTTGTCACAAAGCCATGCTTTGGATCAACAGATGATCAAAGCAATGATCACAAAGATAAATGATCAAACAAATGATCATATCACAAATGATCAAACGATGATCATCACACAGCAACACTCAGCATGCCACATTACCAAATTGGGAATATATCGCTGATAACCTTCAACTACATAACCTCTGAGCTCGTACGTCTCAGAGAAGGGTGTTAAGCTAAGAGAATAAATTCTCCGCCACCAATAGAAATGTATTTGAAAGAAATCTGCTTTATATCTCAAAGTGTAATGTCAGACATGTAACCGTACAAGTCTGTTCCGGGTTCGAATAGAACCAAAGGCACTTCCGAAGAAGCCCTTGCAAATCCGGGTATTCACAATCCCGATCGGATTTCCCATCACTTAGGGAATCTCTATACCAGGAGCTACCCAGTGCAGAGACAATCGATAGGTTATCCTATCGTTTTCGCAAATACCCGGTCTTCAACACCGGTCTTCAAATGCTATCCATATACGACGTATCACTTATTCGGAATGGGTTATATGACACAAAGGTCCTCTCCCGGCTGAACCGAATAGTGAGCGTAATATTCAAAAATATATGGATATTGGGATTTCAGTTAAGTCACAACTTAAACCCAAACTTTCTTTTCAAATGGTTTAACAAATTACCATTTCAAATCTTTTAAACAAAAAGATTCATTTTAGCAACCTACAACGGTTTAAACAATTTCCATATTTTTATCTTTTAAACAAAAGATTCATTCACAGATTTTCCAAATTAATTTCCATTTCAATTGGATTAACTAGTTAAATCTTTAAAACAAAGATTTAACTTATAGCTTTCAAAACAATTCCATTTCAAATAGTTTAAACAAATCATCATTTTAAATCTGTTAAAAATAAACTGATTTAATTCATAGCTTTCAAAAAAGGATTCATTCATAACTTGGAAAACCCTTTTTCAATTTAATCTTGAAATTCCTTTAATTAAACTGGAATTTCATTTCTTATATGAAAGCCTTTATTCTTTTAAAACAAACATTTTCATTTTGGAAATCTGATTCATTTATACGAGTTAAGGTTCTTGGGTTAAATTCAAATTCTCAAACCAATATTTTCAAATTGGTTTTAAATTTATTTAAACATATTTATAACATTTTTAACTAAAATTTCCAATTACGGAATTCAATTCCAACCCTTGAATTTAAATTCAAATTGAATTATTTAAATTGAATAACTTTATCAAGTTATTCAAAATAGCTTTTCTCTTAAAAACTCCTTTTTAAAAGCTTCAACATTTAACCCAAATCCATTTCCAAAATCAATTGAAATTAAAATTTTAATTTCAAAAACATCAAATTTAAAATCATCTATGACTTAATCGATTTCCACGTGAAATCCATATTTGTGTGTGTAAGGTGTAGTCTAGGGTTTCCACGCAGTAGTGCAATATCATTCAATCATCACAGATCAGAATACTGAAATGTAGTTGATAAGCGGTATAACGATAACGCTTATCTTTTCATTCACAGATCACAGATATATAAATTACAGGTAATATATTACATCACAGATAATTAACTACATTATAGATCACCACACAAATCAATATATGTTTGTACCAAAAATGGGCACAACACTTTTCGGGAGTTGTTTGAAGAGATAAAGTGAAGATTATAAATGTAAAACAGAGGTTATCTAACAAAAACTCCAACAAACAGAAATGTAAAATGCACAGACAAGCAATTTAGAGTGGTTCGGCGTGTAGCCTACGTCCACTATGAAGTTTTGATGATTTTATTGATTCTCTTTCAATGATTACAAGCGATTACAGCAATGAACAGCGGATTACAGTTTAGAATTCGAAATTGACAGCAAAAGTAGGATGCAAATCTCAATCCGGCAGAGTCTGGACGCTTCAGCGAAAAAAGATCCTTTTTCTGTTGATTCTGGGGCTCTATTTATAGGCGTAGGAGGCTCAGATCTCGCCTAAACTTCGGGAGACTTGGTCTGGCACGTGAAGGGGCCCACGCGACCGTTTCCAGAAAGTTTCGCCTCGATCTGCGATCGGTACGAATCCATTTCGTATCGATTAAGATGATGTCCAATTGAGCTGAAATTTGGCATGGACATCCTTCAGTGTGCATGCAAGCTTCCCTCAAAATTTCATTGGATTTGGATTATTAGATCACGAGATATCGTCGATACGAACTGAGATTCCCCATAGGCTGTCTGGTTCGTCTCCATGAATTCGACTCCATCCGTTCGCCTCGCTGGCTGCACGTGCTCTTGAAGTGAGGTGGCGCGCGCGCTTCGTCTCGATCCGGTCTTTGTGCCGCATTGACTGTTTCGACTCCACATATCTCGCCCTGCTTACTTCGATGGAAGACACGTCACCTTGGCTAATTGACTCGTTGGATAAGAGTAAGTCAGCGGTTACGGGTTCGAAGCATTGTCTTCTGGTGGATACGAAATGGTCATGGACTGATGGATACGAAGTCGATGCGGGGCGATCGTAACGAAGCAGACGTTTCTCCGATGGGTTCGAATGAGCCTCTCTGGCTGGAGATTGATCGATGCGGAGTTCATTAACACGTGGACCTGGCCACTCTGATCGATACGAAACAGATGGATACGAAGTGAGGACTATTGAAGGACACGAAGTCCATCGATATGAACTCGATGGATTCGAAACGTGACTAACATCACCGCTATGAACCACTGCTCCGGATGGATACGAAATAGAGCCTTCTGGTGGATACGAAAACACGCTGCTCTTTCCAACTTTGTATCCATCACAACTTGAGCCTATGAACTCGGATTGACTTGAAAATTGGAACGTTGGTTCACCTTGCTCTCCTAGTCATGTCCTATCAATTGTAGCTTGATCCGGATTTGGACAAAATCCAGCGATATCCATGACAAGCCATGCTTATTCTCTAGTTGGTTCCTTGGTGTCCTGGCCTTGCCAAATGGCGGGATAACATTTTCTCCCCAAAGTACGTGTTGTGAAAACATGACGTGCTTTGAAAAGCTGTAAGTTTGCCACTTGTCGTTAGTCTAGGTCGTTGTTGAATCTCGCATCGAGTTTTACCCGTTCGATTTGAAACTCGTGTTGAAACGATGTTTGGTGACCGCCCTGAGCCAACGATTTGTGTTGATCCTCTTATGAATCATCGTTTGAAAGCTGGAAAGCTTTTCTTCGTATTGATGCTGGTAGACTGGATGGACACGAAATGATAATTCGCACTGAGTGACACAATCTGGGTCGGATTCTGATTCGCATCGATGATCTTTGATGGATACGAATTCATTATTCGTATTGACATGCGGTGGACGGAGTTGCGAGCTCACTGATACGAACAAGGGCTTCGAATCGATATGCGCGCTGTCCATTTCGAATCGATGGGAATCCCGGCTAGATGAATACGAATCAGAGCGTTTCAACTCGATTCGTGAGGTTAACCGGTTGCGACCGGTCGCGTGGACTGGGAGTCGAACCGACCCAGTTTTCCCCTAGGCTCCATATAAATACTCTGGACTTCGCCATTTTTTCACTTTTACTCTTTTACTGCCGCCTCTTACTTTTCGCTTAGATTTGGGAAAGAAGAAAGCCTGTAACCTATTCTCGAATCGACCAGATTTGTCCTTCCAATTCTTCGAATTTCGCCCTCAATTTAGGTAATTAACCATAAATCTGAACAATGAATCTATCTCCGATCCACTTCCTCTTCATCGATCACTGATTCTGGTAGTTGGCAAAACCAGATCTGGGCCAAAGCTTGGTCATAAACGACCATAGCAGCGTTTCGATGGATTGAAGAAGAGCGAGTGGGAGAAACAAGAAGTCTGGATCAATCTAGGGCTTGCGTTCGAATCGATGAAGGCAGTGACATCACTTCCCAGATCTAGTATCGATAAAAGGGATTTTTCCGTGGAGATGGGGCGATTC
This sequence comes from Allium fistulosum, assembly GCA_030737815.1. Taxonomy (NCBI): domain Eukaryota; kingdom Viridiplantae; phylum Streptophyta; class Magnoliopsida; order Asparagales; family Amaryllidaceae; genus Allium; species Allium fistulosum. The sequence goes on from CM060902.1 coordinate 868,349,352, forward strand.
GTATCGATAGGTGCGGAGATGGATCGTACCGTCATGAAGTAATCGATACGAAAAAATAGTCAATGGTCGCTCTGGAGCCCTTAGCTTCAGATCGATACGAACTTTGCCATTACGATTGATATGGGCTATCGATGTTAAGCTAGGGTCTTCTCGTTTGATACGAACCGGGCCACCAATGATCGATACGAAATCGTCTCATCTTGATCGATACGAAATCAACCCCTGATGATCGATTCGAAACACGATGTTTGGCATCAGTTCGAACTTGTAACCTGATGGATTCGAACGAGCCTTTCAGGATCGATTATTACCTTCCCTTTGATGGATGCGAAATTTTGTGCACTTGAAAACATGATTCCGATGAACTTCATTCCTGCATATCTGGACTTGATAATAAAACTACATACCTGATTCCTACGAGCTCCTGCTTTGCATAATAGAACTTGATCACAACATTGCACACCTGACTGCCTTTTTGAAGCTCGTAGATGGAACTGCAACCTAACAAAGTATAACGAACTTTAATCTGAATCGAATGTCAGTATCCGGACGCCGCGGTTGTGATGGTCAGCGATGACGGTCATTTCCAGCCTGACTCTCAGAGTTTTGTTGTTCACACACTTAGGCTTATTTCATAGAAATTTATTTGTTCAAGTTATGCATAACACTTGCACTGCACAACATATCCATACACTTTACACTGAGGGATGCACGGGCTTTTTATCGTCTAATGATGACTTCTCGTGAGTTAGCTAGCCATGGGACCTTCAAGTTTACAGCAGCAAGAAACTCCCAAACTTGAGATTCCGGACATTGAGGCTGAAGTCATCGGTCCAGCTCCGGACGAGTTACCTGACGCATCTTTCATAAACAATCCACCGGACTCTGTTTCGTCTAATATCTCAGAAGATACGCTAGGGAGAATATGCTTAAGGCATGGCTTATCGTTGGACGATATAATGTTGCCTGGGCCGGATGACAGACCACACAATCCCCCAGAGGGATATACTGCCTTTAATCGACATGCATGTGCAGCCGGTACACTTCCTCCGTTCAACGATTATATAAGAGAGGTGTTGGCTTACCTGGATATTGCTCCGTCTCAGCTCCATCCGAATGGATATGCTTCACTTAATGGCTTGTTCATCGTATTTATGGAATACCTCTACCGACCTCCCCGCCCGACCGAGATAAGATACCTCTTCAACTTCAAAAGTCGAACTGACAGTCCATCTTTTACATTCTTGGAGTCTGTGAGAAACTGCCAAGTTATCACGGGGTCGTGGACTAGGCTGAGCTACTTCAAGTCAGAGTGGTTCTATGTCCGATGTCCGCCGGGGTTTGCCAGAAGATGGCTGTTTAGACGTAAGCATTGTCTTTTTCCCAAGTAATTGACGGGGCAATTTTTGAATGAAACTAAACTCATATCTCCTATTCTCTTTCTTTCAGCAATAATCCAGTGACCTGAAGGCGGCTACTATAAAGAGATAGTTCGTGTCCTTCAAGAAGTCCCTAGCGAAGAAAGGAATATCGAGTTGCTACTGACGGACCAGAACCTTAGAGTTCTTGGGTTGATCGGGCAGAGGCAGAGCATAAGGCTTGATGGTGCATTAAAGACCGTCTCCAGAGAAAAGGTCAAGCGGAAGAAACCCAGGGTTGTGATAATTGAGGAACCCGATTCCGAGAAAACTCATACCGACGAGGAACCGTTGGCCGGACCCGCTAATGCAACCCCGGAATCCGATGCAAAGAGGAAAGGCAAAGCAGTGGCCTCAAAACAGCCTAAGTCCGGGAGGCGGAAGTTTGTGGTTTTGCACCATCCTCTGCCAGGATTTAGGATTACGGAAGCACCCCCCCTGCAAGTTGAAAATCAATTCGAAGGGCCTGCTGACCCTCAAATCCCGGACATCGAGCCCGAGCAACACGACGTTGAATTGGGTGGACCGCGACATATCGTCGATGTTAGCGAGTCTCTTCCTGCCAGTGCGATTGACACTTCTGGTTGGTCCGGGGGGTTACACATTCACACACTCTTCACGGCACAACACATTTTCCTAACCGTAAACAACATATTGCAAACGACTACTGATTCTTCGTGGTTTGCTTTTCAAGTACGATGTCTGGGCAAAGTTCTATGCTTGGTAGTTTGCGCAACAAGCGCCGTTATCATGAGCCACGCAGGAGAGAGGGCGAGAGGGATTACGACTCAGGACATTCTGGTCAGGAGAAGTCTGACAGAGATAGGGGATACGTTCGCCGATCCCGATCTCGCTCTCCTCCCCCCAGGACCTCCGCACCTCCTACGGCAGCAGCTACTCGTCCTCTTGAAATTTCTTGGCCTAGGCTACCTTCTCAAGCTTCGAGGCCCGATCCTCCGCGCAGGACTGAAATAGCCACCTCTTCGGCTTCTGCACCGGTCCCGACTGAAGCGTCCAGTGAAGGAGCGCTTAAATTGGCACAGATGAGGAAGGAGTTTCCCGACATCTGCTTTGATGGTTATGTCTTCCCTCCGCACTTGAGGAGAATCCCGCAAACCGCTGAAACCACTATCCATGATTATGTTGCGGACATCTTTTTCCAGTACAGGAAATGGGGATGGGCCGCGAGGAAAGAGTCCAAAGTGGCATTCGATCGGGGCGTCACTATTGAGAAGCTCGAGAAGGAGTTGGGTCACAATGACCGAATCATAAAAGCGCTCAACGCGGAGGCTGAGTCTTCCCGTAAATCTGAAATGGAGGCCTTAAAAAAGGTGGATGAAGTAAATGCTGCCATGACCAGGATGAAGCAAGAGCATTACACCGCCATCGAGGACATGGGTCATAGGAACACCACCATTACCGCCGAGAGGGATGCCGCTCTTAAGGAGCTTAATGAGCTAAAATCAAAGTTTTCCGAGATGGCGAAGGAGAAAGACGCAGCTAATGTCTCTGCGTAGGAGGCCTGTGATCAGGCAATGGCGCTCCGAAAGGAGAAGGAAGCGGCTATGCAACAAGCTCGTGAAGCTGAAACTGGGGTTGACGAGAAGGTACAGCAGGCGGGGGCCAGGATTGAGGCCGAGGTAGAAGAGCTACTCGTCACTTATAACGCCAATGTGCTAAGGCACCGAGATTTGACATGGCTTGACGATTATCCCACGCATCTCTACAACGCCTGGAACTTACTGGTTGATGAGGAGAAATCAGGGCACCCTGATGAAGCCCTTGATGAATTCCAGCTGGAGAACTGCATCCTCAATGATGACGAAAAGAAGGTTCTCCATGACTCCATGATTTCCCACGATAAGGAGAGGCTTGGTGCCCAGACCCAGGAAGTCGGATAAAGCTCTGGTGCAGAGCACCATGTTATGAGTTCTGAGATAATCGTGTCATCTCAATCTGAGCCAACTTCGATGATCGACTCGCAGCATATCCCGGCATATGATCCAGACCGACCGCATCTATCTCCTATTAAGGAGCATCCTTCCGAAGTCGTTCAGACGCCCCCGAGCCAGACTGAGGAAGGTACTCTGAACTAACTTCTTGTATATTTGGATTGAAGAGTTTGTGTCGAAGTGTACACTAATGACATGTCCCTTTTCTTTGATCAGTGACAGAAGTTGCACCAGCTGCGCCTTTCACCGCCCAAGAATCAGGCCAAGTGCCAGAAGCCATCGTTTCTGAGGCGACCTCCGTCGTGGCAATGGCACCAGTCGGAGTAACGTAGGGGAGCTCGCTTTCTTTCGATGAGCAGATGATAGACGAGCTTCTCGGCCGTCAGAGTGATCCCTTTGCGGGCCTGCCGTTTGGCCCGGGTGGATTCTCGTCTACTTCTGGCACTTCAACTCAGACTATTACAGCTCACAGCGAGGCCAGAGTGCAACGGGAAGCGGCGATGTTGGCCGAGATTAATGCCGAGATGGCGGCCGCGGCGCGTGGCGGAGCATCAACACAGTGCCCCACTCCTCTCATGATTGTATCTCCTGGGGGCACGCTTATTGATACTAATGTACCAGTCCCTCCTCCGGCTGCGGAGTCTGTTCCTCCAACTCCTCCTGTGGGAAGCATCCCCATAGAGTCCAGCTCGGACGAGGACGTTGACATTATGCCTTCACCCGAAGGGAGCCTACCTAAGGAGAAAGGTTCCAAGCGAAAGGGTACTGGTGGTTCCAGTAGCTCCTCGAGGAAGAAGAAGTTGAGGAAGCAGAAGGATTAGACACTCCTTTTAGGCATACTTTTCTTTGGTAGTCAGGGATTTTGTCATTTTCCCCCCTTTTTTTTGTAGGCCGTGTTTAGATGCGGGTTCGGCCCCTGCAAGTAGGAGTATTTTGGAAAGGCTCATGTATGAACCGCAGCTTTTGATTTAGTTGAAAATAAAATTTTGTCTTCTAGTTTCAGCTTATGTTCCTTTCTATGCTTGAATATTGTAGTGTTCGAACTTTGGTCCGGTGTACTTGCATTATCTTATTGTTTCAAGAATAGCTCATTTTGCTTGTTAAGTATGGAAATCTCGGACTTGAGTTGTGATAGGGGATCGCATCGGAGCTGAACATCGTACAGTTTCGGGTAACGATTGACATTTGCCTCTGCCCCCAATTCCAGGGTCAAGTTGTGATGATCAGCTTGTGATTGCATTAAGCGAGGACCGAGAGGTCGAACTACACTTGTTCTCTTATGAATTGTTTCATCCACACTCCGGGGATATAAGTCATCTCGCAAGCGGTTGTTCACACTCTGGGAACACGGAGTTGACTGAGGTTTATACTCCGTCTCGCACTCTGGGAACACGGAGTCGAATGTTTATACTCCGTTTCGCACTCTGGGAATACGGAGTCGAATGTTTATACTCCGCTTCGCACTCTGGGAACACGGAGTCGAATGTTTATTCTCCGCTTCGCATTCTGGGAATACGGAGTTGGATGTTTATACTCCACTTCGCACTCTGGGAATACGGAGTCGAATGTTTATACTCCGCTTCGCACTCTGGGAACACGGAGTCGAATGTTTATACTCCGCTTCGCACTCTGGGAATACGGAGTCGAATGTTTATTCTCCGCTTTGCACTCTGGGAATACGGAGTTGGATGTTTATACTCCGCTTCGCACTCTGGGAACACGAAGTCGAATGCTTATACTCCGCTTTGCACTCTGGGAATACGGAGTTAATTGCAGGATTGTCGTGTGTCAACCCTATCAATATCGGTGTCATGGCTTGCCCCCGAGCTCGGGTTTCACCTAGTGAGTGGCCGGTCGTATCACAGCCACTCTCCATTTGAATAAGTCCCATTGCATGATGGGATTTAGCTCTTCGTGCATCGTGATGTTGTATATCGTGCTTAATGAATCATAGCTCTGGCTCGAAGAAGTGGCATTTTATTGCTGAAATAAGAAAATGCGGCAAAGTCAGTTGCCTTATTACAAAATTCAAATCTCAAAATGCAGAAACAAATTGCTAAATAGAATGAAATAAATAAAGCCTGTCATATGTAATAGCGACGGAGGCTTTCGCTGTTCCAAGCCCTTGGCAAATCGAGACCATCAACGGTCGACAGCTTGAACGTGCCATCTCCGAGCTTTCTTGTAATTACATACGGTCCTCCCCAGTTCGGCTTCATGTGTGAAGGGACTGGGTAGATTCTCTTGAGCACGAGGTCGCCGAGTTCAAAGGTTCGAGGTCGAACTTTGGTGTTGTACAGCCGGGCGACCCGACTTCGATGTGCGGCTGCTCTCAAATCAGCCTCTTCCCGTTTTTCATCCAATAGATCCAAAGATTCGGCCAGGAGTATAGCGTTTGTTTTCGGATCATAGTAAGTCACGCGATGAGAGAACACTTCTGCCTCGACCGGAATAACAGCCTCTGAGCCATAAGATAGGGAAAACGGAGTGTGTCCGGTCGCGGTTTTGTGGGTCGTTCGATAGGCCCATAACGCCATAGGAAGTTCATCGACCCACTTGCCCCCAGCCTTCTCCAATCGTTTCTTCAGGATCGATTTTATAACTTTATTGACAGCTTCAACCTGTCCATTCGCTTGGGGGTGTGCGACAGCCGAGAACTTTTTGTGGATATGAAACCGTTGACAGAAATTCTTGAATTCCGCACTCTTGAATTGGGCTCCGTTATCAGTGATGATAGTATGCGGGAGTCCAAATCGACAGATGATGTTGCGAACCATGAAATTTATCACTTTCTTTGTCGTAATGGTTGCAAGGGCTTCGGCCTCAGCCCACTTTGTGAAGTAGTTAACGGCGACGATGGCGTATTTCGCACCGCCTTTTGCTAAAGGTAAAGCGCCGATGATGTCGATGCCCCACATTGCGAATGGCCAGGGACTGACCATTTGGGTTATTTCAGTAGGCGGAGCCCTCGGAATTCAGGCATGTATCTGGCATTTATCACACTTTCGGGCATAGTTTGCCGCATCTCGGTTTACTGTCGGCCAGTAGTACCCATATCGGAGTATCTTCTTAGCGAGAGCTTGTTCTCTGGTATGATCGCCACACTCTCCTTCGTGCACGTCATGTAACACTCGTTTGATTTCCTCGTGGGCGATACATCTGAGGAGAGGAACAGAATAACCTCTCCTGTACATGACTCCGTTTTGGATGACGAACCGCGAAGCTTTTCGCTGAATTTGTCTCTTCTCATTTCTAGGTTCAGGCAACGTCCCATTCTCAATGTAATTCCGATACGGAGTCATCCAAGATTCTCTACTGGGAGCGGTTTCAAACACAGAGTTCATTTCTATCCGATCGATGCTTGGGGAGGCCAAAGTTTCAACAGGGACAAGTCCCATTTGCTGCGCTTCACCTGTGCTAGCTAACTTTGCCAGTGAATCGGCTTTCTGATTGTGCTCCCGAGGCACATAATAGATGGCATAATAATCAAACTGGTTTAGTATTTCCTGAATTCGAGCCAAGTAAGCAGCCAGTCTTCGGTCTCTTGCCTGATATTCTCCTCGTACTTGACATACCACTAATTGTGAATCGCAATAAATTTCCACAGCGATAATTCTCAAGTCTCTGGCAAGTTTTAAGCCGATTAGGAGGGCTTCATATTCGGCTTCGTTATTAGTTGCATGAAAGTCGAACTTCAGAGCATAACATATGGATCGACCCTCGGGAGTCTCAAGTACAACCCCAGCGCCCGAACACCGGTCATTTGATGCGCCGTCAGTATACAGCTTCCAGATGTATTCGGGAGATTTACTGGTCTCGGGCAAGTCTTCTGGAACGGTGAATTCAGCTATGAAATCTGCCAGGACTTGTCCTTGAATGGCTCTCCGCGGAGCGTATGCGATATCAAATTGGCTTAGCTCAATGTTCCACTTGAGTAACCTACCGGACGTCTCAGGCCGCGTGAGGACCTGTCGTAACGGCTGGTCAGTGTACACAGTAAGCGGATGAGCTTGGAAGTAAGGATGGAGCTTCCTTGAGGCAATGACCAAGCAATAGGCCAGTTTCTGGATAATTTATTTCGGCTCCTGTTAGCCGCTTACTAACATAGTAGACCGGGTTTTGCACTTTGTCTTCTTCCCGAACTAGAGCAGCGCTGATCGCATGTTCTGATACTGCCAGGTAGAGATATAGTTGCTCGTGGTCAACCGGTTTTGACAAGATCGGAGGTGTGGAGAGATGTTGAACTAATGATCGAAACGCGCCTTCACACTCCGTGGTCCATTCAAAGTTCCGTTTGCCCTTCCGGATCAGGTCGAAGAAAGGAATGCATTTATCGGTGGACTTTGAAATGAACCTGCTCAATGCTGCGACCTTTCCGTTAAGACTCTGGACTTGCTTTATGGTTCTAGGGGTTTGCAAATTTCTAATAGCCCAGATCTTTTTAGGATTCGCTTCTATCCCTCGAGCGTTGACGATGAACCCAAGGAATTTTCCGGATGCAACGCCAAAGTGACACTTGAGCGGGTTGAGCTTCATTCCGTACTCCCGGAGGATGCTGAACATTGAATTCAAATCTCTGACGTGATCTGTGGAGAATCGGGACTTCACCAGCATGTCATCCACGTAAACCTCCATGGTCTTCCCGATCTGATCAGCGAACATCCGGTTGACTAAGCGTTGGTATGTTGCTCCAGCGTTCTTTAGACCAAACGGCATGACTTTGTAACAATAGAGTCCTAGGTCGGTCACGAAGCTGGTATGTTCCTGATCAGGTAAATGCATGGGTATATGGTTGTAGCCGGAATAAGCATCCATAAAGGATAGTAGCTCATGTCCGGCCGTTGAATCTACGAGCTGATCGATTCGCGGAAGTGGGAAGCTATCTTTTGGACAAGCCTTGTTTAGGTCAGAGTAATCAACGCAGGTTCTCCACTTCCCGTTTGGTTTCCGAACTAGTACAGGGTTGGACACCCATTCTGGATACAAGGCATCTCGAATGAACCCGTTTGATTGTAGTTTATCAACCTCCTCCTTAAGGGCGGCAGATCTCTCTGGATCCATACCGCGCCTTTTCTGCTTTACTGGGACATGTCGTGGATCTATATTCAGGGAGTGACTTGCAATGCTCGGTGAGATTCCGCACATGTCAGAGTGTGTCCAGGCGAAGACGTCGAGATTCGCCCGAAGAAATTCGACCAATTCCTGCTGTGTCTTCTTGTTCAGTTGAGACCCAACTTTCAGCATCTTTGAATCATCATCCTCACTGATTGGGACGTCCACAGTCAGTTCGACTGGAGAAGCTTGACTCTTCGTAGATTCGTCTTTATCCTCGTTGCCCCTGGGGTCCAGGTCTTTCAGGAATTGGTCGTGGTGCCCGGGCCGAGGCCCAGGCATCAATTGTCAATTATCGATAGAACGGACGCAGAGAGATTCCTCTATGCCCTTTCCCTTCTCTTTACGTTGCGCCCCGCGCAGCTCAGCAACATAACAGGCCCTTCCCGTGGCCTGATCTCCTTGAACAACTCCAATCCCATGATCAGTGGGGAACTTCAAAGTCAGACACCATGGGGCGATGGCCGCCCTGAACTCAGCTAGGGCTGGTCGACCCAGAAACGCATTATATGGCGAATCAATTTCTAGCACAACAAACTGTAACATTCGGACCCTCCGGCGTTCTCCAACGCCTAACTCAACTGGGAGTTCAGTTATTCCGACGGGTATCGTGGCACTTCCGTTGAAACCGTGGATTCTGGATAAACAGGGTTTCAAATCCTTTGTCTCCATCTTCATTAAGTTGTAAGCCCGTTTAAGCAAGATATTCACAGAGCTTCCACTGTCAACCAGGATCCTCTTCATCCAAGCAGGACCTACCTGGGCAGATATGACTAGTGGATCGATAGTAGGGGCTTCGACCTTATCGGCGTCTCGGCTCCTGAACACGATATCATCAGATATTATCTTTTGTTGTTTCGCCGGGGTTCCGTCTTCGCAATTACTACAACATTCGAAGTCCGCATGCCTGATAGAACTAGCATACGACTCCATTTCCCCCCAGCTTCTGTCTGCCGGATGAGGACCACCACTTATTGTGTTGATAACTAATCTCCCGCCCGCACAGGCGGGTTCCTCCTCTCTTTCCTGATTTTGTGAACGATTTTGATTCGAAGGGCCCGCTCCGCCAGACTGCGGCGCCCGTACAAACTGATCTAGCTTCCTCTCTCTAATCAACTTCTCGATGAGGTCCTGTAAATGCCGACACTCATTGGTATTGTGTCCATAGCTTTCATGGAACCTACAGAATTTCCCTGTCTGAACCTGCCTCTCCGATGAGGGCTTCGGAGCAGGTTTCTTATACTGTACAGTGTTACAAGTCTGTAAGTATACGTTTTCCAATGACGTGTTTAGCGGTGTATAACTGTCGAACATATGAGCTCTACGTCGTGGACCTCGGTTCTCATCTCTCTTCTTATTCTGGCCATTGTTTCCTCTCTGCTGGGTTTGTTTGTTTTGTATATTCAGTTGAACTTTCCCGGAACTCTCACCGGACTGTTTAACTGCTACATTGCTCTGTATTCCCTCAATGCTGGGCCTCGCATCGTCCTGCTTCCTAGACTGTTTTGCGTCCTCTTGCCACAAGAACTGAGCGGCCTTGGAGTAAAAACGGTCCAACGATGCCGGCGGTTTTCTAGCTAGCCAGTTCCCGAATTCAGAATCAGGATCAATTCCCTTGGTCAGAGCCATCAAGATTGAATTATCGTTAGGATTGGTGATCTCAACACATGCTGCGTGGAACCTCTCCAGGTAACGTCTGAGCGTTTCTCCATGAGCTTGAGTGACGCTGGACAGGGTGTTAACATCTTTTGGCCTGGCAACATGCATACGGAATTGTTCTACAAACCTCTTGGCCAATTGATCGAACGAAGAAATTGATCTAGGTGGTAGGCGTGTAAACCACATTGTCGCGATTCCCCCCAGAGAGATGGGGAAACTTCGACACTTCACTGCATCGTCGGCCCTTGCAGCGCTCATCGACCATTCATATTTCAAAATATGCTGGTTGGGGTCACTATTTCCTTCGTACATTGGGAGAGTTGGCATTCTGAATCGCCTAGGGGGTTCTGCGTGCAACACCTCGTTTGTGAAAGGGGTATGACTACGAGAAATCCCCCAATCATCATTAGTGAGCCCCTGACTCTCGCGTATCATTTGACGTATCATGGTTGATATATCCGACACTGGCAGATTCTGAGTATGATGAGCTAAGGCGTGGTCGGGTTCCACGGTGCGAGTACGGATCGGGCGCTGTCGACGATCCGTATCTCGCCTCCTCGGCTCGGCATCTTCTGGGACATATGGTTCAGGAGTATGTCCACGCTGTTGATTCATCGGTTCCGATTGATTTCGGGCATCAACCCTTGTTTCTGCTGCGGCGGTTGCGGTGTGGTTATCCGTGGTGTACTGTGGGGTAGTGCCTCCTCGTGTCGAGGGTCCCGTTTGGAAGCTGGTCGATGGTCCTACCCTCAGTTGCCCAACATTTACGGTGGGTTGATATCCAGCAGCTTGAGTGCGACTCCCCTCTAACCGAGGACGAGTAGTCCGGTGGTGATAGTCAGATGAAGCTGAGCTTTCGGTAGATGCTCTGGAGGCATCATCTCTCATGGACCTCCTGTGGCCCCGGCGATTTAGCTGGTTGGTCAGCTCGATATTGGTGCGCAACTGTTCCGCCAACTGCTGACGGCTTTGGGTCAGCTCCTGGAGCAACTCTTGAAACTCCTGTCGGGTGACTAGCCCCGTTGAATCCGAGTGAGTGGTATTGTCTTGGTTAGAAGAAGGCGGCTGTGTGGGATTCTGCCTATCTCGGCCTTCTTGCTCTGTAGTGGTAGCGCCAGTTCTTGTGCTGACCATTCTCGATGGTGGAGTCCTCTCCTAGATTTTGAGCAAATCTGAATAGAACGGAAGGATTCCGGACTGGATATCTGGATCTTCCTCTTGGATTTGTGCAATCCGGTATCGATGGCAGATCCAAAGAGCAGGAGAAAAAACTGGTTTTCTCAGTGAAAGCACCAAAGTGTTTGTACCAAAAATGGGCACAACACTTTTCGGGAGTTGTTTGAAGAGATAAAGTGAAGATTATAAATGTAAAACAGAGGTTATCTAACAAAAACTCCAACAAACAGAAATGTAAAATGCACAGACAAGCAATTTAGAGTGGTTCGGCGTGTAGCCTACGTCCACTATGAAGTTTTGATGATTTTATTGATTCTCTTTCAATGATTACAAGCGATTACAGCAATGAACAGCGGATTACAGTTTAGAATTCGAAATTGACAGCAAAAGTAGGATGCAAATCTCAATCCGGCAGAGTCTGGACGCTTCAGCGAAAAAAGATCCTTTTTCTGTTGATTCTGGGCTCTATTTATAGGCGTAGGAGGCTCAGATCTTGCCTAAACTTCGGGAGACTTGGTCTGGCACGTGAAGGGGCCCACACAACCGTTTATAGAAAGTTTTGCCTCGATCTGCGATCGGTACGAATCCATTTCGTATCGATCAAGATGATGTCCAATTGAGCTGAAATTTGGCATGGACATCCTTCAGTGTGCATGCAAGCTTCCCTCAAAATTTCATTGGATTTGGATTATTAGATCACGAGATATCGTCGATACGAACTGAGATTCCTCATAGGCTGTCTGGTTCGTCTCCATGAATTCGACTCCATCCGTTCGCCTCGCTGGCTGCACGTGCTCTTGAAGTGAGGTGGCACGCACGCTTCATCTCGATCCGGTCTTTGTGCCGCATTGACTGTTTCGCCTCCACATATCTCGCCCTGCTTACTTCGATGGAAGACACGTCGCCTTGGCTAATTGACTCGTTGGATAAGAGTAAGTCAGCGGTTACGGGTTCGAAGCATTGTCTTCTGGTGGATACGAAATGGTCATGGACTGATGGATACGAAGTCGACGCGGGGCGATCGTAACGAAGCAGACGTTTCTCCGATGGGTTCGAACGAGCCTCTCTGGTTGGAGATTGATCGATGCGGAGTTCATTAACACGTGGACCTGGCCACTCTGATCGATACGAAACAGATGGATACGAAGTGAGGACTATTGAAGGACACGAAGTCCATCGATACGAACTCGATGGATTCGAAACGTGACTAACATCACCGCTATGAACCACTGCTCCGGATGGATACGAAATAGAGCCTTCTGGTGGATACGAAAACACGCTGCTCTTTCCAACTTTGTATCCATCACAACTTGAGCCTATAAACTCGGATTGACTTGAAAATTGGAACGTTGGTTCACCTTGCTCTCCTAGTCATGTCCTATCAATTGTAGCTTGATCCGGATTTGGACAAAATCCAGCGATATCCATGACAAGCCATGCTTATTCTCTAGTTGGTTCCTTGGTGTCCTGGCCTTGCCAAATGGCGGGATAACAATATATATCACAAAACATCAGACCTCGGGAATATCAACAATTCAACCATTCAATAAGATCTAAACATTTATAGGTAAAATTTATTAATCAACTGATTAATCTAGATCAAATGTATTACTTGTCATTAATTCTGGTTACTTAACATAAGTTAATTTCAAATCATCTGAGATAAATTTCCCTTTAATTATTAACTAACCAACCTTAATTTATGAATCAATTGATCTTTAACTTCTAAATAAATCTTAGTTAATAACCTTTATTAACTATTAAAATTTCTTTAATTACTTTGCTAAAGAAATTCACTCATATTGATCATTATTGATTATAAATTGAATAACCATTAAGAACACATTAATTCATTCTAATTATTTAGTAAATTAAGTACCTAGCAATAACTAAATTAATTCTAATTATTTAATTGATTTATTTCTAATCAAAAATTAATTCTCTTAACTTATCTAATCTTATCCAATTTATAATCTTTAATTACATTCCTTAATTAATTAACTATTAATTATTCATTAATTAACTTAAGTAGTTAATTACAGTTTACTTATCACTTAATCATTAATTAATTCTCTAATTACAATTATAATGCAATTATTCTTAATTACTTTATAGAAAAAAATTAACTAGTATTAATTATTCAACTTAATTAATCATTTAAAAAATTTCTTTTAAATTTGAAAATCAATTTAATATCAACTACAAACTTTAATGTAAATTAATTTCATCCTTAACTTAACTTAATTATTTAATTGAAATAATAATTAAGAGCTTAAAACATTGTTAAGTATTAAATAATTAAACCATGTATTAAGTTTGAACTTAAAATTATTTAACATTTTTCTTCTTCTTTATTTTACAAACATTTACTATCAATTTAAAACCAGATTTAACACTTGTATAACTCGAGTTCGTACACCAAAAATCATGAGCCTGCCCCGAGTCTTCCACCACACTCGTCCGCTTCGAGACGAATATCACCAGGCTTCGAGACATTCCCTGGTTTCGCACGAGAATCTCCCAAGTGACACTCAAACCCATTTCTTCCCAGTTCAACGTGCACGCGGTGCACCTGGAACATCGCCGCCGACCTCTGGCGATGGTCACGATGGTGTCCCACGACCCCACGATCTCCCTCGAACAAGAAATCATACCCAGATCGTACGCAACCACAACCGAACGAAATCGAGCAAAATACTCGACCAACCCAAAACACAGCACATCAAAAAACTCGCCTTCTACGTCGCCTCCAACCTCAAAACCTCCGGCCATCTTCACCGAAGCTACGACACACCTTCTCGCTGCCATTCCCCCACTCGCGATCCCCTCAGATGATCCCTTGATGACCCACAAACCCCAAAACATCGACTCGAACCGGAATGCCACTAAACCCTACAATCGCATCGCTAGATCACCCTAGTCAATTTAAAAATACCACACCATTTTTCCAATGATGCCTGACCATCCACCATCCTCCAGCCTTAACCACGGCCTTCATCCATCTCGCGATCACCCGCAAATCAACCTAAACCCAAATTCGAACAACATCCAAATTCTCTTCCAATACTAGATTAAAAATCACAAAATTGGTATTAAAATTCATGATTTTGATTAGAGATTTGATATATAACCCTGAATTAATAAATTATGAAATTTGGATTTTTGACTTAGCTTGATCATCTCTATTCTTTTAATTTTCCAGAGCCATATCCAACTCGTTTTTGTTTACTTAAATTTTTAACCTCTAATCTAGTATAAAACAAATAGCTTTTGTTTATAGACTAAATCCTAACAACAAATGGTTCAAGAGAAAAAGATTTTTGATTTAAATCTTGAGCTAAAAATAAACTGGTAACAGAGATGATACAGGAGATATACCTATACCCATATTCACACATCCATATATATTCATACCAACACATACATTTCCAAAACTTAACGTACATCCAAAAACCATTTAAAGCATTTTAAAATGTGATGTTACTCACTGGTTTGAAGAAGAAAGAACAGAGCCTTTTTATGTCAACCCAGGCTTTGAAAAATACCAGCTGAAGCTTCTATCTTCAACCTTCTAGTTGTATTGATTGTATTGTTGTTAAAAGTTTGAAGTTTTTGAAAATAAGTTAGATGATATTTTCTTCAGTTTTACTTAGTTTCAAATTAACGAACTGAAGATGAAGTTGATGGAAAGAAATGAATTTTACTGGGTGATGTATTATCTTGTACAGGTTGTATATTTTTTTTCTTGTTTGTACAAGTTAATATGAGTTGTTTGTACAACATAAATCAGAGATCTTTTTATGCTTTGCTGGTTGATGCCTTTCGAGTTGACCTTGGTTTGCTGCTAGAGATAGAAACATTTAATGCTAATGTACTTTATAAATTATCATAATCTTATTAGTACATAGATACTTTTATTTTTACTTTGTTTATTCTTCTACTTGCCCTACATTTCTTTAACTCGGCTGATAAAACAGGTTATGGTGGCTGAGAGATATGTATTTTGTGTGCTAGAGAAGAAAGCATTTAATGCTTGTGTTTCCATTTTTGTTTACATACAAATTCATTTGAACTGTATATGCACAGTTTTGATTTGCAAGCTCCATATATATATTTTGTTTAACATAAATATCATTTGATGTTTTTCCCTTTTACTGGTTCTTGCCTGGTTACTTTCTTTTCTTTACTTTGTCTATGTTCTTGCACTTGCCTTACTTTTATATTTACATATGCATTTATTCTTGTAAAAGATACACATATATTTTAAACTTTCATAAATTCTTATTTACATTTTTTTTTGTACTTAATACAATTCTATAACAAATGATATGAAATCAAATCATTCATTACTAACAATTAACTATATATAAAAGTTTAATAAATCCAATATTATTCTCAATATATTCATTTTAGTGATTTCAAATCAACAATATTCATTTCTATTTCTATTTCTAACTCAGATATTATTATTTTACTTTAATACTTATCGTCTTGTATTTATTTCATAAATTCAAATCATTATTAACCATTTACTTGAAATTTAAATCTAAATCACATATATACAATATTTAGATTTTAATTGATTTAACATAGAATTTATTTAAATGCGGGGAAACTCGTTTCAATTTACAATGAATTTTACAAATTTAATTCAAAAATTAAATTTAATTATCAATTTAAATATATAAAATTCGGGGTCGTTACAATGTATCTTGAAGCTTGGCAAAGGAGCCATCGCCGCTTGTTCTCTCTGTCAAGAAGGATCCCCCTCTATAAGTAATTCCTGATTGGATTCATCCATGACCCCTTCTCACATTCAACCTCCAAGATCCAATCGACATCCATTTGGTCGATGCTCAAGGCTGATTGTACTTCCATCAGGACCAAGCCAATGAGTTGTACATCTCCTGGACTAGCCAACTTGGCCAGCCAATTGACTTCCACATTCTCCTCTTTGGTAATATACATTATAGTGTAGCACTTGATATCATTAAGCAGTTCGAGGGCCCTGTTTAGATAAGGAGCTACCCAAGCCCTTTTGCCTGAAACTCCTTTTCACTTGGCACCTACAAGTTGGGAATCGCAAAAGATGTGTAGAGTTCTAACTTCCAACTCCTTTGTAATCTTGAGGCCTATGATTGGAGATTCGTATTCTACTTCATTATTTTCGTAGGAAAATCGAGTTTTAGTGCACAACAGATTGAACGTTCCTCGGGGGTCACCAATACAACACCGGCTTGGAAGAACGCTCGTTGGATGCACCATCGGTGTACATCCTCTATATAGCATTCCACTCTTCACTACCCTCCGAAGCATCATCTCGTGCAATGTACTCGGCTATGAAGTCTACCAATGCCTGACCTTGGATTGCTCTTCAGGGGTGATAAGTAATTTCTTATTGGCTCAATCCAATGTTCTGTTTCAACATCCTTCTGGAATTATCAGGTCGCTGAAAACATATCTCAATTGTTGATCGGTTTGAACTTTGATCGAATGAGCTTGGAAGTAAGGGCAAAGCTTCGTTTAAGCGATCAATAGGCAATACGCTAGCTTTTCCAACTTTGGGAGATTCCTCCAGTGACTTTAGTAGGATGGGAGGCCTCTTTAAATGATCCACCAGAGCATGAAAAGCGTCTTGACACTCCTGTGTCCAAGCAAAGTTTCTCTTTCCTTTCTTAAGGACGTCGAAGAAAGGGATACACTTGTCGGTGGCTTCGGAGATTAAGCGACTCAGCATAGTAACCTTCCCATTCAGACTCTGAACTTCCTTAATCGACTTTGGGGCTTTTATGTTTCTCAATGCTTCGATATTATCTGGGTTAGTTTTGATTCGTCACGAGTTCACTATGAAACCCAAAAATTTTCAAGATGCAACCCCAAATGAACACTTCAGTGGATAGAGCTTCATACCATACTTATAGAGCACGCCGAACATCTTCGCCAAATCATCAATGTGGCTCGTCAATCATCGTGACTCCATAAGCATATTCACCACTTCTTATTGAACTTCTTCGCCAGGAGTGGATTGGATACCCACTTAGGGTATAGGGCGTCTGGAGAACATCATTTTCTTTCAGCTTGTCTACCTCTCCTTTCAATGCAATGGTTCTTTGAGACCTAGGCTGCGGCACTACTGTTTCACAAGAACAAATTTGGGATTCACATTCAATGCATGGCATGCTATCTCTAGTGATATTCCATACATGTCAGAATACGTCCAGGTGAAAACATCTAGGTTGGCCTCGAGAAAACTATTCAATTCTCTCATCGTCCTTGTGCTGAATTGAGATCTAATCTTCAGGATCCACGTAGGATTGTCCTGACTAACCGTGATGTAAATCGTCAACTCCGCGGGAGCCTCCCTTGCATCCTATGGCTCTTTTCTCGAATCTATATCCTTTTGGAACCGTCTGTGCTGCCCGAGCCAAGGCTCAAGCGGTGGTTGCTATGCATCTAAAGATATGATGCAGAGATTCTTCTCTGCATCCTTTCCCTTCTCACTGGCCTTGCCTCCTTTAGCTCTGCGATGTAGCATTCACTTCATTCTCTGTTGGCAACTTCATCATCAAGCACTATGGAGATATGGCTGCTCGAAAATCAGCTAGGGCTGGTCGGCCCAGAAATGAATTGTAGGTTAAGAGAATGTCCAACACAACGAAGGTCATAACTCGCACTCTCTTGCGGTCACCTTCTCCTTCCACAAAGAGTAAATCCATACAACTGATGGCTTCAGTAGCTGTTCCGTTAAATCCCTGGACACGAGATCTGCACGATTTAAGGTCTTTTTCCTCTAAGAACATTTGGTCATATGCTTTTTTGAATTGGATGTTGATTGAACTTCCACAGTCAACCAACACCTTTCTTACAATCGCTAGCTCAATCATGGCCGAAATCACCAAGGGATCCAACGTTGGAGCTTCATCCCATCATTATCCCTATTTCTATACACAATGTCGTCAGTCATTGTCCTAAGTTGCTTCGTCGAAGCTCCATCTCCGATGGCAAAACACTTCTTATATCAATATGTTTTAAAGCATTAGTGTACCTTTCCATTTCATTCTAGCTCTTTTCTGCTGAATGTGGTCCTTCATGAATGGTATTGATGATCAATTGTTATTCAAGCCGTCTGGGCTTGTCTACACCAAACTCGGCTTGCCCCTGCTAGGATTACGATTCAAGGGTGTTAAAACTTCCTTGCCCATCATCCTACGGGACTTTGACGTACTACTGTAACTTCTTTTTCCTTATCAAGTCTTTGATCACATCATGTAAGTGTCTACACTCGTTTGTGTTATGACCCTGGGTTACGTGAAATCTACAATACTTCCCAGATTTCTTCTCCTTCTCGGTCGATTCCGAAGGAGCCGGCTTCTTATACTGCTCGGTACCTTGGGTTGCAAGGTATACGTTCTAAATCGAAATATTTAGTTGGGTGTAACTTTCGTATTTCAGAAACCTAGTGTGTTTCCTTGAATCAGGGTTCCGGTCACTGGCCCCATTATCGTTCCTTCTCTGGCCACCACTCTTAGTCTCAACATTCAAATCAATGTTTCCAGAATTCCCTTCGAACTCCTTTACAGTAATATTACTCTTGATAACTTCTGCTGATGGCCTAGCACCGGCCTTTCTGGTAGTAGTACTTGTCTATTCCAACCACAAGAACTGGTTAGTTTTTCTATATACACATCCATCGTTGGTGGGGCATTATTTTTAGCCACCTCTCGAAATCAGTATCGAGATGAACCCCCCTTATCAAAGGCATCAACAAGATGTCTTCCCAAGCATTGGTCACTTCAGTTACAGCCATGTGGAATCTGCTCAGTCCTTAAATGACTCTCTTGTCTGCTGGAAGAGGTTTGACAATGACATCACGTACTTAGGAAGAATAGTGTGTAACCGGAGCTGCTCAAGGAATTTTCATGCTAGCTCATCAACAGATGATATGGATCTAGGTGGAAGCCGGTGAATCACATCGTCGTGACTCCCTTGAGGAAAATCTAGAAATAACAACATCTCAGGATATCGGATGCCCTGGTAGAGTGCATATGCCAGTCATATTTCAGCAGTTGTTGCCTCAGATCCTTTTTCCATTGTACAATGGCATCATCGGCATGATAAATCTTCTGGAATACTCTTCATGCAGTATCTCCTCAGTAAATGGGTTACAGCTAGAGAATGTGCCCCATTCATCATTGCTCCGATGCTAATTCTTGCCTACTAACTTCCTCACCATTTCAACCAGATAATTTGGCTTTATAGGATCTATTAAACGGTGGTAAGCGAGGTCTGTTCCAAGTGTTTGGCCCAGCAAACGCTCTCGAACATACCAAGATACCTGGGTTCTCCTGAATCTGGAAGAACCATTCGTTCAATAGACCTTCTTGTTTGGTTCCTACACGGTAGATCGGCGATAACCACTTGATATCCAGCATTCTGGTTATCCACAACACGAATCTGTGCAGTTAATGCCCCACTCTTACCCTGCTATAACCTCTCTATATCCCATAGCAGATTTCTACCGCTATGATTTTCCTAAATGGCCTCAAAAATAGCATTTCCACTTTAAGCCTCGCTATTTCCTATATATTCCGTTCTTTCCGCTATATTCTGCTATTCCTGCTATATCTTCTTTAAAAGAAATGAATCGAAAAATGACATTTATACATTATAAAAATTATGAAAACAACATTTTCAATTGATTTTTTAACATATTTTCAGAAACAAAAATACTCTAATATTCTATTAAATTTAACTAAGTTAAATAACAGTTTACATTTATTTTCAATATATACACATGTTTTTATTTAAAATTAAATATGTATCAATTATAATTAAATAGAATGTTAACTTTCCATTTAGTTACCGTTTATGTATTTGTAAAAGCATTAAGTTCGCATTTTATATGCTATTTTAGAGTCATCCGTGATATCCTCGCTGTATCCCCGCTATGACTTTTTGCACCTCCACCGCATTAAATCCGCCGAGCGCTTTAACTACACAAGCGCGAACAATGGTAAAACCAACACCATCACCAAATTCCCCTCATCAAACCAAGGATCACTGGTTTGGTATCGAACCATGTGAATGGATCGGTACAATCCTTAAACCTTGGCCGCAATTCACTTCTGGCCTCTGCTTTGAAGTGCCATTTTCTTTCCTGATCATCTTTTGCTTTCTTTCTCTCTGCCCCTGGCTTGATGAAGAGGAACTATCAAACTCTAAATTTGAAGGCGTCAAGTCCCTCCTACTCCTTCTATTATTGGGCGTTAATTCGTTCAGCAACTTGGTGCCCTCCTACATCTGTAGATTCATCTCGTTGTTGCTTTTCTAAAACTTGTCCTCCATCTGCTTCATCATGTAGTCCATCCCAACCCTTATTATCGCTTCCAACAGGTTCTGAACCTCATCAGCACCTGGTTGTGCAACTTCATCCTCATGTTAAGTGTCAATGTTCTCAACATCGTCTATAGCTTTGGAAGTGGTTGAACGGTCTCTTCATGGGGCCATGGTTGAAATTAGTTCGTGAGATTTCGGGAAATCTGAGAAGTTAAAAATGCAATAAGTAGAGAAATTGGATCTATCTCTCGGATTTAAGCAATCCAACAATAAATGATTGATCCAAACGCCTTAAGAATAACTCTCTCGGTGAAAGTACCAAAATGTTTATACTAGAGTATGGCACAAACGCCCAAAAGGTTATAGTAGAGAACAAAAATGAAGCAAAATAAATGAAAATGAACTAAAAACGATACACATAGAATTAGTGGTTTGGCCAACTGATTCCTAGGTCCACTTAGCTTTTCAATTGATTATACTACTGTTTAAAACTTCTAGTGTTATGGATCGATATGAATCCTCAGGATTGCAAGGGAATTACAGGAAATTAGTAAAAACAAGAAAACGATCCTATTAAATGACCTCCTACCCCTCTATTTATAGATGTAGGTCACTGCGAATTCATCCACCATGATTGCAACCACATTCCTCACGTCCAGCAGCTATTGAGCACGAAAAGATTGTGGCCATGTCAGCAAATATCATGGATCAGTACCGATCCATAGGCATGAGTCGGTACCGATCCATAAGATTGACTTATTGATCCATTCCATTGCCTTGCATAGATTTGGCTTGTTTTTAGCTTCTTGTTTTCCATCTTGATTGCTCTGCTAGAAGCTAATTTATGGGTCAATAAGTTAGATCGGTGGGGGAATGAAGTTCCTAGCTTCAGATGCTCAAGGTGCTTGATAATGTATTACATGCGAACGATGTTTCGAGGCTTGAAAAGGATTGCTATCACCTTGGTTTGGGAGTAGATGAGATTTGAGGTATTTTGGATGGAATTGTATGGATCAGTACCGATCCATAGCGATGAATCGATACCGATCCATTACTTAGATGGGTAGTTAATGTTTGTTTCCATTTTGATGTTTGTGGTCAAGCACTCATCTTGTGGCCTAGGTTATTCTTGGTTTCTGGGCTTGTTGGCTATCTCTCCGAGCTTCCTGCCTTAATAACATTCAAGTCTGACTCACTAAGTTTGTCCAAATACTGCCCAGCCAAAAGGCTGGATAACAAGTGGGGTAGTATGAGGAGCTAAGTCCTCCATAGTACGTGGAGCTGAGTCCATAATAAGAAGCAGACAAGTAAGTAAATCCCAAGGCAAGAAAGAATACGGCTAAACTATTATGATGCCGTTATTAGGCACTACGAAAGTACCTTTGTGTGCACGACAATGAGGACGTGATACTGCGTTGATGATGGATCCTGATGAGGTACTGGGTTAGGGATGCCAGCGGGGACAGTATTTAGGTCCAAAAAGGGATTGTGGTACTTATATATATATATATATATAGACACACACACGTATATATTTATTGTCTGCTTTGGGTAAATGAGGCATATCGTATGTGGACATGGAGCTGAGACGACTAAGTAAAATAAAAATATAAAATATGTAACAGAAGGCAATTGACATAAACTAATGTTATGTATAAAGTGTGTAATTTACTAGTCACCAAAATATTATTCTGACCCCCTCCTCATTACAACCCACATGATAGCTTTAGAGGGACATGTACCGGTACAAGGTGGGAACAGTGTAAAGATAAATTTCCTTATGCATGCTCGATGCTAACAAGGACACTTGATCTCAGAAGTGTCAACCGTTGTTAGTAATTATATGTTTTATTATACTTAATTATTCTGTTATAAATTTATATCGGTAGTGCTCTAATATGCAAATGTTTATTTGCAGGATAGCAAAACCAACGATCCATTCTTTGATAGACTTAGGTTTCCGTTTTAGCGTAAATTCGGGCCTACTTGGGTGCGGGTTGTTACATTTGGTATCAGAGCTTAGGTTAGTCAATCTTGAAAAATTAGGAAATGTTAATTGAATGTATTTGTATTTTGCCTACTATTATAAATATATTAAACGCCAATTCCTAAGAATTTCGACTATAGAATAGTTGCAACCATACACTGAAAGATAGATAAGTTGATTGTGAGTCGGAAAAATGGAAAAAGTTGAGGATGTACACCTACCCTAATTACCCCATGGAAAATGGATCGTATAGGAAAGATATTGACTTAAGAAGAGAATTAGTGTAAATTGATTAGGAAAAATCCCCAAAAATCACCGAAATTCAGTTTCATCATGCAATCAAACATTTTAAAATTTTAGACCTAACTTCTTCTTGAAATTCTCGAAATAAATTTTAAACTCAATTATATCATATTTTTAATAAAAATTCATAATAAAATTTCAATAGCTTGGAAAATTCTGAAAATAAAAACCCATCTCCAAAATCATGTTTTACTTAACATAAAAAAATTCATGGTAATCTGAAATCATATATTTTTGGTTTCATGTCTAAACCATGCAAATTCATGTGCTTATGAATTAAAATAAATCATCATTATATAACTCAAGCATATCATCATCCAATTTATCATAAAAATGAATTTAAATCATAAATTCGGAACCATATAATCATAGAACAAAAATAGAGATAGTAGAAGATTATTATTCACCTTAAACTTGATAAGGAATTTGAGATTTGATGTTAATTAATTCTCCCTAGCTTTTGATCCTTAGCTTGATTAAAAATTCTTCCTTTCTTCCTTCGGCTTTAGTTTAGATTTTAGATTTGTATTTGTGATCGTGAGAAATGAAACGTGAATGGACAAATATGAGAAGTTTAGCCATGTATAATAAATTGGCTAATTTACCAATATGCCCATGTGTAGTTTAACTAACCAATAAACCAATTTAAAGCCCATTTATCTTATTAGTAAGCACGACACTATTATTTAGTCAAACCTCAATCTCCTTATCATCATTATTCAATTTAATTTATCTAGTTAAATCTTACGGATAATGTTATCAAAAATTAGGGATGTTATAGGCTCCCCCTTAAAGAATTTCATCGTCGAAATTCAGTAAGGACTAAATACTAAACATAGCAACCATCTGTACGATACTAGTCTAACTGACTAGCAACTACCTATATAAATCTAATATAGACATACCCTTAAAGCATATCTGGATAAGTATTCCTAATCCCGTCCTCTATCTCCAAAGTACAGTCCTTCTTGTTATCACTCCATCGAACTTTCACCAACCTGACTGTCTTGTTCCTTAATCTTTTCTCATCTCTAGCTACAACCTGAACTAGTTGTCAAACAAAGGTCAAATTAGGCTCTTCCACTAAGTCATCCAACCCTGTCAGAGGAATAGTAGTTTTTGGATCATGCACATACTTGCGAAGATGCGACACATGAAATACATTATGGACAACTGCCAAACTACTCGGCAACTCTATTTTGTATACGAGCTTTCCAATCCTCTCTATAATCTGGAATGGACCTACATATCTTGGGGCTAACTTCCCCGACTTTCCAAAGCATATCACACCCTTCTTAAGTGATACCTTAATGAAAACCTTATCTCCAACTGAGAATTCTAGGTCCTTACACCTCTTATCTGCGTAACTCTTCTGTCTGGACTGAGCTTCCTTCATCCTTCCCCGGATTAAATCAATCTTCTCTGACGCCTCTCTAACTAAATCTGGACCTAAGACTAATCTGTCTCCAGTCTCCAACCAATATGCGGGTGATTTGCATAGCCTTCCATACAAAGCTTCAAACGGCGCCATTCCTATACTAGTCTGGTAACTATTATTATAGGAAAACTCAACCAAATGCAGTGATCCTCCCAAGATCCATAAATGTCTAATGCACAAGCTCTCAACAAACCTTCGAGTACCTTATTGACTCTCTTTGTCTACCCATCTATCTGAAGGTAATATGCAGTACTCATATTAAGCTTGGTACCCATTACTTCATGTAGACTCTTCCAGAATTCACTAGTGAACAATGCATCTCTGTCACTGAATATACTACTAGGAACTCCATGCGGTCTAACTATGTTCTTCAGGAACAACTTAGCTAATACATATGCCGTTCTGGTTGACTTAACTAGAATGAAATGGGCACTCTTGGTCAATCTGTCAACTATAACCCATATACTTTCATTACCTCTATTTGACCTTGGCAACCCGTCTATAAAATCCATGGATATCGAATCCCATTTCCAAGCTGGAATCTTTGAAGGCTATAGTAACCCACTTGGTTTTTGATGTTCAGCTTTCACTTGTTGACAGTTGCACATTATCTAACCCACAAGCTAACATCCCTCTTCAAGCCTTTCCAATAGAAGCTCATCTTCATATCCTGATACATCTTGGTTCCTCCATGATGAATCATAAACTTGGATCGATGACATTCCCTAGGAACTTCTTTCCTCAAGTCCTCCACATTCGGAACACACAACCGTCCCTTCTTTCTTAGCCACCCTCTCTGTTCAAGGCTATAATCCTTTAAATCATCGATCTCTGTTCCAACCTCAAGCCTTCTGATCCTTTCTGCTAATACTGGATCCTCCTTCTTCTTAGAAGCAATTCTCTCAATCAATACTGGTCGAACTTCTAAACAAGATAGTCTGATAGAACTCTGACTAGAACTAGTAGTTGATCTTAGCTGGAACCACAACTGGCTAAAGCTTCCAAATCTTTCCACTCCACCAACATAGCCAACATCCCATTCTGATGTTTCCTGCTAAGAGCATCTGCCACGTGATTACCTTTTCCTGGTGTATTATTCTATACCAAAATCATATGCAGCCAAAAACAACAGCCGTCTCTGCTGTCTCATATTCAACTCCTTCTGAGAGAATAAATATCGTAAAGACTTATGATCGGTATATAATTCAAATCTCTCCCCTAAGAGATAATGTCTCCAAATCTTCAGTGCGAAGATCACAACTGCCTACTCCAAATCATGAGTTGGATATCTAACTTCATGCGGTCTAAGCTGCCTAGATGCGTAGGCAATGACTTTACCACTCTACATCAATACCGCTCCTAGTTCAGTTCCACATGCATCAATATACAGCACCAATCCTTGGTTTCCGTCTGGAACTACTAACACGGGTGCATTGGTCAACAAATACTTCAACTTACGGAATGCCTCCTCACATTTGTCAGACCAAACAAACTTCACTTCCTTCCTGGTAAGCTTAGTTAAGGGTGCTGCTATCCACGAGAAATCCTTAATGAATCTACAGTAGTAGCCAGCAAGTTTAAGAAAACTCCTGATCTCAGTCACAGTCTCTGGTCTCTTCTAATTATTTACAGCTTCGATCTTATCTGGATCGATTGACAACCCTTTCTTTGAAACCATGTGACCCAGAAACTTTACCTCTTTCTTCTAGAAATGACACTTGGTAAATTTCGCCTTTAGTTGATTCTGCCTTAGTGTCTCAAGCACAACTCTAAGATAAACTTCATGCTCTCTCTCATCCTTAGAGTGTACTAGAATGTCATCTATAAATACTAGTACAAACCTATCCAAGTACTCTTGAAAACACGGTTCATAAAACTATGAAGAAAGCAGATGCATTTGTCAATCCAAATGGTATCACCAACCATTCATATGAACCATACCTAGTTCAAAATGCTGTCAAAGGAATACTATCCTCCGCTACTCTCAACTGATGGAAACCTGACACCAAATCCAACTGGGAAATACTACGGCTCCAATCAACTGGTCAAACAGCCCATATATTCTTGGCAAATGATACTTATTCTTATTTTTCCTTTCATTTAACTTACGATAATCAATACACATCCTTAACGATCCATTTAGTTTCTTCGCGAACACTGCGGCAGCTCCCCAAGGTGAACTGCTTGGTCTAATAGAATTCCTTCCTTCAATATCTACTAGCTGCACCTTCAATTCCTTCATCTCAGCTGATGTCATTCTACTAGGTGGTGTACTTACAGGTTCAGCTCCTAGCACAAGATCTATTCTAAACTCCATGGCTCTTTTCGGAGGTAGTCCAGTGACTAGCTCAAAGACATCTACAAACTCTCTTGCTACCTGAACTTGACTTAACTCATTTCCTACCTTCATGGCATTAAGCATAGTACTAACACTTCGGTCAGTATTCTCTACTGAGTATCACTCGGTTATGACTATCAGGGTGTCTCGGTGATATTTCCCTATCATGGTAAAATATCCTAGCCTCATACTTACTCAACCAATCCATACCCAAAATGATCCCAAAATCTATGAAATCAATAACATACAAACTACATGCAAACTTATGACCTAACAAGTCAAGTTCTAACTAGTCACATCTTAACCCTAGAGTTGCATGCCCTCCTATTGGATTTGCAACCCTTAAGAAAGTAACAAGGTAGGTGGGTTCTAGACATAATCTATCAACTAAACACTAAGTTATAAATGAATGTGATGCACCGATATCAAAAAGTAGTCTAATTGAAATACTCTAAATCAAGAGCGTACCTTCCATCACAGCCTTTCCCTTATCTGCTGCAGTAGGCCTAGCTGGTCCTATAGCAAAAACTTTTCCTTTGTCCTCCCTAACTGGCTTTCGACACTGATTCTTGTAATGCCCAACTTGATCACAGTTGAAGCATTTCACATTCTTCTTAACTGCAGCTTTTTTCCCATTTCTTGACCAACATTCATAAGCAAAGTGACCCTTCTTGTCACACTTATAGCAAACTACCTCAGCCTTTGACTTTTTGGAAATATCTCCCTTCTTCTTAAAGAACTTCCTCTTTTCCCCCTGAGAACCCGGAGTTTCCACTGACTTCTCTTTAACTAAATCAGCACGCAACTCCTCATGGCGAATAACCATCTCCACCACTATATTACAAGGATCACGGACATATGTCATGGTCATTCTGGCAAGCTTGGGCCTCAATCCCCAAATGAACTTCTCATTCCTTTTGATGTCAATATCAATAATAGCATATCCATATCTAGACCACACTTCAAACTTAGTAGCCTACTCGACTACTGACATCTCTCCCTGAACTAAATCCATAAATTTCCTCATCAGCTCAGACTTAGCAAACTCCGATAAAAACTTCTGCTCAAATCTCGTTTTAAAATCATTCCAAGTTAACTGATCTTCCGGCACTCCGGCAGTGACACTATTCCACCAATGCAGTGCTGACCCCAGCAACTGTCTAGAGGCCAACCTCCTCTTTTGTCCATCATTCATGCCTAAATCAGTAAATATACGCTCATAATGCAACAACCAATTCTGAACCTCTACGACACTCTCCGTTCCAAAGAATAGTTTCCCACCCAAACTGGTGTGATCTCTACTTAGTAAAGCAATATTCCTAACTGGAGCCACAGGATTAGCTCATCCTGCATTTCTAGCAGCTCCAACAGGAGCTCCAGCTTGCACCAAACCAGAAAAAGAACTGATACATCACCCCCATATCTACTGGTGGATTTCCAACACCTACACTGGATTCTGCATTTTGGTTAATAGCATTAGCCGATCGACCTGGGTTTCTCCTGGTAGTCGGTCGAGCATTTCCATTAGTTGTGGTGCTTCCTCCACCGAGATTTCCTCTTTCGTTTCCTGCTTCCATATCTAAGAGAATGGGGGATACGTACTTATATATATATAACTATATATAGAAAATACAAGTACGTTACTATAGCGTTAACCCAAACCCCAATCTTATTATCTGATTCATTGGATTATGTTTGGAAAATCTTTTAGGTTTAAGTTTCTTTTAAAGTTTCATAAATCTATGCTCTAATACCAACTTGTAGCATCCCCTTATTTGGAGGCCCAAAACTAACGGGTACGGATGCTGCAGTCATCCATAGTTATTAATCCTTGGTGATCAAACACGGTGATATTAGATACATTGATACACAGAAACACAAGAATATGGAAAAAAATTAAACATCAAAACAAATTCCACATTCCATTTCAAAATATTCCAAATTGATCACATAATCCCAATTTCACAGACCACATTCAGATAACGTATAATTATTACAAAATACGCCAAGAGCGACATATGAAGATGCCCCCTTGGTAGATAAGAGTATATAGATAGGCAAGAAAACAATTTGCCATTACAAACAAACACATAGCAGAAATAAATGGACTCTAATAACAATCTTGCCTCCTGCATGTTCATAGGAGCTTTTATTCGTCTAATAAAAACACCTGGAAACCTTAACTCTCAACCTACTCAAAATCAATCGAGTACCCGAGAGTTTAAGGGGAAAACAAAAACTTCGAGTCAGACATAAAGCCTGGTATGAATAATAAATTACCATTTAAAACCAGTTAGATATCTAGTGAGACTACGCCGCTTAGCGGAACGGGTTTCCCCTCACTAGTATCATAAAACATTTATAAACCATATATTGTGCTCCTGCATCCATAATGGTTGAAACATAGTATTTCAAAACATTATAATGATATGAAAAATAAATAAATAAATTCTGGATTACCCATCTCCATTCATTCTGACTATCTGTCTCACCTATAGTTTCTAGGGTTATTATTAACCTGTTAAATGTTAAGGACTATCAGTCCAAATAATTAGTTTTCGTGGGATCACTAAGAACCTATTGGTAACTCCAAATATCTTATTTCTTATCCTAGTTTTCATGGGCTAACTAGGAACCTATTGGTTGGCTGCCAATATCCAAATCTGGATATAGTTTTCATGGGCTAACTACAAACCTACTCGCCCCTACCAGTATCAAATCATAGTTTTCATAGGCTGACTATAAACCTATTATCCCCTGCCAATATCATACAGTTTTCATGGGTTTATTGTAAACCTATTGGCCCCTGCCAATATCTTTAATTAAAATTTTAACATCTATTAAATTATATTCACTAATGGGTCAACCTAACTGGTT
The DNA here is from genome assembly GCA_030737815.1 of Allium fistulosum. Taxonomy (NCBI): domain Eukaryota; kingdom Viridiplantae; phylum Streptophyta; class Magnoliopsida; order Asparagales; family Amaryllidaceae; genus Allium; species Allium fistulosum. The sequence goes on from CM060902.1 coordinate 868,378,948, forward strand.
ATTCTGCCCTTTCCCCAAAATACAGTTATGGGTTAATAACAAAGTGAATAACATTTCAAAATATTTATTTATGTCATGGTTATTACTTTAAGTTGAGATTGGGTTTATGTTTTGAAACCATAAACCATCTCTTTCAAAACCTCTGAATAGCCTCCTTCGAAAGTAAAAACTTTTTTTTCAAAACATTGGATACATACCTTTCGAAACCATTAATGAACATTCTCTTTTGAAACCTATCATACCTTTCGATGGTATCAATCATCTTTTTAAAATATAGAGCTTCGAAACAAATGAAAGTACCCTTTTCGAAAGTATTGGGTTTACTCTTTAAAAACATCGTTTGGGTCAAAATGGTTATATACGAAAGCATCTCTTTCGAAACGAACAAAAATTAGTTTGGGGGAAAAATTGATAGTGACGGAACCATCTTAGTCGAAAGCAAAACCTTTGAAACAAAAACTTTGAAGGACAGAGTCGAAACCTCTTCCGACTCCATCACCTTCGAAACCCCCAACCTCTTCAAAAGCATTCAAGAAAAGGCTTAGTTTAAGGTGAAAATAAGGGTAACCTTTCGAAAGCATTACTGTTCAATATAGTCGAAAGGTAGAGTAGTGGCTAGGTTTCGACTAGGCCGGAACCTATCCTTTCAAAAGCAATTATTTAAAGGAAAAAGGCACTCCTTCGAAAGCAAATGCTTTAACAAAACATGACAACCTCCTTCGAAAGCTAAGTGAAAATCTTTTCGAAAGCATATGTTTCGACTATGTCGAAAGCTTTAGGTAAAACTAGGCAAGAATTTTAACTTATGAAAACAAGGCAGGGTTACGACTCCATCGGAAGCTACTCTTTCGAAACCAAGGCTTCCGCCTTCCTACTAATCCACTACATACAATCTAAGTGATATCTTGTGTATTCGTTTCGACTATGATGGTTTCGACTGTGTTGGTTTCGACTAGGACGAGGCGGAATCAAAAGAGTCGAAAGGTCCTTACTAATGGAGGGGGAACACCTTTTTTTGGTTTAAAGGATGAATTATATAACCTTTAAGTAATTTCTTTTAAACAACTTGCCTATTTGTAAAACACTAATTAGCTACCATAAAACTTTACCTTTATAACTGCCGCATTAATATCAAAATTAAACCATTAAATAATGCAACGTTTTAGCCCTTCCATATACTAAAACCGATTATTATAGAAAAGTCCTTCTTTTCAAATAATTTATTTTCCTTAGTAAATCGATAAAGAAAAATCCCCAAAAATCACAGAAATTCAGTTTCATCATATAGTCAAACATTTTAAAATTTTAGACCCAATTTCTTCCTGAAATTCTCGAAATAAATTTTAAACCCAATTATATCATATTTTTTAATAAAAAATCGTAATAAAATTTCCATAGATTGGAAAATTCTAAAAATAAAAACCCATCTCCAAAACCATGTTTTACTTAACAAAAAAATTTTCCATGGCAATATGAAATCATATGTTTTCGATTTTATGTCTAAACCGTGCAAATTCATGTGCTTATGAATTAAAACAAATCATCATAATATAACTCAAGCATATCATCATCCATTTTATCACAAAAACGAATTAAAATCATAAATCCAAAACCATATAATCATAGAATAAAAATAGAGATGGTAGAAGATTATTATTCACCTTAAACTTGATAAGGAATTTGAGATCTGTTGTCGATTAATCCTCCCTAGCTTTTGATCCTTAGCTTGATTAAAATTTCTTCCTTTCTTCCTTGGTAATGGTCGGCTTTAGTTTAGGTTTTAGATTTGTATTTGTGATCGTGAGAAATGAAACGTGAATGGACAAAAATGAGAAGTTATAGCCGTGTATAATAAATTGGCTAATTTACTAATATGCCCATGTGTAGTTTAATTAATCAATAAACCAATTTAAAGCACATTTATCTTATTAATAAGCACGACCCTATTATTTAATCAAATCTTAATATCCTTATCATCATTATTCTATTTAATTTATCTAATTAAATCTTTTGAATAATGTTATCAAAAATTAGGGATGTTACAAGTTCCTATGAATAATTGAACTAATGTGATACGTTTCCATGGGAAACAGGTCATAATACAAAGGACCTGCTTTGAGAAATTGAAGGTATTAAGTGGTTCTTTGAAGGCCCTCCACTTTTCCTTATATAAAGTATTAAATGGCTGGGATTGGGTTTAGGCATGATTAAGGATATCTCAGAAAGGTCCGCTTCAATCAAAGTATTAGGTGTCTGAAGAGATTTCCGTGTAATGTCAGCTAGATAGAGACCTATGTGGTGTCCTTCTTGGGAATAGGTATTAAATGATAAGGGTCTACCTCAACTGATATCTTTAATGGTCGGAGTCTTCCTATTTTCCGTTAAAAGGTATTAAGTGGCTTGGGTTCTATCTCTTGCATTGATAGACACTAATAACGATGGTTATGGGTTATTGGTTATGGGAAAACCTGCTTTAGGGATTGAAGGTATTAGTGGTTGTTTGAGGGTCCACCTCTTTCCCTTGTATGAAGTATTAAATGGTTTTGAATGTAGTTTAAAATGCGAAATACACATCCATATTCAAATTATACTATCTAAGTACTTATATAGAAATGCTCGAGATTTTCTATTCACCAAACACTGTTGTTCCGACTCCCTCTTTATTACAATAGAGGTTAGGGAAGGAGACGATGATCAAGATGGAGATGATGATAAGAGGATCTTGTGGCAATAATTTAATTATCTATTTATGCTATTTTCTGATGTACCCATTTGATGTTTAAAATGTATTTTTGAACAAGATGATGGAACAATTATTGTTAGCATTATGTTATGGTTTCGTTTTGTGACATTTGGAATTTGAAATAAAATGGGTATTGTTTATGCTATTATATTTTATCCTTCCACTATAAGTTATGAATGAATAGATAAATAGCTCGGTATTGTTCTTTTTACCAACCAACAGCCAGCTTTGTAATGGGCCTATGTTTTGATGGGCCTTTTTAGGTCAGGATTTAGGCTAGTTTCGGGGAGTGTTATTACATTTGTTATCAAAGTTAAGTTACGCGATCAACTGGGAAGAGTATATATATAAGTAACGTCTTTGTTATTTTTGAAAAGTATTTTTCAAAAGTAAACCCTATTATATATAAATATGTATACTTATTTTGAAGGTACGCCTAACTCTATAAATTCCAACTATAGAGGTAGTTGCGACCATATTCCTAAAGGATGGGTGAAGCAATTATTAGTTGGAAAAAAAAGTAGAGTTGAATTTATACTGTTGCTCTGATTACCCATATGATGGAGGTCATATCGTAAGGATTGGATAAAGAAGACCATGAGTGTGACATATGGAAGCACCCCAGAAGTTGAATGGTACTTGACTCCTTTGTTGACATGGACTTCCTTGTAATTATGAACTCTAAAAGCATATTACTCGCCAATGTTTACATTAGATGTAATTAGAACATTTACATAAATCGCCTAATAAATAATAATGATAGAAAATGTAAAGAAAAGGTTGTACCAAGACTAATGAGGCAATAAATATGGAATAAATACAGAATTACAAGAATTTAATAGAAATATAAATGGACTAATTATAGAGAGATAAGGAAAGCATAATTAGAAAAATTAGAATGAATAAATAAATGTCTTTAAGAATTGTCCATTAGAATTGTAACCATTTATTACGGATGTTAACAAATTTCTTCGGTAAACCAAAAGTATAAGGAAAAAGGATTTAGCTAAGCTAAAGTAATCTAGGCTAAGTTGCTAGGATGGAGTATGCACTATATCAAATCCATGACAATTTTATGCAGGTTAAACATCAAAGCTAGACCACGTCGAATGTCAAATAAGAGTCAATAGTTCAAATCATGTAGAGCAATCAAACTCAAGATTATGAGTGGTTTTGGAATTCGAAGCATGATGCTTTGGAACTTGAAAGCAAGCCATAATTCAAGTAATCCTGTTCTTATTTTGAGTAATGTTGAGTGTACAACATCCTATGTGCAATAGTTCAAGTGCTACAATCAGATGTAAATCCTCAAATTAATTTGGGGTTACAAGATTTAAAATGTAAGAAAAGCGACAAGAATGATTTGCCCCTTCTTCATAGCCCTTGGTCTGTATTTATAAGAGTTTAGGGATGTGACATGGTAACCATGTGTCCATGAGGCATGCTTGACTTCGGCACTTAGCATCCATCCTGCCTTGATAGTCTTTATTGATGACGTTTAATATCAACACTATATTAAAGATATGCAGCCTCCTTTGAAAGTTGATAAAGTGCGGCATTACTATAGCATGACACCGATGAGCGACAACATTGATAAGTGGAGATATTGGCAATGATTGGCATTGATAACAAGCATCATTTGTAGCAGACGACATTGATAACAAGCTTTTTTGACAACAGACGACATTGATAATAAGAAGCATTTATAACAAGCGGTATTGATAATAGGCGACATTGATGATAGGCAGCATTGATGATAAGCAACATTAATAACAAGCAGCATTGATAATATACGGCATTGATGATAAGTGGTATTAATAGTCCGCATTGGTGACAAGCGGTATTGATAGGAGATGACATTACTTTAAAGGGTGACATTAGAATAAGGTGACATCAGAGAGATGCAATATTAATCTGGAGCGGCATTGATTTTTCTGGCTATATGGAAGAAGTGCTCCATCGATGGAATGCGACATTGATGCTATATTATGTTGTTATAACACTGATGGATTTTGACATAGAGCTTTCCAATGTCGTCATTTCCTCACTAATATGCAGCATTTTTTCCAGTTTCTTTGGTACTATGTCATCCATCTAACCTTATAAGCGGTATGCGGCACTGATGGCATCTGGTATTGCTGGCTTTATTGATGACCTACGACATTGCCTATTATTCTTTATTGATAAAGGGCGGCATTATATGCTTTCAGCATTGATTTTTCTTCATTCTTTCGATGTTGCTTAAACTAGAGATCATGGCTATGCCGCATACCTTCGAAATCAATAATGACGGTAACATTTGCCTCCCTAGTATGAAGAAAAAATTGAATTTTCAAACCTTCGGCATTGGCTCTTTACCACCTATTGATATTCTTTGCAGATCCAGTCGTACATTTAAAGTCTATCTAATGGCAGCTGCATGTCTTCGTTTTCACTATAAACAGTCAAAATTTTCCTTCTTCCTCTTTTACATGCATTTCAATCTCAAGCAAAAGAAATTCCCAGATTATCAAAACCATTAAAAATCTCATATTTCAGACAACCAAGCCATTATTAAGGTTGAATTTCTGATTTTACTTCCATTGTTTAACTTGAATTTTATATCAAAATCATTATTAGGATTTCATTTAGGTTTCATCAATTTCCACTCAAGTTTAATTGATCGATTTTGATGTTGATTTTCATATTATCATTTAAATTAATGACCAATTATGTTTTTAGATTAAATTAGCAAAGAATTTATACATCGTTTAGATGATTTATTGGACTAATTAAAGTCGAACAATGATAATTTGGAAACCTGGGTGTTTCTAGCATAATATTAAACAAATAGTTTATTAGACCCAAAAACTGATGTCTTTTTTCTTAATATTCAAAATTGGTACATTATAGCGTTACTTATTAGTTGGTAATTGTTATGGTGCAAGATACTTATGTCGCCGATAGCTAAATAAATGGTGTGGCATTGTCTTACATGGATACCACATATTATTCAGGCTGCACATTTTATATCGCGCTTTATTAATGCCGCATTGTCTTCATAACGCATTGGTTCCATGTCATATGCCATATTAACTCTATTTTGCATCTAATTAATGCTGCATTGACTTCATGTCGCACTAACTCTATGGTATGCTTAATTAATTTGCATAAGTTATGTGCCACATTGGTTCTATGTCTTATTTTATTAATGTTATTCATAACTTTATCAATGTCACATTTATTTTGCAATGCAATTATTGTAACAAACTCATAAGTTATTTATACTCTACAAAATTATATTGTTTATTTATACAAAATATTTCAACATTGATTTATCAACTGTTTTGGCATTGCTTATTGATGTCGTCTAATTCTTATTTTGACATCGAGTACTATTATGACATTGCATTATAGCTTTCAATAGCGCTCCTGATGTGATGTTTGACATTGATTTATAAATTTGTTAATTTGATCAAGACGCTTAAGGTATATTTAGGATGATTAATTTTATATCTTTATAATTTGCTTCCTTATTATAACTTTAATATTTAATTCATAAAAAAATTTCTTGACCAAAAGCTTAAGTACTTTATGAAGTTAACATTGACTATCCAGTGGTCATCAAATTGTCATGAGTATTATGTTCCACTATCATTTTGGTATTATGATTCAAGATATCACATGAATCAATTCCCTTTGTTTTAGCATGTAAAAAATTACAATGATTGTTTTAACTGTCGTCTGTCTAATTTGGTGTAATATTACTTGGCAAGCAAATGGAAGGCAAGAAACCAATCAAAAAAGCAGTCAAGAAGGCCGCTAATAGTTTGAAAGCTTCTCCTTCTACTGAGAAAGTGGATAATTTTATTAACTAGTCATTTGTCACCACCCAAGAAGCGGTAAATTCCATCCATAAGCAATTTGGAATTATAGGTATAGAAGCTATTCCTACCGGTCCTTTCGATAGAATTGATAACCCTCTAGAAGGATTTTTCGCCTTCACTCTAATCCGAAAATAGCATTCAGCGTATCTTCCTTTTCTAGGTGCTAACTTAAGATTTCCAGAACACTTGAATATTGCTCCAATCCAGTTATCTCTAAACTTATACACTTACTTAACTTGCTTGGAGCTTCTTGCCAGGGGGGTTAAGCTTCCCTCATTAAATGCTAAAGTTCTTCATTACATAGCTTGCCCTACAAAACTTAGTGAGCAACTGGGTAACCTATTGTGTCGCATTCATCCCCTTCCGAAGAGTTTAATTGCCAATGCTATCAGCAAAACCAAGAACTGGGAGACTCGATTCTTCTACATCAAATGCTACTCTAGGATTAGGGGAAGTTTTTCTATTATGAGTAAGTTTCTACTTCCTGTTACCTATGTCATATTCATCACTTTCTTATGATAGGTATTTCCTTTTAGATCTGGCTCCTAAACAGTTAATACCCACTGATAGTGAAACTGTTCAATCCTTGACTATGGCATCTGAGAGCAGGGTTAATAGACTTACGCTTTTGACGGAAGTGAATATCTATCAATACTCACTGATCCAAGATAATAATATCACACTTGGAGAATCTCCAATGATGAATGGAAATGCTAAAGGGAAACCATCGTTGGTTACCAAAAACGGAAATGTTTTCTCCTCCTCTTCTCCAATTCAACTTGAGCCTACCGGTAAATTTCAATATAGCTAATACTAAATTCCTAATGTTATTGTTTTATTACCTTCTATTTTCATTTTAGGCTCATCTTCCCCTATCATTGCTTCTAAAGAAGCAAGGGTTAAAGATGATGTTGAGGAAGAATAAAGATGAAGCTTCTGCTTCGTCTGCGTTGAGCAAACCCATTCTATTAAGGACTCCGTTATTGGGGCCATTGAAGCGTTAGAAGAAGAAGAAACGGGCAATGATGTTCTTACTAACATTTCTTCTCCTTCTCAAAGTAAAAGGCCCAAACTTGTGGGTGACTTTACTCCCGTTACTATGGATGAGGAGGGACATATAAACATCGATTCGACCCCTAAAGCGTTGAATTTAGGTAAAGCTCCAGAGCAACCAAAGGAGGCTCAGACTACCGAGCCCCTTCTAAGTATTAATTTTCCCTTATCTCTAACATCCATCAATCATATGTGCACCGATCTTGGTCAGTTTTAGTCTCTGGATGATCCTCTTCCTTCAAAGGCTCAAACCCAGCCTTCTATGATGAATTTTGATGAACTTGTTCAATTGGCCATTCAATCTCCTTCCATAACTTCTCTCGAATCATCACAGCCTCCAACTTATTCTAATGATCACCTTTTCATCATTCTTAAATAGCTTATATCGGTATGTATTTCTGTTTACTTGGTTAATTCCAACTTTATAGACCCCATTCTGATTTAGACTTGTTATATATTCTAGGTGGAAAACATATGTTTCTCCTTCGAGAAGCTTCTCAAAGGCCTTCCAAGGAAGTGGTCGACCTTTAATGAAAAATCTCATCGCCTAACAATGGTATGATTGATATCGCTTGGGCAAGAGATGAGGCTGTTCTTGGAAATAACAAACTCGCTTCCTCTCTTGATGAGGAAAAGAAAGCTAGGCAATTGATGGAAGAAGAAGTGAAAAACTTGAAGGCTGACCATGAGAAGGCCAACAAATTCAAAGTAGATTTCGAGAATGTGATTGAAGAAAAGTCCGAGCTACCTAAGAAGAACAAATCGCTAGAAGATAGGCAGCAAAAGAAGACCAACATCCTAGCTTATTCAAATAACGTTATTAGTGATGCTAAGAAGAAAGTCACTTCCTTTCTCAATAACGCTCTTCCTAAAATCAATGAAAAAGTGTTATGAAGAAGTTTTGTTTGTGGCATATGCCAATAATATTCAAAAATGCCCAAACTTGGACTTCCTATCCCTTTTGGATTGGAATGAGAAGTTTAAAGGAAAGTTCAATCTTAAGATAAAGAAGGACAAGAAGACTCTAGGACGAATTCCCTACCGAAAAGGAAATTGATGTTGAAGAACGGCTAACATTTGATGATCCTCCAATTGATGAAGAAACAAAGTCTGATGAGGAGGAAGATGATGATGATAACAAAGGTGATGATGATCATGATGATGATGGTGATGACGATGATAATAACAAAATGACAACAATGAACGTAGGGATCAGAAGGGTAACAAATCCAAAGGGAAGGGTAGGTCCAAAGCACATAGAAGTCTACCCAACTAATCTGGCTACCAACATTGTGACTTTGGGGCTGATGTGAGACATCGTCTATAATAAGTAATAACAAATGACTCGAGGTTAGTTCCAAATCTTTAAGGTAGATCTATCCAACTAATCTAGTAACTAGTTCCCACAACTAGTCAGACTAAAGTGAGACGTCTCCATGGGGTACGGGTCATAATACAAAGGACCTGTTTCAGGGAATTGAAGGTATTAAGTGGTTGTTTGAGCATCCGCCTCTTTCCCTTATATGCAGTATTGAATAATCGAGATTGGGTTTAGGCACGATTGAGGATATCTCGAAAAGATCCACTTCAATTGAAGTTTTAAGTGTCCGAAGGGATTTCCATGCAATGTTAGCTAGATAGAGGTTGTGTTAAGTCTGCCATGAGAATAGATATTAAACAATGGGAGCCTACCTCAATTGAGGTCTTAAATGGTCAGAGCCTACCTCAATTAACTAATCTAGTAACCAGTTCCAAATCAAAATTTCGTTGAGTTGAAACCATATAATCTAGGATGTTAATCCAAAACCAGTAAATATTAAGTGAGAAGAATCTATAGAAATCATCTAATCTACTCAATATCAATTTCTATACTCAACAGGTACTATAGACAAAAAAACGGCGAAATCGCCTTTTAAATTCCACGAATAGTACGAGTTTCCTCCTTGAAAATTAACACCAAGTATAAGAAGATTATCTCCATACAATCCAAGTTATTTAAATTTGTAAAATTATATCTTTTATACTTTGAGAATTTTGATCCGAGTAAATCAAATGTACAATCCCCTCCGTTGGGCTAGTCCGAGTAGTTAGGGAGGGCAGGCAACTAGTTTCCCAAATTTAAGCCTAGAGACTACCTCTCTATTACTCATAAGGTGGTCAAGTTATTTGATCGACTCTAAATATGTTAACATACTTAATTAAATTTAATCATTTTAGAGCATCCAGGCTTTCCCTTCGATCTATTCCATTCCTCGGTCGGATTTTCTATGACACTCATAAATGGAATAAATGTACTAGTCGTTTTTGCATACTTATTTTCAAACCACTTAATTATCTTTAAATTACTTGATTATTTATTTGAAAAGGTTCACGAAAGGTTCGAGAAAGAAAAATTAAGTTAAAACTATTATTTGCAAAAGTTATTAAAAGTGCTGCAAATAGTGTTTTAGAAGCTTATTTGATAAAAACAACTTTTCGATCATTTAAAAATCCATTTTTATGACTCGGATATCTTTTAAAACAGTTTAAAAGATTTATAAAATTTATTCCAGATTTTTAAAGAAATAAAAATATCCATTTTAAAACATTTATTACTTTCGCCTCCGAACTGCTAAAGCGCGATTTTATATAAAACTTGATTTGCACATATTTTAAAATGGGGTTTTTGGGCTCAAGGAAGAATTTGGAGAAAAATTTAGTTTCAGGGACAAGAAGTTTGCTTTTTAGGTTGAAAAACACTTTTTAGTGTAAATTACAGAATGATAGTTCCAACTATTATTTTCTGTTCATACTGAAAAGTGTCATTCAGACTAAAAAACAAACTTGTCGTCCCTGAGACTAAATTTTTTTGCAACTTCTTTCCTGTGCCTATTTTCTTGTTTTAAAATCTACTAAACGAAATCTCAATTTTCTTTCTTTTCTTATAAACTATGATTATAAGGGTTTGGAAAATTCTTATTTCAAAGCAATCCAACTCCGAATCCATCCTATAAATGGATTTATTACATTTATGACATGAAATCGCGAACTGCCATTACGCGACGCGCCTATTTTGACTAAATTTTCAATATTTATTTATACTTTGCCAAAACACTTTTAAATGTTTATAAAACATTACTAAACCATATTAAACCATTTTTAAGACGTTTAAACATTCCATATACAGTACTTCATGAATAAAAGGAAAGTGATTTTCTTTGTGATTTTCGGCGTGTGTTAAACGTGACTTGTTAGTACAATTAAACAATAATATTAAAAAACTAAACATGATGATCAAAGCATATTAAACATCCATTGCAAACATCATATCATCATCCAAAAATATAATATAAGCAAGAGTTTCTCACATTCATTTTCCCTCGAGCTAATTTAAAACTGGCTATAGCTTCACTATCACGAAATAAAACTCCACGAAATCGAAATCGAGAGTCTTGGATGGGCTCGACCAAGGGTGGAAGAAGGTGGTGGCTGTGGGTTTTTATGGTGGAAAGGAGGAGTATTGAAGTTTTTTTGAGGTTTTTTACTACTATATATATAATATACCAATTTAATTTCTTTTTACGATATTTTTCTCCATAATTTTTTAACACAAGAAGCCATTGGTAAACTTGAGAATGCAGAGAAGAAAGTGAAGAAGATTGTGTGAAAAAATATGAAGAAGGGGTGGGGTATTTATAGGATTTTAGAAAACCGAAATATAATAATAAGGATGGACAAAATTACCCTCAACCATCCCCTCCTAGCCTTCCTTAGGTTCCCAGCAGCCCACCCCCTTTAATGTGATGGATGATGTGGAGGTGATGGTGATGATGATGGTGGTGTAAGGTGGATTTGGTGTGAAAAGTTGTTTGTTGTTAAACTTATAAATATCTTAGATATTTTTCGTATTTACCGTATGTAAATATATTTCTACTTTTCTACCATTATTATATGTATACGTTAATAAATGTGTATGCATGCCACAGAGGTGTACAAGTTATATAAACAACGTTGTATAACTTATATACGTCAAACCGTTACGAATTTTAAATTTCGATCTCCGGTCATATTTTCACTTATTAATTAACATATATATGTTTATAAACAAAATTTGAAAACTATTTTCTTATCATTCTATATGAACAAAAATGTTCATATTTGAATTGTAAACCCATATAAATAAATATAAAACAAATATTTACAAAAATCGCTATTATATCAATAAAGCGATGTGAATTTTCTTATATTTTCAAATCAAGTATATATCTTCATAAATTATTACAAATAATTTATTATCACTTTATAACTATTTAAAATGAATTATCATCATTTTAAAATAATTGTTTGAGTAATTATAATAATATTAAATTATTAAATCTCAACATAAATCTATATTTGAATATATGGGTATTACTAATGAGGGCATAAATACATTTTATTTCCCAAAAACAATATAACTAATTTTATTTCATATTCTTGGTTGAGTAAAAAAAGGTGTATGTATCTAGCTCTATGCGCGATGTTTGATGATTATAGAGTTGTTTACCAATAAAAGGTTTTTCGTCCATTTTATCGATATTTTTCCAAAGTAAATATTTTTATGAATATTTCCCCAAAATAAGTTCATTGTTGTCGTTTATTTTCACAGTACTTGATTATTGGTTTTTGAAAATAATCCATATTTTAATATTTAAATTAAATTAAATATCCTTAATTAAAGTGATCAAAATTCGGGTCGTTACATTCGGCTTCTTCCGTTCTTCCTTGGATTTTGTGGGCTTCCTCTTCCCTTTCTCGGTTACGTATGACGATCCAAATCAATTATTGGGGTCTATGTCCTATTCATAATCGAGCTAGGAACTAGTAGAGGTTTTAGGAGGTTCGTCAAACATCTTAGAGTTAAGGAAAAATAAAGGAAGGACGCGAGTTGAAAAGTCGATAGAGATATAGATAGTGGAGGAAGGATCTTCTCCCTTCTAGGTTTGATTTTTACATCCTTTAGCTCAAAAACATCAATAGCCTTGATGGTCGAAAAGGTAGGCTTAGGCCCCTTCTCTTTTGTGATGATAACTTCCTCCTTGTCGACGTTGGCCACATTCGGTTCATCCAAATCCCCCTCCCTTAAAGTGTTGATCTTCTCTGCACCAGGACCAGAGGCTGACCTGATGAGGGGGCGTCGATTGGAAAAGAAGTCGAGACGATGATAGATGTGGTTACATGAGAAGTTAGCGATGGAAAATTTACGAGACACATGGATGTAAGCACCACAATAATAAGCTGACCTATAAGATGGAATATAGAGACAAGAAGATTAGAAACAACTTCAAAAGACATCTGAAGCTTATTGGAGACTTGATAGGTCAGTGATATACCTCTTAGAGTTGATGTCTAAGTGTGCAAAGAAGCCTTGACTCATCTCCTCTCATAAATTAGAGACAATAGTGAAAGAGTAGGGGTAGTTAAGGGTGGCACAAAGCCGGGGTCTTCTAAATTATGTCCACTGGAATTTGAAGTAGCAGTGGTAGGAATGGGTAGAGGTTGCATAGACACAAGGATGTTGACAGCCTTAGAAGAGTCTTCCTAGAAACAATTACCTCCACCTGGAACTCATCGACAATAGGGAGTGTGTTCAACTAAATCTTAGAGCTAGATTCGACGGGAGCCTCAGTGGGTGCCTATACAAGAGAAGTAGCTTTACCGGCCTGCATTACTTGACCCTCAGCTAGGGCCTTTAAGTTAAACTCATTAAAGAAGATGGCCTTGAACGCTTTCTCATTGACATCCCTTATATTTCCTCTCTTTATTATTTTATAATCTACTCATAGACTTCGGCTAAAGTCTCGGATGGTCATCTTCTAACCATCTGATGTTTTCTGATCTAACAATGTTGATGTAGAAGCGTCGAATAGTTGTATTGATCTGGTTCTCGAATTCTAATTTTTCATTTTCCACTTGGGTGAGGTGAGCTTCTAAATCAATGACCATTTCCTCAAGTGTATTCTTCTCTCGATGCAGGCTGCAAACCTCTTTATCAAAATTTCAGGAGGTCTTGAGGGCTTTAAGTTTGTGGTCCTTTTCATTCTTTAAATTGAGTCACAGCTTCTCAATCTCAATGTCCATTTTGGCTTGCAACACGGTCTCTTCCTTAGATATATCGCTAGTATGGTTGTGGGATTTTCAGACTTGTTCATCCAGCACTTTCATCGTGGCCTCCATGGCCCGATTTTCAGTCTTGTGCTTCTCTTTAACTTCTTTTGTTGCCTTGTCATTTGCGAATAGCTCTTTCTCAAGATAATCCACTTGTTTAGAAAGATTTTTCTTGATCTTCTCATCCTTTTCACTTTCCTTATCATATGCCACTATAATTAAGAGATTCTTATCGTTGAGGTCGGCCAGACCCATGGATAGTTTTCTCTACAAGCCATGCTGCTCCACCAATTCTTCATGAAATGACAAGCCCGCATCCAAGTCCTTTTGGGGAATGCTTCACGTTGTACATGAACCGAAGTCTGGTTAAGTCCATTGCAAGGTGTATGAGCTCATGCTCCGATAGTCTTAAGAAGTTGCCAGTGAGGTGGTGGCAGTGGTTGTGTGTTCTTTTCCTAGCCTCTATTCTGAAACCAAAGATGAGGATTGTGTAGCTTAGGATTTTTGATGAGGGGGAGCTAAAGCATCAGAAGGTGGGGTGATACTAGTGGCATGAGCCTTGGAAAACGGAAGTGGAGGTGGACTCTACCCTCTAAGATAATCGGGCCTTTCAGAATAAGACTCTTGAGAGTATGGTAGTTGAGGTCATTGTTGGTATGGAGAACCAAAGCTTCTTTTGGACCCGGAGCGGTCCCGAGATTGTTCGCACTTAGAGTGGCGGCTTCTTATCTCCTCTTCCCCTCTCTCCCCCCTCCCCCTCTTCTTGTTAGGTCTCTCGTAGTTAGATTCTTGGAAAGGATCTCTTTGGAGGTAAGGATCAACCCAACGAAGAGAAGGACGATTGCTGCTAGATCTCTTGCCCAGGGTGTCGAACCTCGTATTTCCCATTATACCTGAAATAAAATTAGAATTGAATCAAAACTTGAAATAGGATAAGAGTACGTCCGGAGTAACGTGCTCATGATCCTAGGTGTTGTATTGGCATGTCCTATTGATTCTACAAACCTTGCTCGTGGGGTTGGGACATTGGGGTAACTTCCCCTATAGGAATAAATGGCACATCCATGAGAGACTTTCAGTTTGGAGTAGGGAAGTTATCAATGTCGAACTCAGGGCCTGTGAGGTTAGGAACTTTCTCAAGGTTGTATAGGCCATCGCAGATGTCCTCGGTAGTTAAGAAAGGAGATAATCCTCTAACCGAACTCTAATGAGGCTCGATTACCAGCATTATGGTCTAAATTTTGATTTTAAGGGGCCTGGGGGAAGGTGGAGTACTCTCTTCCCCTGGATCAGTCTCCTTAATTGACTCACCCTTCTTATATTCTTTGTTGTCATCTCTGTCTTCCTCATCGACGTCGTCGTCGTCATCTCCTTCTTCTTCTCCATCTCCTCTTACTTTTTATTCTTCTTTAAAAATCCTATGGTCTCCCTCGTCAATGACGATGTGGACATCCTCTGTTACTTTTGAACGTCTGGAGGTGCATAGGGTAGAGGATCGATTACAGCTCCTAGCAGCTCTTAATGTAGGAGGCACATAACCAACTCATTGACCATTGTGCAATAGTTGAAAGTGGCATAGCTAGAGGTCTATAAGAAGGTTTATTCCTTTTCTATCCTCTTCTAGGAATTTCTTTAGAAGTTGAAGAGTATGTGCTAGAGTGGCATTTGTGACCCTTGGAGGGATATTTGTAAAAGAAGAAGAAAAAGAAGATTAACAATTTGAGTGAAGTAAACTCTAATGTAATGAGGGCGTAAGGTGTTGGAAGTTACATCCGAACAACCATTTTTAAGGGAAGCCAGCTTGGAATCAGACGAAGATGTATTCATCATTTAATTTTCTAAGTTTGTCAGAAAGGACGATGACTATTTGGCAGCCACGATATGACTCCAAGAAGGTTACAGACAGGATTTTGGACCTTTTCTTGAAATCATAGAGGCATCGAATTTTCTCGAAGGTTGGCACCTTGGCCAGGTAGTGGATCAAGATCATTTATGTGCAATTTAGGGAGTATATTCATTTGGATGTAATTAAGTCGGAGCAAGTCTAAAGAGTTGGATCATCAGCCGTAGGAATTGGTTGTGACGACCCTCTACACCTCCGATATCCAATATACTTGAATATTGCACTGAGATGGTACCTGGCCGATCTAGGACGGCTATCAATTGTGTAAAGTAACAAAAACTCAAACACAGAACTTGTAGAACGTCTCAGAATGCATAGACAAATATAATAGTAACATAGATGTAAAATAGGCAAGACAGTAATATAATCAATACTAACCATAAGTAAGAACATCATAGTGCAACAGGTTCACAGATTATACAAAACTGAAAATAAAAGGTTTTGTACATCCCAATCTCCAAAATAAAGTCTATAACAGTCTCTAAAATAATACAAGTACTGGTATAGCTCCACAGTAAGGCATGGTGGAATATAAGAAATAGTATGCTGTAAAGTACAGATATATGAAAGTGTAGGCTCCTACTCGTACTCCGCACAGCTTTGTGCGCTATCAAGAACTATTATACATAATCTACTCATTTAAGAGTACCCGAGATAATAAGAGGCCAAGAATAAAACCTCAGGTCAGACAACAGTTTGGTATGAGAGATACATCAACTCAAAATACTATAAAAAACTGTATATCGTAACAAGGATATAGGGTATGTAGAATCATACCTGACCTGTTCTTACACCCAAAGATTCAGCACATAAACACAGTGTAACACCCCACCTCTATGCCTATATTACCGAAGAGTATTACAGCGTGACACTGTCTAACAATATAGAGGATGAGGTTATAAGGGCTGACACATATGAATATTCCCTTGGGCTAACATCAGTACATATCTCAAATCACAAAATACAAAATCTTATGTATACGGTATCGGCACAAAGTAATAAACACATATGGTTCCTAGAACAGAACAATATACAACACATAAATAATAAATAGAGATCACAGAATTAGAGCATAGCGATAAAATATAACTCATCAGTAGTATATGTCCAAAGCGAGTAACAAAATACTAGTCCAATGCTCACTCTATCGAATATACATATCACAGTCAAATAGATACATCATCGTACGTAATGAGGCTAGAAAAACATATAGGGAAACTATCATCCTAAGGTGTATACTAGCCTTCAAAAGTGTCCCAAAAGTAAAATAGCTACTAGGTACCTGGACCTGAAGTATCTCAGGCAGACCCAAGTATTACAAAATAACACACAATTTAGGCTATATCTAAAAAGCATGTCAGAGAATATAGGGTGAAATAATAAAAGAAATATCCTCCACGTATCACCCAATATAAACATCACCTATAACAATGAAATCATAAAATAAAGACTATCATCTCGACCATCATTCCTAATGGGAGTCAAAGCTCTTGATTGATTGGCACTAGGAGGCATATAAGAATACACATATGAAGGAGAATAATGCAAACTCTACAACAAATAACATGCAAGCATTGAAGCAAAGTAGTACAACACAAACAAACTAGTGATAGTGGGGTAAGGGTACACAGGTGATAGGTTAACACATAGGTAACCTCTTGTGTCTCATATCATCATCAACATCCCTCCAATGAGGTCTCATATGAAAATGATCATCATATATGAACCTACCTAGGTGATCCAAATGGGAGACTATAACACCCCATATAATTAACTATAATTAATAAATAATAATTAAGGCTCAAAAATTAAATTTGAGTAAACATTGAAATTTAGCCATGAAACTTACACCATTATGTTCATGGAGATTTTCTAAGCAACTTTCATATTTGAAGTTTTGCGATCGGAGTTCAAACGATGAAGTTATCAGCGTTTGTGGTCTTCAAAATGAAAATAATTAAAAAGGAACAAAAGGAAATAAATATTATTAATTGCATGGGCCCCACAAGTCAACCCCCTCTTTGGGCTAGTTGCCGCTAGCTATCGACCACCTATAAGAGAGCGGTCGATCGGGTTGGAAGGTGGCGGCTAGGCTTGAACCGTGGCCGAATGGCCCAGATTTAATTATTTTAAATCTAATGGAAACGATTGATTAAAGTGCGTATAAATATAGGCATAGTCCCCCATTTTCTTATCATGTTTTCCGATCAAAGCGGTAGAGCTCTACCATTTTTTCTTTCTCCACTATTTCTATTAATTATAAAATATTATGTTATATGTATATGTATAATCGGAGAAGGAGAGAAAATAAAAGAGAAGAATAAAAGGAAGGCATCAATTCCGTGAAAAGGTAAATTTCATAATTATAAATCTATATTCCCCTTAACCTCAAATCTCTTCTCAGATCTATAATTCTAATAGTATGTATATATCTTGTTATACATATTCTTTTGGATAAGAATGGAAAAGTATCAAAATGTAGGAATGAATTAGGATTTCGGGGATTTGGAAAGCTAAATGTGATTGAGAAATTAGATGATTATTTATAACATCGATATTTATATCATTGAGTTTTATTTAATCGTTATGCCCATGCAAGATATAGAGTTGAAGGCTTTACAAGAACGTATTCAATTGAAATTTTGCCTACATATTCTGTAAGTTAGGTATTTGGAAAGGAATGGTGTTTACACCCTAATCTGAAAGTTTGAAAATTAGTCCCTAATTTGGTTGAACTAGAATGTTGATAGGATTGTAAGATTTATTCCGGATTTAGGATAATTGGGTGTAATTTGTTAGTATTAATTTAGATTGCCCTAATTTGACTTAAATGTGAAATTTTACGTTTTAATTTATTAGGAGTGTTGTGGGTACAATTTAATTTTTTTCTATTTCCATGTAATTTCCATAAATTATCTAATTCCACGTACCAAAAGTGCAACTTTTGAAATAATAAGGAATAAACCAAAAAGGAAAGAAATTGTAAAGTATGGATGTTCTCCTCTGTAGTTTGCACTGTCTATTTCAATAGAAGAAAAGAGATAATTCCCTGTAATTTCAAATGCAGCAAAAGTCTCGCTTTTGGGTATTTTATGAAAAGTTATAACGGTAATACTTTTTTGTAAGGATAGCTCTAATATATTAAAGTATGGAAATAAATGTTACTTATATAATGTACATATAAGTACATTTTAGAATTTCTAAGCGTAGGAATTAATAAGCTAGAAATAGGAATATATATATATATATACACACATATATATATATTTATATATATAAAACCACGCCTACCGATTATATATATATAGTGTAATATATGATGATATTCGCAGTAGTTATAATTAGGACGACTAGTTATTAATAACATAGTAAACCATAGGATTAGGAGGTTGAAATAGGAAAAGAGATAGTAACTCCAAAATTAGTAGAGCAATAAATGTCCAGCTAATAAGGAGTTACATGAATTAAATAGGGACATAAATGCATATAATGGGGCCAATTAAGGAGTTCAATATGGAACTTATAGAGAAATGAAATAAGGATAATATGACTAAATGTCATTAATGATTGTCCAATTTGAATAATAATGACCCTTTATTATGGACAATTGACATTTATAAGACGTAATAAGGAAATAGAGAATATACGTAGTAAGCGTATATGATAGGAAAATAAATGCTAGGAGGCAGATAATTTCCATACTAGGAAATTATATAGCCTTAATTATACGTTTAGAATGAGCGCGAATTAGTGGGCCTAGCCAAATATTCAGGCTTAGGATAATTAGTTTGGTTTATTAAGGGTTCGAATGCGATTTCAATAGAGTTACACAACAGAAGTCCACCCTTCAGTTAGAACTACGAGCAGTTGTGTATACTTACTACTGATGTGGGACATCTCTAACCATAGGACCCATGGGGAAGGGATATGCATTTGCATATAGGTGGAATAAAATATACCAAGGGTTCGTCTTGGATTTGAAGTATTAAATGGCTCTGCACCTTTAGGGATGTCAAGGGGTTTACTTAGGATGGAAGGTACTCAATAGCCATTGGATCTTCCTTCTCCATATTTAAGAAGTCTTAAATATCCTACGGCGGTACCTAATAGAGAAATGGAGTCTATTTTGATTTCAATAAGAGGTATTAAGTAACTAGAATAAACATTTTCCTTGACTTTCATTAGGTTAGTATAAACTGGACATCGGCTATGGGAGGTCGGCGGGCTATGTAAGTATTGTTATTGTACCGGTATTTAGTAGTAGGGCTGGCAAATAGTTATAACCAACAACGATCTCAAACGGGCATTAGCAAAGACTTAGGTTATGCCCTGATAGATTTTGCTTCCTACTAGTGTAGAATCCTTATGGGATATGCAAAGACCTCATTATTTAATTAGTTAATTGTTTGTCGGATGTGGGCTTTTTAATCCTTAAATATGAGATGCGTTAGTAATACGACAATTAAATTATAAACCATATCAAGGAGTCATCAATCTCTGTAGCTAGAGCCGATTAACTAATTATTACTTTGCGGAAGGCCCGCTTCGTGGTTGAGGTATTAAATGGTCATTGGGTCTGCCTCCTCCCTATTCAATAAGTATTAAGTGGCCAGGGTTTTCTTTTAGGTAGTACAACGTTTAGATATATATATATATGTATGTACGCATAGACAAATATATAGTTATACCTTGGAGAAGGTTAGATATACCGTATGCATAGATGGAATCACATGGAATAGCCGTGAATAATGGACATAACACATAAATTGAAATCAATCGGCATAGATTAGTGTTGTGAATAAAGTATGTAATTTATTAGTCATCGAAACGTTGTTCTGATCCCCTCCTTATTATAACCCATATGATAGATTTAGAGGGACGGGCTACTGGAGCAAGCCGGGAATGGTAGATGGTGAAGACTTCTCATTTATGCTCAGCGGCGGCAAGGCAATCAGATATTTAAGGAATAATATTAATTCCAAGCTAGTAGCCTTAGCCGGTATATTTTTCTATTGTTATTAATGAATTTCTTGGTTAACCCCAAAAAGTGCATGGAAAGGGAATCTTGGTTAATGGAAGGTTTTGGAGAGCCTTGGTTAACCTTAACGAGTGTATGCAAAAGTGACACTTGGTCGAGTAAAGGCTTAAGAGGAGTGAGTAAGCAGGATTAGGTCCATGATGAAGCCATATGCACGACCATATTGAGGTCATATGTTTTTGAAGTCAATTTATGTAGACAATTGTATGCAAAAATGGAAATCAAGAATATGATTACTTTTGAAATTTGAAGCAAGCTATGATTAAAAGAAATCACAAGTGCTTAGGAAGTCAAAAGCAAGCCATAATTCAAATCATCTCAGTCGTATTCCATATAATAGTTGAATGTACAAGGTCTTATGTGCAATATAGTACATTTGACACTAAAAACCCTAAATTGATTTAGGGTTACAAAGTCAAAAATGTAAGGGATGAGAAAAGAATAATTCGTCCTTTTCTTCATGCCCCTTGTCTGTATTTATAGGGGTTAAGGGATGCGGCATGGCTGCCACGTATCCATGCAGCATGCTTGACCTCCGCATTATCCATGTTGATGGAGCATAGCACCGTACTTTAGCATCCACTTGCTCAATAGTGAACTTTGGCGCTTAACATATATCATGCCTTGATAGTCATCACTGATGACATTTGATATCAATGCTTTATTAAGGATATGCAGCCTCCTTTTAAGGTTAATGAAGTGCGGCATTACTATGGCATGGCATCAATAAGCGGCAACATTGATAAGTAGCAATATTGGTAATGATCGGCAT
This sequence comes from Allium fistulosum, assembly GCA_030737815.1. NCBI lineage: Eukaryota > Viridiplantae > Streptophyta > Magnoliopsida > Asparagales > Amaryllidaceae > Allium > Allium fistulosum. Next base: position 868,400,449 of record CM060902.1, read on the forward strand.
TGATAACAAGCGGCATTGATAGCAGGCGGCATCGGTAGTAGACGACAATGATAACAAGCGGCATTAATAACAAGAGGATAATAAGCGACATTGATGATAAGCGGCATTAATAAGAGATGGCATTAATGATGAGTGGTATTGATAGGAGACGACATTGGTGATGAGCAGTATTGATAGGAGACAACATTACTTTGAAGGGTGACATTAGAATAAGGTGAAATTGGAGGGATGCAGTATTAATATGGAGCGACGTTGATTTTTCTGGCTATATGAATGAAGTGCTCCATTGATGGAATACAACATTAATGTGATGCGGCATCAATGTTATATCATGTTGTTATAACATTGATGGCTTTTGACAAAGAACTTTCCAACATCATCATTCTCTTAATAACATGCGGCATTGTTTCCATTTTCTTTAGCTCGATATAATTCGTTCAACCTTATAAGTGGTATGCAACATTGATGGCATACAGTATTGTTGACTTCATTAATGACCTTCGACATTGTCTATTATTCTATACTGATGAGGGGCGGCATTGTTTGCTTTAGGGCATTGGTTTTCCTTTATATTTTCGATATTGCTTGTTGATGCAAGATTACAGTAACGTTGTTATGCCGCATACCTTTGGAATAAACGTTGGTGGGAACATTTGCCCTCTAGTATAAAGGATGCATTGACTTTTCACGTCAATACCTTCGGCATTGGCTTTTTACCACTTATTGGTCTTCTTTGCAGATCTAACTGTACATTTAAAATTGATCCAATAGTAGTTGTATGTCTTCTTTCTGCTATAAATATTCAAATCTTCTCCTTCTCCCTTTTTTTACCTATAATTAAAAGCTCAAATAAGCAAACTTAAAATTTTCAAACTTCTCGCAAATTTCGATCTTTCGGCATCAAAACAAAAATTAAGGTATATATCTCCTTTCAATCGATTAAACCAGTGAGTAAAATTAGGAATTTCTCATTTAAATGGTTGTTAGGGTTTGATTTAAGGATTTTTGGATTTGAGTTGGTGCTTAAATTTCGATATTTGATCGGGGTGGCTAATCTTCATTTATTCAGTTAACTCGTTAATTTGCTATGCTTGTAGATTGAATTAGAAAAGAATTTTTATGTTGTTTAGATGATTTACTAGATTATATAAAGTCAGATGACATTGATTTTGAAAACTGGGCGTTTCTAGTTTAATGATGAAACGAATACTTTAGTAGAACCAAAATCTGATATTTCTTAGTTCTTTTTGGGCATTGATGCCTTAGGACATCATTATGATTTCCAACATTGATTAAAAACATTATTGTTTAGATTCTATATTGACTTTTGGGGCTATTGTACGACATTGATAATATCATTATCTGTTATCACTTTTCTTTGGCAATTTCCAACATTCGACATTGTTGTTTTACGACATAGATGTTGTAATAATTTTATGGGTCACTTATAAAAATATTATCGACCTATGTCAACATTGGTCAATTACACTGGTTATTTTTCTCATTTCGACATTGACCATGGCTATGGTATTATGTCCTAATTTTATAACATAACTAATGTGACATTCGTCATTAATTCATCCATTCAACATAGATTTAGTAATTTAACATAACACTTTGGTTACTCTTATGGTAATTCTTACTTTAAATTTCTTATAAACACCCATATGCTTATTTTCTTACCACAAGTCTAACAGTTTTACACACTCTTAATCGACTTAAAAGTTTTAAGTTTTCTATAAGTTCGACGTTGACTATGCAACAGTCATTAACTTGCTGTAAGTATTACATTAGACTATAGACTTTTAACATTTTGATGCCATAACGTAGATAATCGATTAGCTATTCCTCGATTTAGAATATAATATCTCATTTTATATCATGAGCACTCTATTTATCAGTTTTTTAATTTGGAATAATATCACATAGCAGACAAATGAAAGGAAAGAAAGCAGCCCAGAAAGGAATCAAGAAGACTAGTAAGGGTCCAAAAGCTTCTCTATATGCTAAGAAAGAAGTCCATCTTCTTCATCTGTCGTATATTACCATTCAAGAATAAGTGGATTCCACTTTTAAGCGGTTTGGAATTGCAGGTATAGAAGTTATTCTTGCTGGTCCTTTTGGCAGAATTGACAATCCCCCGAAAGGATTTTTCGTCTTTACCCCAATACATATATGTCACTCAGGATACCTTCCTTTCCTTGACTTTCTCCTGAGATTCTTGTAGCACCTAAATAATGCTCCAATTCAATTAACTCCAAATTCATACACCTATTTGACTTGTTTGGAAGTTCTTGCCAGGGAGGCTAAGCTTCGCTCTCTCAGTGCTGAAATTCTTCACATTATAGCTAGTCGTGCGAAGATAGGTGAGTAGATGGGCAACCCTCTATATTGAATTCATTTTCCTTCGAAGTGCTTGATCATCAATACTGTAAACAAGACAGGGGATGGGAAAACAATTTTTCTATGTCAGATATTATTCTAGGATTAGAGGAACTTTCTTTGTCTCTGTTTCCTGTACTTATATTATATTCGTCATTTTGCGCACAACGGATATTTTCCTTTAAGTTCGTCTCCCAAGTATTTAAGCTCCTTTGATAGCGAGATTATCAAATCCCCGGCTCTGGCATTTAAGAGCAAGGGTAATAGGCTCATACTTCTGATGGAAGCAAATCTTCATTACTGCTCACGTATTCTAGATCATCATATAATACTTAGGGAACCTCCAATGATGAAAGGAAATGTCCAAGGGAAACAGTAGTTTGCCATCGATATCCCAATTCATTCTCTGCTTCTTCTCCAGTTCAATTTGAGCCCGTTGGTAAGTTTTTAATATAAATTGTGTGGAATTCCCGATATCATTGTTTTATTGACTTATTTTCTTTATTTTAGGCTTGCCTGCTCTTGTTGTCACTTCTACGGAGACATGTGTTAAAGATGGTGCTCCTAGAAAAAGGAAAAGCAAAGATGAAATTCTTACCTTATCTTGATTGAGCAAACCTACTTCCATTGAGGATTCTATTGCCAATGTAACTTAAGCATTAGAAATAGGAGCTGATAACGAGATTCTTGTTGTTATTCCATCTTCTTCCCCAAATAAAAGACCTAAGCTTATAGGTGACATTACCCCTACTATTGTGGAGGAGGAGGACCGTGTGGCCATTGACTCGAGCCCTAAGGTTGCCAATCAAGAATCTTTTAGGCATAAAATTCAAGGATATACCGAGACGGCTTGCTCTTAGGATCCCCTTCTCAAGATTTCTTTTCTTGACAGCTCTTAGTCGTTTGTATGCTGATCTTGAGCAGTCTCCTTCCCCACTAGATTCTCTTCCTTCGAAGGCCTAAGCTTAGTCGCCTATGGCCAGTTTTGATGATCTCATTCAATTGTCTATCCAACCTCCTTCTATTACCTCTCTTGGGTCTTCACAACCTATTTCAAGAATCATCTTTTCATCATTCTTAAGCAACTTTTATTGGTATGTATTTCTTCTTGCTTGATTAATTTTTAGCTCTATAGATCTTGTCTCAACTTATTCCTGCAATACATTTCTGTTGGGAAAAGAAAATGTTTTTCCTTCAAAAGCTTCTTAAGGACCTTCTAACGAAATAGTTGAGCTTAAATGACAAATCTCTTCTCTTAACCACAATATAACTCATATCACGTCAGCAAGAGACAAAGCTATTACTGAGAAAGAGAACATTGTCTCCTAAATTAATGAAGAGATAGAAGTCAGGAAACTACTAGAAAAGGAGATAGAGGCATTGAAAGCTGACCTCAAGAAGGTCAATAAGAGAAAACCGAGTTAGTTGAGAAGGAAGTGAAAATGTTAAAAGCAAATCTCAAGAAGGCTAATAAAGAAAAGGTCGAGCTATGTAATAAGAACCAATCCATGGAGGACAATCTACATAAGAAAACTAGTATCTTCACCAACTCGAATAGTATTATAAGTGATGTTAAAAAGAAAGTCACCTCTTTCCTCAATGATGGCCTTCCTAAGATTACCGAGAGATGTTATGAAGAAGCCTTGTTTGTGGCATATGCTAATAATAATCAAAAGTGGCCGGACTTAGATTTTCCATCCCTTCTAGATTGGAACGAAAAAATTAAAAAGAAAGTCTAGCCTTAAACTAAAGAGGCATAAGAAGGCTCTTCAAGAAGAGTTTCCCGCTGAAGAAAAGGTTGACGTCGAAAAGTGGCCAACCTTTGATGATCCTCCAATCGATGAAGAAAACGATCCAACGGAGAAGAAGGTGATGATAATGATGATGGTGATGATGATGGATGGGGTCCTGGAGGACCAAAAGATGGGGGAACGGATCAGGTGATCCCAACTTAGACTCATCTTATCAAGGTACAGACTTTATTGATTTTCCTGATCCTTAGGATACTACAAGAAAGGATTCTTCCGAAGGTAATGTTACCCCCAGCATCAGTCGAAGGATAAAATCTTGACTCAAGTTTTGACCCTATAGATATGGAGTTCTTTATTGTAGATGTTTAAGACTACTTTTTTTAACACTTAATTAATAAGTTTATTATTTTAGTTAAGGAAAAAGGATAAATACTATTATGAGATTCTCTATGAGAAGAGTGTGAATAGAGAGATCGACTAAATAGGGAACTTGAAAAGTTTGTTAAAGAACACAATGACCTGTCAGACAAATACAAATGTCTTTCTGGTAATGTCACGCAGTTGCAGTTTTTTAACGAGAAGCAAGCAGCCCCTCGCTTAAAAAGAGCTCTTCTATACCAAGAAAGGATTGCTAGAGAGAATACCAAATTAACGACTCTCTTTTGGATGTTAATTGATGATAGAAACGCTTCAGTGGAATTTCTCTATAAAGTCTATTCCAAGGGTCAATTTGTGGACTTTTCTTACTTGGGAAAAATTAGTGGGGGTTTGCTTAGACGGCTTCATAAAAGATATTTGGATGATCATGGAAGCAATCCTCATCCTAGGGCTTGTTGGAACTTACCTAGGGTCGCTAGTGTCCCTCTTTCTCCTAATACTCTTCCTCCGAGAAAGATTAAGTATAATAGAGGGATATTTATTTCTAAATTTTACAAGAGATCAATATTGTATGAATCTGGATACTTTTATACTTGTAATATGTAATTCAAGTAGTTAATAAACTTTATCGCTTTTGTCTCTCTAATTTTCACATATTACATAGATTAAGGAACTCTACAATAGTCCTGTTCCTATGGAACTTTTGGGTAAGCTTACCAAGTTAAAAAGAGATTTTAAGGAGAAGCCTTTAACCATCAGAACATCTCAACTAGCAAGACACTACTTTCTAAGAGATTTACAAGAAGTAAACACACGATTCCCTCCTTATCGTTTTGATTTTCTGGGTGATGAAAAGGACAAACTACTTAGTGAACTGTGAACTTATCTTGCTAAATGGTTGTGTGTTCATCATAGCCCTTCAGCCAAAAAAATGAGATTATCATCGATTCCCCCAATCGATACTCCAGAAGAGATTAAAGCTCCTTTTGATTCTACCCTTACCTTGTCAGTCGAGTCTTTTGAAAATGCCAAAACTGGCGTTCCAAAACTTTAAGAGTTATTAAATGTTCAAAAATAGATTTTTGATGTAATTTGAATTTCCTTATTGTTTGTAAACTGCGTTATCATTAATGGAATAGCTTATTTTTCATATATTAATTTCCGTTTTACTTATTCTAAATAGGAAAGCCAGTTAGCGCTTGCACCTAGTTCTATAGATGCTCTTTCTCGATTGAATGTTATCAAAGAGAAACTGATAGCCGATTTTGAAAAGTAGTGATTTTCTTAAGATGCTTCAGCTTTATAGTTTTCGGACAATCCAAAAATGGGAAAAGAGATAGTAACTCCAAAATCAGTAGGTAATAAATGTGCAGATAATAAGGAATTACGGGAATTAAATGGGGATATAACTGCATTTAATGGGGCTGATTAAAGAGTTTATTATGGAATTTATGGGAAAATGAAATAAGGATAATAGGTTGAATTAGGAAAAATAACTAAATGTCATTAGTGATTTGTCCAATTTGAATAATAATGACCATTTATTATGGACAATTGACATTTATGGGATGTAATATGGAATAAAGAATATGCGTAGTCAGCATATATGATAGGAAATAAATGCTAAGAGGTAGTATAACTTCCATAGCAGGAAGCTATATAGCCTTAATATTACGTTTAGGACGAGTGTGAATTAGTAGGATTAGCCTAATATTTAGTCTTAGGATAATTGGTTTTGTTTATTAAGGGTTAGAATGTGAGGTCAACAAAGTTACACAACATAAGTCCGCCCTTCACTTAGAGGCTACTCGTAGTTTTGTATACTTACTACTGATGTGGGACATCTCCAACCATAGGACACGTAGGGAAAATATATGCATTTGTGTATAGGTAGGGGAAAATATACCAAGGGTTTGCCTCGGATTTGAATTATTAAATGGCTCGGTACTTTCATGGATGTCAAGGGGTTTACTTCGGGGTGGATTGTACTAAATGATCGCTGGATCTTCCTCCTCTATATTTAAGAAGTCTATAATAACTTACGTTGGTACCTAATACGGAGATGGGGTCTGTTTTAATTCCAACAAGAGGTATTAAATAACTAGAATGGACATTCTCCTTGACTTACATTAAGTTAGTTTAAATGGAACTTCGGCTATGGGATGTCGACGGGCTATGCCAGTATTGTTGTTATATAGGTATTTAGTAGTAGAGCTAGCACATATGTTACGACAACCAATGGTCCCGTGCGGTTATTAGCAAAGACTTGGGTTATGCCCTGATGGATTTCGCTTCCTGTTAGCAAAGAATTCGTATAGGATACGCAAAGACCTCATTATTTAATTAATTATTTGTTTGTCAAAGGTGGACTAGTTAGCCCTTAGATAAGTTTTTGAAAAGTGTTAGTAATACAACAATTAAATTATAAAGCCGTATCCATGGGTCATCAGTCTCTATAGCTAGAGTCGATTAAGATATGGAAGGCCGACTTTAGGATCGAGGTATTAAATGATCATTAGGTCTACCTCCTCCCTATTCAAGAAGTACTAAGTGGATAGGGTTTTCGTTTGGGTAGTACAACATTTAGATATATATTTATAAGTGTTTATATATATATTGTTATATCTTAGAGAAGGTTAGATATTGTTTGAAACAAAAATGGCACAAATACTTAAGAGATTGTGTAGAGAATAAAAAGTGAAGAAAAGTAAATTAAAAATAGCAAGAAAAGAACACACTGCGTTTTATAGTGGTTCGGCTAACCTTGGCTTGCGTCCACTTAACTTTGCTAATGGTTTATAGTGTTGTTTACACTTCTGTTCTTACAGATCGGTATAAATCCATGGGTGGTTACAAGAAATTAGAGTAAGAGGGCAAGAGAGCTAAAAAGATCCTTAAAAATGAGCCATGTCATCCTATTTATAGCTGTAGGAAACCTAAAATCTCGCCCCCATGATCTACACATCGTTCTCCATGCCCAAGACTAATTCCCCTCGAAAAATGTTGGATACCTCATCAATCATTACGGATCGATACCGATCCATGGTGTGATATCAATACCAATCCATAAGAGTAACTTCTGGATTAGCCTAAATTTTCCCAGATAGATGCGTCTACTCATGAGCTTCGTGATTCCAAACTTGTTTGCCTCATTGTTAGCATGTTTCTAAGTCTAAATGATGGATCTATGGAGGAATGGAGTTGCTGAGTTCTTGAGCTTAAGGAGATCGGTTACTAGTGCATGCGAATAATCATAGGAGGCAAGAAATGGGTTATAGGGAGCATGGTTATGGAGTGTGGAAAGTTGGAGGCCAAGTGGGTGAAATATCACTGGATCGGTATCGATCCAGGAGTTGGATCGTTACCAATCCAACACATTTTGGATTTTCGGGCCCTCGTTTCTTGGAACGGCCTTGTATTTTCTTTGTGATCTTGGTTGTACTTGAGTTTCGAGCTTTCGGCCATCTCTTCGGGCTTCTTACCTTGATAATTTCAAAGTTTGACTCGTTAAGTTTGTTCGTATACTGCATGCTCAAAAGACGGGACAACACATGCCCTCCAAAGCACGCCTTGCAAATGCAAGATATTCCTTGCTCTAGAACAAATGTTGAAGTCGATGGGATATTAGTATTCGAATTCTCTGGTTACCAGTTGATCGAGCTATTGTGAATCATCTTGTTCCTTTTGATTATCTTGTCAATCATAAGTCGTCCAAGACTGTTACAGCCTAAGACTCTAGACCCTGCCTAAGTGTAGTCTATACATCATCATCATTCTGATTTCATTCGGAGTTTTTACATCACATATCTAAATCATCAAGTGTTCATCTAGGATTTGTTAGTTCTACTGTAACTACAAGGCTTTTAAATCCTTTTATCAAATCCGTATCTACTCTAAGGTTCGATCTTTCCAGATTGTTTTATATTCAGTTTAATGCACGATCTCTCTGGATCATTTAATGTTTAAGTTATGTTGACGACCTCTATGGGTCATTTATCAAATCCATGGCCATTTAGTGCCAATAGTTAAATCCATGGTCTCTTCAGACCTTTAATAAAATCCATGGCCATTTGGGGCCGATAATAAAATATATTGTCTCTTCGTACCCTTGCTATGCCCAATCCACTCGCTCTTCAGCAGGGGACTCAACGACAAGCAAGCTTTGTCGCTCACACTCCAGCGAGGTAACTTTCTTCTAGCACTCCGATCCTTGCTCTTTGGTCGGGACTTAAAGCGATTAGTATCATATAAGTCCATTCACTTATTCTCCTTCAAGGGAACTTGTACCTTGCACTCCAACCCCATCTCTATGGACGGGATTCTAGGACGACCAATATCGTACAAACCCATCTGCTCGCTCTCCAACGAGGGGATTTGCCCCTTGCACTCTGATCTCATCTCTCCGAACGGTACTTCAAGTGATTAATATCATACAAATCCATCCCCTCGCTCTCTAGTGAGGGGATTTGCACCTTGCACTTTGGTCCCATATCTTCGGATAGAATTTAAAGCGATCAATATCGTATAAATCCATCTGCTCGCTCTTCGGGGAAGCGACTTGCACCTTGCACTCTTATCACGTCTCTCCGGACGGGATTTTAAAGTGATCAATTTCATCATTACATTCAATGTGGTGTTTCTAAAATCCAAATATTCAATTCAAATCAAGGCAAACAAGCAGAAATCTTACGCAATCATCCCAAACATCCGACTCAGAGCATGCCTAGAGACCAATCCAGGTCTCGTATACATGGAAGTGATCCGAGGTTAATATCATCCTAAGTAGTCATCTTAGGCATCCGACTTAGAGCGTGCCTAGCGACCGTTCAGGATCCCATACACATGTAAGAGGCCTGAGGTGAATATTGTCTTTATTGCTTAATATGAAAAGCAAAACGCAAGAAAAGAAACGAAAACGCGAAGTGCGGTAATCAAATTCGACTCCCGTCCATCCCAATCATGTGATGACAATCCTCGACCTTGATCCAAGGCCATTTCCATTTGTTGTGGATGATGGTTGTACTTGTTCCACCACCCTAGCTCGGATTCTCACATACTGCTGCAATTGGTAGTTTCTGACCCGTTCTTCGATCAAACGTGCAAGATTCTGCAATCATTTGTATTACTCCCATCCAGATCATGGAATAGGCAATATTTTCCAGACATCCTCTCACATTCCATGGGCTCTCTCCTCGTCAACTTCCATTAGGGAATCTGTCCCCTGGTATCCAGGTAAATCCGCTCTGGGATTTCATTCAAATCCATGTAAGAAGAGAATTTTGGTTCCCTTCTTTGCCGCTTTGATCCTTCAAAGCCGTCATCCATCTTTCGTTTGCCTTTGCTGGATACTTCACTGGCCAATCCTCCACCTTCCACATCATTAATTTCTTCCTGATCAGCTTTAGCGTCCTTCTAACGCAAGTATCTCTCGGCCTCATGATAAAATTCTACGAGATCCCTCATAGGATCCCACTCCAAAACAACCTTGAAATCCGTATTGGCAGCTATTCCTGAAACCACCACCATCAAAACCATTGATGGGTCTGGTTTATCGACTGCGGCAGCTCCCGCATTGAACCTTGTTAAAACAACTCCTAAGGATCACTCCGGCCCTCTACTTCATACTTGATAGTGTCATTACATTTTTGGATTGTGAAATATGGACCAGGACTGTTTCACAAATCTATTCACTAACTCGGCCCATATGCTGATGGAACCGTTCTCCAACTGTCTAAACCACAACACCGCCAAATCTATCAGATATAAAGGGAAACACCATTACATGACCTCTTCAGATGCACCCATCACTTCCATGTGCCAGATGTACCTCATTAAATGAACTGTTTGATCCGTCTTCTTGTCATACATTTCCAATGTAGGTAACTTGAAATTAGGTGGATTCCTAACATTCCGAATATTCGAAGTGAATGGACACCTGTTCACATCCTCTTGGCTTGGGTTAGGAAATCCACCCATCATAGCTCGTCTCACTATCTCAGCAAGGCTATCATCGTTGCTCAAAGGAATTCTCAAATTAGCATTCCCAACCTGCTACCTATTTCCATGAGGGAATTCTGGCACGTATTCCTCCGATCGTGAATCTAAATTCTGATTCACATTTAAACACTCAGCAATATCTCCATGATGTATGTCATTTCCAACTAATTCAAAAATTATTCATGGCCCTAATTTCCTGTGGATCGATGTTGATCTGTGCTTGTGGATTGGTACCGAACCATGCAACTCATTCAAGGGTCGCTCCGTTCTGCTCTGTTCCACTTCCCTATGCATTTGCTCCAGCTGCTGGCCTTTAGTTCTAGTTTTCATCGACTCCGGCTATTCCTGTTTGTCCCATTCTCCTGAAGAAATTCTCCTCCATCTTTTCCTAGTGAGCAATCATCCTTTCTTGCAATCCATTCAACATGGTCTCCATCTCATCCTTAGTTAGATTGATGGATGGGAGGTTAGCTCCTGAGAATGCCTCTTGGCTGCCCATTGTTGATTTCCTCTAATAGAGGTCTTCCTAATTGATTGTCTTATCATTTTGAACCTTTCCAAGTTTCAAATCAATTAACCTAAATATTTCTCAATGAAAGCACAAAAATGTTTGAACCAAAAATGGCACAAACACCCAAGATATTGTGTAGAGAATAAAAAGTGAAGAAAAGTAAATTAAAAAGAGCAAGAACACATAGCATTTTATAGTGGTTTGGCTAATCTTGGCCTACATCAACTTAACTTTATTGATGGTTTATAGTGATGTTTAAATGTCTGTTCTTACGGGTCGATATAAATCCATGGATGATTACAAGAAAATAGAGTAAGAGGGAAAGAGAGCCGAAACCTTAAAAGACCTGCCATGCTATTTATAGGTGTAGGAAACCTAAAATCTCACCCTCATGATCTCCACATCGTTCTTTATGCCCTATACTATTTCCCTTGAAAAATGGTGGATTCCTCATTAATCATTACGTTTCGGTACCGATCCATGGTCTTGTATTGGTATTGATCCATAAGGTTAACTTACAGGTCGGCCTAAATTTCTTAGATAAATGCATCTAGTCATATGCTTCATGATTCCAAACTTGTTTGTATTATTATTAGCTTGTTTCTGAGTCTAAATAATGGATCCATGGATGAATAGAGTTGCTGATTTTTGGAGTTCAAGGAGATCGATCATTGGTGCACACCAACGATCATAGGAGGCCAGAAATGGGTTGTAGGTGGAATGATTTTAGAGTGTAGAAAGTTAGAGGCCAAATGGGCAAAATATCGTGGATCAGTACTGATCCAGGAGTTGGATCGGTATCGATCATGTTGGATTTTTGGGTCCTCATTTTTCAGAATGGCCTTGTGTTTGCTTTGTGATCTTAATTGTACTTGAGTTTTGGGCTTCACAGTCATCTCTTTGGGTTTCTTACCTTGATAATTTTAAAGTTGACCCACCAAATTTGTCTGTATACTGCCTGGTCAAAATGCGGGATAATAGATATATCCTACACATATATGGAATTACATGGAATAGCCGTGAATAATGGACATAACACGTAAATAGAAACAACCGGGATAAATTAGTATTGTAGATAATGTATGTAATTTACTATTCATCGGAATGATGTTCTGACCCCTTCCATATTACAACCTACGTGATAGATTTAAAGGGGCATGCGGCTGGTGTAAGACAGGAATAGTAGATGGTGAAGTCTTCTCATTCATGCTAAGCGCTGGCAAAGAACTCAGATTTTCGAGGAATAATATTGATTCCAAGGTTGTTGCCTTAGCAAGTATATAGTTCTATTATATTTTACTATTCCGATATGAGTTTGTTCTTTAATATAGTTATGTGTAAACCAAAACCAATGATCCGTGCCTAATGAACTTTGGTTTCGATTCAGCCGAAATTTGCGTCCATTAAAGTACGGGTTGTTACATAGAGTTACATACTACAGCATTGCTCCAGGAGACACTACCGCAACACGTTTCCTAAAGTTCCTTAGTTACTACAAGAATCGCAACCATATTATCCATCTGCATGTCATAAACATGCTGCTAGACAATGCAGAGCATAGGTCATGATTCCTACTCGCCCTTTGTAACGGACTTTGGTCCTACGTATCATCTAGGAAATATCTCTAATGAAGGAAATGTCCCTTAGCCTCAATACATACACATGTGACCACATGGATCCGGGGCGCGATCCCGTGATCGGGACCGCTAGGATGGATACTCTCGATAGTGGTGTGACCTATGACGTAGATTCAAACACTCTCGACCTACATGTCCAAATGTGAGCGTAATGTAATTTAATTACTCAACACAGACCATCTTACAGTCCTTAGAGTGAAGACGCCACTTGACTATTAAATTCAACAAAAAACCTCTAGATGATTCCCGATGTCTTTGACCCTTGTAAGTGACATTTACTTAATAATAGTAACCAATCAAATATCACTTGAGCGTCCCATACCGCTCAATGTTACTCGATTGTTTACTAAAAGCTTATAAACTACAATCACATCATCAAATGATATTCTATATAACAATTCCAGAGAAAAATCAGAGAAATAAAACCTAAAGTCCTATACCAATGGTTTTGTAATTCTGTTTATTCTAATTCCTTGTTACACAGAATAATAACCATACACTCAAACATTATAAAGAGTTTTAACATAGAAAAATATTCATTTATTTCTAGGGTGTGCACATAATTTTATTTTTAATAAAATAAAAAAATTCCTTTTGTTTTAATTAAATACTTAAAGCTTCTTTATTAATTACAAAATACCCGTACTTACAAAACCAAATAGTTTCACATTTATATATTTACTAACAGTCCCTAATATATCCAAACACACTTCCATTTTAATAAGTTTCAAAGTTTTAAAAATAATTTTTCTACGCACCACTTTTAACAACTTCTATTATCAAATTTCATAAATAATTTTATTACTAAAATATAGTAAAGGTTATTACATCTATTATTCATATTTTATTTTAGTTTACCTTTACTTTTATTTATTTATTTATTATTTTTAATAAGTGGGCTGCTTGTCCCACTTAGTGTTGCAAGTGGGCCGGCAGTCTACTTGCGTAACATGTGTCCACCTGCACATGTAGGTGGACATATATGAAATATTTCTTTTTTCCACTTGTATATGTAAGTCGACAAGCTACTACTTAGTAGCTTGGAGCTGCTACTAAGTAGCTCCTTAAGTTGGTACAAAAGTAACAGCAAGCTGCTACTAAGCAGCATCTTCGAGCTGCAACCATGTAGCGACTCATGACTGCCACTAGTATGGCAACCACTGTTCATTTTGGTGCCGCGGTAAGCCTCCACGGCTTCCTCGATGCCTACGCTACACCTAAGGCAGTGAAATGCACTCTCTGGTACGACAAAAATTCATCATAACCTCCTTTGCAATATAGACATTTCAATGAGCAAAATTAGTGCAAATAATCACTTCACTCATTTCAAACCACAATTCAACATCAACCCAATAAACTAAATAAACTAACCCACTATATTCACCAATTTCATCATTTCATTCATCTAATTTATTAATATGGACAATGCATGTCCAAAACTTTAGTAAACACTTAACCAATCAAAGAAACAATAAAAGCATGAGTTCAAGTGGAATGCACACATATACAATTCAAAAATTGCAAAATACAACATGATTCACAAGCACTTAGACATATAAATTGAGTAAGAATTACTCACCTTGAAGTTGTTATGCCTCTTCTATTATGTTACTCCTTCTACCTCTCCCTTTCCTTCTTTCAAATAAATTCAATCAAACCCAAATTCAATCAAAATCTCTACTTCTTCTTTCAATCAAAATCTCAACTTCTTCTTGCTAGTAGGTGTAGTATGGAGTTGGGAAGGGTATATTTTTTTGTAAAATTTTTAGAGATTTTTTCTATTTTACTTTTGAATTTAGAGGAGGAAGTTTATGATTTTCATTATTTAGTGATTAGGAAGATGGGGATAATCTGTGTATACGGGAGATGGATTTTTGTGCATTAAAGATGGTTCTAAATCTCTCATGACATGGCAACTATGTGAAGATTTTTCACCTAAGCATGCTGGCCTTTAGGGCTTGTTTGTCCATGTTTTCATTTTGTTTTCTTTAATATTTTATCTACTAATCAATTTTTTCTTTATGGCAATCCACCCCAAAATTACAAATAAAGCTCACATTTATTATTCAAATATGTTTTACTTTCTTCACATGATGTTTCCATAATTATTATTTACAATGTATGCCAAATAAATAATTATTTTCATATTTATCGTATAAGGCCCAACTTCCTAAATAATTTAATAAACTTCCTTTAAAAGTGAAACAAAAATTCACTTACTTTAAAAATAAATTTCTTACCTTTTTTATTTTTAATATTTAATTTATAATTACTTAGTCGTTTTAATTATATTTTAAAAATCATTTTGACTCTTAAAATTCCAAACTCCACTTCAAAATCAATATTTTAAAATAATTATTTTCTTACTTTATAAAATATTTTCTCATATAATTTCTTAATTATTTCTATTTTTGCATATTTATAACCTAAAATTCCATTTTAGTTAATTAAAACAATATTTTAACACCTTCTCAACTACAAGTTGTTAAAGACTTCCCCCTAAAGAAAATTGTGACCTTGTAATTCCTTCTTAGGGAAAATCTATAACTAAGCTAATAACTTATAGCTTAACAACACCATTAAAAACTAAAAAAATGATAAGCAATGCAAATGGAATATACCTAACTCATGTGAAACAGGAAATAGCTTGGGATAGGTCTGTGCCTTATGCTCCTCGGTCTCCTAGGTACAATCCAACTGGTTGTCAGATCATTGCACCTTCACTAATGAGACACTGTAACGACACACAAACTTATCAATTTGATAAATTATATTTATTTTTAAATGTTCAAATATAAGCTTTTTGAAACATAGATTATGATGTTTTGAACAATAATGATGGTAATCTTATTTTGAATAAGTATTTACAAAAATATAAACTTTGAAGGAATATCGATAAAATGGTCGAAAATTGTTTTATTAATAAACAGCTTTATAATTATCAAAAGTCATGCAAGGAGCTAGATACATACACTTATTTATCCATTTAAACAAGAATATGAAATATATTTTTTTGGAAATAAAATGTATTTATGAAATCATCAATAATGGCATCATATTTAATAATTTATTTATGAATTTAAATTGAGATTTAATGATTTAACAATTATTATAATTATTCAAATAAATTTTATTAAATGATAATAATTTATTTTAATTAGTTATGAAGTGATAATAAATCATTTATAATAGTTTTATAAAGATATATATATTTGACTTGAAATTATAAGAAAATTGGTATCGCTTTATTGATATAATAGCACTTTCTGTAAACAATTGTTTAATATAGATTTATATGATTTTATAATTCCAATTGTGATCATTTTACTTTATTAATAATGATAAAAAATTAGTTTTTCAATTCTGTTTACATTTATGTGTAATTTAATTAACAAGTGAAAACGTGACCGGGAATCGGCTTCCCCATTTTCAACGGATTAACGAACGAAAGTTGTTCAAAGTCGGTGCAACATTGTTGTTCTCTTGTGCATATACATATATATGCACATACATGTCACATGCATACATATACATACATAATGCGCATATATACATAAATACATATATATACGATTTACATTTATTTACATAAAGTAAAAATCAAAATATCATGATATTTTACAAAGTCAAAAAGCAAACCATCAAATTTCAACTCCTTACACACATCAAATCATTCACATGGAGGAGGGGGTAGCCATGTGCTAGGGAGGTGATGGGGAGGGTGTGGGCAAGAGCACTTTGGTCCATGCACATTTGGATATTTATTTCCAATTTTTTTCTATAAATACCCATCCACTCTTTCACATTTTAAACACCATTCTTCATCTTCTTCCTCCACACTTTCTAGGTTTTTAGTGGTTTCTTGTATTAGGAAATTTATGGTGAAAAATAGTGGAAAAAGAAATGAAATTAATATCGTGTGTGTAAATACACACACACACACACTACCATTTCACATCAAAACAAACTCAAAACTCCTCCACTCCTCCTTCTTTACTCATGGTCACACACCACAACCACCAAGGCCTAACCCTTCACCATCTACAAGCCAAGGGTGAGCCCATCTAAGGGTATAGGAGTTGATTCCATAAGATTTGTTCCGATTGTAGCCAAGCTATAGTCTACTTTTATAAGTCCAATATCCAATGAAGACGAGAAAAATCTATTTATATTATGATATGGATGATGATATGATATGTTTGGAATGATTGGTTGTTATGTTTTGATCATCAAGTTTTGGTTGTGAATATGGTTGTTTGGATGTGTAAACCATTCAGGTTTAATACACGTCGAAATACACAACGGAAATCACTTTTCGAAATGAATTATAAAAGTGTTATGAGATGATTAAACCTATTTAAATTGGTTTATAAATGGTTTATAATCACTAAAACTTAATTTGATGAAGTTTTGAAAAGAATTGAAATTGAGTCAAAAATAGGCGCGTCGCGTAACGGTAGTTCGCGATTTCGCACATTAATAGTTTAAATTCATTTATACGATGGAATCTGGGTCAGAATTCTTTGGAATAAGAATTATTAGAACTCTTATAATCATAGTTTTCAAACAAATTAAAATGATCGAGATTTTATTTAGTAGATTTTGGAATATGAGCAAAACAAGTTTTCAAAATAATCGATGTTTAGCAGTTCGGAATCCAAAAAGAAAATTTCTTCGAAATTATATTTTCCAATCTTTAAGAATATGGACTAAATTCTATAAATAAAATAAAATGTTTTAGAAAGGATTTGATTTATAAAAATGGACTTTCAAATGACAGGAAAGTTGTTTCATCAAATAAGCTTTGAAAACACTATTTGTAGCACTTTTCATAGCAGTTTTGATAACTTGTACAAATTACAGTTTTAACTTTACTATTCTTTCCTGAATCTTTTATAAAAGTTTTCAAATAAATAAATAAGTGTTTTAAATATAATTTGGGAGTTTTATAATTATTTGAAAAAAAAGTGTTTAAATAAATGATTAAAAGAAAAGCTGTGATAAATAAATGATTAAATCTTGGCTCTAAAAGCCGATGAGTAGACCTGATTCTTCTATTCATGAGATCAGGATGTGGGGTGCTTAAACTAAGGAGATTTTTAGGAGAAACTTGTTCCCTAGCTCACCTGGCCTCGTCCTGGGCGAGGAATAGATAAGGTTGAAACGCCGGAAACAAGACAAGTATAAAAGATTTACTTTCCGTAACTAATTCCTTAGTTTGGGTTGTATAGAAATAATCTTCTTATACTTAGTGTTAAATTCCGAGGAGGGAACTCATACTATTTGTGTGAATTTAATAGGTGATCTCATCGTTATTTGATGAATGGTACTTGTTGAATACAGAAATTAATATTGAGTAAAATTAGTATAATTTCTATGAATCCTTTTTACTCAATACGGTTTTCCAACATGATTTATGAGAAATGATTGGTGTTTTCCAAAGTCAAAGAGAGGTTTAATAATCTCGTCTATACTAGAAAAGAATTAATATATCTGTAAAAGATGTTTTATGGATAATTGGTTTAGACAGACCGAGATCGGATTTGGGCGATTCCTATCCGAAAACCACTTCTAACCAATGTACGTTCGAAAGAGAAAACATGATAATGGCAATGATTTTGGAGACGGAGATCTTCATAATAAAAGGCTACTTGCCACTTGCCCCTTGATTTCCATACTATCTACATATGGTGGCAGTGGTACTTAATTTTGAAATCTTCAACGCAAGGGCTTCTCGCTACTAATCCTAGGGGTGATTCCCAAAACAGGATGTAGTAGGAGAGTGCCTTCGGTTTGTCCTATTCCTGGACAACTTGTATAGACGAATGTCTGACATTGCATTTCTAAATACGCGTACATTGATCTCTACAAAAGTACATCTGTTTGGTGGTGTAGGAGGTAACCTCTCTTACACTTAACACCCTTCTCTCAGACAAAGGAGCTCAGATGTTGTACATTTGTGGAAATCAATAGTGTGTGATGGAAATGACAATGTGGCATTTTAAGTAGGATTTGATGATTCTATGCAAGGTAAAATGTGACCTTAAGCCTCGCACCCAGGAATGACAAAAATCGGGTAGATGCGGTAGGGCTATATGGGTTGCACCCATTAGGATATGGTCATCACCTTTCTAGATTACCCTATATATATCAGGTATATTGTGTATGCTGTGAGAGCTCTTGGATGTAATATTCGGTACTATCTATGGTAAAGGTAGGCCGGTCTTGTGTTGGTAGAGGATCATTTATTGGTGCCTTGATGCATTTTTCTAGAGATGTACTATCGAATGGTAGTATTTTGCCTTGTCATTGTATGGAATCCATTCTCCAATACGAACCTTTACAGTTTTAGTTGTAAACCTATTATGCTGTCGAATCTAACAAATGTAACAATTCCAGCTATGATTAATATGTTATTTGAAGGATTTTCAAAGAATGTTATTAAAGATAATATCCTTAATTTTGCGTAGCAAATGTTTTGGTTATCATAAGGTAAAAACTCGTTCGATGTTTATGTGCGGCGTGGTCTTATTAGATACCCTTTTGTTTTCCAATACCCATATTTTTGAGTTTCTCACACCAGTCCCATGACTGACCCAGAATTTATTTTCTTTTCCCTTAAACTTTTGGCGCCATATTTTTCCAAACAGCCAAGTAGTCAAGTTTACTTGGAGCATTGTGATAGAGCTTGAAGTTTGAAGCTGAAGATGGTCCTGTAGATAGTTCGCCATTTACATTTATGTTGCATAAGTTTACTGATTGTATTCGGCATTTGTGAGGACGGAGATTTATAATAGTCCACGCTGATTTATAAGATAGACTCTGATAAATGTATTTAAAATTTCCGCCGTAAAGATCATATATATTAAAACAATATATGTTATTTCATTTTTGTAAGATTCTGTTCTATCTTTATTTTCTTTTTACCCTTTACTATTCGTCCTTCCGACACTTGGTTTTATGGCATATAAATATCGAGGATGTATTAGTGTCGATTTCTAACGGTCGAAAGGGATGGTCATCACAAATACACTTACTTGTAATCCGTCGAACCTTCGAGTCGACGATGCAGAAAGGATGCTGCATATAAGTTAAGTCAGGAGTGATATCTAGCTCCTCAAGATTACTCGGACCCAAAATCGTCTCAGTGCTCCTCAAATATTTCCTCAAATGGGAAATATGGAAAATAGCATGAATACTGGACAACTGATCAGGAAGAGTAACTCGATATGTAACTCGGCCAATGCGCCTAGTAATCGAGAATGGACCAACAAAGCAAGGTGCAAGCTTCCTCCACTTACTGAACTTCATAACACCCATCAGAGGAGATATATTGAAGAATAGAAGATCACCAACATCAAATTCTATCTTCTTTCTCCTACGATCAGCATAAGACTTCTACCGATCCTGGGCTTCCTTCATCCTATGTTAATCAATTTTATCTTCTTGAAAGCCTCTCAAATATAATCAGGACTAAGAACAAATCTATCTCCAGTCTCAAGCCAACAAGAAGGTAAATGACAAGGTTTACCATATAAAGCCTCAAACGGTGCCATGTCAATGCCGGACTGGTAGCTGCTGTTATAAGCAAACTCCACCAAAGAAATATGATCCTCCTAACTACCTTCCAAATCAAGAATAAAAGAACGAAGCAAATCTTCCAACACCTAATTAACATGCTCCATCTGACCATCGGTCTGCGGATTATATGCAGTACTGATGTTTAGCTTCGTATCCAAAGCTAACTAAAGACACTTCTAGAAACCACTAGTAAACAATGGATCTCAATCACACACAATGGTACTTGGAACACCATAAAGTCTCACAACCACCTTCACGTAAAGATTGACCAAATATGAAGTAGTCCTACTTGACTTCACTAGTATAAAATGCACTGATTTAGTCAAGCAATCAACTAATACCCAAACTTATGGGTGCATGAGTAAGTAACTCCTTCAGCCTCTGAAAGGCTTCCTCACATTTATCTATTCACTGAAACTTTACTCGCTCTTAGTAAGATTAGTAAGAGGTAGCATAATATTTGAGAAATCATTTATAAAATGCCGATAATAAACAGCAATGTCTAGAAAACTATTCATCTCGGTAACTGTATCAAGCCTCTTGCAATTTTAAATAGCTTCAATCTTGGTTTGGTCAATAGAAATACTAGCCTTGGATACTACGTAACCTAAGAACTTCACCTCCTTCTTCCAAAAGTGGCATTTAGAGAACTTGACCTTCAACTAATTCTTCCTAAGTGTTTGCAAAACAACTCTGAGATGTTGCTCATGCTCTACCTCCAATTTGGAATAGACTAAGATATCATTAAGGAATACCAAGACAAACTTATCAAGATGATCTCTGAAAACCCTATTCATGAAATTGACGAAATATGCTGGAGCAATCATTAATCTGAATGGCATTACAAGCTACTCATAAGAACCATAACGAATCTAGAAAGTTGTCAACGGAATACTATCCTTTTTAATATGGAGCTGGTGGAAACCGGTTGCAAGGTCTGGCAAAGAAAAGACCATAGCACCACTAAGCTAATCAAGCATATCATCAATCCTAGACAAAGGATATTTAGTCCTTATAATGAACTCGTTCAACTTCTCATAATCAATGCACAACCTAAGGGAACTATCCGCTTTCTTCACAAACACCATTATTGTTTGCACAAAAAATTGGCAAACGCCTCCAAGTCGTATGATTTAGTTGATTTTATGTTGTTTTTAGTGATCTGCGTGATTTATGCAAATATATAAAAAGCAGGGACTAAACTATAAAAGACACACAGATTTATAGTGGTTCGGCCAGAATGTGCCTACGTCCACTTTATATGTTATTCTCCTTTACTGTTCAGATTACAAGTACAAAGCTTTGATACAAGTATATGAAAGTTGTTTGAAAGTTCTATCCGTGCTTGAGCTCTCAAAACTTGTCCGCTATTGTTGTACCCCCACCCCTCTATTTATAGAGTGAGGCTGGGGGTAGGGGTCTTGGATGTATGTAGCTGCTGGTGGGTCTAGGCTGATGTGACGTTGGTTCGGTAATGTCTTCTTCACCTTGGTTCGGTAAGGTCTTGGTCCGGTGATCTTGGTTTGGTGGTCTTGGTCCGGTGGTGGGAGCGTGGATTGGTCCGGTGATCTTGTTTCGGTGGTGTTGGTCCGGTGATCTTGGTTTGGTGGTCTTGGTCCGGTGGTGGGAGCGTGGATTGGTCCGGTGATCTTGGTTCGGTGGTCCTGGTCCGGTGGTGAGTGGAGTTGAGATCTGGTCCGGTGATGGTAGTATGATTCTGGTTTGGTAGTGCCTTCTTCGTTTTGGTTCGGTCTTCCATGGTTGTGAAAGATACGCCCAACATTTGCCCCCCAAAGTGAGGCATATGTCTGCATATGTCGCGCTTTGTTTTAGACTTCAGCTTGGATACTCTCATTCGGCCCAAACGCCAAACCGGTCGGTCTGGTCATCCTACGTTTGCCTATAAGTATGGGCCTTACGCCTTTGTTATTCCTTATCATTTGAAATAACCGAACCAAACTTCTATCTACCGAATCAACCATATCACCGAACCAGATCTGACTGCCGGACCAGGTGAGACTTTCGAATGAACTTTATGCTTGCACTACCGATCGAGCCTGGGGAGTATGAGTGCCGAATGGGCTTTTAGCCTCGAACTACCGAATGAAACTTGGGGAGTATGAGTGCCGAATGGACCCTTGGTTTCGAACTACCGAATGAACTTTTATGTTTTGAATTATGAATGAGATTCCAGACTGTAGGTACTTGTTTGTTTATATCTCTACATCCCTTGTTCTAACAATGTGTTTTCTCGTGTTGCAGATAATGTCTCATAAAGTAGAAACTCGTTCTGACAAAAAGAAGTCTAAGGACCAAGGAGAGTCCTCCATAGTGCCCTCAGTTCAGGCAGCACCAGAACGACATGGACCAACCCCGAGATCGCTAGTAGACGGGTACGGTCCTCAAGAGCTCCTGAACTCACCGCCTGATTGCTTTCCTAGCTCCCTCAAAGATAAGCAGCTTGACATTATATCTAGGTCTTTTGGGATCGACAGGGCGCATATGATGCTGCCGGGGAAAGGAGTGATGCCGTATAACCCTCCTGAAGGATATTTTGCTTATAGCAGGTATCGTTGCATGTGTGGTGCCATCCCACCCATTAACGCTTGGATAGTCAGTTTCATCACATTCTTGAAGGTGGCTCCTTTCCAGCTTCAGCCCAACTCCTATGCAATCTTGGTGAGTCTGTTCATTATCTTCCAGAGGAGATACGAGCGCCCTCCTTCCAACCGGGAAATCCGGTATCTATACAACTTGAGAGGCTACAAGAAGGGGTCTCCGTACATTAGCTTAGAGTCGGCTGTGTCCTTCAAGCCAGTCCTGGATTTATATTCAAAATTCAGCATGTTCAAGAAGGAATGGTTCTTTGTCAAAGACGACTCTGTTTCTTTCCGCCGTTTCACCTCTGGCTGTAAGTTGAATCTCATTTATTATTTCCGTTCCGACTGCGATGCTTCTTCTTACGTGCTTTTTTTCTTGCTAGCGACAGGTGGTTTTGCAGTTGTAGAGAACTATCGTCTGGTTCAGATGGCTGCGGAAATAGAAGCCATCCCGCAAAGGGAGAGGGCGGCTTCTTATTTGATCAGGAACGCTACTCTTCTAGGGCTCAACCTGATTCTGCCACGCAAGTCTGTGGTCAAGCAGAGAGACACAGCTGAGGAGAGTGCCGCCAAAGCTAAAGGAGGGGCTACGGCGAAGAGCAGTAAAAGGAAACCCTTCTCGAAGCATCCAATTACCGGGGGAAGAAACTTAAGAAGTCCGATGGACCTTCCCCTAGCACATGTCCCGATGTTCTGGAGGAGGAAGATGTGGAGGAGGAGAGAGGCGAGGGTGAAGGTGGTGAGGCGGAGACTGGAAGCGGTGTGATGGTGATGGTCATAGCGATGATGGTGGTGACGGACAGAGCGGTGGTGGAACTGGGGCTTTGTCTTCTGAGCAGGCAGGTGTGATCCAGGAGTGGACAGATGATGCTTTCCGCCTCGCTTTTGAAGGGTCGGAGGAAGGATCGGCTTTGGTGGAGAAGTCTAAGAAGGCTGACAAGGCCGAGATCGGTGCTGATTCATCTTCTAAGAGTGCTTCAGCTATGGCGACTCCTATGAATCAAGGTGAATTTTTGACTCCCGCTGACTCCATTTATGATAAGGATTTAGAAATATTTTACGGCCCGCTCCCATCCTGGAATGAGATTCAGGACTTATTGCAATATCCTACTCCTCCCCAGGGTTTGTATAACAAATGCATCTTTTTACTCTTCTTAACTTGATGTATTTCTTGAATTATAGCTCAATGTATGCTTGTAACACTTGGCTTTTATTACAGGAGCGGGTAAGGTGGCCAAGACGTCAGATGTTCGGCACCATCTTGAACAGTACAAACTCCTCAAGGCTTCTACTAAACCAAAGCCTCCTGCTAACCGTCTTGGAGATGTAGTCGGCTACCGTCCTCTTCTTAGAGTTATCGAAGAGGATATCCAAAGGAAGAAGAGGAGTCGCTCCTTATTTGAATCTTCACCCGGTCCTCAGCCCCCGAATCAGCCTCTTCAGGATACCATGGAAGAGAATACTGAGCTTATTCCTTCCCCGCACCCGTCTGAAAAATCCTACCGTTACCCCGATGGATCATCCCGGCTTGGCTCGTAATCCGTTTGCGGATCATCCGGATCTGGATCCTGGTTCTCATGATATTACCTTTGATGAAGCTACCGGTGAGCACCTTCTCCCTCACAATCCTATGGTAAGAGTACTGGATGAAGCTAAGTCCATGGACCTTGATTTGCTTACCACTTGGGTTGTAACCTTAGGGGACGAAGCTAAGGCAAACATTGACCGGGTTGCTGAGGAAACCAGGAAGCTGATGGGGCATCATGCTCGACTGGTTAAGGCTGGAGAAGAAATCGGCAGTGCTAACATTTGACTGTGGTTAATGGTTTCCGACCAGGCCAAACAACTCGCTGACCAGGCCATCCAGATCTCTCAACATGAGGCCGCATCTAGGCAATTAAAGAAGACCATGGAAGAGGCCAGCAGAGCAGAGTTACGGAAAATGGAGGCCGTCTGTAAGGAACAGATTGATATGGCTATTGTAACGGTGGATGAGGTTCGGCAAGCGGATCTCGAGCAGGTACAAGAGTTATCTGGGGAACTTGAGGCCGCGGAGCTTGGTCAAACCAAGCTGAAGGAGGAGATGGAGGCGATGAGGAAATCCTTTCAGGCTGACTGCTCACGATACCAATCGGAGAGGGATGCCGCCATTACAGAGCTGTTGGCTTCTGAGGGCCGAATAAGGGGGTTCGAAGAGAATGAGGGGATAATGGATGAGATGCTTCAGGATATGTACTTTCGTACTTGGAGACAGAGCAACTTATCTTGGATGGACGATTATCCCCGAGTCATGGTTAGGATTTATCTCAGGGTCCTGGAGGAGGCTAAGGCTGAAGCAGATAAGGAGGGCGGCGTGGCCTTTAGAATGGATGTGGTTACGGCTCAATTCACCAAGGAGGAGAAGGTGGCGTTGAAAGAGGGTGTGCGGCTGCTTGCTGCTGAGGGGGTTGGTGTGCAGTTAGAGGATGATGATCAAGGAGCGGATGCTGGTAAGTCTTCCCTCTTAGCTTTTCGTAACTTGGTTGCTTATTATTAATGAATTCTTTCCTTGATCGGACAGGCGGAACCTCTGGAGCACCAACTACCTCTGGTCAATATGCTGAAAGTTCCCACTCCGCGGTTAAGGAGATTTCGGAGGGCCAGCGGGACAAGGGTAATGCTCCGATGCAGTCGACTCCTTAACTTGACCTGGATATCTTTTTGTTTACTTAACATCGTTGTCTATGTTAGTCTCAAAACTATAACGTAACTTTTAGGCTGTAATTATGTTACTTGTAACAAACGACTTTATTCTTGGCGTGTAATTTTTAACTTAGGCTGATTCTGTCGTATTTGAATGCTTTCGTTGTTTTGATGTGTTGCATAAGAAGTATAGCTGTGCATATGCCTGTGATTCGATCGTGTTTGATGTCAAGTTCTGGCTTAACATGTAATTTCATACCCTGCAATGTTTAATGTGATGTGCGAATAAATTATAGCTACGTATTTATACACAAAAGAAGAAAGTACCGCCCTTCATGTTTTAGTTGTTAGACGGTTGCTTTGAATGTCTTATATGACTGAGTATGGAATGTAGTTGATTGACTCGTCATCCAATTGTGAGTTCTTAGTGAGTGTCTCCTATCTTGTGTCCTATACTTTAGGGATTGTTATAGAGGATATGAGGAAAGTTTTTAAATAAAATAGAAATATAAGAAATAGTAAAACTTCCAATCACGGAAGGCCTTCGATGTGCTTAAGTTCGTGGAAAACGGGTTTTGCAGTCACTTTCCCTAGCTGTGGGTCTTGGAGACGTTTGTCACCCATCTTACGCCTCCGCGGGGAGTTTATCTTTTTTACCACAGCCGTACTTAAGGCACATCGGAGCCGAGATCGCGCACAGTAACTACTCGGGCCATTATGGCCCATAATCGTGGGTATTATTCGATTTACCGTGGCCGGCTAGCGTGGGTGCCGATCGTCAACCGTGAACTACCCCTGGCTGGCCACACCTTATGTTGGGGCTTAAAGTAGGTTCACGGCTGTCGGTGAGCCGAATGCCATAATGAGCTGCCTCGGCTATAGTCGGCCTTCTCGGTGGCTTATAATCGGCTCATTACATTTGGCTTTAAGGGCCGTCGCGAGCAATGAGTTAACCCGCAGCAGAGGGATGCCGGAGCAAAAGTGTCTCATTGGCAAGGGCATAGATTCGCATAGTACCTATTAGGTCTTGTCCAGGTGAAGTCACGCTGTGGAGTGCCTTGAATGGAAATGCTATATGCATAGGATTTTGTTCAACAGAAAAGGATAAAGTTAACAAGTAGCCAAGATACAAAGGAACAAGTTAAAAAAGAGACAAGTTTTTAAAGTGGTTCGGCACGAAAATGCCTACGTCCACTGATTCTCTTTGTTAATTCACTTCATATGGGCAGTACAAGTTAAGAAAAGTATCGACAAAGGTGTTGGATGTTCCATGCCCTCTGGAACACCTCTCCGTCCACTGTTGACAAAATATAAGCTCCGTTGTGGAGATCTTTATGAATTACATATGGCCCGTCCCAGATTGGATCTAGCGCTCCGGGGCGCGGGAAGATTCGCTTGAGGACAAGAACTCCTTTTTGTAAGCTACGATGCTTGACTTTGGAGTTGTATTGCGCTGCCACTTTTTGCTTGTGAGCTGCTGCTTTGAGGGCTGCATTATTTCTTCTTTCCTTAATTAGATCCAAAGACATGTGAAGGAGTTCCTCGTTTTCTTCTGGGTTATAGTGGATCCTATGGTGGGAAGGCACTATAGTTTCAACTGAGAGCATAGCATCCGATCCGTATGCCAAAGAGAAAGGAGTATGCCCCGTTGATGTTCTGAAAGATGTGCGATAGGCCCAAAGTTCCGTCGGAAGTTCATCCACCCAAGCGCCTTTTGACTTTTCAAGTTTCTTTTTGATTAGAGTTTTGAGAATTTTGTTGACAGCTTCGACTTGTCCGTTTACCTGGGGATAAGCTACAGATGAGAAGCTTTTGTGAATTCCGTGCTTTTGGCACCAGTTGGCGAACTCCTCGCTGTCAAACTGAAGTCCGTTGTCCGATATGATTTTAAGTGGGACCCCGTACCTGCATAGAACATTTCTGATCAAGAAGTTAATAACTTTTGCTGAAGATACTTTATTTAGGGGTTCTGCTTCCACCCATTCGGTGAAATAGTCGACTGCCACTATAGCATATTTGGCTCTGCTTCGGCCCATTGGCAGCTCGCCAATCAGGTCAATTCCCCATACTGCAAAGGGCCAAGGGCTGGTCATTTGAGTAATCTTAGTTGTTGGTAGCCGCGGAATCTTAGCAAATTTCTGACATCTGTCACATCTTTTGACGAAATCTAAGGCGTCTTTGCTTAAGGTGGGCCAGTAATATCCATATCGGAGTATCTTTTTTGCCAGAGTCTGCCCTCCAGTGTGATCTCCGCAGCTTCCTTGATGGATGTTGGATAAGATTTCCTTTGCTTCCCTTCCAGCGACACACCTTAATAAGGGGTTAGAGAAGCCGCGCCGATAAAGGTTGCCTTCTTGTATTGTGTAGCGGGAAGCTCCCCTCAAGATTTTCTTGACTTCGTTACGCTTTTCGGGCAGTGTGCCGTCTCGTAAGTATTTTTGGATGGGAGTCATCCAAGTTTCCTCTTCGACTGCAACTATCAGATTCACCTGCTCGAAACTCGGGGTCAGTTGCTTTGAGATGGCCACTACTCCAAAAATAGTGCCGTCTCTCATGCTAGCTTGCTTTGCCAATTCGTCGGCCTCTTGGTTCTCTTCCCGAGGGATGTGATTGATTAAATAGTGATCCAATTGATCGAGAAGCAGCTTGGTCTTCTTTAGATATGCTACGAGTCATTCTTCTCGAACCTGGAATTCTCCTAGTATCTGATTTACAATAAGCTAAGAATCACTATGAAGACATAAGGAATTGGCTCCAATCTCTAAGGCAAGTTCTAATCCAGCTATCACTGCTTCGTACTCTGCATCGTTGTTGGTGACAGCGAATTCCAACTTTAGAGCATAACGTAGCTTATTTCCCCTGGGAGTGATTATTACCACACCTGCCCCCGAGCCTTGTTCGTTTGACGCTCCATCCACAAAGAGATTCCACTTGATGTCTTCTGCTATTTCCGATTGCTCCTTACCTTCGTTGGTAGTGAATTCGGTGATGAAATCGGCCATGGCTTGTCCCTTGATGGCGGTGCGAGGATGGTAGGTGATATCATATTGACTTAGCTCAATGTACCATTTAAGTAGTCGTCCAGAAGTGTCGGGACGAAGGAGTACCTGCCTTAGTGGTTGATCGGTCAGAACTCTGATGGAATGAGATTGGAAATAGTGACGCAGTTTCCGTGATGTGATTAGTAAACAGTACGCTAGTTTCTCAAGTTTAGGATATCTGACTTCCGCCCCTGTAAATCTCTTGCTTACAAAGTATACTGGCCGCTACGTGCGTTTGTCTTCTCTTACCTAGGCGGCGCTTAGAGCATGAGATGACACAGCAAGGTATAAGTATAGCTCTTCGCCTTTGTTCGGAGTTGAGAGTACTGGTGGTCTTTGGAGGTGTTCGATTAAGTTAAGGAAAGCTGTTAAGCATTCGTTAGTCCATTCGAACTTCCCCTTGTCTTTCTTTAGAGCTTCGAAGAAGAGGATGCATTTGTCAGTAGCTTTAGAGATGAATCTGCTCAGGGCGGCCACCTTCCCATTTAGGCTTTGCATTTCTTTTCGGGTAGAAGGTATCCTGATATTTTTCAGAGCTCGGACTTGTTCAGGGTTTGCTTCAATTCCTCTGGCATGGACAATGAATCCCATGAACTTTCCTGATGATACTCCGAAGGAGCACTTTAGAAGATTCAGCTTCATTCCATATTGGCGAAGTACTTGAAACATCTCGCCCAGGTGGCTTACGTGATCGTCGGCTTTCCTTGACTTTACCAGCATGTCATCCACATAAACTTCCATAGTTTTTCCTATTAGCCCCGCAAACATCTTGTTGACGAGGCGCTAATAGGTGGCTCCTGAGATTTTAAGTCCAAAAGGCATTACTTTGTAGCAGTACAATCCCCGGTCAGTGATGAAACTAGTGTGGTCTTGATCGGGAGCATGCATAGGAATTTGGTTATATCCTGAGTATGCGTCCATAAAAGATAAGAGTTCATGCCCGGCTGGGCTGTCCACAAGCTGATCGATTCGGGGAAGTGGGAAGTAATCCTTCGGGCAGGCGTCATTTAAGTTGGAGAAGTCAATGCACGTTCGCCACTTCCCATTAGCCTTCTTTACTAGTACCGGATTAGCGATCCACTCTGGGTAGATGGCTTCTCGTATGAAGTCATTGGCAAGTAGGTTTTTTACTTCTTCATCGAGGGCTGCTGATCGTTCTGCCCCCATACTTCTCTTTTTCTGTTTTACTGGCGCCTTGGTAGGATCGATGTTTAGTACGTGGCATGCTATGTCTGGGGAGATTCCAGTCATGTCAGCGTGTGACCATGCAAATACATCCAAGTTGTGGCGGAGAAAATCAATGAGTTGTTCCTTCAATTCTGCTTTTAGTTGGGACCCGACTTTCAATAGTCTACTCGAATCATGTTTGTCCATAGATACAAATTCCATAGCCTCTGCAGGCTCGGCAGTGGCCTCCTCCTCTTTGTCCCTGGGGTCTAATTCATTGAAAGGGTCACTGGTATATCAAAGAGGAGGGGCTTCCTTTAGTTGCTATGCTTCCAAACTTTTCATGCAGACGGCAGTCTCTGCACTCTTCCCTATATCCTTCCTACGGTTATTGCGGAGTTCAGTAACATAGCAATCTCGAGCGATGTCCTGATCTCCCTCTACTTCCCCTATTCCATTGTCCGTTGGAAATTTCATTTTTAGGCACCAAGGGGCCAGGACAATTTGGAAGTCAGACAAGGCTGGTCTTCCTAAGAAGGCATTGTAGGCCGAGTGGTTTTCTATCAACATAAATGTTTGTTTCTGCACAAAGGAGCGGGGATGACTTCCAATTTCAACAAAGAGGTCCAGTCGCCCAAGGGGCATCTTCGCATTTCCAGTGAAACCGTGTAGTGATTTATTGCAGGGGAAAACATCCTTCAATGACAGCTTCATTTTGTCGAATGCATGCTTGAATAGGATATTCACTGAGCTTCCAGTGTCTACTAGAATTCGGAAAACTTCGGCTGGACCGAGTCGGGCAAAGATAACCAAGGGATCCGTGTGAGGGTACTGTCTTCCCTCCAAGTCACGCCTACTGAATGTGATGTCATCATTCTCTATCCGCTTCGGGTGGCGTTCTTCTATAAAAGAGTTAACGCATTCTTCATCGTTCCAAAGTGACTTTCCGTACCTTTCCATCTTTGCCCAGCTTCCGTCGGCGATGTGTGGCCCTCCCGAGATGGTATGGACCACTATCTTCTCTTGACTGGAACCGCTGGTGTTGCGATTTCCTCTGCCTATTTCTGGGGAGGGTAACCTTGGGTTCTCATTGGCAGGAGCTGGAGTCATGTTCTGACCTTTTACATAGCGTTCTAGTCTCCTTCTTCTGATGTGTTCTTCAATCAAGTCCCGGAGATGATGGCATTCATTGGTATCATGCCCATGGGATTCGTGGAAGCGGCAGAATTTTCCAGACTTAATTGCGTTATCTGATTCCTTCTTATGCGGCGGCGTTTGTATTTAACTTCGTCTTGAGTGGCGAGGAAGATGTTTTCTATCGTTTCATTCAAAGGGGTGTAAGCGTCAAATCTCGGTCCCGGTCGATATAGACGCTTTTCTCCCTTCTTGCCCCCAGTATTGTCTCTAGAATCATTTCTTCGAATGTCCCTTGCTACAGCGGGCGCGTTGCCGTGAGCCGCCTTATTTTGTTGTCCTGACTGCCCCTCAGTGGCAGCGTCTTCAAGTCTTATATATTTCCCAGCTTCATGGAAGAAATCGGGTAAAGTAGCTGGTTTTTCTTTTGTCAATCTTCTAGCAAATTTAGTATCCGGATGCACCCCACTACAGAGGGCCATTAAGATAAGCTTCTCATCGGCATCTTGGACTGCGGCCGCTGCAGCATTGAATCGGGTTAGATACTGCTGCACTTTCTCTCCAGGTTTCTGTTTGATACTGGATAAGGAATAAGCGTCCTTGGGTTGTTCCACATGAATGTGGAACTGGCTGATAAACTTTTCTTTCAACATCTCCCATGAGCTGATGGATCCTTGGGGTAGGTGGCAGAACCAGGAGGTAGCTAGATCTGCTAAGAATAGTGGAAAGCACATGCACGGTACTCCCTCTGTTGCCCCGCTCATGAGCATATGCTGTGTGTATCTCTGTAAGTGTACAACTGGGTCAGAGGTTCCCTTGTAAGGTTCCATCGTTGGCATTTTCCATTCTCGAGGGGTGATGGCAATTTCGATATTGCGGGCGAAAGGGCTGGTTACCCTAGCGCCTATCCCTCTGTCTCTTTGATCCCGTTGGACGCACTCTCTAAACAAGCGTGCCATCCTTTCATCAGAATTTGGAGCAGATAAAAATGAGTTCGGTTCTTCTCTGTGGGATTGATTCCGTCCAAACGACCTGTAGGGGTGGTGTCATCTATTATTCCTAATATTTTCCAGTGGCTGTCTTTGGTCTTCTGAGAGCATGCTAGGGTCAGCTACAGTTGGCCCTTGCCTTGATCTTCCCATGCTGGGTTCTGATCTAAGCACTTCCTCGGGTCCAACTTCGGGCTGGACTCTAGCTCGGCCCCGTTCATTGGCGTTTCCGTGGTTAGGCAGCATGACAGGCTCGGCTACAGTTGACCTCCGCTAGTACCTCCCCCGTTGGGTTCGGTTCCAAGTGTTTCCTCGGGTCGGCGTTCGGACTGAGTTCGGTCTCGGCTCCTACCACGGCTACTTCTGTCGTTAGCTTCTTCGAAGAAGGAAGATCTTTGTTGCCTCTGAGATCCTCCAGACTGGGACTCACCCCATGATTCAGTGCTGCGGTTGGACTCTTCAGCATTCCTTAAGCGTGACATGAGTTGGTCCACCAAGGCTTCCTGTTGGGATGTGAAGCGGTTAGTCACTTTAGCCACAACCCTGTCTAGATCTGCCCTAGTAATTGTTGTCGGCTATTCCGTGGCAGGGGTTGTCGGATTTGCCTGATCTTCATTTGGTACTGCTGTTGAAATGGGACGATTTACTTGATCTGTGACCACTGGATCTGTAATACTGCTGGTTGCGATGTTTTTTCCTTTGTTAACATCTTTCTTCTGCTTGGGAGGCATGTCTTCCAAGCAATGAGCGATGCTGTTAGGAAGAAAGTTAAGTGGGAGAAGCTGAAGTCCGGGGTTCAGTTCTCAGTGAAAGCACCAAAATGTGTGCACAAAAAATGGGCAAACGCCTCCAAGTCTTATGATTTAGTTGATTTTATGTTGTTTTTAGTGATCTGGGTGATTTATGCAAATATATAAAAACCAGGGACTAAACTATAAAAGACACACAGATTTATAGTGGTTCGGCCAGAATGTGCCTACGTCCACTTTATATGTTATTCTCCTTTACTGTTCAGATTACAAGTACAAAGCTTTGATACAAGTATATGAAAGTTGTTTGAAAGTTCTATCCGTGCTTGAGCTCTCAAAACTTGTCCGCCATTGTTGTACCCCCACCCCTCTATTTATAGAGTGAGGCTGGGGGTAGGGCTCTTGGATGTATGTAGCTGCTGGTGGGCCTGGGCTAATGTGATCTGGCCTGGCAACGTTGGTTCGGTAAGGTCTTGGTCCGATGATCTTGGTTTGGTGGTCTTGGTCCGGTGGTGGGAGCGTGGATTGGTCCGGTGGTCTTGGTCCGGTGGTGGGAGCGTGGATTGGTCCGGTGATCTTGGTTCGGTGGTCCTGGTTCGGTGGTGAGTGGAGTTGAGATCTGGTCCGGTGATGGTAGTATGCTTCTGGTTGATAGTGCCTTCTTCGTTTTGGTTCGGTCTTCCATGGTTGTGAAAGATACGCCCAACAATTACGGTGCCCCAAGGTGAACTACTAGACTAAATAAAATGCTTAGCCTCTAGTTTTGATAATTGCTTCTTTATTTTCTCATTCTCTTTAGCTGATATCCTCATGGGAGGACAACTAACTAGGAGAGCTCCTGGAATAAGATCAGTACAGAACTCTATAGCCTGCCTTGGAGGAAAATCAGTAATTGGCACAAAGATATCTAGATAATCTCTAATAATAGGGATTCTGGAAATGTCATCATATTATCAAGACTCATGAGCAAATAGAGAACCACTCAAGCTTAGACTGATGTTTCCAAGAGCTATGTTGAGACGCTCCTTGGAATCTAGATGGCTGAAGGGGATCACTCTTTTGGGACAATATAAATGAGCCTCGTATCGATCCAGCTAATCCATACCAAGAATGATGCCAAATCCCAAATACTCGAATACAAGTAAATCGTTCAAGGAAGGAAATCCACATAAGTCCAAAATAACAATTCTACATAACATCCCAAGGGTTACATAACACCTAATAGGATTAGCAATCCTCAAAGATGTAACTAAGAAAACCATACATAAATCAAATCCATCAACCAGTTTTTTCGACACGAATGAATGGAATGCACTCATGTCGAAAAGAACTCCAATGGAAGAATCGCTGAATAAGATAGTACCTTCGAGGATGGATAGAGCTTTCCCCTTAGCCTAAGATGGTCCACTAGAAGTCTCCAAAGCATGTAAACTTTTGCTCTTCTTGGCCTTCCCGACAGCTGGGCAAGAATGACTTGTCTCCTTACAAACTCTAAACTGCTTCGGCCCAACTATCTGCCTTGGCATGCTACATTCCATGGAATAATAACCTGCTTCTCCATAATTGTAGCAGACAACCTGAGTAGCATCCTTCTTCGAGATGAATCATGCCTTGCCTCTAGCTTGCTTCTTATTCTGGAATCCAGTCTTTTGCTTCTTGAACGAGAAATTCCTCTTCTGACCAAAACTAGGCTTACTCCTATGTCCCTCATCTCCAATCTCTCTCCCTCAACCTCCTCTAATCTCAAAGCAATATCCACCAACTTCTCAAATGTAGCCTCAAGCTGGGGAAGTAAAGCTTTCCTCAAAGCCTTGGTCAAGCCATAAAAAAACATCTGGTTCTTCTTAAGAGGAGCGTTGATGAGATTGACACCATACTTTGAAAGACCCTCAAAGGTAGCCACATACTCTGTCACTTACATCTGACCCTACTTCAAATCAATAAACTTTCTAGCAATAGCTGCTTTCTCTGCCTCGAGGAGGAACTTCTACTTAAACCGAAGCCTAAACTAATCCCATGTCAATTCGGCCTCACCAATCTTATCCACTAAAAGCTCATACTAATCAAGTGCCCTTTCTTGTAACCGGCTAGAAGCAATCTGAACCCTCCGCCGATCGGTGACACCAATGCGAGTAAGGATGCGCTCGTGTGTCTTGAGTCATGCTCGAACTCCGATGACTCCCTCAGTGCCCTTAAAGGTCTTCCCTTTAAGGCTAGCATAATCACTATACATCCATGCAAAATCAAAGTGGGGAGTAAGTGGATTAAGAATTATGGAAGCACTAGAAGTCTAAATGCTTTGCACAAGCTCCATCAACTTATCGATGGTCATAAACGTTCCCTCATTATTAGAACCAATTTACTATCCAGCACCAGCTCAGGTAAATCGACTCAAACCCATTCCCACTTTAGCATTAAAGTGAGATTCTAGTTTAGAACAACAAGATAAATATGTTCACATATATTAAAACATACAAATAACAAGTACGCCCCCCAAGGTGACTATCCCAATAATCACCATATACACCTAGCTTATACTTAGGTAATCTACCCAAAACCCAAGGGACAAAGACTCCTAAGTCGATCTAAGGAAAATGATCCATATCTCTTTAGATCATATATTATTCTGAATCTTGCTCTAATACCAACTGTAACACCCTACCTCTATACCCATATTATAATAGAGTAATACATAGTAATACTGTTTGATAATACGGAGAATGAGGCCATAAGGGCCGACATACATCACTACAAGAAATTGCTATATTGTTAGCACGTGAGGATTACATGGGAGGTTACTTGCTCCCTAAATTTCATGCAATTTCGACATACGGTTTGTGAGATATCGCATTTTCCATGAAGTAGTGTTGCTTGAATTCTGATTTCTACCGATCCCTGGAGAGGGATAGGTACCGATTCCTCCAATCTCTTCCAAATGCCATGCTATCCCTGGAGAAGCTTCTCCATGTTGTATTATGCTTAGCCTCCAAGTTTCATGCTAATTGGATTAGTAGAACTTGAGTTATTGATTAATATTTGTTGCAATATGTTGAGAAGGTTGTTTATAGCCGATCCCTATGGAGGGATAGGTACGATCCCTCCAACTTGCTCCAAATGCCATGCGATCTTATAGGATGTTCCACATATTCTAATTAGCTTATACTCCAAGTTTCATGTTGAGAGCATCTGTAGATTTTAAGCTATTGACAGATCATTATTGCAATATGTAGTGAAAGCTGAATATGGACGATCCCTTTTGTACCGATCCCTTTTAATAGGTGAAGCAATTTACCCATAACTTGAGCATACGAGCTCTAAATGACTTGAAACTTGAAATGTAGCCTTATAGAGCCTTCCTTGTAACTCAATAATGATCTTACCAAGTCTGGGACAAAAATTGAGGATATGTACCGATCCCCTAGGGAAAGGGATAGGCAATGATCCCCCGCCAAGGGGAGGCATTATTCCATAATTAGAATATTCTGGAGAGTCTATCTTTTAGCCTCAATTGATCGCCGCTTCATATCATTGCCTACGCTTAGTCTCTGAGCTTAATAATCACCTATCCGGGCTGTCTTGCTCGATGATCATTTAGTCTAACTTGTCCAGTCGGTCCGAATATTGACGAGCCAAAAAGCTGAATAACAATGATCAATGTTCAACCTCGAAGACTTGTCTCTTCCCTTCACCATATCCTCCCCATACCTGAATAGGAGTTTGTAGTTGTTCGTGAGGCTAAAGAGGGTGTAGTGATGATGAAGGGTATTGGCGATTTGGACTTGGGCATGGTTCAATGATCAAGGCAGATAAGACTATAGTTTGACATCTATTTCGTATTGGAGCTAAGGATGAGAATGTAATGACCCACAGATTTATCACTCTGATAAACCATATTTATTTTGAAATTTATTAAAATAAAAGGTTGCTAATACAAATCATATTGTTTTGAGTGATAATAAATAATACTAATCTTATTTCGAATAAAATATTTACAAAAATATTCTTCTAGGAATTTAAATCGATAAAATGGCCGAAAACAGTTTTATTGTTAGCCAGCTCTATAATCATAAAACATCGCGCATGGAGCTGGATATATACACTTATTTTTATAATTGAACAAGAATATGAAATGTTTGTACCAAAATTGGGCACAACACTCTTCGGACGTATTTGAAGAGATTAAAGTGAAGAATATAAATGGAAAATGAGGTTAATCTAACAAACATGCCAAAACAAACAAACAGAAATCTAAAAACATAAGAATTTAGAGTGGTTCGGCGTTGTAGCCTACGTCCACAATGGAAAGTTTGCTATTTTTATTGACTTTGCTAACTGGTTACAACTGATTACAACAGTACACTCTCAAGCACTCGAGATACAATAGAGTTTCCAGTAGAGTCTCGGCGTAGTAGAGTCAAAAGTCCATTTTCTGGAGGCATTGGGCTGCTATTTATTGGTGTAGGCCAGAAAAATCTAACTGAGATCTCGGAATACTCTTTTTCACACGTGGGTGGGCCCATGTGATCGATCCGGGGCGATTTGGGAACAATCCATGATCGATACGTGTTCCATTCGTATCGATAAAAAACAACTCCATTTGGGCTGAGATCGATCAGAGACAAAGTAGATGTGGTGCTTAAGTTCCTGTGAAAATTTGGTAGCATTTGGACTTGTAGATCTTGAGTTATGATCGATCCAAATTTGACATTTCAATAGGTTGGCGCCTTTGCATCGCTTCACTTCGTATCTATGCTAGCTCGTATCGATCAAGAGTGACATGGTGCTATATTCTAGGATCGATCCACTTTTCATGCCGAGTGACCGAGTCTTCCACTTTTACATGCTTTGTTCGTATCGACCTAAATTTACTCTTTGTATCAGTCCAGGCAACGCTTTTCGTATCGATGTTCCGTGCTCTACTTCATATCGATGATGTGTAGCTACTTTGTATCGATGTTATTGGTTTCCTTTCATATCGATATTTGGAGCCGTTTCATGTCGATGTAGCCTGACTCTCTTGCATCGATCATCGAGTAGTTGGTTTCATATCGATCGTTGGTGGCACATTTCATATCGATCGTTGATTGATCGATACGAACTATGTAAATGATAGATCGATACAAATTGTGTATAAGTGGAAGCGATACGAAACATCTTCAGATAATGGATACGAAACAGAGCAGACGTGGTGGATTCGAAGTGGAACTGGTACGATGGATAAGAAATGGTGCAGACATGATGGATACAAAATGTTGCTTGTGGGATGGCTACGAACGAAATGTGAATGGATACGAAGTGGTAGGCGCAGTTTGATGGATGCGAACTGATGTAGCTCGATGGATGGATACAGAATCCCATGGATACGAATGAGGTTGGTCTTCTTGATTTTGACCGATCGATATCTTGAGCATACGAACCCTGATTGACTTGAAATTTGGAACGTTGGCTTCCACAGCTTTGCTTGTCGTATCATATCGATCGTAGCTCGATCCGAGCTTGGACCAAATTTGCCAGTATCCATAATGAACATGTGTATAACCAATCTTCGGGACAGACTATCCTTGGTTTCCAGTCAAGCTCTTGGTGTCACGGCCTTGCCGAAAGGCGGGATAACATTTGTCCCCCTAAAGTATATCTGGTGAGAACATGACGTGCTTTAAAAAGCTATGATCTTTATTCTGAAAAGTTCTGCCCGATTCGTTGAATAGTCGTTGTCTTTTTGTCAAAAGATGTTACCTTTGATCGATTCCTGGTAGTATAAACACTGAATTGTTGACTGCCAATGATTGTATAGTGCATTGTTGTAACCGAATGTCGAGTGTTAGCCATTTGTTGTTCATCGTTGTAATTGTCACCAGGTGAGCATTCAATTCCTATCGATTTTGAAAACTGAATGTTAGTTTTTCATGCATGAATGTATGCTAACCTGACTCCCGTTAACGTTTGCACGTTTACGAGTCGTTGTCAAGTTTTTTTTAATTGAGTTTCATATCGATCCTCTCCTGGATCGATGTGAAATTCGAGTTGTAACAATGCTTGATGGTCGTTTTAGTGTATTCCTTCGTATCGATCCTCTCCTGGATCGATTTTAGAAGTTGGAAAACTATCTTTGTATCGATGGTGATCGATATGAATTAGTTGCCCTTTTAAAATATTTCCTATTGATGGATATAAATTTTTGTGGGCTTCAAAGCAATGAATACGAGGTTGCCATTTCGTATCGATGAATCTCTGATGGGTCTGAATGGTTCAGACAAGTCTTTGCTTCGTGTTTCGTATCGATTGCTTGATGGATACGAATTGCTTCATCTCCGATAGTCATGGATGGATACGAAGAAGGCTTTGTACCGATGATGTTAAAATTGTTTCGATTGGTTACTGGATATGAATTGGCTATTTCGTATCGATTTGGTGGAAGGGTACGAAGAGGGCTCTTTGTATCTGTTATATTATAGACCACTTCAACCCGTCATTCTGCACTGGGAGACTAATCGTCATATGCCTAGTATTCCATCCATATAAATGCTTTTGTACATAGAAATTTTTTCACTTGTTTTTATTTTTCTCCCAGCCGTTCGTATCGATTGCAAAGCTAAAAACAAGAATCTGCTTTCGTCTCCAACCCATTTAACTCCTTAATCCTCTGAATTAACCGCCTAAATTTGGTAATTAATCAATAACTTCACGTTAGAAACGACAAAAGTTGAGATTTAAAGCCAATCCACTCATAACCGTGGACAATCTTGGTGAAGAGGAGGCCGGAGATGGTCTGAGCAAGGACGTGGAGGGTTGGAATGGTTTCTGTGTTGATTGGGGAAGATGGAGTATGAAGGGACACGAAGGAGTCCTGGAAGGGATTCTTGGCCCTGACCTCGTATCGATGGGAGAAGGAAGGAAAAACATGTTCCTATCGATCTGGGACGAGAAGTTTGTATCGATCTGGCATTGATGGGTGGAAGGAGGGACTTCGTATCAGTATGGAGTTATGGACCTTCGTATCTATCCAAAGCCATCGAAATGAAGTGTTGACAATACGATCGATACGAAAAGGAACTATGCAATCGATACGAATTCCTTGAGGGCGATCGATACGAAAGTAAGTCTTTGATCGATACAAAGCCTGTCTTTCCTTGATCGATATAAACTAGGCTTCTGATGATCAATCCAAGCCTGAATCTTGATGGATACAAAACTTCGTGCATAGTCGAACATTTGACTTCGACGAGCTTCTGCCTTGCATAATTGGACTTGACTGTTTCACTACACATTTGACTGCCCTTCAAAGCTCGTCGATGGAACTGTAACTTGACAAAATTTGACGAACTTTAACTTTGATCGATCTCCGAAGTCTGAATGGCACGGTTGTGACGGTCAGCGATGATGGTCACTCCAGTTAAATTTTGAAGTCTTGTCATTCGAATGTCTTTCAAATCCTGTAGAATTCTAAGTATTATGTTGCACTGCACTGCACAACACATTCACGCACTTTACACTGGGGGAACACGGGTTTATTATCATCTAACGATGGTTTTTACCAAGTTCAATAGCTATGGAACCTAGAAGTTTGCAGTCACAGGAAGTTCAGAGTCCACCTCTTCCTGTAATCGAGATGCAGGCTATCGCAGCCGAAGTTGTTAGCCCTGCTCCGGATGAACTACCGGGAGCAGTTATTATCGCACATCCACAAGACTCCGTTCCTTCCAATATTTCTGAAGATATGTTGGGCAGGATTTGTCTAAGGCATGGGCTATTAATAAATGATGTCTTACTACCAAAGCCAGAGGATAGAGCTCACACTCCCACGGAAGGGTATACAGCCTGTAATAGATTTATGTGTGTAGCTGGGACACTCCCTCCATTTAATTAGTTTATCCGAGAAGTCCTACTTTTCTTGAGGATCACTCCATCCCAATTGCATCCTAATGGGTATGCCTTGCTAAATAGTTTATTCATCGTCTTCATGGAGCACCTTTTCCGACCCCCAACTCCAGAGGAAGTTGGATATTTGTTTAACATAAAGAGTCGAGGAGACAATCCTTCCTTCACTTTCTTAGAGGCGGTTAGGAACTATCAGATCATGGTCGAGGCTTGGAGCAAGCTGAGCTATTTCAAGACCGAATGGTTCTACTTCAGTGTCCACCGGGGTTTGCCAGACGGTGGCTAGCAAGACGTAAGTTCCATAACCACATTACTGATCAACTAGATAATCTTAGTCGATTTCGAATCTAACACTTTATTTCTTTCACAGCATCGATTCTGCGCCCTGAAGGCACTCAGTTTAGGGAGATTGTAAGGGTTCTTCAAGAGGTGCCCACCATGTATAGAGAGATCGATGAAGTCCTTACGGACGAAAATCCGGTTGTCGTTAGGCTAATTAATAGAGATCAAAGCATCGGACTCGTAGGAGTTCTTAGGACGGCCCCGATGAGGCAAGCTCAAAGGAGAACTCCCGAGATAGTGAATGAGAATATGCCTGCTGGAGATGAGCCCGCAGCCGGGCCTTCGCAAAGTCCTCAATCTTTAAAGCGGAAGAGAAGAGGCAAGTCTACTGCTTGAAAATCTGTAAGGCGCAAAACCATCGTAGTTTCTTTGCCCGCTACTAGTCAAGAGATTCCTCCTTCGTAGATGGAAAGCTCTTTTGCGGGACTGGCGGACATCCCCATTCCGGATGACTTGCCTTTGCACCAAGATACCAGATTAGAAGGGCTTCAAAGCGCCTTAGACATAGGAGAACCAACTCCTCCGAGTACGGCTATTACAACCGGTTGGTTGGGGTGTTTGCACATGCACACACACTTCACGGCACCACACAATTTCTAATCACAAGCAATTCATCTCTGGAGATTAACAACTCTATTTCTCTTTTCATTTTATAGATGCGATGTCGATGCGGGGATCTATGCTTGGTAGCCTCTACTCTGCATGCCATTCATCTATCTCATATTCTAAGTCTCGCAGACGTGAGGCTGAAAGAGAATGCGATCGCGGCTACTCCAGTCAAGAGAGGGAGCATTACGAAAGGGAAAGAGATAGGGAGAAGGAGAGGGAAAGGGAGAGGGAGTATAGGCGCCGCTCTTGGTCCCGCTCTCCGCTACCTAGAGGTCCAACGCAACCCTCTGGGTTTGGAAAACAAACTACTGAAACTTCACGCCAACCAGTGCCTCCACAAAATTTGAGATCTAGCGAGCAGCGCCATAGAACTAGGACAGATGCTCCTATCGTCACTACATCAGCGGCTGCGGAGACCACAAGAGAGGGATCCATCCAAATAGCTCAGTTGAAAATGGACTTCCCTAATATTTTCTTCGATGGCTTTCACTTCCCCCCATACTTAAAGTGGATCCCCACCGGGCTAGAGCAAACTGTCCATGACTATGTGTATGACGTCTACAATCAGTATCGAGAATGGGTGAAAATGGCGGAGAAAGCTTCTACAGTGGCTTTCGAGCGGGCGAAGTCAATTGAAAATCTAGAGAAAGATCTCACCCAAAAAGATCGCATAGTTTAAGTGCTCACTACTGAGAACGACAGTTTTAGGAACTCAAAAACAGAGGCCTTGAAGAAAGTCGATGACGCGAACAAGAAGATGGAGCAAATGAGGTAAGAGCTCCTAATTTGGTCGATGATATGGGCCACAAAAATGCCACTTTCACAGTCGAGAGAGATAATGCACTCAAGGAGTTTAATAAGCCTAAGGCGAAGTATGCTGAGGTCGTCAAAGAAAAAGATGATGCTAATAAAGATGCTCAGGAAGCATGCGAGCAGGCTGTGGTGCTCAGGGATGAGAGGGATGCGGCAACACTAAAGGTTTAGGAAGTTGAGACCAAGGTTGAGGGTGAAGTGAGAGCGGCGAAGGCCGGGTTGGAAGGTGACATTGAGGATCTTCTGATCACATATAACGTCAATGTTTTGAAGCAACGTAACCTGAGCTGGCTCGAAGATTACCCGTCACATCTGTATAATGCTTAGTGCTGCTTGGTTGAAGATGAAAAGGCGGATCATCACACAACGTCTATTGACGAGTTTGAGCTGGAAAACAAGATATTGACCGAGGAAAGAAAGGTTCTCCATGATGCCATTGTCACATTTGAAAAGGAAAAACTCGCCGCTCAGCATCTGGAAGTTGGAGAAGGGTCTGGAATTGAACATCATGAAACAAGTTCCGAACTTCCTGCAGCAACCCAACCTGAACCTACTTCTAAAGTAGATCCTCCAGTTGTGCCTGCTTATGATCCCGATCAACCGAGTTTGTCTCCAGTTTGCAATCATGTTTTCGAAGGTACTTCGGTTCCACCCACGAGCCAATCTGAGGAAGGTATTCTAAACACTTCTCGTATTTATTCATAGTTGAGAGTGCTATCAGGATATGTCACTAATGTCTTTTCTTATCTCCATTCAGTTATAGGATCTGCTCCGGCCGAGCCTCCTACAACCCAAGAGCTTCACCATGAGCAGGAGGCTATTATGATGGAGGCGACGACCACTACAGTTGCTACATCGACCGGGGAAGTTCATGAGAGCACTTTTATTCTCGACGAACAAATGATGGAAGAACTCCTCTATCATCAGAGCGATCCACTTACCGACTTGCCTTTTGTCATGGGCGAAAGGGCATTCACAGCCAGCTCTTTGGGCCCAACTAGCAGCATTCTCGTGGATGCTCAAGCGATTCACGAGGAAGAGATAATGGCGAAAAACAATGTTGAACTGGAAGCAGCCGCATGGGCCAGTAGCAATGGAGGTGGTATGGCGGGTCCTGGCCCGGCTCCCTTGCGAATTATTTCTCCCAGTGGTACAATCATTGTCACTGGCGTACCGACTATGTCCTCCCATATTGAAAGTGCCTCTGTTCCCTGACCACGCATTCAGAAATTATTCCAATCCCCGTGAGTTCAAAGGAAGAGACTACCAAAATTCCCCCGGCCGGGGGTCAATCAGGGAAAGGCAAAAGGTCGAAAAGACACCAAAGTGGCAGTTTGAGTGGATCGACTCCGAAGAAGAAGAAGAAGAAGAAGTCGAAGGAGTAGGCATCTCCCTTTGTCTCTTCTTTTTTGGTAGATAGATAGGAATTTCTTTTTTCTTCCTGCAGGCCGTGTATAGATGCGGGTTCGGCCCCTGCTTATAGGAATTCTTGGAATAATTTTTGTACTTATCCATTTCTTTAGAAGAATAGTTGAAATGAAATTCCATTTTGTTTTCAGCATAACTCTGTGTTTATTTGCTTGTGTTTTAGCTCTCGAATTTCTATTCAGTGTACTTGTGAGGCTTTAGTCTCTGAATCGAACTTGAGTTTGGTAGTTAAGTCCCAATGTCATGGCTTTGGGTCATAACCAAACGTTAAGGCGAGTCCCAATATTGCACTATCTCAATCAGTAGCTGGTACTCGAGCTTTTCCCCTAGTCTTGGGGATGAATTGAAGTGGTTGGTCGATAGTTGCCCATCGATAAGTACTTACATCTACACTCTAGGGATCAAGCTTGAGTGTTGGCGGTCAGTTGCGCCTTCTCATCATTTAAAATCACGTCCACGATCCAAGGACATAGAATAATTCACGGGTAGTCGGTCATACCCGTTTAATACTTGGAGTCATATCCGCGCTCCAGGGATAAGAGTCATTTTATGGGTGGTTAATTACACCCATTTAATGTTTTATACTCCAGATCGTGCTCTGGGAATCTAGAGTTCGTTGGTGGGCGGTCAGTTACACCTTTTAGTGTTTAGAATTGGTCCACAATCCGGGGACTTAAGTTGTTCTACGGGCGGTCAGTCACACC
The DNA here is from genome assembly GCA_030737815.1 of Allium fistulosum. Lineage (NCBI taxonomy): Eukaryota > Viridiplantae > Streptophyta > Magnoliopsida > Asparagales > Amaryllidaceae > Allium > Allium fistulosum. The sequence goes on from CM060902.1 coordinate 868,444,822, forward strand.
CGCTTAATATTTAGAGTTACATCCGCACTCTGGGGACTTAGGTTGATTTGCAGGTGGTCATATACACCCATTTTGATGTTTATACTCTAGTTCGCACTCTGGGAATCTGGAGTTGATCGACAGACAGTCAGTCACATCTGCCCAAGTGTTGGAATCTCGTTCGCACTCCAGGAATGGTAAGTTGATCAGGGACTTGGACGGTCGGATCACATCAACCTTGAGTAAGCAAGCGAAGTCGTAGATGGACGGGTCCATCCTCCTTGAGCTTGCAAAAATAAGGATGAGGTCGTGGATGGACGGATCCATCCTCCTTGAGTTTAGATTATACAAGGGCAAAGTCGTGGGTGGATGGGTCCACCCTCCTCGAACCCATGTTTTGGATTTGTAATTTATACTCTAGCTCACACTTTGAGAACCGAAATTTGTTGGAGGATTGTCGTGTATCAATCCTTTTTGGCTTCAGTTTAGTTGTTTGCCCCCGAGCCAAGGGTTTCACTTAGCGAGTGACCAGTCGTATCACAATCACTCCCTATTTGAATAAGTCCCACTACGGGATGGAACTTAGCACTCTGCGCATTGTGATGGTCGCAAGATGCATTTCAAGAATCGCCGCTTTGGCTCGACGAGTTTGCATTTTATTACTGAAATAAGAAAGTACGGAAAAGTCAGTTGCCTTGTTACAAGTTCAAATTTCGAAATGCATAAACAAATTTCCAATGAAAAGCAGACTAAATGAATAAACAAAGCCTATCATGTGTAGTAGCGATGGAGACTCTCGCTGTTTTAAGCTCTTGGCAAAGTGAGACCATCAAAGTTGATAATTTGAATGTGCCGTCTCCAAGTCTCCGTTCGATGACATGTGATCCTTCCCATGTTGGTTTCATATGCGAAGGGACCGGATAGATTCTCTTGAGTACGAGATCGTCAAGTTCAATGGTTCAGAGTCGGACCTTAGCATTGTATAATCGGGCGACTTGAGTTCAGTGCGCGGCTGCCCTCAAATCAGCCACTTCATGCTTCTCATCCATTAAATCCATAGATTCAGCGAGTAATATGGCGTTTGTCTTCGGGTGATAATATGTCACACGATAAGAAGGTACTTCCAATTCAACTGGAATGACAGCTTCAGAGCCATAGGAAAGTGAAAATGGAGTGTGGCCAGCCGCGGACTTGTAGGTGGTTTGATATGCCCATAGGGCCATGGGAAGTTCAACGACCCATTTGCCTCTGGCCTTTTCCAGTCGCTTCTTCAGAATGGACTTGATAACTTTATTAATAACTTCAACCTGTCTATTTGCTTGAGGGTGAGCAACCGCTGAGAACTTCTTCTGAATATGGAAACATTAACAGAAGTTCTTGAACTCGACATTGTCGAACTAGGTCCCGTTGTCAGTGATAATCGTATGTGGGAGGCCAAAATGACAGATGATGTTGTGGAAAACCAAGTTGATTACTTTCTTTGTCGTGATAGTAGCAAGGGGCTCAGCTTCCGCCCATTTGGTAAAGTAGTCAACAACAACGATGGCGTACTTCGCACCACCTTTAGCCAAAGGTAAAGATCCAATTATATTGATGTCCCATGTGGCGAATGGCCATAGACTAACCATCTAAGTGATTTTGGTAGGCGGGGCCTTGGAATCCGGGCATGCTTTTGGCATTTGTCACATCTCTTGGCATAGTCCGATGCATCGCGATTCACAGTCAGCCAATAGTACCCATACTAGAGTATCTTCTTAGCAAGAGCTTGCCCCCCAGTGTGATCGCCGCATTCTCCTTTGTGTACATCATATAAGACTCATTTTATTTCTTTGTGGGCGATACACCAGAGTAAAGGAACAGAGTATCCTCTCCTGTACATGACTCTATTCTGGATAATGATTCGTGAAGCTTTCCGGAGAACTTGTCTTTTCTCACTTCTACGCTCAGGCAAAGCTTCGTGTTCGAGATAGTTTCTAAATGGGGCCATCCATGACTCCTTTTCAGCGTTGCCTTATGCACCCAATCCGTCTCCATCGGGTCGATACTCGGAGAGGTAAGTGTCTCAACAGGGACAAGTCCTATTTGTTGTACTTCACCGGTGCGGGCCAGTTTTGCCAGAGAATTGGCCTTTTGATTGCACTCTCGGGGTATGAAGTAGATGGCATAATAATCGAACTGATTCAGCACTTCCTGGACCCGAGAGAGATAAGTAGCTAGCCTCCGGTCTCTAGCTTGGTATTCTCCCCGAACATGGCACATGACTAATTGTGAATCGCAGTAAACCTCCATAGCAACAATTCTCAAATCTCTGCAAGTCTGAGTCCCGTGACTAAAGCTTCATACTCGGCCTCATTGTTAGTTGTGCGGAAGTCAAACTTCAAAGCATAACATATGGATCGACCATCTGGGGTTTCGAGTACAACTCCAGCGCCAGAGCAGCGGTTGTTTGATGCATTATCAGTGTACAGCTTCCATATGTATTTGGGAGATTCACCGGTTTCATGCAAGTCCTCTGGTATAGTAAATTTAGCGATGAAGTCCGCCAGAACTTGTCCTTGGATAGCTCGTCTCGGTGTATAAGCAATATCAAACTGACTCAACTCGATGTTCCACTTGAGTAACCTACCAGATGTCTCAGGCCGCGTAAGGACCTGTCATAACGGCTGGTCAGTGTAGACTGTGATCGCATGGGCCTGGAAATATGGATGGAGATTTCTAGAGGCAACGACGAGGCAGTAAGCAAGCTTTTCTAACTTTGGATAGTTCCTTTCCACCCCAGTCAATCGTTTGCTGACATAATAGACTAGTCGTTGGACCCGATCCTCCTCACGAACTAATGCGGCACTAATGGTGTTTGTCGAAACCACTAGATAGATGTACAGTCTTTCATGATCAACCGGCTTCGATAGAATCGGTGGCGTCGCTAGGTGCTGAATCAGTGCTCGGAATGCGCCTTCACACTCCTCAGTCCATTCAAAGTTCTGTTTTCCTTTCATGATTAAATCGATGAAGGAAATGCATTTATCAGTGGATTTGGAAATGAATATGCTCAAAGCTGCCACCTTCCCATTGAGGCTTTGTACTTGCTTTATAGTTCTGGGAGTCTCGAGATTCCGAATCGCCCAGATCTTTCAGGATTGGCTTCAATGCCTCAAGCATTGACAATGAATCCAAGAAACATTCCAGATGCAACTCCGAAGTGACACTTCAGCGGGTTGAGCTTCATTCGGTACTCGCAGAGGATGTTGAACATTGTTTCCAAGTCTTTGACATGATTGATGGAGAGCCGTGACTTTACAAGCATATCGCCACGTACACATCCATAGTTTTCCCGATCTGGTTAGCAAACATTCGATTGACAAGTCTTTGATAGGTCGCCCCAGCTTCTTAAGTCTGAACGGCATCACTTTATAGCAATAGAGTCCCAGATAGGTGACATGGCTAGTATGCTCCGGATCAGGTAGGTGCATCAGTATTTGATTATAGTCGGAATACGCTTCCATAAAAGACAAGCTCGTGTGCGGCCATTGAATCTACAAGCTGATCAAATCTAGGAAGCGGAAAGCTGTCTTTAGGGCATGCTTTATTTCGGTCTGAGTAGTCCACACAAGTTCACCATTTCCCATTTGGTTTCTTGAAAAGCACTGGGTTGGATACCCATTCTAGATATAATTCATCTTAGATAAACCCGTTCATCTTGGGTTTATCCACCTCTTCCTTCTGGGCGACAGATCTCTCTGGATCCATACCACGCCTTTTCTGTTTGACCGGAACATGCTGCGGGTCAATGTTCAATGCATGGCTCGCGATGTCCGGCGATATCCCACACATGTCTGAGTGTGTCCAAACAAACACGTTGAGGTTTGCCCAGAGAAATTCAACCAATTCCTCTCTCATTTGTTTGCTTAGTTGAGATCCGACCTTTATCATTCTGGAGTCATCATCATCATCGATCATCAACTCTGCCGTGGAAGCCTGACCGTCTTTGGCTTCCTCTTCATTATCATCATCCCTTGGACCAAGATCTTTTAGGAATTGGTTGTGGCGCCCGGGCCTAGGCCTAGGTTTTAGCTGTCAATTATCAGTAAAATGGACATAGAGAGATTCCTCTACATCCTTGCCCTTCTCCTTCCGCTGTGCCTCCCACAGCTCAGCAACATAACAGGCGCATCCAGCCGCCTGATCACCCTGAACAACTCTAACCCCGTTGTCTATAGGGAACTCAATTATTAAGCACCATGGGGCAATGGCTGCCCTAAATTCAGCTAGGGCTGGTCGGCCCAAGAAAGCATTATACAGGAAATTAATATCCAACACAACAAATTGTAACATCCGGACTCTCCAGCGATCTCCTATTTCAAACTCCACTGGTAATTCCACCATCGTAGTGGGTATCATTGCACTTCCATTAAAGCCATGTATGCGAGACTGGCACGACTTTAAGTCCTTCGCTTCCATTTTCATCTGGCCATAAGCTCGTTTGAAAAGAATATTTACGGAGCTTCCACTATCTACTAAGATCCTCTTCATCCAAGCAGGACCTATTTGAGCTGATATGACTACTGGATCGATAGTGGGGGCTTCGACCCTATCAGCATCTCTGTCTCGGAAAATGATGTCGTCTGTCATCATTTTCAGTTGTTTCACGGGAGCCCCATCATCAATATTACTGCAACATTCACAGTCCGCATGCCTAATCGAACTGGCATACGACTCCATTTCCCTCTAGCTCTGATCCGTTGGATGAGGACCACCACTAAAAGTGTTAATAACCAACCTCCTGACAGTACGCACGGGTTCCTTCGGTCTAGCCTGATTCTTAACTTGATTCTGGTTTGATGGGCCCGCACCACCAGCCTACAGCACCCGAACAAATTATTCCAACTTCCTCTCTCGGATTAACTTCTCAATAATGTCCGGTAAATGGCGACACTCATTGGTGTTGTCACCATAGCAATAATGGAATATACAGAATTTCCCAGATTGAATTTGCTTTTCAGATGACTGCTTCGGAGCAGGCTTCTTATATTGGCAAGTATTACAGGTCCGCAAATAAACATTCTCCAGGCATGTATTCAATGGGATATATTGGTCAAACATGGGAGCTATGCGTCGCAGTCCATGATTTTGATCTCGCTTCTTACCTTGACCTCCATCGCCTTTCTGCTGATTCAGCTTATTCTGTATATTCAACTGCACTTTACCGGAACTCTCACCGGTTTGTTTCACAGCAACGTTACTTTGAATGTCTTCGACACTAGGACCCGCATCGTCATGCTTCCTAGATTGTCTAGCGTCTTCCCTTCCCAAGAACTAGGCTGCCTTAGCATAGAAATGATCCAACGATGCGGGTGGCTTCCCAGTCAACCAATTGCCAAATTCGGAATCGGGGTCGATTCCCTTAGTTAATGCCATCAAGATTGAATTGCCATTTGGATTGCTGACCTCAGCACAGGCAGTGTGAAACCTTTCCAGATAATGTCTGAGTGTCTCTCCTAGAGCTTGAGTGACGCTGGATAAGGTGTTAACATCCTTCGGCCTTGTGACGTGCATACGAAACTGTTCAACGAACTTGGTTGCCAACTGATCAAAGCATGAAATGGATTGGTGTGGTAGATGAGTAAACCACATGGTTGCAATGCCCTCTAGGGAAATAGGAAAGCTTCTACATTTAACTGCATTTTCACCTCGAGCAGCGTTAATGAGCCATTCATACTTTAGGATGTGCTGATTAGGATCTGAGCTCCCTTTATAAACAGGAAAAGTTGGCATCCTGAATCAACGAGGCAGCAGCATAGAGGATGTCATCGGTGAACAGAGTATGACCTTAGGAGATTCTCCAATCGTCATTGGTGAGGCCTTGACTTTCGGGGATCATTTGACGGATCATAGTTGGAATGTTTGGCATTTGGATATTTTGAGCCAAGGTGTGGTCGGCTTCCACAATGCAAGGACGGTCCATGCCTCGCCTCCTTGGTTCCAGATCTTCGGGCACATATGTTTCGGGAGTATGATTGCGTTGACAAAGGATTGGACCTGCTTGGTTCCGAATGTCAGCTTCCAAGTCGATAGCGGCGGCGGCTGCATGGCTATCAGTGGTGTGATAAAGAAGTGCCCCTCCTCGGGAGGAGGGTCCAGCCTAGTGTCCTATAGAAGGTCTGGCTCAAGCTTGTCCAAGGTTCAGAGAGCATTGATGCCCGGGGGCTTGTGTGTAATTTCCATCCAGCCGTGGACGTGTAGATTTGTGATTGTAATCAGAGGAAGCTGAGCTTTCGGTGGATGAATAGGAAGCACGATTCATTCTGGATCTGCTTCGTCTGTCCTCGTACAACCGATGGGTTAGCTCCGTGTTGGCACGGATCTACTGGTTAAGTTGCTGGCGACTTTGAGTCAGCTCTTGCATCAGCATTTGGAACTCCTCCCTGGTGATAGGGCCTTGCAAATCTGAAGGTCCAGCCAAGTTATGACCTGTAGCGGGTAGCTGTGCGTGGTTCTATCTAACCCGTTCTTCCTGATCTGCAGTAGTTTAGGCGGTCCTAGTAGTAACCATGGTGAATGTCGTTAATCTAACAAACTTGGGCAGTAGATCTAATGAGCAGGAGAAAAACTGGGTTTTCTCAGTGAAAGCACTAAAGTGTTTGTACCAAAATTGGGAACAACACTCTTTGGATGTATTTGAAGAGATTAAAGTGAAGAATATAAATGGAAAATGAGGTTAATCTAACAAACACGCCAAAATAGACAAACCGAAATGTAAGAACATAAGAATTTAGAGTGGCTTGGCGTTGCGGCCTACGTCCACTATGGAAAGCTTGTTGTTTTTATTGACTTTGCTAACTGGTTACAACTAATTACAATAGTACACTCTCAAGCACTGGAGATACAATAGAGTTTCCAGCAGAGTCTCGGTGTAGTAGAGTCAAAAGTCCATTTTCTGGAGGCATTGGGCTGCTATTTATAGGCGTAGGCTGGAAAAATCTAACTGAGATCCTGGAATACTCTTTCCCACACGTGGGTGGGCCCACGTGATCGATCCAGGGTGATTTGGGATCGATCCATGATCGATACGTGTTCCATTTGTATCGATCAAAAACAACTCCATTTGGGCTGAGATCGATCAGAGACAAATTAAATGTGGTGCGTAAGCTCCTGTAAAAATTTGGTGGCATTTGGACTTGTAGATCTTGAGTTATGATCGATCCAAGTTTGACATTTCAATAAGCTGGCGCCTTCGTATCGCTCCACTTTGTATCGATGGCTTCATATCCATGCTGGCTCATATCAATCATGAGTGACGTGATGTTATATTCTAGGATCGATCCACTTTTCATGCCGAGTGACCGAGTCTTCCACTTTCACATGATTTGTTCGTGTTGACCTAAATTTACTCTTCGTATCGGTCTAGGCAACGCTTTTCGTATCGATGTTCCATGCTCTGCTTCATATCAATGATGTGTAGCTACTTCGTATTAATGTTATTGGTTTCATTTCGTATCGATATTTGGAGCCGTTTCGTGTCGATGTAACCTGACTCTCTTCGTATCGATCATCGAGTAGTTGGTTTTATATCGATCGTTGGTGGCACATTTCGTATCGATCATTGATTGATCGACACGAACTATGTAAGTGATAGATCGATACAAATTGTGTATAAGTGGAAGCGATATGAAACATCTTCAGATGATGGATACGAAACAGAGCAGACGTGATGGATACGAAGTGGAACTGGTACGATGGATATGAAATGGTGCAGACACGATGGATACGAAATGTTGCTTGTAGGATGGCTACGAACGAAATGTGAATGGACACGAAGTGGTAGTCAGTTTGATGGATGTGAACTGATGTAGCTCGAGGGATGGATATGAAATTCCATGGATATGAATGAGGTTGGTCTTCTTGATTTTGATAGATCGGTATCTTGAGCATACGAACCCCGATTGACTTAAAATTTGGAAAGTTGGCTTCCGTAGCTTTGCTTGTCGTATTATATCGATCGTAGCTCGATCTGGGCTCGGACCAAATTCGCCAGTATCCATAATGAACCTGTGTATAAACAATCTTCGGGACGACCATCCTTGGTTTCCAGTCAAGCTCTTGGTATCACGGCCTTGCCAAATGGCAAGATAATATGAAATAAAATAATTTATTGTATTTTTGAAAATTAAATGTATTTATGACATTGTTAGTAATGCCATTGAATATAATAATTAAATTATTAAATTTAATTGAGATTTAATGGTTTAATAATTATTTTAATTATTCAAATAATTATTTTAAGTAATGATAATTCATTTTTAATAGTTATAAAGTGATAATAAATCATTTGCAATAATTTTATAAAGATATATATTTGATTTGAAAATATAAGAAAAAACCGATATCGCTTTATCGGGAAAATAACAATTATTGTAAATAATTTTTAATATTAATTTATATGTTTTTATAGTTCAAATGTGATCATTTTAATTCATTTAAAATGATAAGAAATTTATTTTCAAAATTTGTTTACAAATATAAGCATATTAACTAAAAAGAGAAAATGTGATCAGAAATCGGAATCGGGATTTGTAACTATACAACGTGTGGAAGTTGTGCAACGTTGTGGAGATATGTAACATACACATACACATGTACATGTGCATACATGATAACATATTCGCATGTACATAAACATACATATACATAAAAGTACACATATAACACATATATATAAAACATTCCATTTTCTTCTCATTTAAGCATACATAAGTCAACCAAGCACATGGTACATGGCTTTGTCTATGCATGAAGTGACCTTGGGCTGTCATAAGAAGTGTAGGAGGGAGGTAAGGTGACGTGTGAAGTGATGGATGGTGAAGGGAGCACATGGGTGATGGAGATGGAGGGATATGATGTGGGAAATTTTGTGAGGCTATAAATACCTCTCCACTATTTTCTTTCATCCACTTCAACCAGCCATAACTTCCTCTTCCCAGCTCCAAATCATAAAATTCCTTTTTCAAACCATTCAAAATTTTAGTGGCTAAAACTTTCTAGTCGACTACTTCTTCCCATTCGAAGCTTAGCTACGCTCAAAACCCACTTCTTTCCATTGCATTTTCGGGCCAGAATTTTAGTTCTGAGAATGCTCTCTCTTCTTTTGATCATATCTTCCTCATAACAAGTCAAAATTGATTATTTTTTCTAAATTATAGAGAAAAGAATTTGCAAGAACTTTCCTTCTGACCACTTTTCATATTTCTTTGAGTAACACGTCCAAAAATTAGCTAGAAGTCGACTCATTCTCAAGTTTGATTTTCGTGAATCCGAGAATACCTCTTCTTCTCTGGACCATAACTTCCCTATAACTAATCCAAATTGGATGATATATTTTTTGAAACGTAGAGAAAAGAATTTCCTAAAACTTTCATGTTGATAACTTTACCAAATTCAGAGAGTAGAATGTCCAAACAATCCGAGATAAGATGACCTATTTTTGGGTCTAGTTTATTGAATTCATGGTCGAAGCTCTACCACTTCTCTTCCATACTTCTAGCCATCCACTTCAAGTCTTGGTCGAGCTTTCTCAAGGGTCTAAGGACCAATTCCAAAAGCTTTCTTGTGATCGTAGTAGAGCTATTGTCCGTTTAGCGAAGTTAGGAAGCAATGATAGTGAGAACTCCTAAACTATTATATTATATTTTGAATGATGATATGATATTTTCAATGGATGTTTATTATTCTTCGATCATCAAGTTTGGTTGTTAAAATATGAATGTTGAATATATAAGCAGGTCACAGAAATACACGTCAATAAGCACAAATGAAATCACTTTCCTTGATTTAATGAATTGGTGTATATGGAATGTTAAACTTCTTTAAAAATGGTTTAAAATGAGTTTGAAATGTTTTATAAACATTCAAAAGTGTTTTGGTGAAATTTGAAAAGAAATGGGAAATTTAGTTAAAAATAGGCGCGTCGCGTAACGGTAGTTCGAGATTTCGTGCCATAAAAGTTAAACGAGTGTAAAGAATGGAATATTGCTCGGAATTCTTCGAGATAAGAATTTTCTGAACTATTATCCATAGTTTTCCAACGAAGAAAGAAAATCGATATTTTGATAAGTAGATTTTGAGATATGAGCAAAACAAGCTTTTTGAAAAATCGCGGTTTTGCAGTTCAGGAACCAAAACTGGATTTCTTGGAAAATGATGTTTTAAAATTGTTTAAAATTGTGTAATAAATATTATAAATCTTTTAAAATGTTTTAAAAGTGATTTGAGTAATAAAAATGAATTTTCAAATAATAAAAAAGTCGTTTTGATTTAATATAGGTTATAAAAGCGCTCTCCCTAGCACTTTTCTATAACTTTTAAATTTTAGTTTTAAACTTAATGATTCTTTTCCAATTCTCTTATAAATATTTTCAAAAGGATAATTAAGAGTTTTAATAATGATTGGCATTTTCTAGCTTATTTAAGAGAGTTTAAATCTATGTTTAAAGAAAAACTATTATAAATAAGTGGTTTTATCTTGGTTCTAAAAGCCGACGAGTAGACTGGATTTTTCTATTCATGAGATCTGGATGTGAGGTGCTTAAACTAAGGAGATGTTCAGGAGAAACTAGTGCCCTGACTCACCTGGACTCTTCCTTGGGCGAGGGATAGATGAGGTCGAAATGCCGGAAACGAGTTAAGTATAAAAGGATTTAAATTTTCCAAATTTAAATTAAATACAATTTTGATTTTATAGAGATGATCTCCTTGTACTCGGTGTTAAAGCCCAAAGAGGGAACTCGTACTATTCGTGGAATTCAAAAGGTGATTTCACCGTTATTCTGCCCATAGTATTTGTTGAATACTGGAATTGATATTGAGTAGAATTAGATGATTTCTATAGATTCTGCTCATTTAATATTTACTGGTTTTGGATTAACATCCTAGATAACTTGGTTTTAACTCAATCATAATTATGAGTTTTGAATTAAGAAATCATTGTTAGGATTTAAATGAAATAATTTGGAAATGTTTTCCTAAGTGAAAAATGAAAATGATTTCGAATTATTTCGAGTTTAAAAAGGGTTTATGTAATCAAGGAATTAATAAGAGAGGTTTAATGATTCCGTATATACTGGGAAGAATGTTTTAGAAATATATATCTTCAAAAGAGATTTTGATAAAAAGAAATTAATCAATTAAAGAATGATCCCCTATTCACAAGACATCTTTTTATCGACGATCAATTCGAAGGAACCAGGGTCGGATTTGGGTAAATTTCTATCCGAAAACCACTTCGAACCAATGTATGCATTCAAAAAATGAAGACCGAATAAAGAAAATGAAGGATGAAGACTGAAGATTTTTGGAGTGAAAAGACTACTTGTTGACAATTCTGGTTGGCTCCTAAGTACTAAAGTGGCAGTGGTCCCTTCATTTCTGAAACTCTTCGGGTTGCAAGGACTACTCCCTACTAACGATCGTAGAAGGAATGCCTTTGGTTTTGTTCAGTCCAAGAACGAACTTGTATGGATGGATGTCTAACATTGCATTCTTGATATTTCATCGTTGACTTTTATAAACATACATCTGTTTGGTGGCAGAGAAGGCAACTTCTCTTAGCTTAACACCCTTCTCTGAGACGTATGAGCTCGGAGGTTGTATGTTTGTGGAAGTCAATACTGATCGATGGAATGGCAATGTGGCATTTAAAGTGGAATGCGAAAAGTGAAAGGTAATCGTTACCTCAAGCCTCACACCTAGGAAATGGCCGAAACAGGGTAGATGCAGCAAGGCTATGTGGTTCGCAACCATTAGGATATGATCATCCCCTTCTAGATATATTTTTACTCGCCATAACGTTCAAGTTTAAATTAATGTTGTGTATGCCAGAGTGCACTCGGATAGGTCGGTAACAACCGGGGTGCTGACATATTCGGTACTATCTAGTGAGAAAGGTAAGTCGGTCTTATGTTGGTAGAGGGTAGATGTTTTGTGCCTCGGTACATTCCTCTAGAGATATACTGTCGGAAGGTAGTCCCTTCACCTGGTCATTTGTATGGAAATCCATTCTCCAATAAGTTCCTGCCATTTTGTTTATAGAACCATGTTTATGGCTAGTATGCTGGAATTTAATAATGTAACAATTTCGGCAAAGATTAATAAGTTTACTGCAAATGTTTTCAAAGAAATGTCATTAAAAATAATATCCTTTATTTTTACGTAATAATGATCTGGTTATCATAACATAAAAACTCATTCCGTGTTTATGTGCAGCGTGGTATTATGAGATACCTTTTTATTTTCAAAATGCGTATTATCGGGAACGTTGTTCGCCTTTATGTACTATATTTACACATATATAGTAGATAATTAACCATATAATAATAACCTAATAATATATCATCTTATGTTAATTATGTTTAGCAAGTGATGTGATAAAACATGGTTTTAAAATAATAACTTATATATACTAAGTATATATCATTATTTCTTGTCATTTCTTTAACTACCATCATCATTATCCATAATGGCTTAGGGGATGTGACTAGATGGGGGGGCATGACATATGAGGGGGAGAAAAGTGGTGATGTGACTTTTCAAAATAATGACATGTTAAGATATTTTAAACTAAGGATAAAATGGTAATTCCTCCACTTTCATTCATCTATAAATACACACCCACACACACACACATTTGTATTTACATTCTTTCCTTCATTTTTCTCAAACTTCCTCTCTAAAATTTCTTGGCTTCTTATGTTAGTTTTAAGTTTTTTTTTAAAATCAAAAGATTTAAATTGTTTTAAAGATGCAAACCTATTTTTAAACTCTTTCTTCTCCATTTTTCCTCCAATTTATTCGGCCATAACTTCCTCTATTTTATAGCAAATCAAGATTTTCTTTTTTCCAAATCGTATAGAATTTGAGTAGCTACAACTTTCTTTTATACCAACTTTTCTAATTTCAATCTTAGCTTTGTCAAAATCTAATTTCTTTGCAGTATAATTTTAAATTCAGAAATTCAGGTTTGAAAATAGCTCTCCTTCTTTTGACCATATCTACCTCAAAAGAAATCTGATTTGAGTGATTAGTTTTTTAAAAATTGTAGAGAAAAGAATTTTCTAAAACTCTTCTTTTGAACACTTTTCCAAAATCCGAGAGTAATATGTCCAAAAATCAAGTGGAAGATGATATATTTTTGGTTCATCTAAGGCATTTCAGGTTTCAAAGATTTTCGGTGAGTAAAACTACTTCCACTACTACAAAACAGGCCATTTGCATCGCCTCATTTGAATCGGTTGAAGTAAAAACTGATGCAAATAGAACTATTTGCATCAGTTCTGTCTTAATAACCGATGCAATTGGTACGTAGAAAGCAATGGGTAATAAAAAATAAAATTTGCATCTGTTGTCACCAACAACCGATGCAAATACGTCGATGCAAATAGTTGTAGTTGCATCGGTTTTAAAGTCAACCGATGCAACTAAATTAATTTGCATCCCTTTCGTTACGCACTTTCGTTAATTCCCAGCATCCCAATTTTTTCTACTGCCGCTTATTTTCCCATTCGTTTCCAGTATTTCGCCTGCTTCCAAAAAAAACCCTAGACCTTAACCAAATCCATGATTTAATCAACCGAATTCCTCTCCCATTTTCTCCTTCACTTTCTTCTCCTCTCTCTCATCTTAAACCCTAGTTTCCTCTAATTAGAAGAAAAAACCCAACGAAGATAAGAGAGATATAGTTATGGCAGATCTTTGGACCCGATAACTTCATATTTGGCAAAGCAAAGCCGGTAATAACTTAGCGAAAGGTCATTATGCCGAAGGAGCAGAGTTGTTTTATTCCGTTTTGGATGCCCTTCGGAAGAAGGCTGAGAATTGTGATTGCTTGCAATGTGAGTTTCTATTACATTTCGATTATTTCATTTCACTGAGAATTGTAAAAACGCGGTAACTTCCTTTTCTTTCAATTTTTTTTTAAATCGAAATCAATGAAAATCAAGTGGAGAATTTGGGTTGTGTTCGATGCTCGCTTGCTGTGAGATTTGCGAGTTCAGGTGTTTGAGAGTAGCGTTTCTGGTTTTGTTCGTGATTGTTGAATGGCGAAGGGGAGTAGGGATGGCCACGGTGATTTCATAGGAGGATGGTGGGATGTAATGAGTTGATGGAGCTTTGGTCATGGAATTGCGGTGGCGATTAGTTCAGAGAGGCAGGCGATTTTGGAGGAAGTGCAATGGTGTTGTGGTGATGCTCGAGAGTCTGGATTAAAGGTGAAAGGGTTGGGTTCGTGACGTCGTTCAGGTAATTTGACTTTGAGATTACCATTCAGCTTCCGTGCTTTTTGACCCCTCATCAAATTTGGGTTTTTTGAGTTTACTATGCATAGTAGATCATGATGGAAATAGAACTTTGTTCTAATGATTTTCTATCTTCTTCTTTTTACTCTTCTGGGAATCATATGACAGTAAGAGTTTAGAACTTGTCCAAATCATTCTATTGTTTATGGAAACTATTGGGTATCGTTGAATTGTTTCATGTCTCATCCATTTTGAGTTTAAATTCAGTGGGAATCTGAGCCACACCCTTATTTTTAGGTTTTAAATGTGAAATATTGTTTATGGAAATATTGGGTTGTATGGTTTCTTTTGCTGTCACTGATTCCAATCTTGTTTCCTGCACATACATAACAAACAATTAGAGAGAATGAAATGATCTGTAACATAAAAACTGCTACTATTATATAGAACTAGAATAAGATACGATATATTTGTTTACGCACGAAACCACAAACGAATTACTGAAACACAGGATCCTTCGGTAACATCACCGCAGAACATACAGTATAGTCAATTGACAATGCAAATGCAATCGAATGGAGAAATTATATGTGTCTAACTGCTGCTCATTGAATGGAGAAATTATGTGTCTAACTGCTGCTCATTTCATGGCATTTTGACTTCCATCCAGCTCCGGATCTGATTAGAATGCATATAATAGAGGGCCTGCAACTGTTGTCTTTTCGGCATTTCACATTTATTCCTTTTATTATTACAGCGATTAACTGGATTAATATGTACGACTTTCAAAATATTCGCTGTAATCGTATACTGGTGACATAAAAGCAACAGTGGGAACGAGAATTACGGACGATGCCCAAAAGCGTCTATTGCTTACCACTCTACTACAACACCAACACATAAACTTTTTACTGAAACCTATTTTTAGATAAAATTAATTTCAAGTTCTTGCCCCTATGCCATCGGTTTTCAAGTTCTTGCCCCTATGCCATCGGTTGCCCTAGTCGACGGGCTCACCGACTCCCCCTTGGGCCGGGCCTGAGAACACAGTAAGAAGTAATCTTCATTTTATTTTATTTCTTTCACCGCAAATGCTAAAATGGACATTCTATATATTTTGTCTCTAGAAATTCAATTTGAGCGCAGCTACCTTTCTGTTTTCAATTCGTACATAACCAGACAACTCACCTTAAATATATTCTCTATTCATGAACAAATTATGTTATATGCTTCTATACTTCACACTACAACCAACCATACTCTGGCCATCAATGAACAAGCACAGAAGCATATGAGAGATGCAGATTTTATGATGTAAATACTAGAGTTGTAGATTACGTATATATTCATGCATACGTGTGTACTGCCGGGGTTTGCACGTGTGTGGGCCTGGGATATAGTAGGAGAATGCACGAAGGTGTTGAAGGTGCTTATCCTTACCCACTTCTTGATCTTAACTATAACACACACTTACCTATGAGGAACTTATATTTATAGATTACATACCTCAAATTAATTTCTTATAAGAAAATGTCAGTATGTGTATGAAGAGGTGCCATGTAGTTGAGTATAGGTGTAGAGAGGGTGCATAAAGCATATGCATTTCTATATACAGCAATTGTCATTATGAGAAAGGTTGAGTTTTCAGGGCTGGTCTAGTGATAGTAAAAAATGTAGTGGAAAGCCAAAACATTATAGATGAAAATAGTATAACAGAAAAGTAGGTGCCAATTTCCAATTCAAACGGACAAACTCAATCGAAAACCAACATTAACGTGAATGGTTCACCACATATAAATTGCAGGTCAGGCTTTCGAACATAGGTAAACAATCTTTCAAACATGACATCTTATAGGATAATTTAATTTATGTTCCAGCATAATGCATATATAACATGTAAGCAGTGTGAATTTCACACAACAAATCAAACAATAATGCTTTGCCATAATAGAAAAGTTAGCCTCTCCATACAAGATATGTACAACACCAAATATGTCAAATAAACATATCATCCTAACAAATAGCTTGTGTTAAGTAAAACCATATATCTCCACTCATATCTTATTTATGTCAGATGAAGTACCGCAGCTATCGATACACATAAGTGCTCCATTTGTTTTAACAATTTATGTTCATAATGACCGGAACATGAGCATCTGATCAAAATACCACTTATGTATACTTTTTTTGCACTGTATTATTTATTACATATGACCTTAGAAAAAAACCTTAATATCCATCACATAGGGGCAATCTTTGGCATAAATGAATTAAATTGCATCTATTCTAAAGAACTTATAGGATCTTCTGCTTTCCAAAGATCTTCTTTTCTCAATCCAAATCCAATTTTCTTTACAGTTAAGAACTCAGTTTATTTTGAGTTAACTTCAAATATTTTAATCAAGAAGAAAATGGTGACAAGACAACCACCGGTGGCATCCATTAGTGATGATGTTGTCAAATTAATTATTGGGCAGAAAGTGGTTAATAAGTTGAAAGTGAGAGCATCGATGACCGTAAGGAGAAAGAATAAAGAAGATGTTCATAATGATCGGAACATGAGCATCTGATCAAAATACCACTTATGTATACTTTTTTTGCACTGTATTATTTATTACATCTGACCTTAGAAAAAAACCTTAATATCCATCACATAGGTGCTGCTGGTTTGATGTGCAGATCGTAGATTGTTAAGCTGGCCATGTTCTGTACTGGTGGTTCTTGATCGGCTGTAACAACATAAGCAGAACTGAATTTATAATGTTATCTCATCAAGCAGCTCAATACTTGTAACATCAAGCACCGAGCAGTGAGAAACCATACAAGTATGTGCATATATTCTACTTTTCATTTTCTTCACTGCAATTAATAAATATATGTATTGTTTGTAAACTATTAATTTTTGTCTATTTTATTTTATCCAATACTATACTAGATAAACTTTCAAAAGATGATAAATCTATAAGATCATTTTGGGACGCACTAACTAAACTAAAAAACAGCATCTAAAGATTCATTCTCGATTCCGATGCAGCTTACAACCAGTTGTTTGCTAGTGTTTAATAAGTTAGGCTATGTTTGATAAATAGAAAATGCTACTTCAGTTTTTTGCCGGGTAAAAGAAAAATGGAGTATCAAGGACAAACATTCATTAAGTATATTACATTGTAACATCTGAACAATTTTACTTAAAAATTGATAAGTATCGAAACAGAATGCAATTTCTTTATGATACATACATTGCTATAACTCTAAGATGAAAACTAATTTTTTGTAGAAAATATATAATTGTTTGGCGCAATTGAGTCAAAATACCAATTAACCCATTTTCGGTATTCCAATAATTTTGTCGATGAACCCTCTATTACATTTGATCATTTCATCTGATGGCACTGTAATAATAAATTAAATTAGTAAACAGATAAGCGATAAGTGTATAAGGTAACGTAAAATGTCATATTACATTCAGATGATATTAGTGATTACAGCTTCACATTAATAGTTTTGCTTATAGACAGTTGGGAACCAATTTGAAATTTCTGAGCCATCTAAATATGATTACTACTTTATTGCCAACCTAAACCTTTTGGAGTAAATCAACTTTCTTTTCAAGTAATCTACATCAGTTATTAAGCTCGATTGTCAATTTATCCTTTTTGCATTGAAGCTAACTTATAAATTTGACAGTGAACAGACTCGAGTAGTATTGACAAGTGCCGCATTTGTTCACTTGAAAGAAGCAGATTTACTTGGTAATGCTGATTCATTTAATTGGTAAGGTCATATTCAAATGATTATTAGTCTTAACTGCTTATCATTTATAAGCTATCTAATGATGTAATATCAACTCCAGCTTTGAACAAAATGTGAATGCTGATTTTTCCGAAAATCAAGCTGAAACATGCATGACATATCAACCACAACAGAAGGGATGGTTCCACTGAAGGATATGGAAACTCAAAGTAATTTAACTCATTTTTTCTTCTACATTTTCTACACATGCTCTGTTTTATGAAATCATTTTTAACAGAGTTTATCACTTAAACAGATTGAACATAAGCTTGACATATCTTGTTTTTGAGTCGCTGAGATGATAAAGGCATATCCAGGGTCATGCTGCAATTCATCATCGCCTTCATATTTTTCTTAAATATTTTTAGAACAGAGATCCTTCCATGAAGGTATGTGTAGCTTGTCAGGTTAAGGCATCCATATGTCATTGCACTTGTTGTGGCATTGGTTAGCAATGAAAGGCGATCAGCAAGGACATCCACTGTTACATTCATTCTCAATGTCCCATGTGCAGGTACCTAGTGGAATACATTGTTCACCATTTAAGTTGTGTCTTTAGATTGAAATTCTAGATGCTATGATTACAGAACGTTTAACATGTTTGTTTTTACTTTTTCAGATGTAAAGAAACAGCAAGTAATGAATTTTTCTTTTATATTACTTATTTTAATATCTGATGTATAATATTTGTCATGTGGCAAACGTATTCCAAAAAAATGTAGCCCTATTAATTATGTATTGTATATAAGCTTTAGCGTTGTTTTTGTATGAGCTTTTTAAGAAAACCTGGAATATGTATTTTTGTGTGTCTACATATAACACGCTGCATTTATTTTTTACTACTGACTGTCTGATTATGTATCGTGGAATTTATTTATGTTTTTCATTCTTTTGTAGAATTATTAAATCTGATTATGTATTTTCCATCAAATTTAATTTTGAATGATACTAATATTGCATGCAATAATTGTTTGTTATAATCAATAATATATATATAGTCTATTTGAGTATTGTAATAATGGTATCTGAGGATGCTTTTTTTGCATCAGGTGTAAATAGCTGATGCAATAGAGGGATTAGTTTGCATCAGTTGTTATAAAAAACCGATGCAATAGAGGGATTAGTTGCATCGGTTTTCATTACAACTGATGCAACATGGAGGCTGTGTTCAAGCAATTAACCATGATATTTTGCATCAGTTGTTAGTAACAACCGATGCAAAAAAGACCATTTTGCATCGGTTTCAGAACTGATGCAAAAGTGTTAAGCCTGTTGCATCGGTTGCATATGCATCGGTTATTGAACTGATGCAAAAGGGGGGTAAACAACCGATGCAAATGGCCTGATTTGTAGTAGTGTTTATTTTGGAAAAAAATTTGACTTTATTATGATGTGTTATTGTGGTGATAATATGATGGGAAAACTGAATGGTTATTATGTTGGTCGATGGTGATTAGATGATGTTATGTTTGGTATTGAATTTAAGATTTGAATGTGATGTTGTCATGTTAGTAAGCATATAACCTTATGTTTATATGTGTGTTTCTTTGTGATGTTAAGAGTATGGTATTATGGATGTATGGTTGTGATTTAAGAATCAAGTATGTTGATTTGAAACAAAATTAACAACTTTGTGTGTTTCGACGGACGTGGGATCCGATTTGAAGTCAAAGCTATGATTTCTAGTTTCAAAGTCTGGAAATGGTTTCAAGTTTTATCTTGGTTTAAGATTTCAAAAACTTTCTACGTATTATTTCAAAACATGTAGGAGCAAGAATTTAAGTGAAGTATTTCACTTAAAATAAGATGAGCAAACTGATGTGCACGTAAATGTGCATATATTTACATCCATGTTTTATCTATTTTTATTTAAATAAATGTCATATTTGGGTATTTTAACGTGTTTAAAACCAAAATACAATTATTTTCAAATCATCATGTATTCATTTACATGCAAGGGCAAAATAGTCATTTTTGTGCATGTGTTAATTTGGGACTTTTTACTTGGACATTTTTCATAATTTTTATAGGAATTTGGATGCATATGGAAGAGGGTTTCATGAAGATATATGCATGCACAAGGGAATACAAAGGAATGAAGAGGAAATAATTCAAGCTCATGATCATGGAGGACCCCACCCACTTACCTAAATCAACAATTAGAAGCTAATTGACAACTAAGTGGAGGTTAAAGCTTCATGCATATTTAATGATGGATTAATTAGAGGCTAATGGTTACTTGGAGGCCACACTTCCGAAAGGGCATTTTGGGAAGCACCCTAAAAATTGAATTAGGGTTTTATGCATGTATAAATAGCCCTCTTATGTACATGTAAATATCTTCTTACTCTCATTTTTAGTTAGGAAATTAAGAAAGCAAGTTGCAACGTCAAAATTTCATGAAATAAAAATGGCTTCCTAGCCTCTTTCTCTTTTCGTTTCTACATGCTTTTATTTACTTTTATGTTAATGTTTATTTCTATGCTTTCTTTCATTTCATGTTTATAAATTAGATCTACATTCATGCAAGTAGTGTAGCTTTATTTTTTATGCAAGTAGTTAGTAGTTAATCTCTTTTTCTTCCTTTGTTTAGTTTCTATTTCTTTGCTTTTTAATGTTGAAATTTACAAGTGTTGATTTGATAACATAAATGAGTAGCTAAACCCCTTTGATTTAGTGGTAATGAAGCTCTCTAACTTTATGTAAATTCAACATTTCTATGATTTATGGTCTCATTTATTTGTGCTTCATGAAAGTGGATTTTGATGTAAGTTTATACAAGTGGGTTTGATAC
Organism: Allium fistulosum; assembly: GCA_030737815.1. NCBI lineage: Eukaryota > Viridiplantae > Streptophyta > Magnoliopsida > Asparagales > Amaryllidaceae > Allium > Allium fistulosum. The sequence continues at coordinate 868,465,669 of CM060902.1, forward strand.
CTTATCTTCTCTCCATTTTGGTCTAATTTAATTGATTAAAAAAATTTAAAATCTTCAAAAGTTCCCTACGGATCGACCCGTACTCGCCATGTACTAACTTTTGTACACCATGCGCTTGCGGTTATTTTAATTGGAAATTTTTCAATGGTTTTCTAACTCGATAGAAAATTCATCGTCAAACACAAACTGCACTCATAACGATAGTCGCTATGGATGTAGTTCAACAAAATTTCCGATTTTCATTTTAAAACCTTTTCTTTTGAAATGGTTTTGCAAAAATTTTTCAAACTTAATTAGTAACATAAAAAGCGATTAAGTTTAGATTATTTAATAATTTATTTATTCAACAAAATAATTAAAGGTAATTAGCACTTAATTAGTAATTAAGTAAGTGATTAGAGGTTAAATAACACTTAAGGAAGATTAATGACTAATTAGTGATTAATAAGATTTTAATTAATGATTAATGAAGATAAGAAGTAATTAAATAGTTAATTATTATTTAATTAAGTTAAGTAGGTTAAATGATTATTAATTAATTAAGTGATTATTAAATTAATTTTTAACTAATTAGGGTTTAACTAATAATGAATTGTTTAAACCTTAACTAAGATACATTAGGAAGTTAATTAGGACTTAACTAAGTTCATTAAGTTAATTAAATTTTAATTATGATTTAATCTTGATTTAATTATGATCAACTAAGATATAAATAGGGTTAAGCAAACTAAATATACTTTAATCTTTTCAAAAGCTGTTTCAAACCCAATCGGTTATATTTTAAATCAATTTTCTTTTTAGGATTAATTGATTTTAAATCAAAGGATCTCTCGTCTAGACCATTAAATAGACAAATGAATTAATGTAGTGATTATAAAAGGTTTACACCTTTTATGGGAAGTAAATGACTTGTGTTTAGCACAAATGTCGAAAATCGGTAACGTGATAGACATAAGGAAGTTAATTTCAATAAGCGAGTCATGGTAACATAAGCATATAGAATATACTTGCATATGTACATTTTTCACCAATAATACATGTATCTATATTTGTAACTTGGACATCCACCTATGATTGATTGTGTTTTATGTGTGAATCCCTTACATATATGATGTTAGGCAATACCCACGATATAACTTGGATAAGTAAACACAAGTTTAATGATCCATTGTAGTGATTATGCCTCAGTTTGGTTTTGGAAAGTTAATATTTCATTTCCTTTTATAATGGTTTTCAAGGTTATTCTATTTTGAACAAGTTATTTGAAGAATGATTTGACAATTGTTTTGAATATTATATAAACAAGTTTGTGTATAATTTTGGGGTATTCATAAAAGGAATTTTAGAAATAGTTTTGAATGTTTATAAAGAGGATTTTATAAATGGATTTGGATGTCTATAAAGGGAAGTTTTATACAAGGTTTGAATATTTATAAAGAGTTTCATAAATGAGTATGGAAGTTGATAAATGTTTTGTAAACAGTTTGGGTTAAAGAAAAAAGAATTTCATGGGTAAGGGAAATTTATAAAAGGATTTATTGAAGATAATTACAATAGGAAATTGAGGTTTGGGTTTCTCGAGGCTGACCTTTAAAAAATTATGGTATGGAACATCCGTTCCATACTTAACACTGAAGTAATAGTGCTTAGAGTTATCCTTTTCTCAAATTTTAATAATGTAGTTAAATCCTTTTAAGAGATTTGGTAATGGAAAATCTTACAAATGTTTTGTGAATGTACTTATGTCAGAAAGATAAGTATATGAATGTTTCTGAAAGAGATTTATTAAACCAAGATATGTTTTGAGGCTTAGTGGTTACTATGGATAAATAAATCTCAAATGGAATTGGTTGTTGTTTGTTTATTTGATAGTTAAATAACCGACTATCAAGTTTGACCCAATTTGACTTAGGAAGTATGAATGTAAATTCGAGTTCCCCGATGAAGACTCGAAAACTTACTTCCAAAAGAACCGAGAATGAGTCAACTGGAAATTATCGGTTGTTGATACGAAGAGACCGGGATTAGATCTATATCTAAAAACCACTCCGAACCAACATCTACGTCTGAGTGGAAGGCATCTTGAAGATGATAGAATATGGTGCTCTTTGAAGTGCAAGGGCTACTACTACTAATCCTGAGGGTGATTCCAAAATGGATGTAGTAGAGTTAGTGCCTTCGGCTTCGTTCAGACCTAGAACAAACTTGTATGGATGAATGCTAGCATTGCATTGACGCCTGGAAATGCACAAGGGAATACAAAGGAATGAAGAGGAAATATTTCAAGCTCATGATCATGGAGGACCCCACCCACTTACCTAAATTTACAATTAGAAGCTAATGGACAACTAAATGGAGGTCAAACCTTCAAGCATATTTAATGATGGATTAATTAGTGGCTAATGGTTACTTGGAGGCCACACTTCCTAAAGGGCATTTTGGGAAGCACCCTAAAAATTGAATTAGGGTTTTATGCATGTATAAATAGCCCTCTTATGTACATGTAAATATCTTCTTACTCTGATTTTTAGTTAGGAAATTAAGAAAGCAAGTTGCAATGTCAAAATTTCATGAAATAAAAATGGCTTTCTAGCCTCTTTCTCTTTTCTTTTCTACATGTTTTTATTTACTTTTATGTTAATTTTTATTTCTATGCTTTCTTTCATTTCATGTTTATAGCTTAGATCTACATTCATGCAAGTAGTGTAGCTTTATTTTTATGCAAGTAGTTAGTAGTTAATCTCTTTTTCTTCCTTTGTTTAGTTTCTATTTCTTTGTTTTTTAATGTTGAAATTTACAAGTGTTGATTTGATAACACAAATGAGTAGCTAAACCCCTTTGATTTAAGGGTAATGAAGCTCTCTAACTTTATGTAAATTCAACATTTCTATGATTTATGGTCTCTTTTATTTGTGCTTCATGAAAGTGGATTTTGATGTAAGTTTATACAAGTGGGTTTGATAGCTTATGTTGCATTTGCAAATGAGCTATTCTTATTCAACATAAACACAAATTACATCATTATTTGCAAATTGGTTTTTGATTTTGAAATTTAAAGTAAAACAAAATTTGGTGATCTATATTATAATTACAATAGTAAATAGATCATACTTAAAATAGCTTTTGCTTTGACTTCATTTTCATGAGAGTTGATAAGTGGGTTAGTTGTTGTATTATAGTTTGACGGTTTAAGTTATGTTAATTAATAACATAAGTAAACCATACTTATGATAAATACAATAATTATTTCACTTAATATCAAAAATAAAGATCATAAATTATTTGTTTGTTAATTTACAAAAATATGAGAGTGGATTTGCCTCTAAATTGTTTTCTAATCTCTTAGTTTTTAATCTCATTTTCATTCTAGTTTTAGCTTCGTTTTGTTTACAATTTGTAGTTAACAATCTCCTATCCATTCTGGTCTAATATGATTGATTAGAAAATTTTAAAATCTTAAAAAATTCCTTGCGGATCGACCCGTACTCGCCAAGTACTAACTTTTGTACACCGTGCGCTTGCGGTTATTTTAATTTGAAATTTGTCAACAGTTTTCTAACTCGATAGAAAATTCGTCGTCAAAAACAAACTGCGCTCATAACGATAGTCACTATGGATGCAGTTCAACAAAATTTTCGATTTTCGTTTTAAAACGTTTTCTTTTGAAATGGTTTTGCAAAAGTTTTTCAAACTTAATTAGTAACATAAAAAACAATTAAGTTTATATTATTTAATAAAATAATTAAAGGTAATTAGCACTTAATTAGTAATTAAGTAAGTGGTTAAAGGTTAAATAACACTTAAGGAAGAATAATGACTAATTAGTGATTAATAAGATTTTAATTTAAGATTAATGAAGATAAGAAGTAATTAAATGGTTAATTAATATTTAATTAAGTTAAGTAGGTTAAATAATTATTAATTAAGTAAGTGATTATTAAATTAATTTTTAACTTATTAGGGTTTAACTAATAATGAAGTGTTTAAACCTTAACCAAGATACATTAGGAAGTTAATTAGGACTTAACTAAGTTCATTAAGCTAATTAAAGTTTAATCTTGATTTAATTATGATTAACTAAGATATAAATAGGGTTAAGCAAACTAAATATACTTTAATCTTTTCAAAGGTTGTTTCTAACCCAATTAGTTATATTTGAAATCAATTTTCTTTTTAAGATTAATTGATTTTAAATCAAAGGATCTCTCATGGACCATTAAATAGCCAAATGAATTAAAGTAGTGATCATAAAAGGTTTACACGTTTTATGGGAAGTAAATGACTTGTGTTGCCATTTCACTTCAACCACCCCTACATCAAACCCAATTAGTTATATTTGAAATCAATTTTCTTTTTAAGATTAATTGATTTTAAATCAAAGGATCTCTCATGGACCATTAAATAGCCAAATGAATTAAAGTAGTGATTATAAAAGGTTTACACGTTTTATGGGAAGTAAATGACTTGTGTTGCCATTTCACTTCAACCACCCCTGCATCTACAACATTCTTCCCACTGACTACAAAACTGCCAGCTCCTCAAAACTACACTCCACTCCTCCTCTTGCACCCCAAAACAACTGTCATTGTTCCCACACTTCAACGTCCAATCAAACCACTTACTCCACTGTTCTACACCCAGTTGCCACCCCCTACTCCTCGACATCATATTGCCAACCCACCGCACAGTCACTGATCTTCACCACACTTCTCATCACTACATCCAATCACTACAGCACTACCCAGCCTCCAAACAACACTTCTGTTCACCTCTACATCATTCATCCTCCACGGCCAAGATTCCTCTGATCTACAACAACCACACAACATACTCCACCAATTACATCTACTTACAACTCACTGCATATACCTCTACTGAACTAGCCTCATCAACCTGCTTCATCCATTTGCTTCCAGTAATCACCGCCTCCATTCAATCGAACAAGCAGCAAGTCAATCGCATATCACGACCTCAACTGTGAACACCACACCACGCAACTGCAGCCACATACACCCTTACTGCAAACCATCCAACTGCCTTGTATCCCAATCACTTCCACCACTTCATAACAAACTGACTTCTCTAGACATACAGAATTCACAATTCCTCAACCACACTTGCCTACAACTGACTTCCACTCCATCACTTCAATCCTGACCATCCCCCCTGCTAGAATATACCTCTGCGGCATCTTCAACTTCCCAAACAACAAACTGCAATCAAACCCAAACTCCAGTCCTCAACAAATCGACCATCACGAATAGAAATTCCAACATCATGCTCACTAGAACCCAAATTTGAAAGCACCTACCTTCGCTTCCAGATATCACGCTCACCGGAAACGTCACCACATCAACCCCAAATCACTATCCTCTTCACTAAACTCCACCGTGAACCCATTCCCTATTTCCAAATCGCTAGAAACCGCTGCCTCGATCGCACTCTTCTACAAACACGCGAATCAACTCCAATAAAAAAAAGAGAAAAGCTTTTGTGCGAAAATGAAGTCGATTTGAGATTGAGGATTGAGAAACAACAGAAGTAAGCTTTCGATTGTGTGCTGGAAAAAAAACACTTTGTTTTGTTTATTTGAAATAGGGTCGGGTTTGGATTACTTTTGAAGCCTGCCATAACCAAAAAAAAGAGAAAGAAAATTGTTTTGTGAAATTAGTTTTAAAGTTGTTTTTTTGTTTAAAAAAAAGAATCAGCTTCACACATCTTTAAAAAAAATCTATTTCCCATTATATTCTTTCTTTAAAAAAAGAGTTTTTGCTTATTCTGTTGTGTTTACTTTGTTTTTAGTTTTGTTTCATCCTTTAAAAAAAATGTATATATCTTGTTTTTAGTTTCAGGTTGTAAAAGCAAATAAGGAGAAGAACCGCTCTGCTTAGCTTGCTTAAAAAAATCACCGCTAAAAAGAAAATTTTGCTAATAATCTACACGCTCTGGTATCGTGCTTTCATCTCCAGTATTATTTGAATTGCATTGTTGGTTGCTTGCATTTGCATTTTTAAAAAAAAAATTCAAAATCCATAAACAAAAATAAACTTCATTTTAGTTGCATTGTAAATTCACATTTAATTTTTGCTTTGCATTCATCTCATCTTATTTTCTTTTCTAAGGGCAATACCCCAATTCACATTAGGTGAGGGATTTCATCACCCTTTCCTTAGCCCACAAATCGCATTTCATCGTAGAATTTGACTAATAATAAAGGTTAGACATTCGACTTAAGGGTATCGCGAGCTCACCTAGGGCTTAATTGTATCTTGACGATTGTCTTATTTGAACAAGTTTATTTCTTGGTGTCTAGGCTACGGTAGAGTAATAACCATTTATAAATATTATGGTGATTCGTAAATATTATAGTGGTTGTTCCTCTGAAGGTACTTAAACATTCGGTTGCATTGCTACGGTGATTCATGGTGCACCGATAACCCCTGCACGTTATCTGGCTGAGAAATATTTTTGTCGATTTAAGACAAAGTGTGATTATACAATTTTGGGTTAGGAGATACTAAGGACAGAAAATTGTAATTAAGTCCTTCGCATTCATTTAGTTGCATTAGTTCATGCATATTAAAAAAAAATCCAAAATCCAAAGTCCAAAAAAAAATTGTAAACTTTAATTAACTTAGTTTTTAATCCCCAAAAAAAGGATCCTTTTTCCTTTCCTTTGAAAATTTTCAATCAAAAACAAAAATCCAAAAAAAATATAGAATCTTTTCAAAAAAAATATAAAATTCAAAAACAAAAACAAAAAAAAATCAAATTCCCATTTTGTAAAAAAAACAAAAAAGAATTTCCTTTTTGGTAAATATTTGAAAATCTGAAAATTCAAAAAAAAAAAGAAAAAAAAATTCTAAAACAAAAACATATAAAAATTTGAAAAATAAAAAAAAAATCAAAAACAAACAAAAATCAAACTTCTCTTTTGAAAATAAATTTAACTTGGTAAATATTTTTCTTCCTTAAAAAAAACAAAAACAAAAACAATTTTTCACTTCATTTTCCAAATCTTGTTTCATTCTCTAAACTCGATTCTAACTTCTTTCTCTTCTCGACTTTCACTTGTGCATGAGTACTTGGACTCGTGACACAACAATAAATTGTTGGACTCGCGACTTAATAACGAATCGTTTAACTCGAACAGACGATCCTCCCGAAATGGCGAACGAGAACGCCCCTTGAACTCTTATGGATAGAATCTTTCTCGATAGAGTTTCTATTTCATCTTGCAACACGTTACTCGCCCCTATGGGTAACCACTTCGAAATTCGCTCGAACCATATTGCCACGCTTCCAAAATTTGGCAATTTTGAACACGAAGACCCATACATCTTTTTGATCAAATTCGAACAAGTTTGCGCAACAATGAAACTCCAACAACTTTCCGATGACGGAATCAAACTTCGCTTAATTCCATTAACTCTTACGGATTACGCTGAAAAATGGTTGTACAGCTTACCATCAAACTCGATTAAAACTTGGGAAGAATTCGTAAAAGCTTTCTTAAAAAAGTTCTACCCATTGAAAAAAACAAGTAAAATCCGAAACGAAATCATCAATTTTCATCAATTTAGGGGAGAACCATTTGGAAAATATTTTGAAAGATTCAAAGATCTTTTGATAAAATGTCTACACCATAACTTCGAAAAATGGACGATTTGCCAAATCTTATACGATGTACTCGAAAACAGCTTACGAATCATGCTCGAATCGATGTGCCAAGGCAACTTTCTTGCCCAACATCACAATGATGCTTGGTAATTTCTTGAAAACCTCACTGAAAAGTCATCCCAATGGGAACGTTCAAACGAAAAATCAATTTACTCATGATCGAGCGCACACTCGATAGGATCATCTTTGGCCTTGGAAGCTAAAATCGACGCAATGATTAACAAATTCGACAACATTTTCTCATCAAACCAAATGAATCAAGCTTCCCAACCCATGTGTTATAAATGCAACGATCCTAATCATATAGCCGATCAGTGCCCTAATTCTTTCGAACAAATCAATGCTTTCAATAAAGCCAAAAATGACCCGTTTTCTCCAACGTATAATCCTGGTTGGAGAAATCATCCAAATTTTGCTTGGAACCAAAACAATCCCAACACGAATACGATTCGTCACAATTTTCAAGCATTTCCGAATAATGCTTCGAATCCTCCCTTTCAGCCCAACTATTTTCCACCAAATTTTGTGGGTCCGTCTCATAATCAACCACAACAATTAAATTTTCAACCAAATTATGCTCATCCTTCCCAAGATGAAAAACATTTAAGTTCACTTGAGAAAACTCTTGAAACATTGGCTAAAGCAACTACTCAAACCCTTCAATCAAACAGCAACTTGCAAAATTTATTGACCTCATATACGCAAAACACAAACCAATCGATTGCAAAACTTGAAATGCAAATGAGTCAATTAGCCACGTCTGTAAGTGAACGTGAACAAGGAACGTTCCCAAGCCAGCCCATTCCAAATCCCAGAAATCAAAACGCAAATTCAAATCAATCCCATGTTGTTTAAGATAGCAATGTCACCCAGTTGAATGCTATCACAACATTATGTTCCGGTAAACAAATCGATAATCAAGTTGTTAGTCCAAACGATTTACCGAAAACCTCTCTCGACACTTCTAAAAAAACAAACGAATCTGAACAGAATGGGGAGCCAATCTTCAAATCAAATGCCAACAAAATTCTTCTTCTTCTACTCAAGTAGACTCACCAACTGAGTATCGCATCCCATTTCCACATCGTCTTCGACCCAAGAAACACTCGGACAAAATGGAAAAGATGTTGGAAATTTTTAAACAAGTAAAATTTAACATCCTGCTTCTTCACATCATTCAGCAAGTCCCCACATACGCGAAATTTCTTAAGGACTTATGCACCCAAAAGCGACACATTCAAGTGCCCAAAAAAGTCTTCTTAGCCGCCAGTTTGAGTGAAGTCTTGTCCCAATCCATGCCCGTTAAATACAAAGATCCTGGCTGCCCTACGATTTCGTGTACAATTGGAGACAAGACGATTAACAATGCTTGATAGACTTAGGTGCGAGTGTCAATTTGATCCATACTCCATATACGAACAATTAGGCTTAGGTGAGCTAGAACCCACAAAAGTCACGCTTCAATTCGCTGATCGCTCCATTAAGAAGCCCGTGGGAGAAATCGAGGACGTGCTTATTAGAGTAGGGCAATTCATATTCCCCGTTGACTTTATCGTTCTCAAAACACAGCCCCTGACAAACCCTGCAAGTCAAATTCCATTGATTTTAGGCCGACCATTCTTAGCCACCTCAAATGCCTTAATCGATTGTCGTAACGGTTCGATGAAAATTACTTTTGGAAACATGACTTTGGATCTTAATATTTTCAATCTTGAAAACCAATCGAATGAACCTCGTGACCAAACGTTGGAAGTTAGTGCCATCCACGAAAACTTTGAAAACGAGACACTTGACCTTAATGACGAACGCGAGGCCGAGTACGAAAAATTGTTTCATGAAATTCCCAACAAGATTGAATACACTCTTCCCTTTGAATCGCTTCCAGTTGAGTCCGAATCTCAACCCACTTCTTTGATCGGGAAACTCCCGAAGTTGGACCTCAAGCCCCTGCCTGATCACCTTAAGTATGCATACTTAGGTGATCACGAAACGTTTCCCGTCATAATTTCTGCGACTCTTTCTCTTGATCAAGAAATTTCTGTACTTTCAACCCTGTCCAAAACAAGGAAGCGATTGGATGGTAGATCACTGATATAAAGGGAATTAGTCCCGCTCTTGTTCAACATCGCATCAATTTAATCGATGATGCCAAGCCTGTTCGTGATGCGCAATAAAGGCTTAATCCAAAAGTGAAAGATGCGGTGCGTGATGAAATTATTAAACTTCTCGATAACAGAATCATTTACCCAATCTCTGATAGTTCATGGGTTAGCCCAATTCACGTTGTACCGAAAAAGTCTGGGCTTACCATTGTCAAGAACGATTCAAACGGACTTATTCCAACTCAAACTCAAACTGGTTGGCGTGTTTGCATTGATTTTTGAAAATTAAATGCTGCAACATGAAAAGATCACTTCCCTCTTCCTTTCATTGACCAAATGCTCGAACGTTTAGCCGACCACGAATTCTACTGCTTCCTTGATGGTTATTCCGGTTATAACCAAATTACAATCACTCCCGAAGATCAAGAGAAAACGACTTTCACATGTCCATTTGGTACCTTTGCTTATCGATGTATGCCATTTGGACTTTGCAACGCTCCTGCTACTTTCCAACGATGCATGGTTGGCATGTTTTCTGACATGATTGAATGCTTTCTAGAAGTTTTTATGGACAATTTCTCTATCTTTAGTGATTCTTTTTCCGATTTTTTACATCATCTCGAGTTGGTTCTAAATCGATGTAAAGAAAAACGTTTGACTTTGAATTGGGAAAAATGACACTTTATGGTCAAACAAGGCATAGTCCTTGGACACATCATCTCAAATAAAGGCATTGAGGTAGATAAAGCAAAAGTTGACGTAATTGCAAATCTACCCATTCCCAAATCTGTTAAGGACATTCGATCATTTCTAGGACATGTTGGCTTTTACCAACGCTTTGTGAAAGACTTTAGCAAAATCGTTCGTCCTTTGATGACTCTTCTTGGAAAAGACGTTCCTTTCGATTTTAACTCTGATTGTATCTCTTCTTTCGAACGTCTAAAAAACGAACTCATTTCTGCTCCAATTATCTGCACACCCAATTGGGATCTCCCATTTGAAATAATGTGTGATGCTTCTAACTTTGCAGTTGGTGCTGTCTTAGAACAACGCATCAACGAAATCCTTCATGTCATTTACTATGCAAGCATGACTTTGAACGACGCTCAACTTAACTACACAACAACCGAAAAAGAGTTTCTAGCTGTCATTTTTGCGCTCGAAAAGTTTCGACCTTACTTAATAGGTTCACACATCATGGTCTATACTGACCATACTGCTCTTCGATACCTTTTTGCTAAAAAGGATGCTAAATCCGGTTTGATTCGTTAGATCCTTTTACTTCAAGAATTTGACCTTACAATCAAAGACAAAAAAGGATCTGATAATGTCATAGCCGATCACTTGTCTCGTCTTTCTAACACACCATCTTCTTTGCCAATCAATGAAAACTTCCCTGATGAATAACTTCGTTCAATTTCTATCGATCCATGGTATGCTGATATAGTGAACTACTTAGTCACTAAAGAAATTCCCTCATCTTGGTCCAAACAGGAAAAATGCAAATTCATGTCCCAAGTGAAATATTTCTATCGGGACGATCCATACTTGTTCGAATATTGTCCCAACCAAATCATCTGACGTTGCATTCCGGATAATGAGATCAGGAGTGTTCTTTCGTTTTGTCATGATCAAGCATGCGGTGGACATTTCGGTCCTCGAAAAACTGCGGAAAAGATGCTTTAGTGTGGTTTCTATTGGCCTTCTCTTTTCAAAGACTTGAATTTTGTAAAACTTGCGATCGATGTCAAATGCTTGGACGAATTTCTTGACGAAATACGATGCCTCTAAACCCCATTCTTACGGTCGAAATATTTGATGTTTGGGGTATCGACTTTATGGGACCTTTTCCCAATTCTTTTGGAAACTTGTATATCCTTTTCGCTATCGATTACGTCTCAAAATGGGTCGAAGCCATTCCTTGCGAAACCAACGCCATAGAATTGTTGTGAAATTTCTCAAAGAAAACATCTTTTCAAGGTTCGGCACACCTCGCACAATAACTAGTGATAACGGAACCCATTTTTGCAATCGATCTTTTGAAACATTAATGAGGAAATACTCGATAACCCACAAGTTATCCACTCCATATCATCCTCAAACTTGTGGGCAAGTTGAAGTTTCAAATCATAAAATAAAACAAATCTTGGAGAAAACTGTCAACAAAAATCGAAAAGATTGGTCTCAGAAATTAACTGATGCGCTTTGGGCTTATCGTACTGCTTTTAAAAATAACCTTGGGATGTCTCCATTTCGTTTGGTTTATGGGAAAGCTTGCCATTTACCGGTTGAAATCGAACACAAAGCATTGTGGGCAAAAAAAAACTTAAACTTTGATCTTGAGAAAGCTGGCGAAAACCGAAAACTACAACTCAACGAACTAGTAGAACTTAGGAATGACGCGTATGAAAACGAGAAAATTTACAAAGAAAGAACAAAAGTTTTTCATGACAAGTCAATCCTAAGGAAAACGTTTTCACCTAACCAGAAAGTTCTTTTATATGACTCAAGACTTCATTTATTCCCTAGGAAACTTAAATCGAGATGGACCGGACCATTTGTGGTACGAACTGTTGTTCCACATGGTTTCGTAGAAATAGAAAACCCCAGGGATGGATCGATTTTCAAAGTCAACGGTCATCGTTTAAAACCTTTCTTGGAATTTCCAGGTAACCAAAAGGAGGAACTCATGATTCTTCATGAGCCAAACTATGTCTAGTAAGAATGTTAACCCTCTTTTGTAAATATGTACATATTTTTCCCCGTTACACTCATTATATCATGCACTTACTGTGGGGATAGTAAAAATTAAGTGTGGGGGGAGTCTCATTTTCATTTTTTTTAAGTTTCATGGCATTTTTGAATTTTCATTTTCTTTTAACTCAAAAACAAATCTCAAAATTTCAAAATTTCAAAAACATTTTCTTTTTTGCATTTTGATTTATTTTTGAAGAAACACTATAGGATAAATATAAGTTTTGGTTAATAAATTGAAATTTTTGAAAATTTATTTGTCTTAACAAAAATAAAAATGAAGTCTGATTAGAAATAACAATGGTTTAACTAGTATATAGGAAGGATTATATGTGTTAATTATGAAGTATATTCTAATTGAAAATCTTTGTTTAAAAAAGTGGTAAATTTAAAGTAAAGGATATAACATTTTTATCTTCTAAGTTAAATGGTGCTAAGATGATTTTGCAAAACTCTCTCTTTCTAATATATATATATATATATATATATATATTAGAAAGAGAGATATATATAAGTAAAAAAACATTTTGTATATATGTATATATTTTTAACACCTAGAGTCATGTGTTCACACTCATGTGTTCACTCGCCATGCTCTGTACCCTTCTCACGTAATCCCGAAAGGCAGTGCACAATTGGTATATCTGGCCTCAGTTTATCTGAGTTAGGTGTAAGTATATAAAAAATTCTTTTACTAATAACGCTTACAGTCAATAAGTGTTCACACTTGTGTGTTCACTCACCACACTTTGTATTCCCCTCACGTAAGCCCGAAAGGCAGTGCACGGGTGATATATCTGGCCTCAGTATATCTTGGTTAGGCATATGTAAATATTGTTATTATCAATAAAAAATTTAAATAAGAGAGAGTAAGCAATTGAAATCCAAACACTATGTTGACTTATTTGATTTAACTAGTTATTGAAAAGAAATAAAAATACCACTTTGACAAACTTTGATAATCAACTAAGGATCCATTTCATAATTACATTGTGTTATCAACCGAAACAACTAGCCAAACTATAGTTTATCTGTTATAACAACTAAATTTTTATTGGAAATTTAGACAAGTAAAAGGACTTAAATTTCTTGATAATGACCAAAACTTATATTTAATTTATTAGTGTCGATTTGAAAGTGAATCCTTCGTTTGTAAATACTTTCAAAAACTTGCATTCATCCCATTGTAAATAAATCTTGCGTTTTGTAAATATTTTCACTTTGCATCTGGATTTTGTGGGTAATATCCGCTGAAAACCCTCACGAGACAACACTCGTCCTACTGGGGACACCTAGAGGTTTAATGGCTTGTTGCATACGCTTAATCTAATCATGCTCCCTATGAAAACGGATTTATCTTAGTTTTCCTTTAATCGAGGACGAATAAAAAGATAAGTGTAGGGGTATTTAATGTGCACGTAAATGTGCATATATTTACATCCATATTTTATCTATTTTTATTTAAATAAATGTCATATTTGGGTATTTTAACGTGTTTAAAACCAAAATTCAATTATTTTCAAATCATCATGTATTCATTTACATGCAAGGGAAAAATAGTCATTTTTGTGCATGTGTTAATTTGGGACTTTTTACTTGGACATTTTTCATAATTTTTATAGGAATTTGGATGCATATGGAAGAGGGTTTCATGAAGATATATGCATGCACAAGGGAATACAAAGGAATGGAGAGGAAATAATTCAAGCTCATGATCATGGAGGACCCCACCCACTTACCTAAATCAACAATTAGAAGCTAATTGACAACTAAGTGGAGGTTAAAGCTTCATGCATATTTAATGATGGATTAATTAGAGGCTAATGGTTACTTGGAGGCCACACTTCCGAAAGGGCATTTTGGGAAGCACCCTAAAAATTGAATTAGGGTTTTATGCATGTATAAATAGCCCTCTTATGTACATGTAAATATCTTCTTACTCTCATTTTTAGTTAGGAAATTAAGAAAGCAAGTTGCAACGTCAAAATTTCATGAAATAAAAATGGCTTCCTAGCCTCTTTCTCTTTTCGTTTCTACATGCTTTTATTTACTTTTATGTTAATGTTTATTTCTATGCTTTCTTTCATTTCATGTTTATAACTTAGATCTACATTCATGCAAGTAGTGTAGCTGTGACGACCGCCCATGACCCCTGCACCGAATCTGGAGAAGGTGCGCTGTAAAGTGTGCCAGGCGACCATGGACGATTGTCAAGGTAAATTAAAACAACAGAATCTATCGTATTACTCACAGCGCATGGACAAAATACAATAGAACATATGTATAGTGAAGCTTTACAGAACAAAATGCCATCATATAAAACTCCATAATAGTTGAATACAAACATCCAAATAGTCAATACATCAAGCCTCACTACATATCTCTCAGAGAATACAAAACAGCGGAATATCCAGTACATATAAGAAGATAATATGCAACCCTCTAGCTCGTCTTCGATATCAGCGTTGTGAGAAGAGAATAGCACCTGTCACCTGCTACCTAGTCTGCCCGTCCCAAAATGGACGTACAGCCCAAGGCAATAAGAATTAAAAACATAAAGCCTTGAGTCAGACGACAGTCTTAGTGAGCAGTAAATTAACTAACAACATACCAAAAGAGCATAAAGGAAAAGGAATAGGAATACAACCCTCCCACTCCACCTCTTTCTACAGTGATAGCTCCAGACACACACTAAGCAGAAGCAACATAGCAGAGCATACAATTTAAAGTAAAGTAATAATCATTCGAGTCAAGGGCGATGTTTTCCAAGTACCAAGGCCTAAATCAGATAAGCACCCAGAAAATACCGCTCTTGAGTCTGAATGACGATACAACCAAACATCCATGACTCTGGCTATCACTGTTATCATTGCTTCGATATCACCGTTAATTGAATGACCGGCACATTCTTTCAGCCGTCCGTCAAGGGCTAATGGAAACCCCGGTTCTAGACATAACTCCCGCACGTCGTCGCAGCCCGTGCCTAGGACTATCGAATCTGCCCAGAGTACTCGACCATCAACAGTTGGCCGTTGGGACTATCGAATCTGCCCAAACGTACTCTTGCTTAGAGCATGCTAGAACCTTCAACAACGATGCTATCCAAGCCTCCTAGTCATCCTCCTCGACGACTATTCTCATATCCATTCATTATCCTCAACTCGAATCATATCACCGAGTTATCAACATGCTTGGAATGATCCCGTCTGGATTAGACCAAGTCTTCATCACATGATTGCCTCGCTTCATCACATCCTCGCAAAGCCTCATCTCAACATCACATCATCAAATCTACGCATAAGAGCTTCATCATCCCGCTACATATGCCACGAGCAGCTTACCCAATTCAAGAGCCTTTCTCTTAGCTTTTGAATCATCTTCGGTCTAAATCAAACCATCAATCATCTAATTCATAACAATCAACCAAATCAAACATTAATCCAAGCAATCAAGCATTCAAATATGATCTAAGTAGACAATTATAACAATAATGGCATTTTCGTAATTAAAGAGTTGAAAGTCCAATAAGCATGAAAACATGAACAATATCTCTACAAACTTGATGAATGAACTTGCATAGGTTAACATGTGATAAAATGGATGTAACATCATCATGAACAATGGATCTACATGGATCTACACTTAGGATGAAGAAAATGCATAGAAATCACTATTTTAACACCAAATCAAGCCAACAATCCGATCTACTCCTTTGGATCCGTGTGAGAGATAATCACCACTCACCAAATCACCTAAACAAACACAAATCTACACGCTTCAGATCTGGACAGCGAAGGATCGAGCTTGATCAATCACCAATCCGCTTCAAACGATGAAATCTCTCTAGAAAAGATGAAGATCTTCAATCTATGCTCTTGAATCTTCAATTTGATCTTCAACTTGGATGGATGGAAGCACTAGATTAGAGTAGAGAAAAGAAGTGAAGAAGTGTAGAAGTCGAGCTCTGAAAATGGCAGCACTTCGTCGCTTCGAAATCCGAATCCCAAAAAGTGAGAACAACCCCCTCTATTTATAGCAGAAATTCCTTAAGTCGAAATTTGGCTATCTCCTTAAGTCGCTAGCTCGGAATTAGGTCGTCTGCGACCTACGACCTAAAACCAACCGACCTAAAGACTTCGACCTAGTAAAGTTACGACCTAGGACTTAGCTGCTTAACACCCTACGACCTAACATACCGCAGGTATGAGACCTAACGACCTAAGTCCTTACGCGACCTAATACTCACGCGCCTCAACAACCCAGCGACCTACCGCATATGCGCATTCACGCGACCTACGACTTAACACCATCACGACTTAACAAAGTCACGACCTAACACTTGAGCAAATGCGACTTAGCACCTCAGCGCACCTAAGCGACCTAACAGATGCGCTTCCATGCAACCTATCAATCCAACGGTTTAAAACAACGCGCGACTTAACTATGCGCGATCTAATACTAAACCAAACCCAACGACCTAACAACTATAGAACTCAACGACCTTACTTAGGTCGTTTATGACTTAACTGCCTACGACTCAGAAATCCTACGCGACCTAACACTCACGCGACCTAACACACAAATAGCCTAGCGACCTAACTACACACAAGTCATACGACCTAACTACTCCTTCCTTAGGTCGTTGCCAACCTATCCTTCTAAGGTCGCTAACTTACCCTGTTTACTATACTTCTATCTCTTAGGTCGCATGTTCCTTAGGTCACTCCCCTATAGGTCGCCCAATACTCTAGGTCGCTCCAACCGACCTAACACTTAACCGGTTCACTACCTTAGGCCATCCAGACGACCTAACAACTCAACTCTCAAACTTAGGTCGCTCACCCTCTGGGTCGCGCTACCTCTTAGGTCGTCTACGACCTAAACCAAGATGACCTAACCTCTAAGTCGCAAGCCTTCTTAACTCGCTAACATCCTATAGGTCGGTCACGACTTAGCTCTTAGGTCGTTCACGACCTAGGACTTAGACAAATTATGCCTAAAATCTGAAATGACTTAAAAATGCTAAAATTCCAGATTTTGACAAACTTTTCGATCCGTAAAAATACGGGTCGTTACATTCTCTCCCCCTTAGGAATTTCGCCCCCGAAATTCCAAACAATCATAGCAATCAAAAACTATTCTGTACGCCTACCATCCATAGCAATCAACAAACCAGGCATCCAATTCTAGCTTAGCGTACAGAATTCTAAAACTAGAACAAGTTACAATATCGCGAGATGACACGACACCTTAGGGCCATACCTTGAAGAGTTCAGGATGAGCTGCCTTCATCCTCTCTTCCACCTCCCACGTACAGTCGTTATCATCATCACTCCATTGTATCTTGAGCAACTTAACTACCTTCCTCCTGAGCTGCTTCGTGTCAGTTTCAACAACACGAAGCGGCTTACGAGGTTTTCTACCAACAGGATCAACTTCGAAATCTTCAGAGCTATCAGCAGAAACCACTGTATTCGAGTCGTGCACATACTTCCGTAGATATGATACATGAAAAACATTGTGCACACCCGACATCTTCTCAGGTAACTCCAACCTATAGGCGAGCTTTCCAATTCGTTCGATGATCGAGAATGGTCCAACAAATCTCGGAGTCAATTTTCCTTTCTTCCCGAATCGAATAACATTCTTCAGTGGAGAAACCTTTACAAAAACCATATCTCCTACGTCGAATTCCAAATCCTTTCGACGCTTATCAGCATAACTCTTCTGACGGTCTTGGGCTGCCTTCATTCGTTGCCGAATGATCTCTATACAATCTGAAGTCTGCCGAATCATCTCTTGCCCAAGTAACGGCTTTTCTCCAGTTTCCAACCAACATGTCGGAGAGTTACACGGTCTTCCATACAATGCCTCATACGGTGCCATACCAATGCTTGACTGGTAACTGTTGTTGTATGCAAACTCCACCAAATGAAGGTGATCTTCCCTTGATCCTCCGAAATCCAAAACACAAGCTCTGAGGAGATCTTCCAAAACTCGGTTGACTCTCTCGGTCTGACCATCAGTTTGAGGGTGATAAGCTGTACTCAAACACAACTCGGTTCCCAAAACTTCTTGGAAGCTCTTCCAAAATCCACTAGTGAACAATGGGTCTCGATCGCTCACTATACTCTTCGGAATACCATGGAATCGAACTATCCACTTAACATACAACTCAGCCAACTTTAATGCAGTCCTAGTCGATCGAACGGGAATGAATCTTGCACTCTTGGTCAAATGATCAACGATAACCCAAATCCCTTCATTTCCAGTTCTGGTTCTAGGTAGTCCATCAATAAAATCCATCGATATCTGCTCCCACTTCCATGTAGGAACTTCTAATGGCTGAAGCAATCCACTTGGCTTCTTCTGTTCGGCTTTTACCAACTGGCAGTTCATACACTTGGAAATAAAATTTCCAACATCCTTCTTCATGCCTTCCCAATAGTAGGTTCTTTTCATATCTCGATACATCTTATTTCCACCTGGATGAATTGTCAGCTTCGAGTGATGACTTTCCTTCAGAACTTCACTCCTCAATTCATCTACATCGGGAACAACTAGCCGTCCTTGCTTTCGAAGCCAACCCTCTCGATCGACCTTGAATCCTTTATCCTTTTCTGGATCTAATCCAGATTCCAAATCATGGATAATCTTGACAAGCTTATCATCTCGCTTCTGACTCTCGCCAATTCTCTCCACAAGAGTCGGTCTTATCGATAAGTTTGCCAACATCTCAGGTTCCAATTCACATCTAGGCCTGAAGTCAAATCCAGCTAAATACTCGAGACTCATCCATTCTGAAAACATGGCTCCTAATCCTGCATGTCTTCGACTTAACGCATCTGCCACCGCGTTACCTTTTCCCGGAGTATAAGTTATACCAAAGTCATATGATGCTAAAAAATCTAGCCAACGTTGCTGCCGAAGATTCAAATCCTTTTGGGAGAAAAGATACTTCAACGACTTGTGATCCGTAAACAACTCGAATCGAACTCCCAATAGATAATGTCTCCACATCTTCAGAGCAAATACAATCGCCGCTAACTCCAAATCATGAGTCGGGTAATTCCTTTCATGCGGCTTCAGTTGTCGACTGGCATATGCAACAACTTTATCCTTCTGCATCAGCACTGCTCCAAGTCCAGTACCACATGCGTCGGTGTAAACCACCATCTCATCATTCCCACTCGGAATAGTCAAAACAGGAGCACTTGTCAATCTCTCTTTCAGGATTCCGAAAGCTTGCTCACACTTAGCATCCCAACTGAACACTTGGTTCTTCTTCGTCAATCCTGTTAACGGTGCAGCTATCTTGGAGAAGTCTTTGATAAACTGTCGATAATATCCTGCTAATCCAAGAAAACTTCTCACATCAGATGCATTCTTAGGTCTGACCCAATCCTGGATTGCTGCTACCTTAGCGGGATCAACCGCTATTCCACTTCCAGAAATCACATGGCCTAAGAACCTCACTTCACTCTTCCAGAAGTGACACTTCGAAAACTTAGCCTTCAGCTGATGTTTCCGCAAGATCTCCAAAACAATTCGCAAGTGCGTCTTGTGCTCTTCTTCCGTTCTGGAATAAATCAGAATATCATCCACGAACACAAGTACGAACTTGTTCAACTGATCTCTGAACACTCTATTCATAAGATCCACAAAATATGCTGGTGCGTTAGTCAATCCAAACGGCATTACCAGCCACTCAAAGAAACCGGATGGTGTTCGAAAAGCAGTCTTCGGCACACTATCCTTAGCTACCCTCAACTGGTGAAATCCCGTTGCCAAATCCATCTGAGAAAACACCTTAGCCTCGTGAAGCTGATCAAACAAGTCATCTATTCTCGGCAATGGATACTTGTTCTTCTTTGTCACCTTATTCAGCTCACGATAATCCACACACAATCTCAACGACCCATCTGCCTTGGTTGCAAACACAACTGGTGCACCCCACTCGGACACACTACGCCGAATGAATCCTTTCTGCAAAAGATCATCAACTTGCACCCTCAACTCCTGCTGTTCCCTAGGCGCCATCCGCCTGAGAGGCATCACAACAGGTCTGGCTCCTTCAACTAGATCTATACGAAACTCGATCTCTCTATGCGGCGGCAACCCTTTGACTTCGTCAAAGACATCCTCGAATCTATTAGCGATTGGCACCGATGACAGTCCATCCCGTGGAACAACCAGCGAATACATGAGCTCATGAAGACGCCTTCCTCATGCTTACATCGTATCACAACCTTTCGCCCATCCACATTCTCGACTGTCACTTCCAACCTCTCGCAATCAACCTTTGTCGCATACTTCCTAAGCCAGTCCATACCCAAAATAATTCCGAACCCCGCAAAGTTCAGAACAAAACAATCACAAACAAAAGAGCAACCATGACTCGACACAATCAGACCACGGCATAACATACACAAACAAGACGAACCCCCAACTGGATTAGTCACAACCAATGGCCTATCAACAATATCCGGTTCCAAACCTAACCGGCCTACGAGTTCATTACAAACAAACGAATGCGACGCTCCAGTATCAAACAGAACTCTAACTGGAACACCACATAGGAAAAGAGTACCTTGAACCACCACACTCTTTCCCTTCTCTTCTGCGGTAGGAGCTTTCGAAGACGACGGAACAGCTCCCAAAGCATAAGCTTGCACAATCTGCTTGTCCCTCCTCGGTTCTGGACAATTCTTCCTGAAATGCCCTGGCTTGTCACAGTTGTGACACTTCATCGGCACCTTCGGATTCTTACAATCCTTCGAGAAATGGCCCTTCTGCTGACAATTGTAGCAAGTCACCTCGCATTTCGGCTTCTTCTGGCCATCCTTACCCTTCTGCTGCTGCTGCTTCCTCTTCTGGTTTCCACCTTTCTGTGGTTTAGACTCTCCCCTGGTAACAGCAACAACAGGTCCTTCCTTAGGAAATAGACTCTCATGCCTAAGAGCTTTCTCCACAAGCTTCTCAAATGAATCATCCAAATGATCCACCAACTGTCTCCCAAGATAACTGTCCAAGCCTGTCACAAACTTCTCATTCTTCTGATAAGCAGACTCAATATATGACCGAGCATACTTGGACAAAGCTTCGAACTCAGAAACATACTCAAGAACTGATCTCCCTCCTTGCTTTAGCTCCACAAACTTCTTGAACAGAACAGACTTCTGAGCTGTAGAAATGAACTTAGCTTCAAACCTAACTTGGAATTGCTCCCAAGTAATCTCTTCCTCCGGAGTATTGATGGTAATAGAGTTCCACCAATCAGAGGCTCTCCCTTGAAGCTGCCTTGATTCCAACTTCCTCTTAGTTGCATCATAAATTCCCAAATCACCAAAGATCCTTCTACAAGCGTCTATCCATCTCTGGACTTCGATAGTTGATTCTGTTCCCAAGAAAACCTTCCCTCCAAGAGCAGTATAGTCCTTGTACAGCTTAGCAAAATCCACTGGTTTCGGAGTCTGAACCTGAACTCCAACATCAACTGCCGCCCCCGGAACTGGTATCCTTCTCATGATCGAAGTCATCATGGCTTCGAACATGGCTGCACAATCCGCAGTCTCTTCAGTAGCACGGCCTCCCCTAGCAGCTGGTCTCCCTCTTCGACTCATTCTCAATATCTATAAAAAGGAATGATTAGAACATCTAGAGAAACAACTGCATAAAGGACTCAAACTCAACTAAACTACTATATTATATATAGTATTCATCCATCAAAATACAATTACGTCTCTCATACGTAGTTACGACGGCGAGCGTTGGGTAAAATCGATTAACCAATGCTCTGATACCAAATGTGACGACCGCCCATAACCCCTGCACCGAATCTAGAGAAGGTGCGCTGTAAAGTGTGCCAGGCGACCATGGACGATTGTCAAGGTAAATTAAAACAACAGAATCTATCGTATTACTCACAACGCATGGACAAAATACAATAGAACATATGTATAGTGAAGCTTTACAGAACAAAATGCCATCATATAAAACTCCATAATAGTTGAATACAAACATCCAAATAGTCAATACATCAAGCCTCACTACATATCTCTCAGAGAATACAAAACAGCGGAATATCCAGTACATATAAGAAGATAATATGCAACCCTCTAGCTCGTCTTCGGTATCAGCGTCGTGAGAAGAGAACAGCACCTGTCACCTGCTACCTAGTCTGCCCGTCCCAAAATGGACGAACAACCCAAGGCAATAAGAATTAAAAACATAAAGCCTTGAGTCAGACGACAGTCTTAGTGAGCAGTAAATTAACTAACAACATACCAAAAGAGCATAAAGGAAAAGGAATAGGAATACAACCCTCCCACTCCACCTCTTTCTACAGTGATAGCTCCAGACACACACTAAGCAGAAGCAACATAGCAGAGCATACAATTTAAAGTAAAGTAATAATCATTCGAGTCAAGGGCGATGTTTTCCAAGTACCAAGGCCTAAATCAGATAAGCACCCAGAAAATACCGCTCTTGAGTCCGAATGACGATACAACCAAACATCCATGACTCTGGCTATCACTGTTATCATTGCTTCGATATCACCGTTAATTGAATGACCGGCACATTCTTTCAGCCGTCCGTCAAGGGCTAATGGAAACCCCGGTTCTAGACATAACTCCCGCACGTCGTCGCAGCCCGTGCCTAGGACTATCGAATCTGCCCAGAGTACTCGACCATCAACAGTTGGCCGTTGGGACTATCGAATCTGCCCAAACGTACTCTTGCTTAGAGCATGCTAGAACCTTCAACAACGATGCTATCCAAGCCTCCTAGTCATCCTCCTCGACGACTATTCTCATATCCATTCAATCCTCAACTCGAATCATATCACCGAGTTATCAACATGCTTGGAATGATCCCGTCTGGATTAGACCAAGTCTTCATCACATGATTGCCTCGCTTCATCACATCCTCGCAAAGCCTCATCTCAACATCACATCATCAAATCTACGCATAAGAGCTTCATCATCCCGCTACATATGCCACGAGCAGCTTACCCAATTCAAGAGCCTTTCTCTTAGCTTTTGAATCATCTTCGGTCTAAATCAAACCATCAATCATCTAATTCATAACAATCAACCAAATCAAACATTAATCCAAGCAATCAAGCATTCAAATATGATCTAAGTAGACAATTATAACAATAATGGCATTTTCGTAATTAAAGAGTTGAAAGTCCAATAAGCATGAAAACATGAACAATATCTCTACAAACTTGATGAATGAACTTGCATAGGTTAACATGTGATAAAATGGATGTAACATCATCATGAACAATGGATCTACATGGATCTACACTTAGGATGAAGAAAATGCATAGAAATCACTATTTTAACACCAAATCAAGCCAACAATCCGATCTACTCCTTTGGATCCGTGTGAGAGATAATCACCACTCACCAAATCACCTAAACAAACACAAATCTACACGCTTCAGATCTGGACAGCGAAGGATCGAGCTTGATCAATCACCAATCCGCTTCAAACGATGAAATCTCTCTAGAAAAGATGAAGATCTTCAATCTATGCTCTTGAATCTTCAATTTGATCTTCAACTTGGATGGATGGAAGCACTAGATTAGAGTAGAGAAAAGAAGTGAAGAAGTGTAGAAGTCGAGCTCTGAAAATGGCAGCACTTCGTCGCTTCGAAATCCGGATCCCAAAAAGTGAGAACAACCCCCTCTATTTATAGCAGAAATTCCTTAAGTCGAAATTTGGCTATCTCCTTAAGTCGCTAGCTCGGAATTAGGTCGTCTGCGACCTACGACCTAAAACCAACCGACCTAAAGACTTCGACCTAGTAAAGTTACGACCTAGGACTTAGCTGCTTAACACCCTACGACCTAACATACCGCAGGTATGAGACCTAACGACCTAAGTCCTTACGCGACCTAATACTCACGCGCCTCAACAACCCAGCGACCTACCGCATATGCGCATTCACGCGACCTACGACTTAACACCATCACGACTGAACAAAGTCACGATCTAACACTTGAGCAAATGCGACTTAGCACCTCAGCGCACCTAAGAGACCTAACAGATGCGCTTCCATGCAACCTATCAATCCAACGGTTTAAAACAACGCGCGACTTAACTATGCGCGATCTAATACTAAACCAAACCCAGCGACCTAACAACTATAGAACTCAACGACCTTACTTAGGTCGTTTACGACTTAACTGCCTACGACTCAGAAATCCTACGCGACCTAACACTCACGCGACCTAACACACAAATAGCCTAGCGACCTAACTACACACAAGTCATACGACCTAACTACTCCTTCCTTAGGTCGTTGCCAACCTATCCTTCTAAGGTCGCTAACTTACCCTGTTTACTATACTTCTATCTCTTAGGTCGCATGTTCCTTAGGTCGCTCCCCTATAGGTCGCCCAATACTCTAGGTCGCTCCAACCGACCTAACACTTAACCGGTTCACTACCTTAGGCCATCCAGACGACCTAACAACTCAACTCTCAAACTTAGGTCGCTCACCCTCTAGGTCGCGCTACCTCTTAGGTCGTCTACGACCTAAACCAAGATGACCTAACCTCTAAGTCGCAAGCCTTCTTAACTCGCTAACATCCTATAGGTCGGTCACGACTTAGCTCTTAGGTCGTTCACGACCTAGGACTTAGAGACAAATTATGCCTAAAATCTGAAATGACTTAAAAATGCTAAAATTCCAGATTTTGACAAACTTTTCGATCCGTAAAAATACGGGTCGTTATAGTAGCTTTATTTTTTATGCAAGTAGTTAGTAGTTAATCTCTTTTTCTTCCTTTGTTTAGTTTCTATTTCTTTGCTTTTTAATGTTGAAATTTACAAGTGTTGATTTGATAACATAAAAGAGTAGCTAAACCCCTTTGATTTAGTGGTAATGAAGCTCTCTAACTTTATGTAAATTCAACATTTCTATGATTTATGGTCTCATTTATTTGTGCTTCATGAAAGTGGATTTTGATGTAAGTTTATACAAGTGGGTTTGATAGCTTATCTTCTCTCCATTTTGGTCTAATTTAATTGATTAAAAAAATTTAAAATCTTCAAAAGTTCCCTGTGGATCGACCCGTACTCGCCATGTACTAACTTTTGTACACCATGCGCTTGCGGTTATTTTAATTGGAAATTTTTCAATGGTTTTCTAACTCGATAGAAAATTCGTCGTCAAACACAAACTGCACTCATAACGATAGTCGCTATGGATGTAGTTCAACAAAATTTCCGATTTTCATTTTAAAACTTTTTCTTTTGAAATGGTTTTGCAAAAGTTTTTCAAACTTAATTAGTAACATAAAAAGCGATTAAGTTTAGATTATTTAATAATTTATTTATTCAACAAAATAAGTAAAGGTAATTAGCAATTAATTAGTAATTAAGTAAGTGATTAGAGGTTAAATAACACTTAAGGAAGATTAATGACTAATTAGTGATTAATAAGATTTTAATTAATGATTAATGAAGATAAGAAGTAATTAAATAGTTAATTATTATTTAATTAAGTTAAGTAGGTTAAATGATTATTAATTAATTAAGTGATTATTAAATTAATTT
Organism: Allium fistulosum; assembly: GCA_030737815.1. Classification (NCBI taxonomy): domain Eukaryota; kingdom Viridiplantae; phylum Streptophyta; class Magnoliopsida; order Asparagales; family Amaryllidaceae; genus Allium; species Allium fistulosum. Next base: position 868,491,780 of record CM060902.1, read on the forward strand.
TTAACTAATTAGGGTTTAACTAATAATGAATTGTTTAAACCTTAACTAAGATACATTAGGAAGTTAATTAGGACTTAACTAAGTTCATTAAGTTAATTAAATTTTAATTATGATTTAATCTTGATTTAATTATGATCAACTAAGATATAAATAGGGTTAAGCAAACTAAATATACTTTAATCTTTTCAAAGGCTGTTTCAAACCCAATCGGTTATATTTTAAATCAATTTTCTTTTTAGGATTAATTGATTTTAAATCAAAGGATCTCTCGTCTAGACCATTAAATAGACAAATGAATTAATGTAGTGATTATAAAAGGTTTACACCTTTTATGGGAAGTAAATGACTTGTGTTTAGCACAAATGTCGAATATCGGTAACGTGATAGACATAAGGAAGTTAATTTCAATAAGCGAGTCATGGTAACATAAGCATATAGAATATACTTGCATATGTACATTTTTCACCAATAATGCATGTATCTATATTTGTAACTTGGACATCCACCTATGATTGATTGTGTTTTATGTGTGAATCCCTTACATATATGATGTTAGGCAATACCCACGATATAACTTGGATAAGTAAACACAAATTTAATGATCCATTGTAGTCATTATGCCTCAGTTTGGTTTTGGAAAGTTAATATTTCATTTTCTTTTATAATGGTTTTCAAGGTTATTCTATTTTGAACAAGATATTTGAAGAATGATTTGACAATTGTTTTGAATATTATATAAACAAGTTTGTGTATAATTTTGGGGTATTCATAAAAGGAATTTTAGAAATAGTTTTGAATTTTTATAAAGAGGATTTTATAAATGGATTTGGATGTCTATAAAGGGAAGTTTTATACAAGGTTTGAATATTTATAAAGAGTTTCATAAATGAGTATGGAAGTTGATAAATGTTTTGTAAACAGTTTGGGTTAAAGAAAAAAGAATTTCATGGGTAAGGGAAATTTATAAAAGGATTTATTGAAGATAATTACAATAGGAAATTGAGGTTTGGGTTTCTCTAGGCTGACCTTTAAAAAATTATGATATGGAACATCCGTTCCATACTTAACACTGAAGTAATAGTGCTTAGAGTTATCCTTTTCTCAAATTTAAATAATGTAGTTAAATCCTTTTAAGAGATTTGGTAATGGGAAATCTTACAAATGTTTTGTGAATGTACTTATGTTAGAAAGATAAGTATATGAATGTTTCTGAAAGAGATTTATTAAACCAAGATATGTTTTGAGGCTTAGTGGTTGCTATGGATAAATAAATCTCAAATGGAATTGGTTGTTGTTTGTTTATTTGATAGTTAAATAACCGACTATCAAGTTTGACCCAATTTGACTTAGGAAGTATGAATGTAAATTCGAGTTCCCCGATGAAGACTCGAAAACTTACTTCCAAAAGAACCGAGAATGAGTCAACTGGAAATTATCGGTTGTTGATACGAAGAGACCGAGATTAGATCTATATCTGAAAACCACTCCGAACCAACATCTACGTCTGAGTGGAAGGCATCTTGAAGATGATAGAATATGGTGCTCTTTGAAGTGCAAGGGCTACTACTACTAATCCTGAGGGTGATTCCAAAATGGATGTAGTAGAGTTAGTGCCTTCGGCTTCGTTCAGACCTAGAACAAACTTGTATGGATGAATGCTGGCATTGCATTGACGCTTGGAGGGCAGTGTTAGCATTCCATGATGGATTGCTATTCAGAAAGATAAAACGTAGCCTCAAGCCTCATCAACCAGGAATGACTAAAACAGGCAATATGCAGCAGGGCAATGTGGGTCGCACCCATTAGGGTATACCATCACCCTTCTAGATGTATACACAATCATTAATGAATTCGTGTATGTGGGAGTGCTCAGTTAAAGGTTGGAAAACAACTGAGGTGATGATATATTAAGTACTATCCAGCAAGGGGTTGGTCGGTCCTGTGTTAGCAGGGGTCGTTAGGTATGACCTCGCTACATTTTTCTAGAGGTGTACTATGGCGGGCGGTACCCCAGTAGCCCAGTCATTAGTTGGAATCCATTCTCCAATATGTGCCTTACGTTTTCGATTGTAGAGCCTAGTATGTTGGAATGTGAGATGCAAGCATTTTAGCTATTTTATTTATTTATTTTAAACCTAGACACTATGACAATATCACTGGATTTGGATATAAAATATTTTGGTTATCGTAAGGTAAAAACCCATTCGTTTTTACATATGGTGTGGTCTTATGAGGTACCCTTTGTTTTGAAAAGTTTTCAAATATAATAATCAGTTTGTTTGTTACTTGTTATCGAGTTTTATTTACACTGGTTTACCAGACTGACTCGGGCGTTATTCCATGTAATGCTTGGGTCAGACCGAGCATGTTTTCCAAGGTTTAGCTGATACTTTGGAATTGGAGAGGAGTTGGATGGTCAATACGTATTCACGTATATTTTTCTTCCACTTTATTATAGAGTCTGTATGTTTTGAAAGTAAGGATAGTTTTCTATAATTGTCCAAATTTAAGATAAGTCTAGTGTACTCTGATGTCGTATATATGAATAAAGATGTTTCCTTTTTGTAAAGATCATTGTTGTATTATATATTATTTGCAGCGTTGTGATATTTTGTGTTGTTTAGTTTTCTTCTATCTTCTACCTTCTTCTTTCACCTTAAAAATCGTTATTTCTGGCGCTTGAATGTTCGGCATGTGATAAAGTGGACGTATTATTGTTGATTTTCGAGGGTCGAAAATCCAATTTGTTACATTTGGTATCAGAGCCGAAGGTTGAGCAAGAACCTTGGTCCTGGTGGGGTAAACTCATTTGGAATTGGGTAAGTGAGACCCTATAATGAGCCTAGGTGTATTATAAATATGAGTGTGTATTTGTTAATGAGTAAAAATGTTTTATATCGTGTTGTTTGATCTATTGAGTGGCCTAAGAATTCTGGTCGATGTATTTGGCCAACGTTATCGATAGGGATTTCCTAAACACTTGAACAAGTCCAATTGACAAAATACTGTTTTAAAATTGGTAAATGAAATAATTACCTAGGATATATTTTATATATAAAGGAATGATTTCCAAAATTCTACATAGTTATAGATGAGATGTATGATTAAAATTGGATTTAAATAGAATGTGTTTAGTTAAAAGAAAATCTTTAGATGACCATACAAAAATGAAAAGGATTGTGAGAATATTAAATCCCGTTGGCTTTGATAAAGATTTAAATGATTTTGGGAAAGTTGTAGTAATTGTACTTTAAGAGATTATAAGATATAAATATTTTAAAATGGATTTGAAAGTAAAGTTTTCTTTGGACGGTTCGGGAAAGAATTTCGATTTGTTTTGTGATAATTGGAATAATCTTCTAAGTGACAATCGAATGTTTGCCTAGGCAGATATGATAGTGCACTTAGAAAATTATCCTCTTTGTCATTGTACAATCGAAACGAGTACGAATCCGAATTAATCCAAAGCTAGTGGATGATTTTATTAAAGAACTATTTATCTATAAATAGTATTGTTTCAAAATGGAATTTGTGAAGAAAGAAATATTTTTATGATTAACTAGTTCAAGTATCTTGGAAATGAATAAAAATGGGTAAGAGATGTGTTCGGATGGTAAACACTTCTCTTGAATATTAGCCTACTTAGTAAAAGGGGTATATAACACTATTCGATAGTGTTCGATTTCTTTATATTATTTTAGAGTTACTCGAACTACATATTATGTTTTCTAAAGGGTTAAATATAAAGTATCAGTTCAAAAGGTTTTTTGAAATAGAACCCGGATATTGAGTTCTCAAATCCCTTAAAAGAATATAGTTTTCAAAATAAAAAGATGTTTTGATTAAGAGCATGTTAATAAATAAAGTTTTAAATTTGTTGAACATCCTAGGTTAAGTAAAACCAATTTAAGATTTGAAATTGTATATACTCTTTTGGATATAGAAGAGTATCATACTAAAATGAATTAGTGTTATAGAATGTTAATAAACTTATAAAATGTTCTTAAGTAAAATGGTGATTTTTTGAAAAGGATAATTATAATCATGGGAAGTAGGAACCGGTGGGATTAGTACATATGTTGTACGTAGATCATTTCTTATTTTCACATAGTTCTCTTTCCAAGATTCGAGTACATGACTCGAGGTGTTTCACACCATTCCAAATAGGAATTTATCGCCCGATTTTTGACGGCGAGCGTTGATGAGGGTTCTTATATGGAACCAAAGGTTGTCTATCATAGTTTATGGCTATGCAAGGAGAACAGAGGTTTCTACTTAAGAAGCCTGATCAAAGTCCGCACTAGGAAGTTGAGTGAGCGATACTAGTTCAGAAGGAAAGTTATGTGTTCAAGTGAGTGATCGAACCAGATTTTTACATAGGAATGATCTATATACATCATACGGATTGATAAATAGTTTTTAGTATTTCTGGGAATAGGGTTGTGGTACAATTTCGGGGATGAAATTATTTTAAGGGGTGAAGAATGTAACAACCTGCAAATTTATCACTTGGATTAATTATATTTATTTTAAAATATTTAGATATGGGTTTAAAAGTAAGAAATAATCATGTTTTAAGTGTTAAATACTAATAGTTATTTTGTTTGGGAAAAAATATTTGCGGACAAATTACCGAGGTAAAATATTGATAATTTATAAATTTAGTCCAAGGTAAAATATCGATAAAATAGCCGGAAATCATTTTATTAATAAAATAGCTTTTAAACATCTTGCATGGCTCTAGATATATACACAAATATATGTATTCAAACAAGATTATGAAATAAAATAATTTATTTTGCTTTTGGAAAATAAAATGTATTTATGTTTTTCAAAAAAAAAATGTATTTATGACATCGACAATTGATATCATTGTTTTTATATATTTCTTCGAAAATTCAAATTAAATTTAAATATTAAATAAATGACTTTCTATTACAAATAAACCTGTTATAATTATTTAACAATAATGATAAAATCATTTTTAAAATTTTTTTACCAAAATTGATAGTTCGTAGAAAAATAGAAAATGTGAACGAAGAACGTTTTTCGAAATTTTGACTTTTCGACAACGGAAAGTTGTCGGGAACGTAGTTCCCTTTATGCACTATATGTACACATATATAGTAGATAATTAACCATATAATAATACATTAATAATATATAATCTTACGTTAATTATGTTTAGCAAGTGATGTAACAAGACATGGTTTTAAAATAATAACTTATATATACTAAGTACATATCATTATCTCTTGTCATTTCTTTAAGTACCATCACCATTATCCATCATGACTTAGGGGATGTGACTAGAGAGGGGGGACATGACTTATGAGGGGGTGGAAGGTGATGATGTGACTTGTTAAAATAATGACATATTAAGATATTTTAAACTAAGGATAAAATGGTAATTCCTCCACTTTCTTTCATTTATAAATACATACACACACATTTTTATTTACATTCTCTCCTTCATTTTTCCCAAACTTCCTCTCAAAAATTTCATGGCTTCTTATGTTAGTTTTAAAAAAAAATTAAAATCAAAAGATTTAAATTTTTTTAAAGATCCAAACTTGTTTTTAAACTCTTTCTTCTTCATTTTTCCTCCAATTTATTCAGCCATAACTTCCTATATTTTACACCAAATCACAATTTTCTTTATTTCAAATCGTATAAAAGTTCGGTAGCTACAACTTTCTATTTTACCACTTTTTCTAATTTCAAGCTTAGCTTTGTGAAAATCTCATTTCTTTGCAGTATAATTTTAAACTAAGAAATTCAGGTTTCAAAATAGCTCTCCTTCTTTTGATCATATCTACCTCAAACGAAATCTGATTTGAGTGATTCTTTTTTCCAAAATTATAGAGAAAATAATTTTCTAAAAATCTTCTTTTGATCACTTTATCAAAATCCAAGTGTAATATGTCCAAAAATCAAGTGGAGGATGATAAATTTTTGGGGGTGATTTTTGGTTCATCTAAGGCATTTCAAGTTTCAAATATTTTCGGTGGGTAAAACTACTTTGTTTTGGAAAAGTTTTCGACTTTATTATGATATGTTATTGTGGTGATAATATTACGAGAAAATTGAATGGTTATTATGCTGGTCGATGGTGACTTGATGGATGTTATTTTTGGTATTGAATTTAAGATTTGGATGTGATGTTATCGAGCTAGTAAGCATATAACCTTATGTTTATATGTGTGTTTCATTGTGATGTTAAGAGTATGGTAGTATGGATGTATGGTTGTGATTTAAGAATAAAGTATGTTGAGTTGAATCAAAATTAACAACTTTGAATATTGCAAAGGACATGAGATCCGATTCGAAATCAAATCTATGATTTCTAGTTTCAAAGTTTGGAAATGGTTTCAAGTTTTATCTTGGTTTAAGGTTTCATAAACTTTCTACATATTATTTCAAAACATGTAGTAGCAAGAATTTAAGTGAAGTATTTCACTTAAAATAAGATGAGCGAACTGCGCTCATAACTATAGTCGATATGGATGCAGTTTAACAAAATTTTCGATTTACGTTTTAAAACGTTTTCTTTTGAAATTGTTTTGCAAAAGTATTTCAAACTTAATTAGTAACATGAAAAGAGATTAAGTTGAGATTATTTAATAATGAATTTATTTAATAAAATAATTAAAGGTAATTAACACTTAATTAGTAATTAAGTAAGTGATTAGAGGTTAAGTAACACATAAGGAAGGTTAATGACTAATTATTAATTGATAAGGTTTTAATTAGTGATTAATGAAGATAAGAAGTAACTAAATGGTTAATTATTATTTAATTAAGCTAAGTAGGTTAATTAATTATTATTTAGTTGATTGATTGTTAAATTAATTTTTAACTAATTAGGGTTTAACTAATAATGATTTGTTTAAACCTTAACTAAGATACATTAAGAAGTTAATTAGGACTTAACTAAGTTCATTAAGTTAATTAAATTTTAATTATGATTTAATCTTGATTTAATTATGATTAATTAAGATATAATTAGGGTTAAGCCAACTAAATATACTTTGATTTTTTAAAAGGTTGTTTCAAACCCAATCGGTTATATTTTAAATCAATTTTCTTTTTAAGATTAATTGATTTTAAATCAAAGGATCTCTCGTCTCGACCATTAAGTAGCCAAATGAATCAAAGTAGTGATTATAAAACGTTGACACGTTTTATGGGAAGTAAATGAATTGTATTTAGCACAAATGTCGAATACACACAAGGAAGTTAATGTTATTAAGCGGGTCATGGTAACTTAAGCATACAGAATATACTTCTATATGTACATTTTTCACCGATAATGGATGTATCTATATTTGTAGCTTGGACATCCACTTATGATTGATTGTGTTTTATGTGTGAAACCCTTACATATATGATGTTAGGAAATACCCATGATATAACTTGGAAAAGTAAACCCAAATTTAATGATCCATTGTAGTCATTAAGCCTCCATTTGGTTTTGGAAAGTTAATATTTCATTTTCTTTTAAAATGATCTTCAAGCTTATTCTATTTTGAACAAGATATATGAAGAATGATTTGACAATTGTTTTGAATATTATATAAAGAAGTTCGCGAATAATTTTAGAGTATTCATAAAAGGAGTTTTAGAATTAGTTTTGAATGTTTATAAAAATGATATTATAAATGGATTTTGATGTCTATAAAGGGAAGTTTTATACAAGGTTTGAAAGTTTATATAATCGGGTTTGAATATTTATAAAGAGTTTCATAAATGAGTATGGAAGTTGATAAATGTTTTGTAAACGGGTTTGGGTTAAAGCAAAAAGGATTTCATTGGTGAGGGAAATTTGTAAAAGGATTTATTGAAGGTAATTATAACAGAAAATTGAGGTTTGGGTTTCTCGAGGCTTACCTTTTAAAAAATCATGGTATGAACATCCGTTCCACACTTTACACCGAAGGAATAATGCTTAGAGTTATCCTTTTCTCCAATTTAAATAATGTAGTTAAATTATTTTGAGAGATTTGGTAATGGGAAATCTTACTAATGTTTTGTGAATATACTTATGTCAGAAAGATAGGTATATGAATGGTTTTGAAAGAGGTTTATTAAACAAAGATATGTTTTGAGGCTTAGTGGTTGCTATGGATAAATAAATCTCAAAGAATTGGTTGTTTTTTGTTTATTTGATAGTTATATAACCGACTATCAAGTTTGACCCAATTTGACTTACGAAGTATGAATGTAAATTCGAGTTCCCCGATGAAAACTCGAAAACTTACTTCATAAAGAACCGGGAATTAGTCAACCGAAAATTATCGGTTGTTGATACGGAGAGACCAAGATCAGATCTATATCCGAATACCACTCTAAACCAACATGTGTGTTCAAGTGGAAGTTATCTTGAAGATGATAGAAGATGGTGCTCTTTGAAGTGCAAGAGCTACTTCTACTAATCCTGAGAGTGATTCCAAAATAGATGTAGTAGAGTTAGTGCCTTCGGTTTCGTTGAGACCCAGAATGAACTTGTATGGATGAATGCTAGGATTGCATTGACATCAGGAGGGCAATGTTAGCATTGTAAGATGGATTGCTATTATGAATGGTAAATCGTAGCCTCAAGCCTTATCAATTGGGAATGACTAAAACAAGGGATATGCAACAGGGTTATGTGGGTCGCACCCATTAGGGTATATCATCAACCTTCTGAATATACACAATCATCAATGAATTCGTATATGCGGGAGTGCTCGGTTAAAGGTTACAAAGCAACCAGGGTGATTATATATTCGGTACTATCCAGCAAGGGGTAGGTCGATCCTGTGTTGGCAAGGGTTGTTAGGTACGACCTCAGTACATTTTTTTAGAGGTGTGTTGTGGCGGGCGGTACCCAAGTAGCCCAGTCATTAGTTGGAATCCATTCTCCAATACGTGCCTTACGTTTTCAATTGTAGAGCCTAGTATGTTGAAATGTGAGATGCAAGCATTTCAGTTATTTTATCTATATACTTTAAACCTAGACACTATGATAATTTCACTATATTTTGACATAAAAAGTTTTGGTTATCGTAAGGTAAAACCCGTCCGTTTTTATGTGCGGTGTGGTCTTACGAGATACCCTTTGTTTGAAAAGTTTTCAAATGTAGAAATTAGTTTGGTTGTTACTTTTTATCGAGTTTTACTCATGCTGGTTTACCAGACTGACTTGGGCGTTATTCCATGTAATGCTCAGGTCAGACCGAGCATTATTTCCCAAGTTTAGCTGGATACTTTAGAATTGGAGAGGAGCTGGATGGTTAAGAGGTATTCATGTATATTTTTCTTCCGCTTTATTATAGAGTCTGTATGTTTGTCAAAGTAAGGACGGTTTCTATAACCGTCCAAATTTACGATAAGTCTAGTGTACTCTGATGTCATATATATTAAATATGGTGTTTCCTTTTTGTAAAGATCATTGTTGTATTATATATTATTCGCTGCGTTGTGAGATTCTGTGTTGTTTAGTTTTCTTCTCTCTTCTACCTTCTTTCACCCTAACAAATTGGTATTTCCGGCACTTGAATGTTCGGCATGTGATGATGGATGTATTAGTGTCGATTTTCGAGGGTCGAAAATTCGATTCGTTACACGAAGCATGGAGTTAGAAGATTTTTCTGAAGATTGTTATCTGTTTCCACCACAGTCGAGTACTATTGTATTCTGCAATTGTAAGGACAGAAATTTATAACTATTCATGTTTAACTCTGATAAATGTATTTTAATTTCTGCTATAAAGTTTACATTGAAATAATATATGCGACATTCGGTTCTATCTCTATTTTCTTTCTTACCCTTGAGAATCTGCTTCTCCGACACTTGGATTTGAGGCACGTGAATACCGAGGATGTAGTAGTATCGATTTCCGAGAGTCAAAGAAACGGGTCTTCATAGAGAAGATGCTTAGAAACAAACAGTCAGATTAGTAAAACTCCAGTGGAGTAACGACAAGAGAGGCTGTACTTGGGAGACAAAGGATATGATTAGAGACACGTATCCTGATTCTTTTTAATGGTATGTTTATGCCTTTGTTATATGTATACTATATACCTTATTTTAATTTCGAGGATGAAATTCTTTAAGGAGGGGAGTCTCTAACACCCCTAATTTTGATTAACATTATTTAGGATATTTAATTAGATAAATAAAATAAAATAATGTAAAATGATAAGGATATTGGAATTTGGTAATTGATTTGGGTCGAGTCCTAATTAATGAATTAATGGGATTATTTAGAACATTAATAAGAAGGAGGATATATGAGAAGGGAAAAATAGGAAAAACACATTTTCTTAACATAAACCTTCCCATTCTCATTCCTCCTTCACTTCGTTCATACAAACGAAATTAAAAGAGAAAGATCGGCCATTAACAAGAGCTTTAGGAGTAAGAAAAGCTAGTGAAACAAGATTAAAGCTTAGTGGAAACTAAATCAAACTTAAATCTCAAGTTTCCTTAAATCAAATCAAGGTGAATAATAGTTATGCATCTCAAGTTTTGTCTACTATTTTTGGTTTTAAGTATGAACCCGAATCTTTTACTTATATTATGCCATGTTTTAATTGTTTGGCTGATTGTATGCCTAAATGATGAATTACAGGATATATTATGGAATTATTCAATAGATTTTATGTGCGAAAACTTAGTTTTTGATACCCAATAGACTTGAATTTTTCATATAATGTTAAAAACATTATTTTAGAATTGGTTTTTAATTTTTAAATTTTTCAAGCAAGTATGAATTTATTATGAATTTTCTAAGTGAAGAAAATAGTTTATTTCGAGTTTTAATTATTAAAAATAATTAAATAATGTTTTTGGTCCAAAATTTTTATATGTTAAAAAATATATTAAATCTGATTTATTGTGATTTTTGGGGATTTTTCTTTAGAGTTATGATTTATTATAAATTATTTGGGCTAGAAAAGGTTAAATGTTATATTAAAATAATAATACAAAATGTATAGTTTGCAAATTATTTTGGGAATGATAAATCTGCTCTATAGCATTTTTCTGAATAGAATTTGATAAAAAAAATTATTATCCAATGAGATTTTGACAAACAATAGAAGTTGGTGAAAATAAATTACTTTTAAGAGCAAGAAAACGGTTTCATATTAATTACAACATTGCCACGTAGCTGTCCATGCTATCGCACTTCATTATGCCATGGTTAAGGTCTTCGACATCAATCAATGGCAATGTATAGGCTATCAACTATAGTTGGTATGAAATAGATCGGCCTTGGTTGAAGTATGAAGTATAGCATCAAAGTTGACCTCGTGAACTTCGATGTAAGCAATACCACATGTTTTCAATATCGGCATCAATCTATTAATGCCACTTGTCTTGATACAACTTGTTTTAGATAATAAAGATCCCTTCTGTATTGTGCCGCATATTTTTACACCTTCGCCGACCATATAAGGCAGCGATGCTGCTATTTTACTATGTTAACTCCCTTAGGCGGTGACGCCGACCCTATTACCGTCGACGTTGATTTTGTAATGGCTATAATGACGCCGCGCTTCTCATAAGACATTGATGTTTCCGATCATCAATGTTTCCATGCACATATTTTATACTTTAAAACTTTACACTATGAAAACCTATGAAACTCTATAGTACGCTACGCGATATAGCTATCATCGACTATATAGCTTGTATTTTATAAAATCAAAGATTTTAAAATATTTTGATACTGAAGAGGGGCGATGACCCATGTCTTCTATAGTCATGCCGCACTTTGTCAATATACATAGTTGTTTTGGCTTTATAGCCTATGTTTTGAGTTATGACAACCTCCAAGTGATATCGACATTCATCAATATTATTTTATAAAAGCATATATCATGGCATAAATATTTTTGATAAAATAAAGGCTACATTTCCTTGTTTTAAAGTATGATTTCAAGGGTTAAATCATTTGTAAAGAATTATGTTTTCAAGGGAATAAAAAGGGTACTTAGCCTACGATTTTAGTAAAGAGATTATTGTTGTTATCACCTTTAGATAAATTATGTTAGGATGAATTAACTCTGAGATTGGAAAACAAAATGGAACTGGTGTTGGGTAGCGCCTTATACTTCAGCTGTTAGTCGCTAGTTGATATTAGTCCAATATTCTATTGTGTGCGGCTCTGTCACAGGTAAGACTAAAAGTAGGTTTATCCATAAAAAGGAATACACTAAGATGAGATAGGTTATTGGTGAGCCCGCAAAACCATTAGGATTAAAGTGAGTTTAGGACAAACTGTCATGTTGTCTTCTAATAGTATGTTATAGAATTTGATATATCTGGTAGGCCCGAGTCAGCCATAAGTTATAGTTATCTTGAGAAAACTATTATTTCGGGATAGATAGTCCATTAATTTGGACAGATTGCTTATGATTACCCATGTTGCATGGATGCATGTTATTGTTACTATTTTCTATTTTAACCATTGTGGTTGTAGGAGTTTGTTTTGCAAAAGATATATTTTAAAAGGGATACTAGTGAGGGGAAAACTCGTTCCACTCAACAGCGTCGTTTCACTAGATATATATGAATCGAGAGGCGTGTTATTATTCACATCAGGCTTTATGTCTGACCTGAAGTTTTTGTTTTTCAGCTTTAACTCTCGAGTACTAAATTGAGTAGTTCGAGAGCAAGGTTCACGGGTAACTTAGGTTGGATGAATAAAGCTTCTGGAGACATGCAGGATGCAAATCTAGCTATGTAGGAATCCATATATATATATATAATCCGCCATGTTGAAGTTTCATTTTGTTAGAATATATGTAAAAACAGATGTCATAACTGTCCAGTAGTAAACTCTGATCAACCAAGGGGGCATCTTCATATGTCCCTCTTGGCGTATGTTGTAATAATTATATTTTATCTGAACTTGAGCAATGTTTGGGATTATGTAATGAATGTGAAATATTATCTTTGAAATGAAATATTAAATTTTTTTGAAATTATGTTTAAGAAAATTTCGTATTCTTGTGCTTTTCATGTTATTGATACAGTTAACATAACCGCATCATTTCATTGGAAATTAATACTATAGATGACTTCAGCATTTATAGCGGTTAGTTTTAGGCCTCAAAATGAGAGATGTTACAACTTGGTATCAGAGCCTAGTTTTATGTAAAACTAAAAGAATTTTTAACTTAAAAGGAGTTGTGAAAACATAATCCAAATCAATTAGAGAATATGATTTAGGGTATGGGATAATGCTATAGTAACATACTTGTATTTGTTATATAATAGTACGCCTTATCTCTATTCTCCCTCTCTCATAGACCGTTCTTCCGTATCTTACTAAGACTCAAATGCAGATTTATGGAAGTAAGATATGGAGGCAGGAAACAGAAGAGTGAATCTCGATGGAGAAAGCACCACATCCAATGGAAATGTTAGGCCCAATACTAGAAAGAATCCGGGTTGACAAACAGCTGCAAATGTGGGTGCTGAAACACTACAGGTGGATATGGGAGCTATATATCAATTCTTCGTCAACATGATGCAAGCAAGAGTTACAGCTAGATTAATTGGTGGAAACATTATGAGCAGCAAATCTTGAAGTTCCAATTGTCAACAATTATGCTATTTTGAGTAGGGATTATGTAAGACTTAGCCATATATTAGAACCGAGGACGCCGTCAAGGTAGAGATCTGGTTACTCCAATATAAAATGATTTTTGCTGATTTGGGTCTGAATGATGAGCAGAAGATGTGGTTGGCATCTAGACAACTACAAGGAGTTGCATTGTACTGGTCGAACAGTGTAATTATTGAGGTGCCAGAGGAGAATGTGACTTAGGCAGAGTTCAGGAGGAGGTTTGAGGAGAGTTTATGTTTGAAATTGCCAAGTCAACCTTGCTAAGGAAGTTTGCTGAGTTAGTGCAAGGAGACATGACTGTGTTGGAGTATGCAACAAGATTTGAGGAGTTATCTAGATATGAGTATGACATTGTGGATATTGTGATTAAGAGAAATGAAAATTTTATCCATGGATTAAGACCGTAGCTTGCCAGGGCAATCTTGCTGCATCTTAGGGATCCATGTGATGTGGTAGTGGAGATGGCTTTGAGGAATAAAGAGGTGCTTGCTTTATACAGCGGTAACAAAGCAGTGGAGACTCAGAATGGCAGAATTAGAAAACTTTCAGAAAAAGGAGCTCAGAAGGGTGGAGCTACTAAGAAAGGAGAGGCTGAAGTTGTGTGACAAGAAATAGCATTTTGCAAACGAATGTCGTTCTAGTGATGAAAAGAAAGTGATTGGGAGAAAGAACATCAAGTGCTTTAACTATGACCAGATTGGACATTATAAGAATTAGTGCAAGGAACCAGCTATACTGGAGAAAGGAAAGGTGTTTGCCTTGGAACCGGCTACCTCGACACCCACAGTAGAGGAAAAAGGAAAAGCTGTGATGGGAGGTATGCTTTTGATTCAGGGTATACCTGTTAGAGTATTGTTTGATACTGGTGCATTGCGTTCTATTATTCCTCATTTCTTGGTAGATAAACTAAGTTTAGAACCATCATACCTAGTTACTTCTTCAAGGGTTATGAATCCGATATGAGCGTATGCAACTCTAGGGATGAGATGTGACAAGTTAGAGTTTGAATTGTTAGGTCATATATTTTTCTGCAGTTTGCATGTGTTTGATTTTATAGGCTTTGAGATTATTTTGGGTATTATATAGGGATGTGTTTGATTTTATAGGCTTTGAGATTATTTTGAGATTTTATAGGCATGTGTTTGATTTTATAGGCTTTGAAATTTTATAGGCTAAGATAGGAAAATATCACCAAGACACCATAATAGTAGTGACCGAATTATATACTAAGTAGAGAACTCGAATTTTGACGTTTATGCTTTGTTGGGTGCAATGGAGGAGGAAGACGAGTTAAACCGAGTTTTAGATGTTAGAGAGTTTGCTGATGTCTTTGAGCCAATGACAAGACTACCGTCGAGACGAGCTATTGATTTCCAAATAGATCCTGTACCTAAAGCTGAACCCGTTAGTAGAACGCCTGATAGAATGACACCCACAGAGATGAAGGAGTTAAAGGTGCAACTAGTGAACTTAGAAGGAAAACGTTTTATTAGACCAAGCAATTCGCCTTAAGGAGCAGCCTTGGTATTCATAAAGAAACCGAATGGATCGTTGAGATTATGCATCGATTACAGAAAGTTGAATGAGAAGACGGTGAAGAACATATATCCTTATCCGAGAATTGATGATTTGTTCGATTAGTTGGATAGAGCCAAAGTATTCTCTCGGTTGGATTTGGTGATAGGATTTTGTAACAGCCCATATTTTTAGTGACATTATTTAGGATATTTAATTAGCTAAATAAAATAAAATAACGTGTTGATTAATGGATTACGATTTGATTTAACCAAGGGTAGCCGTGCCTATATGTAACATGAACTAAAGAAATAAAATGGACATAAGCGATAGGAAATAAGTAAGGGGTAAAATAGGAAAATGATAGAACTTATACCCTAAACCCTTAGGAAACCAAACACACGTTCATTTCATTTTCTCAAACAACAATATTCTAAGGCCGGACACCATTTTCAATCTCAAGAGAAGATAAAGGTAGGATTTTCAAGAGGAAGAAGTAAATCACCATAATCAGGATCAAATCTCACATCCTAATCAAGAAGCTAAGGTGAATAATCACTACATCTCATTTTTCTATATGTTTTTGGTTTTATATGAAATCCGAATTTATCTTGCATGATTAGCCATGTTTTAGAGGAGCAAAATGTTTATATATACTTGGTGATGATTTGTGCATATTTATATTGATTTATATGATATGTTTGATGTGAAAAACCTATTTAATGACATCCAAATGCCTTGCAATTTCAGATCTAGACTAGAAATGTTATTTTAGAGATGGGTTTCAATTTTCTTATTTTTCTGAATTAATGTGGATTTTATACTAATTTTCTAGTAAAGAAATTGATTTATTGCATTTTATTATTTATGGGTAAATTATAGATAATATGGGTCTAAAATTTTTATATGTTAGAAAACATATGAAAAGGGATTTTCAGGAATTTTTGTAGAATTTCCCAACGGGTTTTGATGAATATATAAAATTATTTAATGTATGGGACTTAAATGTTTTATATATTTAATTAAAAAGAAGGGGTATTTTGCAAAGGATTTAAATTAATTAATTATGAAATTTTGGTAGTACGTTTAGAAAAGAAAAATTGGAAACCAATAAGAGTTTGACAAACAAGGTAGGTTAGTTAAAAAGTTAACTTAAAAAGGGTTTAAATCAGAAATTCATGCCAAAAGCATGTTCCGCCTCTTTTGGTTTCGCCCAGGTTGCTTTCGACTAAGGCCCTCCACCTCCTTTCTTAAACCAATGCACATAGTATTAGTACCTTGGTACATAGTGAATTGGACAAAGGCGGAAGGTAAGAGTCGAAGCCAAGGGGGTCTGAAAGGGTCGAAGCGCCTTTTTGTCTTAAAAGAGAAAAGCGTCTGCTTTCTTTCGACCAAGTAGCTTTCGACTTAGTTGGCTTTGGAATAAGTCAATTGATTTAAAGAAAGGTTTTAAGGTTGCACCTTTATTCTAAGAAATAGCTTTCGACTAAGTCTGCTTTTGCCTAAGTCAATGGTTTTAAAGGTTGGTTTCGAAATAGTTGCTTCTTTGTTTTTAAATAATAGCTTCTATGTCGAAGCCTTTACTACTGTATTCTACCTTTCGAAACGGATCTTTCAAAGGTGTTATTTTGTTTTATAAAAACCCTGCCACTTTTCCAATGCTTTCGAATGGGTGGTTTCAACACCATCACTTCCACCTATAAATTATAGCTTCCGAAAGAGTTTGCTTTCGACTCTGTAGCTGTGACCCTTAGTGATTTTTAAAGAATAACCCAAAGGTTTCGACTAGCTCAATGTTGAATGATTTCGAAAGGTATTTTCCACATGTTTTAAAAATTGAACCCAAAATGCTTTCAAAGGGTTTAAAATTTTAATGCCTTCGAAAGGTTTAAAAAGAAAGGTTTCGAAGAGGTTGTTCCCCCATGTTTTCGAAAGGCTTAAAAAGAATGGTTTCGAAGGGGTGTGGTTCCCCAATGGTTTCGAAAGGTCTAAAGGAAAGGTTTTTCTAATCATTTTGAATTGTTTAAAGGGAAGGTTTTACCTATGGTATTGAAAGGCAATGTTTAATGGTTTGAAGAGGGATGTCTAAGGTTTTTAGCTTTCGAAGGAAAAGGAATTTCAATGGTTTCAAAAGGAAGATTTGGCCTTTTGGCCTAAACGAAAGAAAGGGTTTTACGTGGTTTTGAAAGGGGAACTTTCAATAAGATCGAAAGGGGTACTTTCAAATGTTTAAAGGTTTTCATCAACAAAGATTTGAGTATAGTGTATATATATATATATATGTATGTATATAACATGGTAAGGTAATTTTGTGTAAAGCATAGAGTACAATTGTTTTCCTTGTTTAAGTTTGGTTTAAAAGATCTTAAATCAATTTCATATGAAAAGGTTTTCAAGGAAAATTATGGGAGGGTATCCCGAAGTAAAATAACTCAGATATTTGAATACCAGATGGGACTGGTATAGGGTCGCGCCCTATACATTAGCTATTAGCCCCAGTTAATTTAGTCTAAAATTCCAATGTGTAGGGCTTTGTCACAGCTGAGACTAAAAATATGATTACACACAGAAGGGAATATATGATTGTATACAGATAGGTTATTGGTGAGCCTGCAAAACCATTAGGATCAGGTGACCCTACGAGATGTTAAGTTAGGGAAAGACCGTCCAAAAGAAAGGTATTTAACAGATAGTTAAGGATAGATAGTCTAGAAGAAGATGTCTAATAGATGTTAGATTATTTTGTTTTTGTCTGGTAGGCCTGAGTCAGCCAAAGGTTAATAGTAAGCCAAATAAAACTATATTGTTTGGACATATAGTCCATTTTTTTATCTGATATATATGTTTGTATAATGATGCTTTACAATTTAAACTAGTTTTGGTTGCAGATAAAAGGTTTGCTAAAGATATGTTTTAAAAGGATATTAGTGAGGGGAAACCCGTTCCACTAAGTGACGTGGTCTCACATAATATCAATTAATCGAGATGTATAGTATTATTCACATCAGCCTTTATGTCTAACTCGAAGTTTATGTTTTCCCTTTAAACTCTCGGGTGCTCAAAAATTGATTTGAGTAGGCTGAGAGTTGACGTTCTTTCAGGTTTTAGTAGGATGATGAATAAAGCTACCGGAGATGAGCATGAGGCTTACGCATAGCTATTTAGGAGTTGCTGTTCTTTGTTGTTATTTATTTTCGCTGTGTATGTATTAATTCAATTATGACTAATGACTCTAATCATCCAAGGAAGCATCTTCATATGCCGCTCTTGGCGTATTTTGTAATAAGTATATTTTATCATTGCCTGGGAAATGTATTGGTATTATTTAATATGAATATGGAACATGTGTTTTGAAATGTAATGGAAAATTCTGAAATCTGTGATTTGTTTCATATTCAAGTGCTTCTGATATTATAGATACCATTAACATAGCCGTATTTAGTCACCGGAAGTTAATACTATAGATGACTACAACATCTGTAGCGCTTAGCTTTAGGCCTCTAGATAGGAGATGTTACAGGTTCCATCAATTGAGGGTGGCAGAAGACAGTATTCCTTCGATGACTTTCGAACAAGATATGGATTGTACAAGTAGTTAGTAATGCCATTTGGACTAACTAATGCACCTGCTTTCTTCATATATTTGATGAATGGTATCTTCCAAGAGCGGTTGGATATATTCGTGTTAGTATTTATAGATGACATTCTGTTACATTCTAAGAATGAGCAAGATTATGAGACTCACCTTAGAATAATGCAGATAGCATCAGCTGAAGGAAATTTTTTCAAAATGTCATCTTTAGAAGAAAGAAGTGAAGTTCCTTGGTTATGTAGTCTCAGAGAAAGGGTTGCCAGTAAATCCAGCTTAAATAGAAGCTATAAATAATTGGAAGTGACCCGAGATAGTGACCCAGATAGTGACTGAGATAAAAAAAATTCCTTGGATTAGCTGGCTATTATCGGAGATTCATCAAGGACTTCTCTCGTATAGCAGCATCAATGACTAAACTAACAAGGAAGGATGTGAAGTATGTTTGGACCGATAAATGTGAGGAGGCATTCTAGAAGATAAAACATTTACTGACCAATGCGCCAGTGTTAGTTGTTCTAGATGGAAATCAAGATTTGGTGGTGTATACAGATGCATGCGGAACAGGACTAGGAGCTGTGTTGATGCAAATGGGTAAAGTGATTGCCTACGCTTCTCGACAGCTCAGACCGCATGAGTTCGATACCCGACCCATAGCTTAGAGTTGGCCACTGTAATATTTGCTTTGAAGGTATCGAGACACTATTTTTGGGAGAACGATTTGAGTTGTGTATGGATCACAAGTCTTTAAGATATTTATTCTCTCAGAAGGAGTTGAATATGAGACAGTAGAGATGGTTGGAGTTTTCAGCTGCTTATGATTTTGGAATTGAATATACACCGGGAAAAGGAAATAAAGTTGCCTTTGCACTTAGTAGAAAACATCAGAATGTAGTATCGGCGATGTTAGCAGAATGAAAAGATTTGAAAGCCTTAACTACTTGTAGTGTGCAGTTAAGATCGACTGCTAGTTCTAGGTAGAGTATTACAATGTTATCTTGCTTAGAAGTCCAACCAATACTAATAGAAAAGATTGCTTCTAAGTAAAGAGATGATCCATTGCTAGCTAAATGAATTAGAAGATTGGAAAGTGAAACTGAGATTGAGATTTGAAGGATTTTTATCTTGATCAAAATGGATGGTTGAGAAAGAAGGGAGATTGTATGTTTCAGACGTTGGAGACCTAAGGAAAGAAGTCCTTAGAGAGTGTCATCAATCAAAGTTTATTATTCATCCTAGAGAAACTAAGATGTATCAGGATATGAAGAAAAGTTTCTTCTAGAAGGGTATGAAAAGGGATGTAGGCCTAGGGTAAAGAAATGCTTGAATTGTCAATAAGTAAAAGCCAAACATCAGAAGCTAACTGCTTCGGCCTTTGGAGATACCAATATGGAAATGGGATTATATATATATATATATATATGGATTTTATTAACGGATTACAAAGGTCAAGTAGGGATAATGTAAGTATTTGGGGTTATAGTGGATAAACTAACGAAAAGTACACATTTTATACTCGTTAAGTCGATGAGGACGGCACCTGTTTTACTAAGATATTTACGAAGAATATAGTAAGACTGCATGGGATTCCTAATACTATAGTCAGTGATAGAGATTCATTATTCACTAGCGAATTCTGAAAGAGTCTACAAGAGGTTTCAGGTACCAAGCTCAATACGAGTAATGCTTTTCATCCACAAACAGATTGGCAAATGGAAAAAGTTAGCAAAGTTTTGGAAGAATTGCTAAGAGCTTATGTGCTAGATTTCAGAGGATCATAGGAAGACCATCTACACTTAGTTGAATTTTCCTATAACAATTTTTATCAAACTAGTATAGAGATGGCACCTTTTGAAGCTTTGTATGAAAGGCCATGTAAATCACCCGTATGATGGTTGGAGACCAGAGATATATTAGTTCTTGGTCCTTATTTAGTAAGAGAAGCCACATAAAAGATTTAGTTAATCCAAGCTAGGATGAAGGAAGCTCAATCTAGGCAGAAAAGTTATGCAGATAAGAGACAGAAAGACTTAGAGTTCTCGGTTGGAGATCAGATTTTTGTCAAAATTTCACCAATGAAGGGTGTAGTAAGATTTGGGAAGCTAGGTAAATTGGCACCTAGGTTTGTTGGACCGTTTCCAATTATAGAAAGGATTGGGAAACTCGCTTATGGGATAAAGTTACTGAGCAGTTTGGCAGGAGTTCACAATGTCTTTCATATTTCTAATCTTAGGAAGTGTGTTTGAGATCCAGAAACTACTATCACTCCGACTACATTGGAAGACTTAGTGATGGAATCGGACATGACTATAGTTAGACATCAATTTCGTATTGTAGCTAAGGATGAGAAGAAGCTTAGAAACAAGACAGTCGGATTAGTAAAAGTCCAGTGGAGTGACAATGAGAGAGATAATACTTGAGAGACAGTGGATAGGATTAGAGACACTTATGCTGATTTGTTTTGACCTTCGTTATATGTTCACTATATACCTTATCGTAATTTCGAAGATGAAATTCTTGAAGGAATGGAGTCTGTAACACCCCTAACATTATTTAGGATATTTAATAAGATAAATAAAATAAAATAATATAGAATGATAGGGAGATTGGAATTTGACAATTAATATGGGTCGAGCCTTAATTAATGAATTAATGGGATTATTTAGAACATTAATACGAAGGAGGATATATGAGAAGGGAAAAATAGGAAAAGAGCACATTTTCTTAACATAAACCTTTCCATTCTCATTCCTCCATTACTTCATTTATACAAACGAAATTAAAAAAGCAAGACCGGCTATTAACAAGAGTTTTAGGAGGAAGAAAAGCTAGGGAAATAAAATTAAAGTTAAGGGGAAACTAAATCAAACTCAAATCTCAAGTTTCTTTAAATCAAATCAAGGTGAATAATAGTTATGCATCTCAAGTTTTATCTACTATTTTTGGTTTTAAGTATGAACCCAAACCTTTTTCCAGTATTATGCCATATTTTAATTGTTTGAATGATTGTATGCTTGAATGATGAATTATAGGATTTATTATGGAATTATGTAATAGGTTTTAAGTGTGAAAACCTAGTTTTTGATACCCTCGACTTAAATTTTTGATATGATGTTAAAAATATTATTTTAGAAGTGGGTTTTTAATTTCATAATTTTTCAAGCAAGTATGAATTTATTATGAATTTTCTAAGTGGAGAAAATGGTTTATTTTGGGTTTTAGTTATTAAAAATAATTAAATAATGTTTTTGGTCCTAAAATTTTTATGCGTTAAAGAATATATTAAATCTAACTTATTGTGATTTTTGGGGATTTTTCCCTAGAGTTTATGATTTATCACGAATTATTTGGGCTAGAAAAGCTTAAATGTTATATTAAAAAAATAATATAAAATGTATGGTTTGAAAATTATTTTGGGAATGATAAATTTGTTCTATAGTAAATTTCTTAAAAGAATTTGATAAAGAAAGTTGTTATCCAATGAGATTTTGACAAACAATAGGAGTTAGTGGAAAGAAATTACTTTTAAAAGTAAGAAAACTATTTTCATAGTAATTACGACATTGGCACATCATTGTCCATGCTACTGCACTTCATTATTTTGCGGTTAGGGACTTCGATTTTAATCAATGGTAATGTATATGGTATCAACTATAGTTGGTATGAAATAGATCGACCTTGATTGAAGTATAAAGTATAGCATCAAAGCCGACATCATGAACTTCGACGTAAGCAATGCCGCACGTTTTCAATATAAGCGTCAATCTATTGATCCCTCTTGTCTTGATACACCTTGTTTTAGATAATAAAGACGCTACTCGTATTGTGCTACATATTTTTATAACTTCGCTGACCCTATAAGGCAACAATGCCTCTATTTTGCTATGTTAACTCCTTTAGACGGTGATGCCGATCCTATTACCCTCGACGTTGATTTTATAACAGCTATAATGACGCCACACTTCTCTTAAAACATTGATATTGCCAGTCATCAACATCTCCATTCCCATATTTTAAACTTTAAAACTTTACACTATGCCAACCTGTGAAACTCTATACTATGCTACGCAATATAGTTATCATCGATTGTATAGCTTGTGTTTTATAAAATCAAATATTTTAAAATATATTGATAGTGAAGAGGGGCAATGACCCATGACGGCTATATTCATGCCACACTTTGTCAATATACATAGTTTTATTGTTTTGGCTTTAATGCCTATGTTTTGAGGTACGACAACCTCTAAGTGATAACGACATTCATCAATATATTTATAAAAGCATATATCATGGCATAAATATTTTGGATAAAGTAAAGGGCTATATTTTCCTTATTTTAAAGTATGATTTCAAGAGTTAAAACATTTATAAAGAACTATGTTTTCAAGGGAATAAAAAAGGTACTTAGCCCAGAATTTTACTAAAGAGATTATTGTTCTTATCATCTTTAGATAAATTGTGATTGGAATTGACTCAGAGATTGGAAAAACATATGGGACTGGTGTATCGTAGCGCCCGATACTTTAGTTGTTAGCCCCTAGCTAATATTAGTCCAAAATTCTAGGGCGTAGGACTTTTTCACGAGTAAGACTAAAAGTAGGTTTATGTGCAAAAAGGAAAACACAAAGATGAGATAGGTTATTGGTGAGCCTGCAAAACCATTAGAATCAGAGTGATCCTGGGAATAGTAAGTTTTGGACAGACCATCCAATTGTCTTCAAACAATATATTAGAGAATTTGATATATCCGGTAGGCCCGAGTCAGCCATAGGTTGTAATTACCCTGAGAAAACTATGATGTTGGGATAGATAGTCCATTGATTTAGACAGATTGGCCATGATTACCCATGTCGCAGGCATGCATGTTATTGTTACTATTGTCTATTTTAACCCTTGTGGTTGTAGGAGTTTGTTTTGCAAAAGATATATTTTAAAAGGTACACTAGTGAGGGGAAAATCCATTCCATTCAACGGCGTAGTCTCACTATATATCTATAAATCGAGATAGCATATTATTATTCACACCAGGCTTTTTGTCTGACTCAAAATTTTTGTTTTTCCCCTTTAACTCTCGAGGAATCAATTGAGTAGTTTGAGAGTAAGGTTCACAGGTTACTTAGGTTGGACGGATAAAGCTTTCGAAGATGTGCAGGATGCTGATCTAGCTGTGTAGGAATCCATCTATATATATTATCCGATGTGCTGAAGTTTCATTTTGTTGGAATGTATGTAAAGGCAGATGTTATAACTGTCTACTAGTATACTTTGATCAACCGAAGAGGCATCTTCATATGTTGCTCTTGGAGTATGTTGTAATAATTATATTTTATCTGAACTTGGGCAACGTTTGGATCATGTAATGAATATGAAATATTGCCTTTGAAATTGAATATGAAAATTGTTTTGAAATTATGTTTAAGAAATTTTCATATTCTTGTGCTTCTGGTGTTCGATACAATTAACATAACCACATTTTGTCATCGGAAATTAATACTATAGATGACTATAGCATCTGTAGCAGTTAGTTTTAGGTCTCAAAAAGGAGGATGTTACATCTAGTTTGTTCCAAATGAATATACTTATCTAACGTGCCTAGAAGTCGTTGCTCAGGAAATTGGACTTCCTTTTTTGAGTGCTGAAATCCTCCATTCTATAGCTGGCCCTGCAAGAATTGGTGATCAGCAGGATATTCCATTACACCGCATTTGTCCCCTTCCGAAAATCCTAATAACTAACACATTCAACACGATTAAGGAATGAGATATGCAATTCTTCTACGTTAGGTGTTATTCCAACATTTGGGGAACTTTCTCTATCGTCGGTAAGTTTCTTTTCCTTGTTTCTCACATTTATCTGTCATTCTTTTCTAATGAATGCTTTCTTTTAGATCCTGCTCCTAAGTAACTAAGTGATTCTACCAAAGAAACTATTGAAGCTTTAACTCAAGCATCTAAAACTATAGGCAGCAGACTTACATTTCTATCAAAGGCAAAGCTCCTTTAATACTCTATAATCTTGGATCATCACTAAATCTTGGGAGAACTTCCTATGATTAAAGGTAATGCTCAAGGAAAATGATTGTTACTAATGGGCAAGCCAGGATATTTTTCTACTAATTCTCCACTTCAGCTTAAACCTTCTGGTGAGCTATAGATATGACCAATATGGAATACCTAATTTTATTTAAATTATAAATTTATTTTCTTGGTTTTAGGCTTGTCTGCTTTTGCCGTCGCTTCTAAACAGAAGTTACAGATTATGCTTCCAAGAAGAGGAAGGATAAAGATGACGTCCTCGCACTTTCTCAGTTGAGTAAGCCTACTTCTATCAAGGATTATGTTGCCAGAGCAATTGAAGAATTAGAGAAGAATGCGTGTGAATATGTCATTACTGATATTCCACCTCCTTCCCCAAGCAAAAGGCCCAAGCTTGTGGGGGATTTTACCCCCATTGTTGTGGATAAGGAGGAACATGTCAACATTGATTCAAGTTCTGAGGTGGTGAATTTGGAATCTCTTGGGCATACGGCTGAAGAATTGACTGAGGTGGCTCACTCTTTGGATCCCCTCCTCAAAATTACTCTTCCGTCTTTACCTATAGCTCTAAGTCATTTGTATGATGTTCTTGGGATGTCTCCTTCTCTAAAGGATCCTCTTCCTTTGGAGGTCCAAGTCCAGTCTCCTATGGCTAATTTTGATGATCTAGTTCAATTAGCCTTCTGATATCCTTCTATTACTTCCCTTAGGTCATCGCAACCAACAATTTACTCCAGGGACAATCTCTTCATTGTTCTTAAACGGCTTTTATCGGTACACATTCCCCTTCATTTGGTTAATCCTCTTTAACTCCATAAATCTTATCTTGGCTTAAATTTGTTATGCATTCAAGGTAGGAAAGAACATGTTTCTCCTTCAAGAGGTTTCTCAAGGGCCTTCTAATGAAGTAATTGAGCTCAAAAGACAGATCTCTTCACTTAATCACTGCATAGCTAATTTTGCATCAGCAAGAGATGAAGCGGTTACTAAAAACCAAAAGCTCATCTCCTCGCTCAATGAGGATAAAAATGCTAAAAAATTGCTAGAGAAGGAAGTAGAGGCATTGAAAGTAGACCTCGAGAAGGTCAATAAAGAGAAGGCCAAGTAGAAAGCAGATTTGGAGCTGGCCAACAAAGAAAAGAGCGAGTAGGCTGATAAGAACAAATCCCTAGAGGACATGCTATAGAGGAAAACTATCATCTTAGCCTACTCAAACAGTATTATCGGCGACGCTGAGAAGAAAGCTGCCTCTTTCATTCATAATGCTCTTCCCAAAAATACTGAGAAGTGCTATGAAGATGCTTTGCTTATAGCATATGTTGACAGCCTTCGTAAATGCTTCAATTTAGAATTTCCATCCCTCTCGGATTGGAATTAAAAGTTCAAAAAATAAGTTCAGTCTTAGGCCGAGGAAGGACAAAAGGACTCTTCAAAAAGAATTTCTTGCTGAGGAAGAGGTCGATGCCGAAAAATGGTTAACTTTTGATGACCCTCCAATCGATGAAGAAACCAAATCTAATAGAGAAGAGGATGATGATGATGATGATAATGATAATGATGACAATGATGATGATTATAATGACGATAATGAAGATGATGGTGACGAAAAGGGTCCTAGAGGGCCATATGATGGGGGAATGGGATAAGGCGATCCTAACTTAGACTTGCCTACTCATGACGTAGGATTTTCCAAACTCCCTAACCCATAAGATACTACAAGGATAGGTTCTGCTCCAAAAGATGGCACTCCCTCCAGTCATCAACCAAAGGGGAAAACTAACACTACTTATCTCAAATTACAGCCTTTCGGGTATGGAGTTTTCATAAAAACGTCTTAGGTTATCTACTTAGCTATTAATTGATAAGCTTACTATTTTAGTTAATGTTAGCACCAGAAATTAGCACAAACACCCAATAGAAACATTTTGAAGAGAATTAAATAAAGAATAAAATTGAAACAGTGGATAATAATGAAGAAACAACAATAGATTGAAAGAAAAAACACGCACACATTATTTATAGTGGTTCGGCGTTATTTGCCTACGTCTACTTTGAATAGTTTCTTTATTAATTCCTTTATAATTTAAGTACAAGAGAGATAGGATCAAAATCCATAGTTAACAAGAATATAAAGAAAACACCAGCATTGCAAAAGTCCTAAGCCAGTATTTATAGATATAGGTCGCCAACTATCTCTCTAGAAACTCGGCTGAAAAACCCTTACAACCATATGGGCCTATTATAGGGATCGGTAGGCCCAATTCCCAAAGAGGAGGGATCGGCACCGATCCCTTATTGGTCGAATTTTGGGAAGCGGTCCCTATGGTGGTTTCTTCATGCAAAAATATGTTTAGTCTCCAAATTTTATGTCATTTGGATCGGTAGAGCTTGAGTTATTGCTTGATCTTTCATTCAACATGGCTTGCATGCAACTTTCTACCGGTCCCTTTTTATGGATGTATACCGATCCCTCTAACTTTGTCCTTTTGAGGTGCGATTCCTAGGGTAGGTTCCTTAGGTTCCCCGAGTCTTGGTCTCCAAGTTTCGTAGGCATTGGACTTGTAGATCTCGAGATATTGATTGTTTTCTACAAGAATGCTTTCATGCCTTGAAACATGCCAATCCCTCATGTTGGAGCCAATTTATACTGATCCCTCCTATGCATTGAACCACATTCCATACTTCGAACATTCTACGTTGCACATCTATGAATTCCATTCAACCCTGACTTCATATTATTATATGTGCTTAACTTCTGGGCTCCACAATCATTACTCTGGAATCATCGACCTTGATGGCAGTCGAATCTTACTTGTGCAATCAGTCCAATATAGCCAGGTTAAAATGCTGGATAACTCTTGCTCCCTAAAGTACGTCTTGTGATGAACATGACGTGCTTTGAATTGAAGCAAGTTAGAGTCGTTGAAAAGAAATCCGTCCAGTTTTCTGAATAGTTTTTATCCATCTGCTGAATTATTTTTCCAAGGTGCTGAATTTCTCATTGGTCATCATGACGCTTGGTCGGTTTCCATTAGTATAAATCTAGGGCTATATTCCATTAGCTGATGTATGTAAGTCTGGTACCACAAGACTAACAAGCTTTGGTTATCTAGTTCAACCTTGAATTGGAGGGCTTTAGGTTTGATTTCAATTTCTGTCAATTTCAAAATTTGAAATTTTTAGGTCATACACGTGTACGTTCATATACACGTTCTTGTAGTTAGCTCCCGGACATGCTTGTACGTTCATGGGTCGTCACCAATTTTCACTACATGTTGTAAGCACATCCTTTTATAATTTCCATGCCTATACTCATTTGAGTACATACCATGGTCGATCCCTCACTCTATATCATTTATTACTATTTTATCTTATTTTATATTTGTTATATATTTTATTATTATTTTTTAGGGATCGGCATATACTTAGCCGAACCCTTTCTTCCTTTTCTTCAAACTTGCATGGGTCGGCATGTTCTATGCCTAACCCTTTCCCTTTTCTTCAAATAGGAGATTCCAACTGAACCCCCTTTTCATTTATTCCATGATGATCCCTCCACCTTGCCTGCCGATCCATCTTCCCTTATTTTGCATGTCGAACCCTCTTCCCTTATATAGCTATCATTCTACCTCTCTAACTCCACCTTCCTTATTTTCCAAACATTCTCCTTTGCACTGAACCCTCCTATTTCATTCACAAAACTGAACCCTAAAACCTTTAGCTTGAAATCCTTTTGCAATCCCATCTGTCCCACAAACTCGACTCTTTTCAACTTCCACTTCGAATATCTCCAAATATTCGCCCATACTCTAACCCATATACTCGCATAGGTAAGTTTTTAACTTATGCTTTTCGATTTTATGGTGGGATAATGGATTATGCCATCAGCAGTCATGATGGCGTTTGATGGAATGATGGAATAGTGGCTGAAGTGGCTTAGAGGAAGTGAGTTGTGGGGTGTGACAAGGCTCGGTTAAATAAGCAAGAAGGAAGAAGAAAGGAGAGCAGAGGTGGGATCGGTTGGATTGTGTTGTATAGCATAAATAGACTGATCCCTTGTTTGATGATGTGAGAGAGGGATCAGTATGGAAGTTTGATGGGAGAATGGCTAGAATAGCATAGAGGAGGGATCGGTAGAGTGGACTTACATAGGACGATCGGTGTTGGAAGTTTGGTGGAAGATGGTGAAGTAGAAGGATTGGTATTATTTGTGGAAGAGAAGTAGGGGTTGGTAAGATTAGGGATCACCAAACTTTGTATAAGTAAAGGGATCGCTGTGGTGGGATCGGCATAGCTGTAGAAGGAAAAGGATCAGCATTCTATGTTTGGAGAGAGGGATCGGTCATGATACTTCAGGGTAAGGATCGGCATAGAAGAGTCGGCACATAATGATCGGCACACATATTCTTTTAACTTGAAACCTAATCCCAACTTACTTGTTTGAGCAATTACTACTAATCCACCTCAATGAACTTGAACATATGATGACAATGAACAGCAGGACTTGTATATTCACTATTAAACTTGAGATTGAACAATCAAATCCTTGGAAATTTCAACATTAACTAAAACTTAATACATGGACCTGAACAATAGATTTCATACTTTGATATGCCGATAGTCGATCCCAAAGCTTTTACAATCGATCAATCTCTTTGCTAGTTGAGATGGTCAGCGATGACGGTCACTCAAGTCAGAATCAAATGTCTCGTCATTTAACTTTGTTTCTTATTTAAAGTTGTTTATTTTTTATACACTACACCACACCGCACTAACTCATACTTAGTAGGGGGAACATGTAAACTTTTCTAACCTCAACTGTCTACTCGTATAGTAAACATGGACTTCGGACACTCAGATCGTTTAGCTGCAATGTCTTTTGGACCAGCCATGTAGCATAGAAATCCTAAAGCAAAGTCGAGTTCCATGACTACATCTGGGAGGCTTTCTCCTGGTCATCAGATTGAACAAACGGAAGTTTCTGGCCCGTCGGTCAACCTTTTTTCTAATGTTCTCGTCCTCCCGGCAAAGGATGTTAGTCCTACACCCAACACAGTAGAAGGCGCCATTCTCTTAGATAACCTGATAGATTCTCAAGCCACCCAAATTAGTGAGGCCTCCCTTCGTAGGCTATGTTCCAAACACATGATTCCATTCGAAGACGTCCTGGCTCCTTCGATAAATGACAAGGCTCGCTTGCCCCCGGAGGGGTACACTGCATGCAACAAATTCATGTGCTGGGTCGGATGCATGCCACCCTTCATTTTTTTTATTCGGAAAATGTTAAGATATCTTAGAATAGCTCCAACTCAACTTCACCCGAACAGCTATGCCTTTCTTCATAGAATTTTTCTACTATTCATAAGCATCCTGTTTCGCCTACCGATTCCTGAGGACATAAGGTTCATTTATAAATTTAAACGATGGTTAGAAGTGCTTCCTATGTCTTTCTCGATCCTTCACCTAACTGCCAAGTCTTAACCGACGCTTGGAACAAACTTACCCTTTTCAAACATGAATGGTTCTATGTTCGATGTCCGCCTGGCTTTGCAAGGCGATGGTTGGAAGGATGTAAGTGTTGTCTTCACTTTACTTTCAAATTCTCTAACCCAAGTCATATTCTGGATTAGCTAACATTCTGAATATCCATGAGTGTCCACCCACATCCAGAGGGTAACAGTTTCTTAAGAGCGATCTCCGTAATTCGCGCCATCCATGTCGAAGACAAGGACATTAGAATTCTTGTAACCTATGAGCTATTATCTCTATTTGGGTTGTTAGAAGAGGGTCGCAGCATCGGGCTCCCTGGAACTGCTGCATCACTGAGAAACATTGTAGAACAAGAAGGGGATGTCAACAACCCTATCGTGCTCCTAGTCGAGGGTACTCAGGATGACATTGAAGAAGGAGAAATTAGGGGTGCCAAGACCAATGAGCCTGGTGATGCTGATGAAGGCCTAAGTAAGGCACCTGTGGTCGAACCATCACAAGGCACGCAATCCAAATGCCAACTAAGAGAAGGAAGAAATTGGCATATAAGCTTCGCAGAAAAAAACTGCTAAGGATCCAGAATTTGTTATCACTTTTGTTGACGAAGAGTCATCTTCCTAACACTTAGAAAGTTCAATAAAAGGATTTTCAAATCTCCAAATCCTCGATGACATTATGACTTATGACTTCCCAAACATCAATATCGAGAGGCTCAATTCTCCTACCAGGAGTGGTGATAGCATTCTTCCTACCAACAGAGGAGAGAAAAAGTTATAAGCAAGGCCACGACTACTGGTCCGTTAAGGGGGGACACTAGGACACTTATAATCACGTGCACTCCACTGCATGCTCTTCATCTATATTTTGTATAATGGTTACTTACACATTTTCGTTTGGTCTTTGCAAGTGCATTGACTCAGCCTCGAACTTTTGATTGCCTAAGGCGCTCTTCGACGCAATATGGATATGGTCGTGGCTCAGAATCAGGCAGGCGTAGGGAAAGAGACGACGACCCGGGAAAAATTCATCGTTCAAGAGAATCTTCTTCTTCCAAGCTTAAGTCCCAATCTCAATCATACTACTGGGAAGATCAGCCCAATCTTCCTATTTATAGTGGAGATCGGACTTCCTTCCAGGGACCACAAATTGCCGTATCACACGAGCAGTACTCTGGTTCTTCCAGCTCCAGGTAATCTCACGACCGCAGATCAAGTAGCATCGAATTGCCATTTCTGATCCATCTTTACTGACTGTTGCTCATGATACTTCCACAGTAGATAAATTGGCTAAACTTAAGGCCACTTTCCCAAAAATCTGTTTTGACAGGCTTAAGTTCCTTCCCTCAATTCATATGATCCTAGGGAACGCCAAAGTAAGCTCTCTTGCATGTATTAACGATGTTTTCATGCAGCATGAGTCGTTCCAGCACTTAACGGAAAATATCTTTGAGGTGTTAATCGAGCGACAACATGAAATAGATCGTTTCAAACTAGAGACGATCCACGATAAAGGTATAATTAAGCACCAAGGTAATGTGATCTCGGAATTGACAATAAAACTAACTGAGGCGGAAAAGAGTGCCAAGGAAACGTTTGAGGTAGTGAGTCTTTTGGAAGCTAGCCATAAGAAGGAACTTGATGCTGCCCTCAATCGTAGCAGCGCACCCGCTCTGGAAAAGGATTTCTTGGAAAAGGAGAAAGATATCTTGGTCCGCCGCATTGAGGAGCTTGAAGAGCTTCCTAGGAATGAAATGGAAGAGAAGATCGAGGCTCAAGAAGAATCATAGAGATATTGCAAAGAGGTTGTTGAAGCCAGGAGTCTAAAAATCAAACTCGATGAGCAACTTGCTAAAATAGAAGCCTTCAAAGAAGAGGCAAGAGAGGAGGCCATAAGGAGACAATAGAAAAAGTTGAACCCCGGGTGGAGGATGCTAATGAGTCCAGTCGAAATGAAATTAAGGACATGATTGATCCCATGATCATCGAATACAGTGCTAAAGTCCTTATCCAATGCGACTTGAGTTTTCTTGGTGAAGGTTATCTTGAGTCAATCGCTAAAGCCTGGGAGTATATTGTCAAGATAAAAAAGAGAGAGCTGGGGGAAGCCGAGTTAGATGAAGAGAAATTAGTATGGAAGATCCTTCGTGGAAATGAACCCCTATACCTTGCCGCCACGAGACTCCGATATTTCGGCATTTTAGCGCCTTCCGGTAAAGAAAAAAATATTGTTGAATCCACGGAGTATAATCTCAATGGCCCCTCTTCTTTATAAGCAGCTGGAGCATTGGTTTCTTTTGGCCTGGGGCAAGATTTGATCTACCATCCGGATAAACCAGTTACAAATCTAAAGTTCTGACCCCTATTCTGGAAGGAGGCACTTCGACGATAACCGAGAGCCAGCCGGACGCAGGTATTCCACTTTACTCTCCACTTTTTGAGAGATTCTGTTCTTCATGCCCAATGGTTTTAGGCTTATCTCCTTATTTTGATAAATCCGCAGATCTTCCAAATCTTGGCCAAACTCCTAAATGTGATGCCGCCATGGAGTAATAAGCGATTTCAACAGAGATTCAATGGCCACCGATGTTCCGGGGCCTGATGCTCAAGTCATCGAATCGACGATGATAAGGTTGAAGATCTACTGTCGGTGGATGAATCTAATGATGTTATGATTACAAGCACCACCGAACACACTGATGAGAAATGCTTGAAGGAGCGCATTGAGAAGGTAGAGTTGTTGAAGAGAAAAGCCAAAGCTAAGCCCGCCGAGGTGGACATTGATGATCCAAATCTCATCCCACTACAAGTCATTCCGCCCGGTGGGTCGATAACCAGAGAATTCCTTCCAAGCTTCGAATGCTCTCCCGCCAAGGGCAGTAAAGGATCAAGGAAAAGAATAAGCAGAAGTTCACATAGTGCCACTCTCGAGAAATCCAAAAAGGAGAGAAGACAAAAGCAATAATGGTTGCTTCGGCTCGGTGTGCACATAGTTTGTATAGCTGTTTTTTTCTCTGTTGGTATGGTTGTACGGGTACGATCCTCTATTTTTTGAATAAACTTATACCACAATTTGAAACTTATCATGTGAATAAAAGTTTTTGTTTTATGTTGAGCTCTCGTGTGAACTGTTATTTAAGTAGTTGAACTATTACTTTCCATTCAATGTACTTATAGTTCGTTGTTCGTTGATTCATATAACAATCTACTAACTCCATCCCAAGGTCTCCATGTGGTCGTGGCCCTGAGTCGCGTAAAATGGCTTGAGCTTTAGTGTTACGCCATCGGATTCAGCGGTTTGAGTAATTATTTTACTGCCCTCATCTCAGGTTAAAGGAGTTAGATAGTGGATGGTTGAATTCCATTCTTAGCGAGTTTACTCCTCCTATCAGTTTCAAGTCGTAGTTTATGGAATAGTGGGCGGTCAAACCACACTCATATATTTGTTCATACTCGTATCTACTCTCTGGGGATAAGAGTTGGTTAGCGGGTGGCCGATTCATACCCGATTTATGTTTATACTCCAGTCCACACTCTGAGGACTTAGAGTTAGTTCATGGGTGGTCAATCCATACCCGATTCATGTTTATACTCCAGTCTACACTCTAGGGCCTTAGAGTTATTTTGGACAATAGTCAGACTGTACTTCCCTTAATTGATTTATCCGGTCCCAGGGTTATGGGTTTGATTTAGTGAGCGATCGGTCGTATCACGATCGCTTTTGTTTTATTTCAGCCCCATATTCGGCGGGATTTATTTGATCATCAGACGGTCGAGCCATATCCATTCCTTATTATGTATCATGTCCATTGGGTTATGAGCAAGAGATATCAAATGAATAGTCTAACCATGCTCATCTTGTTTAGTTCCATTGGGAACTAGCATAATTAATTAGTCCCAAACTCTAGGAACCTGTTCGGATATATCGACATCAATCAGTTTCATAATGTAACTAATACATAATGCTACAGCAAACATAAATATAAAGGAAGTTTTATTTGCTAAACGGAAGGAAATAACATAATTCACTTTATTACATATCCAGAAAAACAAATACTAAAGCAAATTTGAAAGTAGATACAACTAAATGCAGAAAGAAATAAACTAACTGAAATAGCATCGTACATGCTCGTTACTCCACGCTTTAGGGAGTGTGATGCTATCAACAGTCGCTAGCTTGAAAGTTACCTCTCCAAGCCTATGTTCAATGACGTATGGTCCTTCCCGAGTAGGGTTCATATGCAAAGAGGTAGGAAAAACCTGTTTCAAGACAAGATCGCTGATTTCAAAGGTTCTAGGTCGAACTTTGATGTTGTAGTATCGAGCGACTCGGTACCGATGTGCAGCTGCCCTCAAATCAGCTTCTTTGCGCTTCCAATCTACAAAGTCTAGAGATTCCAAGAGAAGATCTTTATTCGTTCTGGGATCATAGTAGGTCACTCGATGAGAAGGAACTTCGAGCTCAATAGGAATAACGACTTCGGAACCATAAGCAAGGGTGAATGGAGTATGGCTAGTTGTGGACTTGTGGGTGGTCCTATAAGCCCATAGTGTTGTCGGGAGTTCATCCACCCACTTGCCTCTAGCCTTTTCCTAAAGCTTCTTTAAATTGGACTTCATAATTTTGTTCGCAGCTTCAACTTGCCTATTCGCTTGAGGACGAGCGACTGTTGCAAATCTCTTTTCAATATGATACCTCCGACAGAAGTCTTTGAATTCAGCACTATTGAATTGAGTCCCATTGTCGGTTACAATAGTTCGTGGAAGACCAAAATGACAGATGATGTTTCGAACAATGAAGTTGTTTACTTTCTTGGTTGTGATCGTGGCTAAAGGTTCTGCTTCGGCCCATTTGGGGAAGTAATCAACTGCGACGATAGCGTACTTTGCACCACCTTTAGAGATCGGTAAGTAACCGATAATTTCTATACCCCACATGGAAAACTGCCATGGGCTGACCATTTACATGATTTCCGCCGGCAGAGCTCTTAGAACTTTTGCATATATATGGCACTTGTCGCATCGCCTTACACAATCAGCAGCATCTCGATTGACGGTTGGCCAATAATACCCGTAATGGAGTATTTTCTTTGCTAGAGTTTTCCCCTTAGTGTGATCGCTACATTCCCCTTCATAAACTTCCTTCAGGACCTGTTTTATCATATCAAGAGTTATAAACCGGAGTAGGGAAATAGTTATACCCTTTCGGTACATAACTCCTTCCCGTATGATATATCACGAAGCTTTATGAAGGACTTGTTGCTTTTCATTCCTTTATTCAGGTAGGACTCCTGTAGCAAATAGTTTTTAATTGGAGTCATCCACGATTCCTTCTCAGGCACTGTCTCTAGTATCCGGTCTTTACAATCCTATGTACATTCGAAGTTTCTTTTTCCTTTCCTAATCAAGTCAAAGAAAGGAATGCATTTATCAGTAGCTCTGGAAATGAATCGGCTTAAGGCAACAACCTTCCCATTCAAACTCTGTACTTGTTTGATAGTCTTTGGCACTTGGATATCATGGATAGCCTGAATTTTCTCGGGATTAGCTTTGATTCTGCAGGCACTAAAAATAAAACCCAAAAACTTCCCTGATGCTATGCCCAAAGAACACTTCAAAGGATTAAATTTTATCTTGTAATGTTGGAGTATGCCGAACGTTTCTGCCAGGTCTCTAATGTGGTCGCTTGACCGTCGTGACTTTACGAGCATATCATCCACATATACTTCCATCATTTTTCCAATCTGATCTTTAAACATCATGTTGACTTAACGCAGGTAAGTCACCCATGCATTCTTTAGTCCAAACGGCATCACCATATAATAATATATTCCAACATTGGTAATGAAACTAGCATGCTTTTGATCGGGAATGTGTATCAGGATTTGGTTATATCCCGAGTATGCATCCATGAAAGATAGCAATTCGTGTTCTGCGGTTGATTCCACCAGCTGGTCGATCTTTGGAAGGGGAAAACTGTCTTTCGGACATGCCTTGTTTAAGTCTGAGTAATCAATGCATGTTTTACATTTTCCATTCGCCTTTTTCATAAGCACAGGATTAGATACCCACATAGGGTAGAGGGCATTGCGAATAAACACATTGTCTTTGAGTTTATTCACCTCCTCTTTAAGAGCAAAAGATCTCTTCGGATCCATGCTGCATTTTTTTGTTTCACCGGAACATACCTCGGGTCGATATTCAATGCATGGCTCGCAATAGCAGGCGAGATTCCACATATGTCAAAGTGAGTCCAAGTGAACACGTCTAGATTCGCTTGGAGAAATCCAGCAAGTTCTTTCATCATCGGGGGGCTGAGCTTTGATCTGATCTTTAGGACCCGTGATAGGTCGTCAAGGCTAACTGTGAAGTCAATTGTCAGCTCGGTCGATGCAGCCTTGGTCTCTTTAGGCTCCTCCTCATCATCTCTCGGATCTATATCTCTATAGAACTGACTGTGGTGCCCGAGTCAAGGCTCAGGCGCTAGTTATCAATCTTCCATAGCTTGGATGCAGACAGTATTGTCCACACCCTTACCTTTCTCTTTGCATTGAGCATCCCTCAAACTCAGCTACATAACAGGCGCGTCTAGTCACCCGATCACCGTGAACAACTCCAACACCCTTATTTGTCGGAAACTTCAAAGTCAAACACCATAGGGTAAGGGCTATCCAGAATTCGACTAGGGATGGTCGGGCTAGAAAAATATTGCAAGGAGAGTCAACATCCAAAAAATCGAATGACAAGATTCACACTCTCCTACGGTCACCTTCTCCCAACTCTACAAGTAATTCAACATAACCAATGGCTTTAGTTACATCACCATTAAAACCGTGTATGTAGGCTTTAGATGGCTTTAAGTCCTTGGCTTCCATCTTCATCTAATTATAGGCTTTTTTGAAAATTATGTTTACTGAACTTCCACAATCAATCAATATCATTCTCACCAAAGCGGCGCTGATCATGGCTGAATAACCATTGGGTGGATCGTCGAAGCC
This sequence comes from Allium fistulosum, assembly GCA_030737815.1. NCBI lineage: Eukaryota > Viridiplantae > Streptophyta > Magnoliopsida > Asparagales > Amaryllidaceae > Allium > Allium fistulosum. The sequence continues at coordinate 868,529,024 of CM060902.1, forward strand.
TCTGCATCTCTGTTTCTAAACACGATATCATCTACCATTGTACGTTGCTGTTTTGCTGGAGCTCCATCTTCTGTATTCGAACAATGTTCAAAATCCATATGCTTAATCGCGCTAGCATAGAGCTCCATTTCATGCCAACTCTTATATGTCGGGTGCGGTCTTCCGACTATTGTATTTATTACCAATCTTCCACTAGTTCGTGCAGGCTCCTCAGCCCTACGTGATGCTTGTCCTCGGTTGGGTTGGATGTCCCCTGTTCGCCATCCTACGGGGTTTTTAAAAATTGCTACAACTTTCTTTCTCAAATTAGCTTTTCGATATTATCCTAGAGATGCTTGCATTCATTTGTGCCATGTCCATAGCGTTCATGGAACCGGCAATATTTTTTGGTTTGTTTCTACTTCTCTATTGATTCTTTTCGAGGCGGCTTCCTGTATTGCATGGTATTGCAGGTAGACAAATAGATATTCTCCAAGGACATATTCAACGGTGTGTAAGTATCGTACATCGAAATCCTAGGCTTCCTTCTTCCAGAATCCCTCTTTCATTCTCGGCCCCTATCTTCCCCTTTCTTTTGCTAATTCAGCTTGTTTTGGACATTCACTCGAACTTTTCCAGAGATATCATCGGACTGATTTACTGCAATATTACTTTGTACTCCCTCTCCACTTTTTCCCACAACATTATTCTTCCTAGAGGACCTAGCTTCCTCATTTCATAAATACCGAGCCGCCTTTGCATAAAAGTCTTCCAACGTTGCGGGTCGCTTGCCAGTAAACTAATCGTCGAAATCAGATTCTGGATCTATCCCTTTTGTTACAACCATCAATATTGCATGGTCATTCGGATTATTTATTTCCGTAACAGTTGTATGAAATCTTTCCAAATAATGTTTCAATGATTATCCTGGAGCCTGGATCATGCTAGATAGGGACATTACATCCTTAGGGCGAGTTGTGTGCATTCGAAACTACTCTACAAACCTTGTTGCCAAATCATCGAGTCTAGAAATCGATCATGGGGGTAACCTTGTGAACCACATCGTTGCTATTCTAGAGAGAGTTATGAGAAAGCATCTACACTTGGTTGCATCATCTGCTCAAGTGGAATCCATCAGCCATTCATATCTCATGATGTGCTGCCTGGGGTCAGTTTTTCCCTTGTAGGCGGGCATCAATGGCATGTTCAACCTCCGTGGATACTCTATATGTAAAACATTATCAGTGAATGGTGTATGGCTTCTCAAGATTCCCCATTCATTGTTGGTCAAGCCCTGGCTCTCTCTCACTAACTGTATGACCATAGCCGATAAGTCCTACGTTTAGATAATTGGTGCTAAGCGGTGGTCATGCTCCACCTCACGTGAATGGTCCGGTCAATGTCTAAGGGTCGCTCCATGCCTTCATGGTTCACCATCTTCCAGATGTATACCTCGTAAATTTACTTCATCGTCATTCCAGGAAGCATTTGGCCAACATTTAGTCGAACTCCATCACCCAAACTAACTGAAGTAACTCCAGCTTGATTCCCAGTATGCATGGGTTGGTTCCCTCCTTTGGAGGAGGAATCGGTACCGATCCCTATGGAGGGATCGGCACCGATTGGTCTTGGCAGACCATGATGGTCCACCGGTTGATACCCCGAAGTTTCTACACGATATTCGTCTATTCTGGAATGCCTATCCTATGCCTATGATACTCGTCTGATGAGTTAGAACTCTCCGATGACGAGTAAGGAGTGGGGTCCCTTCTAGCTTTTCCTACTACTGATTGAGTTGGTTCATTAAGTTGATATTGGTTTGAATTTGTTGATTTAATTGTCGACGTCTCTCCATTAGCTCTCTCATTAGATTCTGAAACTCAACTCTTCTAATAGAATTAGTGGGATTCTGGACTTCAACCGGTTCAGCATTTACATTCATTGGTTGATTGCTTGGGCCTCCTTGCTAGATGCCAGCATTCTCATTTCCTTCCACTTTCTGAGAAGTAGATCTAGTGTTCCTCACCATTGTCGATAGCTTCACTTAGATTTTTGCAAATCTTAGTAAAATGAGTAAACTACTTGAAGATAACTATGGATCTCCTTCGGGGGATTTATGCAATCCAGTAGCAAAAAAAGGATCCTAATAGGTTGAGAACCACAGTTCTTAGTGAAAAGCACCAAAATGTTTGCACCATAAATTGGCACAAACACCCAATAGAAACTTTTTGAACAGAATTAAATGAAGAATAAAATGTAAACAGTGGATAATAACGAAGAAACAGCAATAAACTAAAAGAAAAAACATGCACACGTGATTTATAGTGGTGTGGCACTGTCTGTCTATGTCCACTTTGAATAGATTGCTTTATTAATTCCTTTATAATTTGAGTACAAGAGAGGTAGGATCAAAATCCTTAGTTAATAAGAATATAAAAAAACAACAGCATCCCAAAAGTCCTCAGAATGACCTTTCAAGCCAGTATTTATAGATGAAGGTCGCCAACTAGCTCTCTGGAAACTCGGCTGAAAAACCCTTACAACCATATGGGCCCACTAGAGAGATCACTAGGCCCAATTCCTAAAGAGGAGGGATCGGTACCGATCCCTTCGTTGGTTGAATTCAAGGAAGCAATCCCTATGGTGGATTCCCCATGCAATAATATGTTTAATCTCCAAATTTTATGTCATTTGGATCAGTAGAGCTCGAGTTATTGCTTGATCTTTGATTCAACATGGCTTTCATGCAACTTTCTGCAGATCCCTTCTTAGGGATGTATACCAATCTTTCAAACTTGGTCCTTTTGACATGCGATCCCTAGGATAGGTTCCTTAGGTTCCCTTTGTCTTGCTCTCTAAGTTTCGTAGGCATTGGACTTGTACATCTCAAGATATTGATTGTTTTCTACAAGAATGCTTTTATGCCTTGAAACATGCCGATCCCTCTTGTTGGAGCCAATTTATACTGATCCCTCCTATGCATTGAACCATATTCCGTACTTTCAACATTCTATGTTGCACATCTATCAATTCCATTCAACCCTGACTTCATATTTTTATCTGTGCTTGACTTATGGGCCCCACAATCATTACTTTGGAATCATCGACCTTGATGGCAGTCGAATCTGACTTGTGCAATCAGTCCAATATTGCCCGGTTAAAATGTTGGATAATAGTTAAGGAAAAGAACAAATAATATTATGAGATTCTTTATGAGAAGAGTGTGGATAAGGAGAACAAACTTCTTAAGGAACTTAAATGGCAACTTAAGGAGTATAATGACTTGTCGGATAAATATAAATGCCATTCTGGTGATATTGTGCGGTTACAGTTTTTTATGAAGAAGCGGGCCGCTCCTCGCTTGAAAAAATCTTGTCTTCATCGAGATATATTTATGAGAGAGAATACCGAATTGATGACTCCTTTTTGGATGTTGATTGATGACGAAGATGCTTTGGTGGTGTTTCTCTACAAAGTTTACTCCAGGGGCAAGTTTGTTGACTTCTCTGACTTAGACAAAAATAGTGAGTTTTAATTAGATGCCTTCAAAAAAAATACTTAGACGAACATGGAAGCGACCGTTATCCCAGAACTTGTTGGAACTTACCTAGGTTTTTAGTGATCCTCTTACTCCTAATTCTCTTCCTCCCGAAAAGATTAAGTATAATAAGAAGAAGAGATTTCTTCGAACTTTATAAGAAATCAATATTATACAAACTCGAATAATTGTATAACTATAGTATGTAATTCAAGTAGCTTATAAACTTTATCGTTTTTGCTTCTCTATTATTAGTCCGATTTTAACATATTGTATAGACTAAGGAAATCTCAGTAGCCCTATTCCCCTGGAACACTTGAGTAAGTTTGCTAAGTTAAAGGGGGATTTTAAGGAAAAATCTTTAACTCTCTGAACGTCTTAGTTAGCAAAACACTGCTTTTTTAGCGACCCGTAAGAAGTTTACATGCAATTTCCTCATTTTTGCTTTGATTTCTTGGGTGATGTGAAAGGATAAACTAGTTGGTGAAATTCGAGCTTATTGCGCCAAATTGATATGTGATCATGCTAGCTCTCCAGCCAGGGAATGGGACTATCATCAATTCCCTCCAATTAATACCCCAGAAGGGATCAATGCTTCTTTTGATTCTACTCTTACTCTATCTGCTAAGTCATTTGAAAAGGCTAAAACTGCTATTTCACAACTTTAAGAGTTAGTTGAATAATCAAAAATGGAATTGTAATATAATTTGAATCTCCTTATCATTTGTAGATTTTTACTATTATGAATAAAAGAGATTAATTTTCATCTATTAATTTATGCTTTATATATTTTAATAGGAAAGTCGGTTAAAGCTTGTATCTAGTCCGACATATGTTCTTTCTTGGTTGCATGATATTAAAGATAAATTGATTGCTGATATTGAAAAGAGGCGATCTTATTAAGATGCTTTAGCTTTATGGTATACGAATAATCCAGATGTGCAAGAGTGGCATAGGAAATATTATAAATTAAAACCAACATTTAGTAATTATAAAGAAATGACCACCAGTTTGGAGAACCAAATTAATGATAAGAACAAAGAGTTTCAGGAATTCAAAGAAAAGATAGATTTGCCTTAGGATCTAGCCCTTAATGGAGGTCGATGCAGAAATGGCTAGATTACATTAATGGATAAATGACCTTGAAGTGGACTTAATGAAGAGTCAAGTATCCTGCCAATCTTTGGAAATTATTGCCAACGGAGGTGATTCTAGCCTTTCTAATCCAAGTTCTGGGAGGACGATAATATTTTAATCCTTAGCCAGCAAAGAATTTCCTACTCTGTTAAACCCACCTCCAGGTTTAAGCAATGAAGAAATTTCCAAATATTGCAGATGGATCAAGTTTGAATGCATGCAGTTTTTCAACAAGAAATGAGATGGAAAAGGTCTCTTAACATCTTGATGATTATGGAGGTCAAGTTGAAAAGCTTGAGTGCAAGAAACATACTCTCGAACAAGAGATTAAAGAATTAAAGGGTACAGTTCAAAACTTAAGAGGAGCTAATAAGACTCTCCAACTACATTAAAAACTCAAGTTGATTCAATTGACGATGGGGACGCTATTCGGTAAAAAAAGAAACCTAAAGAGCTTTTGGATGTCTCTATTTGCCACATTACTGACTCTTCATCGGTTGCTGAAGTTTTGGACAGGATGGCACAGAGCCTTGTTCCTTAATGAAGAATTGCTTTAAATAGATTCTCTTTTATCTGTAACTTTGTGTATAATATGTCAAATTGTAAATAAATTTGTATTTAAATGAATCTTACCTTGAATGCAGCGTATGTACTTTTTCCTTCTAAGATTTTATATTTTCTTTTAAGTGCCTTATCATGGCATGTAGCTTTGAATCGAACACTGGTTCTTATTTGAAATTGCTTGATGATTAATATCTTGCTTTTCTATATTTTAAGCTTTGAGCATTCAACATTTTAGTTTGTAAGATGACCATAAGTTCTAACCTTGTTGTAAGAGTTTGCCTCTTCATAGATTCTGATAGTTTATTTAGTAATGGAGGTTCCCGTTTGATATGAAAGTAGGATTTCAATCTGAATTTAAAAGATCAAGAGCTAATTTAATGAAGGTCCACCGTTAGAAAATCCATCTGATAATAATTTTAATAGAAGTTCATAGAACCATTATGGTTATAGTGTAAATGGTGGACCAAAAAGCCATCTAGTGGTGGAAAATCAGAAAATCCATCTAATAATAATAATGGAAGACCAGAAAATCCATCTGGCAATAAAATAGGAGACTGAAAAATGCATATGGCAATAATAATAGAAGACCAAGAAATCCATCGAGCGATAATAATAGAAGACGAGAAAATTATCTTGTATCTGGAGATTGCTTCAGCTATAGAGCGCAAATGGCTCATTTTGACAATCTTTCTCTAGAAGATTGATTGATTGATTTTGTTTAGAAGCACAAATGGCTTTTATTTGATAGATCTTCTTATAGAAGATAGCCATAGTCCTTCTTTCGAATCAAGTTGGGTTTGAATTTGATTGATTTTTCTCTAGAAGATTATTTTTGATCCATTCTTTTGGATAGAGTGTGATTGACTCGATTGCTTTTTATTACCATCTTAGGTGATGATTAGGACTTTTTGGTGCGTTTGGTTAGCTTTCTTAAGTAGAATAAAAGACTTACCCGGCCTCCCTTTAGGAGGCGCTTTAGTAAGACCTTAGAGATGGTACTAAAGGCTTGTCTAATTCTTTGGGTAGCTATCTTAAGCAGAACCAAAAGATTTATCCGATCTCCCTCTAGGAGGCGCTTTAGTAAGGCCTTGGTGACAGTACTTAAGGCTGGTCTGGTGCTTTGTTCAGGCCAAAGGCTTACTCTGTCCTCCCTCTAGGAGGCGCTCTAGCCAGGCCACGTAGGTAGGGGCTGAAGGCTTGCAGATGCTTTGGTCAGGCCTTTTCAGACGAGACAAAGGCTTACTTCGACCTCCCTCTAGGAGGTTCCTTAGACAGGCCATGAATGGTGGGAATAAGGGATTATGCTCCGACTAGGCCATGTAGGCAAAGGTCGAAGGCTTGTAGATGCTTTGGTTAGGCCTTTTCAAACTGGACCAAAAGCTTACTCTTACCTCCCTCTAGGAGGTGCTTTGAGCGGGCCATCTTGGCGGGGACAAAGACTTTTTCCTTTATTTGTGACTTGTTTAACACCTTCTTATAATTTTATTGAGCTTTCGTTGGCCTAGGAAATTATTGATTATTCCTACCAAGCTTCGACACTGATTCGTGTCGTGCCCATTAGAATGATTATAGTAATAGTATAACCCTTCGCGATTTCTTTTATTCTTTGTTTGCTTCTTTTGTGAAGGCCAATAGTTAAGCGTGTGCTTGGTCAAGAGGTAGATGTTCTCATAAGAAGTAGTAAGGGAGTAACTCTTAGGTGGCCATGATCTTTTGGGAAACAATCCTCCTGGTTGTCATTTAATTCTTTTATTGCTTAAGATGGATTCCTTGTCTTCGATGACTAATTTCCATTTTAAGGAGCCTTGTGCTTTATCTGTTTTATAAGATTGGTCAAGCACACTCCTCCATTTTCTGGTAAATCGTTCAAAGTCCCTTTCTATTTCTTTTTCGAAAATGGTCCCCTTGGCTTTGTGTTAAATTTCTTTTCTCATTTTCATGAAGATGCTATCCTTTTTATACTGCCTTCCTAGGGTGAAAACTGGTGTTGGCCCCACACAGAATGGATTTAGCTGCATTTTTCTAAATTGTAAGGAGCTACTTGTCTCTTCTTATCTTCCATTACATGTAATGCCATAAGTCTTAATACTTGTTCCGCATTAAGCTGAGGACTGCTTGTAATTTGGTAGGTTAGCCTAGTCATTCGAGGCTCAAAGGTTCTTTGTACAGAGATTCCAACATGTTTAATTGGCATGACTATGCAAAGCTTTGTTGATGTGATCAAAGGTAGGTTAGTTTGAAATGGGATATGCTTGGTGGGGATATGCTTGGTGGGGATAAGTCCTCTAAGCCTTACGTATGCAAGTCAAGGTAGTTCAAAGGACTCGATGGTTCGAGCCCTCCTTCTAGCGCTAAAATGTTAACGAATTTCTTTGTTAAATCCAAAGGGGTAAGGAAGGTGGATTTGGTTGGGGTAAAGCAATCCTAAGCTAAGTTTCTAGGAAGGCGTATGCTCCATATCGAATCCATGAAAGTCTTGCGCATGTTCAATATCAAGGTCGAAGTCATATCTCATGTCATGAAGTAGTTCAAAACAGAGCTTTCAAACTTAAAATTATGAGTGCTTCTGGAATTCGAAGTGAGCTATGATGTAAGAATCACAAATGCCTTGAAACTTGAAAGCAAGCCATAACTCAAGTTTTCTTTATTCATATACTATGCAATTGTTGAATATACAAGGTCTTATGTGCAAAATTTGAGTGTTATAATCGGTTATAAATCCCCAAATCAATTAAGGTTACAAAGTTGAAAATGTAAGAAATGAGACAAGAATGATTGCCCTCTATCACATAGCCTAGGCCCATATTTATAGGGGTGGAAGTGTGGCATAACAGCTTGACATCGGCATGCATGATCATCGGCATGCATGACCTTTGATGTTCTTGGGAGCATAATAGAGTTTTGGCTTTGTCCTAATAATGAAGGAATTTATCAATTTGAAGTGACATTAGTATGAAGCGGAATTGACATGGAGCAGCATCAATATAGAGTGACATTATCATGAAGTAGTGTCATTGACCTTGATAGCCTCTGTAGATATTGATAATTCTTGGCATTGATAAAATTGCAGCATTAAATAGCCTGCGCCATCATAACCTATGGCATCAGATAGCCACAACATCATACATTGGCGGCACTGTTCATTTGCAGCCTCAGTCTTCCTATGACATTATTACCTACGACATCAAACACTTATGACGTCAGGATGTGGTTGCCAACTATGATATGTGAAATTGATCCAGTCAACGTTACTTCAATTGCAACATCATTCAACCCTACGGCATTAGCCATAGGTGGTATCAGTGATGAGTGACGTCGACAAAGAACGATATTGATGAGTTACGATATCCATTCTTTCTTCATAGTTGAATGGCAGCATTAATAGAATACGACATCGATGAGATGTGACAAAGACCACGCCGTTATAACACTGCTGGCTTACGGTATTGACTATATATGGCATAGATTCCATCTGGCATTATTTGGCGATATAAGAGTCCCAGCACTAATCATTTAATTCTATAGATGGTATGCAACATTGTATATGATTCTTTATTGATGAGATGTGACATTATATGTCTTCGACGTTGATCCATTTTCCTGGTTTATTGATGACATGTGACGTTGCTAATTAATTTTTTGTAACGACCCAGAATTTTGAACAATTTAAATTGAAAATATTTAATTAATTTTAAATATTTGAATGATGGTTTGACTTGAATTTCAAATTATCAGAATAAATTGGCGATTAAATTATAAAATTTAATCTATTGTAATTTGAATAAAAATTTGAATCTTCAGTTTTAAGCTGAAGAAAAATATTTCAAAAGCTTTTAAAATTCGTAATGATGACACTGAAGATAATAGAAGCTTCAGAATCGAATTTGGAAGGGAATTGTTCAGTTTTGAAATTTATCGTTCGAATCGATATTTGAAAATAGCGGTCCGAGGCACAATCTCGGAATTCGACGAAACCAGTTCCATTGGATCCGTAATATTGTATTATTATCGGATTTTAAATTTTGTAATTTTCAGAGCTATTGTGTGATCGTACGAGATAGAAATGTCTGGGCAATAATTAATTGATTTAATTTAAATATAAATTTATACGCTCAAATCACCAGCCACCCTAGTCTATGATTTGCGTCGACCTACTCTCTGTTAATCGCGTACTTTTGTCTTCCTCCATCTCTTTTAATTCATCACTCGTTACTCCTTTTCGTTCATTCGTTGATAAAGAGAAATGGCCCCTGTTTAAAGTTTCAGTCCAAATAAAAAAATCGCGTCCCTCTCTTCAAAAGAAAACCTCCTTCGTTCTCAAATAAATTCAAAATTCATAGTCGCATTTCCCCAAAAATCGAACGAAAATCGTTCGTTCTATCAAAACCAAGCAAATGGCGGAACACTGATAAAAATAAAATCAGAGCCCTAAGTTATTCGATCGAACGATATCGCATGTTAGGGTTTCGATCGCATGATTTTGGGGAAGTATTTGGTCGCGATGGCGGCTCGTTCAATTCACGAAAGGCGGCGGCTCGGCCTGGAAGAGGGGTCGTTCGATGGCGAAGGCGACTGAGTCGCGTAGCCCAACGGGGGAGTGATGATAGCAGCGGTCGAATTAGAGAAGTGATGGCACGAGGTTAGAGTTGCAGGCGAGTGTAAATCTGGGTTTGTCTTGAGCGACGTTGTCGTGGTGGCATTCGAAAGCGAGGCAGCGGTATCGAAGGAAGCTCGGCATCGGAGGGTTAGGCAGGCGAATGCGATGCATTCGACTTCGATTTTAACAAGTGAGGTATCGAAATTTCTGCAGTTTCTTTTTTTTACATAATTTATTTAGTAATAAATATATATGTATAGATCAGTTAAGAAAAAAAAAAGAATAGTGAAGTGAATAATCATTTTGTTATTTACTGTGGGAAATAAAATAAAAGTTGAAAGTTGGTAAGAGGAAAAAAGATATATTTACAATAAAGAAAACTATATGGTTTTACAGGAAAAATTATATATACCAGTATTTAACTTACTGTAAAATTTTAAATAATATATTAAGATGTTTAATTTGCTTAATCAATGTATTCAACAATTTTAGGATGTGTTAAAAGAAGAAGAAAATATATATTGGCATATGTATTGTAACTTACGGTTACATTTTAAAATAGAGAATAATTTTATATAGCTAAAGTTAGAGGAAAAAGATATATGCAGTAAAACAGAAAAAAAATACGTATACAAGTTGAAAAAGAAAATTTCCAGTTAAAAATTAAATCTATTTCGAAGAAAATGTTTTGTTAAAAGAAATTAGTTTAAAGGTCAAAATTTCAATTTTAAGATAAAAAAAAATCATTGTATAATTGAAAGTTAGAAATTGAGTTGTTCGATTTAATTCGAATATTAATAAATTGTGTAAATATTTATACAAGGTATAAATCAAGAAAATCGAGTCAAGATGGAAATGGATTGCTAATAAAAGCTAAGGTGAGATCTTCTCACTCAAAATGAATTGCAGTTATTGATTGTTTAACTGTTTGGATGTGATATAGTATATATAGTAGTATATAGCAATATATATATATATATATATATATATTGGCATATGTATATATTGCAGTTGTGATTTCCCGCATTATATAGCGGATGAGACCCTATTGCGCCGTTAGTAAGCAGATGATATTTATAAATCCTATATACCGTGATATTCCACCTCGAAGTGGAATTGGTATTGTGCTAACATCTGTGGATGCAGGGAAACAGGTTGGAGGGATCCAACTGGATTCCTCACCAGTATTTATTTGATTACAGATATTGAGATATTTGTTGATTATCATATCGATATATGATGTTGGATGTTGTGATTGACTAATTTGTGCGTTGCATTATCGGATCCATTTTTGAAGTTAAAAATAACGATGGTGATTTTAAAAGAGATTTTTAAAGTGATTTTTGAAAGTATACGTTTTATTAAAATTTTGAATTGATTTATTTTAAATAAATAAACGTTCAAATTTTAAAGTTATAAAGACTAAGACTTTTGTGAAATATAACCAAAGTGTCATTTTTGAAATAAATAGTTGGTTTATTTATAAAATGGTTTGGATTGGGATTTTTGAATTATTAAAAACGATGATATAAAAGATGTACAAAAATGGATATTTATAAATTTAAAATATTGGGATTATAAGACAAGTCTTTATAAGTGTTAAAATGAAGTATAAATGGGATTTCATAAGTTAATGAAATCTAAAAGTTTTAAATTTTGTGAAGTTTAAAAGAACGATTTCTTTTAAAATAAATGAATTATAAGTTATAAACTTATAATATGGACTTGTGTATATATATTGAGTTATAAATTGAATTTGTTAATAAAGGAGATTTATAGATCAAAGTTGTTATGAAATATAAAGGTGAATTTATAAACGTTGTTTTATAAATCCAAAACAAATTGAATTTGATAAATTAAACATAGAAGTTAATAAAGGAGATATATTCATGATTTTGGACAGCGAATTATCCTTTAAGCTAAATGTTGTAATAATAAGAGTTTGGTTGGGAATTTTATCCACGATTTTGGACAGTGGATAATCTTTGAAATAAAATGTGTAGAAAATATTGAGATTTGGTTAGTGAAGTATATTCACGATTTTGGACAGTGAATATATTATTAAGTAAAATGGATATGTTATGGAAAAGTGATATTTAAAAATGAAGTTAATTGATTTAACGACGTTTAAAAATATATTGAATATCAAAATCATAGATTTCAACATTTATTGTTGAAATAGACGTTTTCGAGGAAATAAGGAAATGGTGGACTATAACGCTGTTGTTATAGTAAATGATTTTCAAAAGGAAATGTTTATATAGTATTGGGATTTATATATCTATCTAAATTTTGAATCCCTATACTAGTGATTTTGGGTCGTCGTAACGATGTTTTATGTAACATTCGTTTTGACTCAAATAGATGTTGTTATAGAAAATGATTTCCTTAAAGAATGAAATATATACTTAATTTTGATTTAAGTATATCGAATATTTTCAAATATTGAAAATAAATAGATTTGTGAATTACTTATTATTAAATAAGTATGGAAATGTTTTCCAATTTGAAATGAAACATTTTGAGAATTTATCTTTGTAAAGATAAATTGAAAGTGAATATTTGAAATCGATTGAAAATCGTATATCAGTAGATATTTTTGAAATATAAATTCACTATGGAATTTATAAAAGAAAATGGAAATTCGTTTTAAAAATAAACGTTGATTTATTTTTGAAGTGTGGAAATTATATATCTAGTAAAGATATTTTGGAAAATAAATAATTTGGAAAATTATTTGGAATCTGATGATGTTACGCATCTTTATTGATAGTTAAATAACCGACTATCAGTAATTACCTTGAATGGGTATTTGTTGTGAATTGGATGAATTTGAATGCCACACTTATTTTTGAATAAGCGCTCACTATTCGGGTTAGCCGGGAAAGGACCTTGGGGTCATATAACCCATTCCGTATATGTGATACGTCGTTATGAATTGCATTTGATGACCGGTGTTGAAGACCGGATATTTTTGAAAACGGAAGGATTACCGTCGAGTTACTCTACATCGGCTGATCTCCGATATAGAGGTTTTATCACCCTTAGTGACGGGAAGTCCGGACGTGATTAGAAAATTATCCGGATTTGCAAGGGCTTCGTGAGAAGTGCCTTCGGTTCTGTTCGATCCCGGAACAGACTTGTATGGTTGTGTGTCTGACGTTACAAATTGAGATATAAAGCTGATTTCTTTCAAATACATATCTGTTGGTGGCGGGGAATTTATTCTCTTAGCTTAACACCCTTCTCTGAGACGTACAAGCTCAGAGGTTATGTAGTTGAAGGTTATCAGCGATATACTCCCAATTTGGTAACGTGGCATGCTGAGTGTTGCTGTGAAATGATCGTTGTTTGATCAATTTTGATATGATCATTTGTTTGATCATTTATCTTTGTGATCATTTCTTTGATCATTTGTTTGACCTGAAGCATGGCTTTGTGACAAAGCGTAGCTTTGTGGACGAGACTTCGTCGGACCTCACACCCCGGAAATGGTCAAGACAGGAAGGATGCAGCAAGGTTCTAGGGAGTAGCGCCCCTTAGTGTATGTCATTCCTTCTGGATAGAGGTGGTATCATGGTATGGAGCCCAGATACTTAACCTATGTTGATACTGCAAATTTATTATGTGGTTGTTGGAAATCGAGGATCCTCGGGAAGATCAGTTACGATCGGGGGATGGCATACGCGTGTCAGTAGTTACCTATTTTTGCAGAGGTAACCCGGCCTTGTGTTGGCAGAGATCCGGTTAGGTTCTCGGGACGTCATTCCAGAGGCATTTCCATGTGGAAATGGGAAGTTCCTTGGCCTGACCATTTGTTGGAAATCCAAACTCCAATACGAACTTTGTACGGTATTAGTTGTAGAACCTGCCATTTACGTACGGTGGTCACCACTGTTTAGATGGTAGCTATAGTAGGCATACGATACTGGTCGTATGTTGGCTAAGATTGATATTCTACTTTCGAAATGATTTTTCTACACTATGCACTAATAATAATATAATAAAGGATTTGATTTTGCGTAGTAAGCATCTTTGACTATCATAAGAAGAAATCTCCTCCAATTCTGCGTTTGCATTGTGTGTGTGGCGGGAGGTCTTGTGGTAGTTCCATTTTCCAAAAGCATTTCGAATAAATTTTATTTTCTTTGTGAAAAATAACTGTTTTACGATCTCACACCAGTCACCATGGCTGACTCGGAGTTTATTGTTTCCCTTCTAAACTCTGGGTGCCCATTATTTTCCACACGGGCAGCCTAGAGTTATGTTATCAGGATATTCTGGAGCTTTGGAAGCAAGCTGGATGGCGAAACGTACATCCGTATTTGTTTATTTATTCCGCTGTGTATTCTGTATGAGGATAAGTATATATAACTGTCCATTGATGTGTTGTGTTGTATTAAGTTGTATATTGACTCTGATTGATGTATGTATAAACTGATATAGTTCTTTGTTTTAAAAGACTAGTGATTATCTATTATATATTGTTTCGTTGCGAATGTGAGATTCTGATATTGTTTCTGTTTCTGATGTTGTTCTGTTGTTCTTCTTTCTTTTTCTTCTATCTTTTCTTCTACCTCTTCTTTTAAAACCCTAAGAATTCGGTTTTCCGGCATTCGTTTACTCGACAGTTGATACAGTGGACGTATCAATGTCGATTTTCGGAAGTCGAAGAATCGGGTCCTTACAACGTGGTATCAGAGCTTATGGTTAAGCGACAACCCTGCTCTGTTAGGTGTTACTCATTAGAGATAGAGTCGGTAGCACTCTAGAATGAGTTGAGTGTAATAATAGATATGAGCGCGTATTTGTTAGTGAATATGAAATTGTTTTGTATTGTGTTGACTTATCGGTTGATTGTTTATAGATTCTGGTCGGTGCAGTCTAGCTAACTGGAATCGATAGGGGTTTCTAAACTCTAAACAAGATAAACTGACACAACATTGATTTTAAAACAGGTAAATGAAATAATTTTACCTAATACTATTTTTGTATATAAAGGAAATAATTTTCTATGAATTATTATGATATATGGATGCATGGTTGTTAGGAAGTGATGATGCTGAATTATCATCATTGATATATTTATATATATATGTGACAATTGAATATGAAATTGAAATCAAAAACAAAGAACTAAGAAATAAAATCCATATACAAATAGAATTTGTGAATATGAAATATTAATGTGATATATAATTTGAACTAAAGTTCCAGAAAAATATTTGCAACAAAATTCAATAATGGAATGTGATTTGATTTGAATCACGTTGAATAGAAAATTCCCAACTTGGAAAAGAAAAATAAAATGGATTGAATCCGAATAAACTACTTTGATAATTGATTAATTCATGAAATGGAAGTTGAATTAGTTAAATTGAAACTTGAATTGTGAGCTAAATGAAAAGAGATGGTTCAAATTTAAAGATAAATTCAAGTAAGTAGAAATAAATTTTCAAATGAATGGAATTTACAATTGTAAGTGAATAAAATTGAAACTGAAGGTTGAAAACAAATTTGAATAAAATGAACTAGAATTTGTGATGAATTAGTAATTGGAACTAATTTAAAATAGTGCAGTTATGAATGAAAGATAGTTAATGAAATTCAATATTCAGAAGTTAAACAGAATCCAAATTGAATTGAAATGATAAATTGAATTCAAATGAAAATTTGAAATGTAAAATTGAATGATAATGGATATAACTTCAATAGTGAACTAAAGATGATATAAGAAGTAAATATCGAAATTTTGTAATGGAATTTGCAAAATGGTTTGAATAGTGTAACTAGATATAATGGCTAGTAGGATATACAGGTGTATAAAGGAATTGGAATTTGATTTCAAAGATGAATTTAAATTGCTCGACAAAAGGTATGTCTTTCAATTTCAATATGAGATTTGATGATTTTCTGGTCTAGCCGCTTGGCTTTTTCTTTTCTTTTTGAAATCTGAGAGTCCGTAGGGACGTTTTGTAGTCGTGCCATGTTAGCCGCGCAAAGGAGACGCTGGCGAAATTTTTCGAAAATTTCGAATGTTAGAAAATTTTGAAAGTTAAAATCTGAATTCAAATTTAAATTTGAATTGTTAAGGAAATAATGCTGTTTGAAACTTATAATTGAAGTTGGAAATTGAGTTGAATTAATAACGAATCTTTAGTAGAAAGATTTGTTTTGATAAATTTGTGAAATGACCCTCCTATTTACTCACTAATTTTATTGGTGATTTTTTTTTTTTTAGAGATGATATATAGATATATCATCTATTACAAATATATTTCCCAGGGTCATTTTTCTTTCTCTAATAAACAAAAATATATCCAGGATCTTTCACAATATAGAAATATTGTTTTAATTCTAAATCATTTTTAACATACATATATGAAGATATCTATGTTATATTCTACTTGAATCAGAGCATGGTAATAAGTAGAAATCCTTTTTAAATTTGCAAAAATGTGATAAATTCCCTTTTAAATTAAAACTTAATGTATCCTGATCTTTGACTATAGTGTCCACTGGGAATATGTACCTTAGACTGTTATTAAACTTAAGAAATGATCAAGCAATAATCAGTGGAAAGCTAGCTTATAATATAGATGATTTTCTTAAAGTCTGAATATTATCAAACTCAGGTTAAAAGAAAGTGGATCCTAAGTGAACACAAGCAACATCTAGGCGTAATGGAAACGCGCCTAACTTATTCATGCAAGGTCACTAGTTCGAGTACTATGCTGGTCGGTTCAAACACAATTTTTGTTTTTCTTTTTATTTTCTCCTGTATGGCTGAAATCTGATACCTACCTATAATTGTACATATATATTTAATTTTTGCCTATAACCTAACATACAAAACAATTCTTCTTGCATAACTATTTTTAAAACCCATTCTCTCAACTGTTTTAAGAATTTACATCTATATTTTTGCCCAATATCTACATGTACACAGGTATACATGTACATGTCAGTGTCTTTGTTCATTTTCCAGAAAACTGAGCTCAAATGTTCCCTTGCTTCATTGATCTGAAGTGAAACATTAGGCCTGACCTATGGCCTAACCATGTGGTTACTCTGGCCATTCTTTTGTTTGCATTTTTACAACCCAGATTATACACAAAACATTGATACCTTTTCTTTCCAAAAGCATGTATATATATTTGTATGAATCAGACATTTTGTGATCAGATATATATATCATTCTTCCTAATCATACTTCTCTTTTAAAAATACATCTTCAGGGTATAAACACTTTTTCTTGCATCTGGACTTATGTCAATATCATAAATTGAAGATATAGCAGTTTAATTCTTTTCTGGGTTTTCCCAATATTATTTTTTGTATATCTATATTCTTTTTGGAAAGAACTCAAGATTAACTGAAATCATCATAAAATGATTATACTTATAAAATCCAGGTTTTTCCCTCTAAATCAAAACAACTTTAGCAATTAGGTTTTCAAATCAGTTTAACATCAATATCCTTAGTTCATACCAAATCAGAAATAACCAGAAACAACATAGCACATGTCTCTTACAAGTTCTTCCTACTTAATACATTAGATAGCCATATCAATCAGGGAATACATGCATGAATTAACACATTCTAGCTTTTATTTCTAATTATCTTAGCATCCTCTATTCCATATCTTTTTAATCTTGCTTACTTAGCTCCATCATAACCTGCAAAAGCATTAGTGGCTGCCTCATTATAAATGAGACACCCCCATGTGCCATGAGCAATAAGGGTCAGATCTATGATCTGGTGTGAGCATTTCTAACATATCCATGATATTAAGCTAAGAATACAGCATAAATATACTTTGCATACTTGACAGGTATTATCATGTACAATACATAAGAGCAAACATATGCAACAAAACAACTTTTATCTGGAACTACTAAGGTTGCCTTTTCTTTTTCTTATAAATTCCTGGCCTCATCTGCTATAAGGAATCAAAGGGACACATTGCCATGAACTAATTAACATTATGGCACAAAGATCTCAGGACTTAAACAAGCCATGTGCCAACTTGTCTACTTCAAATAGGACAAGCATTCCAGCAGCCTTCTTGGCACAAAATCCTTAGTTATATCACTAAGTGTATTTATGTTCATTCTATCAATGATAGCTAGGTGTACATACCACCTGTACTCATGAAGCATACTAGTTACCTTGCAGACATAATATTGCAAGCAAGTTAAAGGTTACATTCTAGAGGTATAACACCCCAGTCATTCCATCTCATATTATTTAGCATATAAACACCCTATTCAAGCATATACCAGAATGTTTGCAACTGAGAATAAATGCATGGCTCTATTGGGTTTATTTTGATTTTGCAAGCAACTATATTTAGCCAGATTTTTAATCTTGTTTAAACATAGTTTTTAGGCTTGTAAATTTCTGTTTAGTTTAGGGCTCAGCACTTATAGAGAAAGACTCCATTGCACCCTTAACCAATTATTTCAAGCCTCAGCACCATACCAATGTATATGCAGCTCATAGTTTTCTTTTTCTTTTCATTCTTTGTCTTAAGCCATTATTCAAACTAGTTACAAATACTCTGTTATATGTTCCTTAAGGTTATAATATACAGAGATGAAAATAGAACAACAAAGTTATACATCCAGCATAGCAGATCATATTTCATCAAACAATCATGAAACCATCAGTAGCCAACATAGTTTGTAAATCAAAACATGCAAAATATAACATATAAAAGCTTGGCTGCCTAATCCCAGGTCTTAATGCCATGTATATGAGTGAGGATACTCACCTAAATGCTTACACAAGCTTAAACCAGAAAACCCTTCAAATCTTTAGCCTTATCTTCCTCTTCTTCCTTAGGTTAATTAATTAGTGAGAGAGCAGTTTTCTGATTGGGCTCTTGGTTTAAATAAGGGTTCTGTCTAGGGTTTTGGGTGATGCAAAATCCCTATTTTAGCCCAGACCAGAATCATGCATTTGGCATTGCATATTCCCTCCCTCCTAACCCTTAATGTCCCGGCCAATATTTTAAAACAAGACTAAATTGTGCCTATTTTCCTTTCTTTTCAGAAAGTGATAACTTTAAGTATTTTTATTATACTTACCTCAAACAATGATAATGGTGTGACTTTCTATTTTCTGCCTATGCACATTTGCTTTCTTGCACTTTGGTTCTTACTGTTTTAGTGATTCCTTTCTTAATTTTTCTGCTCAAATAATATCTGGATATATATATACATTTATACAACTATGGGTGTTAATTTAATTTTAACCATTTATTTGCAGAAAACATGTGCATACTTATGTGCATTTCTACACCTATTTAAAATTTCACTTATTCATTATAAATCAATGTTTTCTTCTGCCTTAATTTTCAGACAAGTCATACATAGGCATATATATATAGATATATATATATATACACACACATCCTCAGGAATTTTTAATACTCATGTCTAGGTCTATATTTTCTTTATTTAAAACATTTTATCTAAATGTTTTCCTTCCTTGTTTTATTATTCAGGAATTTTGGATTTTCTCTTAGTGCCATAACTAGTGTGCACGTGCACACATGCACACAACCTTGCACCACTGAAAATCCCACCTATATAATAATTCTGATTTTCCCCCCAGAATTTTAATCATTTATTAAAAGAATTTTCCTCAAAATCTTGGGGTATTACAATTTGATAAAACTATTTGGATTTTGAAAGATAGTAGACGAGTAAAGGACCATTTTTCCTAACTTGTTATTACGGGACGAAATTCTTTTAAGGGGGTAAGTCTGTAACGACCCAGAATTTTGAACAATTTAAATTGAAAATATTTAATTAATTTTAAATATTTGAATGATGGTTTGACTTGAATTTCAAATTATCAGAATAAATTGGCGATTAAATTATAAAATTTAATCTATTGTAAGTTGAATAAAAATTTGAATCTTCAGTTTTAAGCTGAAGAAAAATATTTCAAAAGCTTTTAAAATTCGTAATGATGACACTGAAGATAATAGAAGCTTCAGAATCGAATTTGGAAGGGAATTGTTCAGTTTTGAAATTTATCGTTCGAATCGATATTTGAAAATAGCCGTCCGAGGCACAATCTCGGAATTCGACGAAACCAGTTCCATTGGATCCGTAATATTGTATTATTATCGGATTTTAAATTTTGTAATTTTCAGAGCTATTGTGTGATCGTACGAGATAGAAATGTCTGGGCAATAATTAATTGATTTAATTTAAATATAAATTTATACGCTCAAATCACCAGCCACCCTAGTCTCTGATTTGGGTTGACCTACTCTCTATTAATCGCGTACTTTTGTCTTCCTCCATCTCTTTTAATTCATCACTCGTTACTCCTTTTCGTTCATTCGTTGATAAAGATAAATGGCCCCTGTTTAAAGTTTCAGTCCAAATAAAAAAATCGCGTCCCTCTCTTCAAAAGAAAACCTCCTTCGTTCTCAAATAAATTCAAAATTCATAGTCGCATTTCCCCAAAAATCGAACGAAAATCGTTCGTTCTATCAAAACCAAGCAAATGGCGGAACACTGATAAAAATAAAATCGGAGCCCTAAGTTATTCGATCGAACGATATCGCATGTTAGGGTTTCGATCGCATGATTTTGGGGAAGTGTTTGGTCGCGATGGCGGCTCGTTCAATTCACGAAAGGCGGCGGCTTGGCCTGGAAGAGGGGCCGTTCGATGGCGAAGGCGACTGAGTCGCGTAGCCCAACGGGGGAGTGATGATAGCAGCGGTCGAATTAGAGAAGTGATGGCACGAGGTTAGAGTTGCAGGCGAGTGTAAATCTGGGTTTGTCTTGAGCGATGTTGTCGTGGTGGCATTCGAAAGCGAGGCAGCGGTATCGGAGGAAGCTCGGCATCGGAGGGTTAGGCAGGCGAATGCGATGCATTCGACTTCGATTTTAACAAGTGAGGTATCGAAATTTCTACAGTTTCTTTTTTTTACATAATTTATTTAGTAATAAATATATATGTATAGATCAGTTAAGAAAAAAAAAGAATAGTGAAGTGAATAATCATTTTGTTATTTACTGTGGGAAATAAAATAAAAGTTGAAAGTTGGTAAGAGGAAAAAAGATATATTTACAGTAAAGAAAACTATATGGTTTTACAGGAAAAATTATATATACCAGTATTTAACTTACTGTAAAATTTTAAATAATATATTAAGATGTTTAATTTGCTTAATCAATGTATTCAACAATTTTAGGATGTGTTAAAAGAAGAAGAAAATATATATTGGCATATGTATTGTAACTTACGGTTACATTTTAAAATAGAGAATAATTTTATATAGCTAAAGTTAGAGGAAAAAGATATATGTAGTAAAACAGAAAAAAAAAATACATATACAAGTTGAAAAAGAAAATTTCCAGTTAAAAATTAAATCTATTTCGAAGAAAATGTTTTGTTAAAAGAAATTAGTTTAAAGGTCAAAATTTCAATTTTAAGATTAAAAAAAATCATTGTATAATTGAAAGTTAGAAATTGAGTTGTTCGATTTAATTCGAATATTAATAAATTGTGTAAATATTTATACAAGGTATAAATCAAGAAAATCAAGTCAAGATGGAAATGGATTGCTAATAAAAGCTAAGGTGAGATCTTCTCACTCAAAATGAATTGCAGTTATTGATTGTTTAACTGTTTGGATGTGATATAGTATATATAGTAGTATATAGCAATATATATATATATATTGGCATATGTATATATTGCAGTTGTGATTTCCCGCATTATATAGCGGATGAGACCCTATTGCGCCGTTAGTAAGCAGATGATATTTATAAATCCTATATACCGTGATATTCCACCTCGAAGTGGAATTGGTATTGTGCTAACATCTGTGGATGCAGGGAAACAGGTTGGAGGGATCCAACTGGATTCCTCACCAGTATTTATTTGATTACAGATATTGAGATATTTGTTGATTATCATATCGATATATGATGTTGGATGTTGTGATTGACTAATTTGTGTGTTGCATCATCGGATCCATTTTTGAAGTTAAAAATAACGATGGTGATTTTAAAAGAGATTTTTAAAGTGATTTTTGAAAGTATACGTTTTATTAAAATTTTGAATTGATTTATTTTAAATAAATAAACGTTCAAATTTTAAAGTTATAAAGACTAAGACTTTTGTGAAATATAACCAAAGTGTCATTTTTGAAATAAATAGTTGGTTTATTTATAAAATGGTTTGGATTGGGATTTTTGAATTATTAAAAACGATGTATATAAAAGATGTACAAAAATGGATATTTATAAATTTAAAATATTGGGATTATAAGACAAGTCTTTATAAGTGTTAAAATGAAGTATAAATAGGATTTCATAAGTTAATGAAATCTAAAAGTTTTAAATTTTGTGAAGTTTAAAAGAACGATTTCTTTTAAAATAAATGAATTATAAGTTATTAACTTATAATATGGACTTGTGTATATATATTGAGTTATAAATTGAATTTGTTAATAAAGGAGATTTATAGATCAAAGTTGTTATGAAATATAAAGGTGAATTTATAAACGTTGTTTTATAAATCCGAAACAAATTGAATTTGATAAATTAAACATAGAAGTTAATAAAGGAGATATATTCGTGATTTTGGACAGCGAATTATCCTTTAAGCTAAATGTTGTAATAATAAGAGTTTGGTTGGGAATTTTATCCATGATTTTGGACAGTGGATAATCTTTGAAATAAAATGTGTAGAAAATATTGAGATTTGGTTAGTGAAGTATATTCACGATTTTGGACAGTGAATATATTATTAAGTAAAATGGATATGTTATGGAAAAGTGATATTTAAAAATGAAGTTAATTGATTTAACGACGTTTTAAAATATATTGAATATCAAAATCATAGATTTCAACATTTATTGTTGAAATAGACGTTTTCGAGGAAATAAGGAAATGGTGGACTATAACGCTGTTGTTATAGTAAATGATTTTCGAAAGGAAATGTTTATATAGTATTGGGATTTATATATCTATCTAAATTTCGAATCCCTATACTAGTGATTTTGGGTCGTCGTAACGATGTTTTACGTAACATTCGTTTTGACTCAAATAGATGTTGTTATAGAAAATGATTTCCTTAAAGAATGAAATATATACTTAATTTTGATTTAAGTATATCGAATATTTTCAAATATTGAAAATAAATAGATTTGTGAATTACTTATTATTAAATAAGTATGGAAATGTTTTCCAATTTGAAATGAAACATTTTGAGAATTTATCTTTGTAAAGATAAATTGAAAGTGAATATTTGAAATCGATTGAAAATCGTATATCAGTAGATATTTTTGAAATATAAATTCACTATGGAATTTATAAAAGAAAATAGAAATTCGTTTTAAAAATAAACGTTGATTTATTTTTGAAGTGTGGAAATTATATATCTAGTAAAGATATTTTGGAAAATAAATAATTTGGAAAATTATTTGGAATCTGATGATGTTGCGCATCTTTATTGATAGTTAAATAACCGACTATCAGTAATTACCTTGAATGGGTATTTGTTGTGAATTGGATGAATTTGAATGCCACACTTATTTTTGAATAAGCGCTCACTATTCAGGTTAGCCGGGAAAGGACCTTGGGGTTGTATAACCATTCCGTATATGTGATACGTCGTTATGAATTGCATTTGATGACCGGTGTTGAAGACCGGGTATTTTTGAAAACGGAAGGATTACCGTCGAGTTACTCTACATCGGCTGATCTCCGATATAGAGGTTTTATCAGCCTTAGTGACGGGAAGTCCGGACGTGATTAGAAAATTATCCGGATTTGCAAGGGCTTCGTGAGAAGTGCCTTCGGTTCTATTCGATCCCGGAACAGACTTATATGGTTGTGTGTCTGACGTTACAAATTGAGATATAAAGCTGATTTCTTTCAAATACATATCTGTTGGTGGCGGGGAATTTATTCTCTTAGCTTAACACCCTTCTCTGAGACGTACAAGCTCAGAGGTTATGTAGTTGAAGGTTATTAGCGATATACTCCCAATTTGGTAACGTGGCATGCTGAGTGTTGCTGTGAAATGATCGTTGTTTGATCATTTGTGATATGATCATTTGTTTGATCATTTATCTTTGTGATCATTTCTTTGATCATTTGTTTGACCCGAAGCATGGCTTTGTGACAAAGCATAGCTTTGTGGACGAGACTTCGTCGGACCTCACACCCCGAAAATGGTCAAAACAGGAAGGATGCAGCAAGGTTCTAGGGAGTAGCGCCCCTTAGTGTATGTCATTCCTTCTGGATAGAGGTGGTATCATGGTATGGAGCCCAGATACTTAACCTATGTTGATACTGCAAATTTATTATGTGGTTGTTGGAAATCGAGGATCCTCGGGAAGATCGGTTACGATCGGGGGATGGCATACGCGTGTCAGTAGTTACCTATTTTTGCAGAGGTAACCCGGCCTTATGTTGGCAGAGATCCGGTTAGGTTCTCGGGACGTCATTCCAGAGGCGTTTCCATGTGGCAATGGGAAGTTCCTTGGCCTGACCATTTGTTGGAAATCCAAACTCCAATACGAACTTTGTACGGTATTAGTTGTAGAACCTGCCATTTACGTACGGTGGTCACCACTGTTTAGATGGTAGCTATTGTAGGCATACGATACTGGTCGTATGTTGGCTAAGATTGATATTCTACTTTCGAAATGATTTTTCTACACTATGCACTAATAATAATATAAAAAAGGATTTGATTTTGCGTAGTAAGCATCTTTGACTATCATAAGAAGAAATCTCCTCCAATTCTGCGTTTGCATTGTGTGTGTGGTGGGAGGTCTTGTGGTAGTTCCATTTTCCCAAAGCATTTCGAATAAATTTTATTTTCTTTGTGAAAAATAACTGTTTTACGATCTCACACCAGTCACCATGGCTGACTCGGAGTTTATTGTTTCCCTTCTAAACTCTGGGTGCCCATTATTTTCCACACGGGCAGCCTAGAGTTATGTTATCAGGATATTCTGGAGCTTTGGAAGCAAGCTGGATGGCGAAACGTACATCCGTATTTGTTTATTTATTCCGCTGTGTATTCTGTATGAGGATAAGTATATATAACTGTCCATTGATGTGTTGTGTTGTATTAAGTTGTATATTGACTCTGATTGATGTATGTATAAACTGATATAGTTCTTTGTTTTAAAAGACTAGTGATTATCTATTATATATTGTTTCGTTGCGAATGTGAGATTCTGATATTGTTTCTGTTTCTGATGTTGTTCTGTTGTTCTTCTTTCTTTTTCTTCTATCTTTTCTTCTACCTCTTCTTTTAAAACCCTAAGAATTCGGTTTTCCGGCATTCGTTTACTCGACAGTTGATACAGTGGACGTATCAATGTCGATTTTCGGAAGTCGAAGAATCGGGTCCTTACATTTTTTGTTGACATGTAGTTGTTTTGTTGGCTTTCGGCATTGGCTTTGGTAAGACACTACCCACATTCTTTCAACACCACTTGTTGATGCAGAGTTATGACAATGTCGCCATGCCGCATACCTTCAGCATTAACATCGGTCGCAATACAAGTTTTCAAGAGTAAAATTGTCCGTTAAAACTTATTGGAGTAAAAAATGTCACTTCTCAACATCCTCCAAAGTTATAGTGTCTTACGACATAATGTGAATTTAAAAATAATATTTTACGACTCTCTGGTACGTAAAATATGGGTCGTTACAATGGATGCACTTTGGGGCAACTCCGAAGAGGAAAATATATCTATTGCAATTTGTATAGCCTTATGGGGGATTGTATGACCTTTGGAATGGTAGTAGGACCAGAGTTTCCTCTTGAGGAATGTTGTGGTGATTGTAGATTCTTTTAACATCGTGGTTGTTAACCTAGATATTAGGGGATCTGGAGGGTTGTCAAGGATCATAACGCCTGCCAAGCCGATGTCTGGGCAATTTCATCTCCTAAAGGAACATAAGGAGCAAGTGGCAGTGATTTTTAAGGTTGGCGTCGAGGTTGCCTAATCATAAATGGAGTTAAAATAGAACCCGAAGTAGAAGAAGAGCTAGTTGCTGGAGGAGTGAACGAAAATGTAGAAGGGCCAGGGGTTGCATTAGAAATATGCTAAAAGTGTCTAAGGTCCATATTATACTGAAAGCTTGGGATACGATCATGATCGGGTATGATTTAAATCCAATATTTAATTTGATTTAGTCTTGTG
This sequence comes from Allium fistulosum, assembly GCA_030737815.1. Lineage (NCBI taxonomy): Eukaryota > Viridiplantae > Streptophyta > Magnoliopsida > Asparagales > Amaryllidaceae > Allium > Allium fistulosum. Next base: position 868,555,043 of record CM060902.1, read on the forward strand.
TAGCTGATGTAGAGAATCCAATGGATGTCGACGTGTGTTGACCAATTAGGTTCTATAAATCGATAGGGTCAGTGGTATGTGATTCGGTCTAAGCAATGTGTGTCATGTGACCTTGGCACAATCAATGGATGCACTCTATGTAGATAGCCTGTGCGTGTTGGCAAACGAGCTCTGTTATGCGTTGGAACTATGTGTCAAATGTTACCCGTTAACGTAAGGTTTACACTTATAAAACCGGATGATCTCCAAAGTTGAAAAGGGCTTTTCTTTACATGAGCATGATGTTTGATTCTAAGTGCTGATAGGGTGAAGATCCCAGAATGTGTTGACATTTAGACTCGGTGAATTCCGAAGTGCGTTCGATGAAATAGTTTCATAAATTGACTCAAACAAACATTCGACCCCTTCCCATAATCAATGATCAACCTCGAAGACTTGTCTCTTCCCTTCACAATCTCCTCCCTATAGCTGAATGGGAGTTTGTAGTTGTTCATGAGGCTAAAGAAGGTGTAGCGATGATGAAGGGTATTGGCAATTTGGGCTTGGGCATGGTTCACTGACCAAGGCGACGATGTTCTTGGGTGAGTAAGTAGTTTCAACTACCTTCGAATGATCAAGATCTAGATTATAACACCCCGTAAATCGAATGATAACTAGTTAAAAAAAATTAATAATTAGTGAAGCTGAAAATGGAATTTTCACAAATGTCAAAATATAGCTATGAAACTTGCACCATTGCGTTCGTGGTGATTTTCTGATAAATTTTCATACATTAATTTTAATGATAGGAGTTCAAACGAAAAGGTATTAAGGTTTGAAAATTTTGGATCGAAAATCATTAAATGTAGGATTAATGAAGTAAATGTAATCAACAAACGTTGATTAACATTAACAGTTACTTAACGTCTAAGGATAATTAACGTTGAATCAAATCGTTTAAATTTATATAAAATAACGTATAACAGGAAATAATTTAACGCCTCACATAAATAGATAGTCGGTTGACCCCTAATTGGGATCAGTCGACAGCTAGTGATCCATTGGTTGTATTATAATGGTCGACTGCTAATTGGCTGGTGGCTGTGAATTGAACCTAGGTCGAATGTCCCAGATTTAATAGAACCCTATAAATACGGGTCTAACCTCACTTTTCTTCTTCTATTTTCTAAAGCACGGCGAAGCTCTACCATTTTATTTTTTTTCAAAAATTCTAAAATCTCTACAAAATATTATATATATATATATATAAGTGCGGCATAGCGGAGGATAATAGAGAAGGAGAATAAAACCGAATCAAATGGTCAAAGCCGAGGTAACCTGTAGATCTAGGCCCAAATCTAAATTAAATTCAAATCTCTTTTCAGATCTAAATTTCTAATGAATATGTATATTCTTTCGGTACATATTTTGGCAGAAAGAAAAGGGAGTCCAATAGGAATAACATGATTTAGATCTGGAGATTTGAAAGCTTAGAGGTGAGTGGCAAATTATATATTTTTTATATAATATTTGATTTATATGGTTGTAAATTTGTTCATTCATGCTTGAATGTAGTTTTTGAATTATAGGCTTAAATATATGCAAGTATACATATTATGTTAATTGTTAACTTTGATTAAATATTGCATATACTTGAATCTGGAAAGTAAGTGTAAAAGTAGTCCCTAAATTTATGAGGTTGTATAGTAATTCTATGTTTGTTGGAAAAATGATACATGCGAGTAAATATGAATTAGACATTATTATAATATGGATTGAGATTTAAGTAGTGTTTTTATTCATTTGAATAAATTGTGTTGCAATATAAATTTCTATAAATTATCCAGTTTTATAAATAAACGAATGTGCAACGTTTGAAGTAACAAGGAATATGTCTAACAGTAAGGGATGTACAAAATAGGTATGTTTACTGTATTTGTACCATCTACTTCAATAATAACAGAAAAGATAATTCATTACAATTTCAAACATAACATGTCCTCTTTTAGATAAATTATGGAAATTTATAACGTAAACATTTCCTTTTGGAGGATGTAATTTCAACGCTTTAAAATGCAGAAATCCCTAAGCATAAACCAAAGAATTATAATTGGAGATAATACCAACAATTCAATTATAAATCTAACTTATATGATAAGTTAGAAAATAAAAAATCAGTGATAAAGTATATAAATAAGAAGATTATAATAATCAAAGGAAGATAGTAATGGTTAAAAAGGAACGGTAGAATATACTTAATAATATCAAGTAGAAGTTAAGCAGCAAAGATAATTAATCAATTAAGTTAGAAGTAAGCGGTAAACGACATTAAAATGGCATAAATGAAACAAGAAGTAAATTGTGTAAAAATAACCAAACACAATAGTTGAACATAAGAGGCGTAATAGTTAAATAAATTTACTTAACCCCAAGTATGCATTTATAACGGGTGTGAATCATTGGATCTAGCCAATGACCGAGATTAAATAAAAATGACAAGGTCATTAGTATGGGTTGGGATGTGAGGTCGGTAATGTTACACGGCATAAGTCTGCCCGTCGAAAGGGGCTACCTACGGTTGTGTATACGCTGTACTGATGTGAGACATCACCAACTGTAAGACCCGTGGAATTATTTGATCATGTATGGTTGAAGGTAATATACCAAAGTGAATTCGCCTCGGTTTGAAGTGTCAAAGGGCCAAGTAGGGTATGCTTCAATCCTTTTAGGGGGTATTAAGTAATAAGGAGGCATTTCCTTGATTGCAATAGGCAATCTAAATGGGACGTTGGGCGTAGGCTTGGCTTTATGTCGTAAGTTCAATACAATATATGTGAGGAGTAGGACTGTACACATAGGTTGAGAGCATCATCGGCCATGGAGGGTCGGTAGGAGCACCTGGGTTATGCATATACGGACTGCACCTCTTACTAGTGTAGCTCTGTAATGGACATGCACCGCCTCACAGTTGTTTGTTTGGTTTGTAGTTGGAGACAAAGCCAGATTAAGTCTTCAGACATGTAGAATGCGACTAATTGTTGTAATGTCGTTATTAGGAAATAATGGGAAGATCCTCGGTGTATGCGAGCAATTCGGTCTAGATACAGATGGTGGATACATGGCGCATTGTAGAGTTACAAATACTAGCGGGGAATGTATCCTGGTCCAAAGGCGACTATGGTACTTGTATATACATATATACATGCATACACACACACACACACGTATGTAGTTATTGTATACCTCGAGTGGGTGAGACCTATCGTAAGCGTACATGGAGTCAAGATGACTAAGTTTAAAAAGTGGACATAGCACATATTGGAAAGCAATTGGCATAAACTAGTGTTATGTACAAAGTATGTAATTTACCAATCGCCAGAATGTTGCTCTAACCTCTTCCTTATTACAACCCACATGATAGATTTAGAGGGACATGAACTAGTACAAGGTGGGAGGTGGAAGGATAGGTCTCCTATGCCTACTCAGCATGACAAGGACACTAGATACCAGAGGTGTCATCCTTGGTCAGTAATTATATATTCTATTATACTTTAGTATTTCGTTGTGAGCCCTTGTCAATAGTGCTTAGATATACTTCTGTTTATTTACAGGATACCAACATCAACGATCCGTACTTTGGTGGATTTGGGTTTTCAATTTAGCGAAAATTCATGCCCACTGGGGTGCGGGTTGTTACACTTGGTATTAGAGCTTCGGCTAGTCGATCTTAGGAATTGGGAGACGTTAAGTGAACATATTTGTAATTTTTACTATAATTAAATATATTATACACTAGACTCTACAAATACCGACTGTAGAAGTAGTTGCAACCATATTCTCAAAAGATGGACAATGCGACTGAGTTGGAACGATAAATGATGTTGAAGATATACACATATGTGGATTACTCCATGGAAGATAGGTTGTATTGGAAGGCGTTGAGTTAATAAGAGAATGAATGCAACATATGGAATAGTCCCTGAAGCTGGATAGTTCTTGACTCCCTTGTAGAGCATAGATTGCCTATGGTTGTAGATCCCTATAGGATTACTGATTGATGATGTACATTAGCTCCAGAAAAGTGGAAAGTATAAATCTATATATTGCAGATATTCAGAAGAAGAATTAAATAAGTTCTCAGAAGAAGGTGTGTAGAAATCACTCTAAGATGATAACCATATTTTTAATATATTATGAAAGAAGATAAGGTAAAAGGTAAGTGGAAGAGAAGAAAAGTCCAAAAGAAGGGACAATTAAAAACCACTCTGACTCCGGCCCCATATAAAATAATATAATATAAAAGGTTTGAGTAAATATATAAATAATATATTTGAAATGATTTTTCAAGGGATTTGTTTAAAGATAAAAGACCCTATTTTTGAAAAGTAAGCAAATATTATATTTTCCATAAAATAAAATATTCCTATTTCTTTAAATAAAAGTTTCTAAAGGAAACTAAAAATCTGTTAGACCAAAAATTTCAGCTAAAAATGGGCTTTTATAAAGAGATATTCCTTTTGAAAATAATAGTAGAACGCGTGTGTGTGTGTATATATCGTTGATTCTTTAGAAATGAAAATTTAAGTTTTAAAATTCTTTTTAGGAGTGGACAATAGAAAGTGCTACTAGTTTTCAAAAGCATAATAAGAACCCAAAAATAAAGCAGTAGGTGGGTGCACCGCATCGGTAGATAGGAAATTTTTTAGAATAGTTAGAACGAAGATGAAGAAGACGGAGGCAGAACGAGACATCGTTGGTTATAATTAATATTTACGATTCAACTGGGCCGAAAAAGGTCCATGTTTAACCTGGCCCAAATAAGCTGGGAGCAGTCGAGCCCTTGGGATCAACCGGTCGACCACCCCAAGCATAAGCAGTCGACCGGTTACAGGTTTTAGGCATGACCCGAACCTCGAACGTGACATAAAGTCGCATCTAAGTCAAGCCATCATTTCATTCCATCGCTCCCCCTTCCTCTTCAATTATGATAGCACCCTCCTCCTCAAAAATTGTGCAACCCACCTTCAACAACTCCCCATGCCAACGTCAACGACTGCAGTAGCTTCCCCAACCCCGAAGACCACCAGCACTCTATCCGATTTAGCTCCCAAATCCAGATCTAAAACCCCACCAAACCAAACCATGGTCCCTCCATGCAGCAGTTTCTCTCCCCACCACCCAATTCTGAACCTGCAAGAGATAGCGTGGTTTCAGAACGGTAAAGAGAAGATTAAAGGGTACAACGAGGTGGCAAATTTTGCATTTCTTCAATGGCATCCACTGAAGTTTGGGAACTTCGTCGTTTATGATTTGGAAGGTCAATTTGCGGCTACAGGATTACTGCCAATCGTTAGCCATGATATGTTCGAGCAGGAATGTTGCCCGTGTTGCATGCGTCTATTTGATGCTAACTTGGAATATTCATTCGATGGAGATGAAAACGGCTTCACATGCGAAGTGAAAAGAATAGAAATTTGGATGACAGACTGATAGTTTTGAGGGATTTTGCACATCTCTGCAGTAGGAGAGGATCTGAAGAACATTGAGAACTCTGGTCCAACTATACTTTAGTATATATTCCATAGTGATGTAGACGTATAGCGAACAGATAACATGCGAGGCCAAGCCTGTCTAGTCACCTGCTTTATTTAACAAAACATCGTCCTCAAGATGAGGAGCTTCGACCAGATCTATCACCTGGTAAAGAAGGCCACCTGCGCCATCATAGGTGGTATACATGTGAATTGGGCTAAGGCAATCATGTTCCACTACATAAGCCTAGGAGCAGGGACATGCATGAGCTATATTTCATACTTTTATCTTTTCACTCATGTCTTCCAATAGTACAGAGTTAGCTTCCGAAGGGTGTAGGTGCAGGTGCAAGCGAAGGCACTAATCCTCCCTTATGAGGCTAGGGATTGAAGAGGTTCCTGTAGGGTTTGGAATGCAGTAGGAGGCAGGACATGTGCAGATGGAGTGGGCTCTTTAGCCAGAGAAGGAGGCCATAGAGCCGCAGCCATAGGGCCCTGAGTATCGGATGATCCAATATTCCCAAATCTAGGTCGAAGCCGAGCTGTAAGTACTGGCACAAAGGGATGCGGGAGGAGCTGTAGTGCTAGGGTCGTGAGCTTGGGTGCATAGCCACCATACTCTGATCATTTACTTGTTACGGTAGTGGTTTGAGCTCTCGTGGAGTAGCAAGGCCATCCCATAGCCCATAGGTGGTGGTGGTATTAGTAGTAGCAGTTGTTATTTCCTTCCAGCATTTATTTCTTTTAGGTTTGGGTTGTAAGTATTAGTTGTTTCTGTTTGTATAAAATGCGTACAATGTTAATAAGGATATCTTTCTATTTGTTATCTACCTTGATCGTAGTATTATTGGAAAACAATAAAATAAGGGAATCTCATAAAAGACACCTAACTAATGCAAAAGAAAAGAAAATAAGAAAAGAGTAGAAGTTTATAAAATAAATTAGGAAATTTTTTAATTAGCTACAAAAAGAGAAAATAAAGTTAGAAGATAAATTTTGACGAGCAAAGGACTGGGAAAGTTGTTACCAAACCACGGGTAACCATTCTTCGTCTTAAAAGTTGAAATTTATAAATGAACTTGTATGCTAATTGTTGTTTTAAAATAAAAGTAAAAACTTTTGAAATTTGAAAATTTACCATGTAATATGATAGAGGTCAATTATAGGCGTGAACATATTGACAAAGCCCCGATTGCGTGGGATATGGTTAAATTTGTTTTGAAAAGTTGAAAACAAAAACTTTTGAAATTATTTTTTCAAAATCATTGATTTGTTTTAAAATTAAAATACTTTTATGAAAAGTTTTGAAAAAATGAATTTTTAATTTTTATAATTTTCCAACTATTCCAAAATTTTAATAGAAAATATTTTGAACGAAAAGAGAAAATTTTCAATTTTTGAAGTGCCACATGCTTAGAATAGGAAAAGTCGAATGGGTTAGCAAATATAAATTTTACTGTGCAGCAGAAACGACAATATGGAAAATATAGTTAACAAAGAGGGAAAATTTGTTTTAGATGTAGAATTTCTTTTTCCATGCCTTGTTGATAGGGGAACAATACTAGTTTTAAAATAATTTTGTTTCGAAATTTTAAAGATTTAGAATTAAATTGTTTATATGTGGTGTACTTGGAAAAAATGAAAAAAGAATCTAGAGCAAAAGAGAAGCTTCCAAAGTGCAGTGGAGTGAGTACACGAGAGAAGGATGGAAATATGAAATTCTCCATCTAAACCACTTTTCTGGCATAAGAATATAGGTTTATGAAACTGGATTTTCAAAAAATTTGGATATTAGCAATGGCGTGCTAGGAATTGCTAGGAATTGGACGGTAGAGATTGGATGCAAAATTGTTGAACCATAATTCTATTCGTCGAGGTGTGGAAAATATTTAGATGAAAAAAGAAGATTTTGATTTTCAAAGTTTGTATACATATAGAACTACTAGTATATATAGGTTGTTTGGATCATACTTTCAAAATTGTTTAAAAGAATGCATTTATAGGAGGCACCAATTTAAAATTATTCAGCATACGTATCATATGTATTATGATACATTGTACACTTGTACATGATTGGTTGCAAAATTTATTACACACCGATTGGTTGGATAGCTTAGAATGGTTGTGCATTACGTTATATGATTCTGTCCTTGAGTAATTTCGGGGACGAAATTCTTTTAAGGGGGGGAGAATGTAACACCCATAAATCGAAAGATAATTTGTTAAAAAGAAATAAATCAATAATTAGTGAAGCCAAAATGGAATTTTTACAGACATTGAAATTTTGCTACGAAACTTGCACCGCTGCGTTCACGGTGATTTTATGATAAATTTTCACATATAAAGTTTTACGATTGGAGTCCAAACGAAATAGTTATTAACGTTTGAATATTTCGGATCAAAAATAATTATATTTGCAATTAAGGAAATAAATGCAATTAACTAACATTGCTTAACATTAACAGTTAGTTAATGTCTAAGTATAATTAATGTTAATTCAGATCAGTTAAATTTATATAAATAATGTATAACGGGAAATAAATTAATGCCTAACATAAATAGGCAATCGATCAACCTCCAATTGGGACTGGTCGACTACTGATTGTCGACCGATGGTAGTATAGCGGTTGATCGCTAATTGGCTGGTTGTTGTGGATTGAACCTAGGCCGAATGACCCAGATTTAACAGAATTTAATCTAACGGGTGACGTTGATTCGAGCCCATATAAATACAAGCCTAACCCCTCACTTTTCTTCTCATGTTTTCTAAAGCATAACGAAGCTCTTTCTTTTCTCCACAAATTTTAAATTATACACAAACTATAATATATATATATAAGTGGAGAATAACGGAGGATAATAGAGAAGAAAAATATGATTGAATTAAATCGCCAAAGCCAAGGTGAACTATAGATCCAGACCCAAATCTAAATTAAATTCATATCTCTTCTCAGATATAAATTTTTAATGAATATGTATATTCTTTCAGTGCATATTCGATAGGGAGAAAAGTGAGTCAAATAATAATAATAATATGGTTTAGATTTAGAGATTCAGAAGCTTAAAGGTGAGTGAGAAATTATATATTTTTATATAATATTGGATTTATATCATTGCAAATCTGTTCATGTATGTCTGAATATAGTTTTGGAGTTGTAGGCTTAAATATATACAAGTAATGAATTTATGAACCATGCCTTTATATTCTATGAATTGTTAACTTTGATTAAATACAGCATATACCTGAATCTGGAAAGTAAGGGTAAAAATTATCTCAAAATTTATGAGATTGTATAGTAATTCTAGGTTTGTTAGATAAATGATATACGTGAGTAAATATGAATTGGAAGTTATTATAATATGGATTGGAATTTAAGTAGTATTTTATTCATTGGATTAAACTGTGTTGCAATTCAAATTTCTATAACTTATCTAGTTTTGTAAATAAACAAATATGTAACGTTTGAAGTAATTAGGAATATGCCTAATAGAGATAGATCTACAAAATAAGGATGTTTACCTTATTTTGTACCGCCCAATTCAATAATAATGGAAAAGATAATTCCTTGTAATTCAAAACATTATATAAGTCCTTTTTTAGGTATGTTACGCAAATTTACAGTGTTAACATTTCCTTTTAAAGGATGTAATTCCAACGCGTTAAATGCAGAAATCCCTAAGTATAAACCAAAGTATTGTAAGTAGATAATAACAATAATTCAATTATAAATCTAACATATGCGATAAGTTAGCAAATAAACATTAAGTGATAAAGTATATAAGTAAGAAGATTATAACAATCAAGGGAAGAGAGTAATAGTTAAAAAGAACAGTAGAATATACTTAATAGTATCAAGTAGAAGTTAAACAATAAAAGATAATTAATCTATTAAATTTGAAGTGAGTGGTGAATGACATTAAAATGGCATAAATGAAACAAGAAGTAAGTTGTGTAAAAATAACCGAAGACAATAGTTGAACAAAAGAGGCGTAATAATTAAATAAATTTATATAGCTCCAAGTATGCATTTATGACAGTTGTGAATCACTGGATCTAGCCAATAACTTAGATTGAATAAAAATGATAAATTCATTAGTATGGGTTGGGATGCGAGGTCGGTAATGTTACACAATAGAAGTCTGCCCACTGAAAGGGTCGACCAGCGGTTGTGTATACACTATACTGATGTGAGAGATCACCAACAATAGGACCGATGGAATTATACATTCGCATATAGGTGAAGAGAATATTCCAAAGTGAGTTCGACTCGGTTTAAAGTGTCAAATGACCAAGTAGAGTATGCTTCAATCCTTTTAGGGGTATTAAGTAATAAGAGGTATTTCCTATATTGAAATAGGCAATCTAAATAGGATGGTGAGCATAGGTTCGGCTCTATGTCAGCAAGTTCGGCACCATATATATATGTAAGGAGTAGTGATGTACACATAGGTCGAGAGCATCATCGTTCCTACAACGGTTGGTAGAAGATTTGGGTTACGCCTATACGGACTACACCTCCTACAGTGTAGCTCCGTATGGTATACGCACTGACTCACAATTGTTTGTTTGGTTTGTAGTCAGAAGGCTATGCTAGATAACCTTAGATAAGTCTTCAGATATGTAGAATGCGACTAATAGTTGTAATATCGTTATTAGGCATTAATGGAAAGATCCTCGGTATACGCGGATAATTCAATCTAGACACAGATGGTGGATAGTTGGCGCGGTGCAAAGTTAATGATACTATCGGGGAATGTATCCTAGTCCAAAAGGAGATTGTGGTACTTATACACACACATATATATGTATGGATGTATGTATGTATGTAGTTATTATATACCTCGAGTGGATGGGACGCGTTATACGCCCATATGGGGTCAAGACGACTAAGTTTAAAAATTGGGCATAACACATAATGGAAAGCAACCAGCATAAACTAGTGTTACGTATAAAGTATGTAATTTACCAGTCACCAGAACGTTGTTCTGACCCCCTCCTCATTACAACCCACATGATAGATTAAAGGGACATGAACTGGTACAAGGTGGGAACGGTGGAAATACAGGCCTCCTATGCATGCTCAACACAAATAAGGACACTAGATACTAAATGTATCAGCCTTGGTTAGTAATTATATGTTTTATTATACGTTACTATTCCGTTGTGAAATCTTATTGATAGTGGACTTGGATTTTCGATTTAGCGAAAATTCAGGCACTCTAAGTGCATGTTATAACATAGATCCAGAAACAAGAACGACTTCGAAAGATTGAAGGAGACTCAAGGTGGAGATTCAAGTTCAACTAGGTCGGTTGTTCTTATAGGTCGATTGCACTGAGTTATCTAAGATTTGATAATAATGTAGAGGTGATTTTGGCGGTTGATTGCTTAAAGTGGTGGAGTTTGGGGTTGCGAGGGCAAGAAATCGTAAGGACTCATGAATGACGAAAAGTTGAAATGGAAAAGTGGAAACAAAAATTTGCTTAAGTGTTCAAGTTTTATCTACTCAACTATATCGTTCGGTACCGATTGACGTGTTCAAGTGTTGGAATTTATGTATTTTAACTAGTTATTGTGGCTGGAACGTCAGATCTAGAGATATTTGCTCGTTCAAATTTGACTTAATGAGTTTCATGTTCAAATTCGTTTATAAATAAAAAAAAATTAACGACGACTAGGGAAGGACGTTTGATTCTTTTATGACGAAACAATGTCAAATTCGAAACTCGTCGATTTGAGCATATGACTCATTGTTATTTGATTGCATTAGCAAAAGCAAAATTAGCAATAACATTGAATATTAGATGTAGGCGTAATATTTTGGCCAAACCACTTTAAAAAAGCGTCTTTTCCCTCTTATATTTTGATTTTTATTTGTTTAATTTTCGTTTTAATTCAAATGAGGATGTTGACTAACTTTTTGGTCCGTAGAAGAAAAATTCTCCGAAGTGAACATGAAGTTATTGAATCCTAGATTTTGTAAAATAGACTAAAGCCAAAAAGCAATAATGGTCGGAAATCAACAGCGATTGTTATCTACTCGACAATTTTTATTGTTAGTTGGTAAAGCATTTTTGAGCGAGTGCTTTCAACCATTGTCTTTTCTATGTTGACCAAGTCAAGGTTAATTTTCCCAACATCCTACTTAATCACACGAATGTTAACTACAATCTTCCATCAAACATGGAGTAATTAATTAAATTTGACCTTGCAAATAAAAGTGTATATGTACAAAGGATCTACTAGCGGTTGTGTATACATTGTACTGATGTGGGACATTACAAACTATAGGAATCATGGAATTATACGTTCGCGTATAGGTGAAGGGAATATACCAAAGTGAGTTCGTCACGGTTTAAAGTGTCAAAAGACCAAGTAGAGTTTGCTTCAATCCTTTTAGGAGGGACAAGTAACAAGGAGATAAATATATATTATTTGTATAATAATTAGCAAGCGACTATACCACTATAAAAATGCATTTTAGATTACTTTTAGTTGATATACTTGTATTTTGTTTCAAAATATTAGGTAGTGTTTGGTTTGTTATTTTTAGTTTTGGGTTTTCTTCCATACAAAAATGTATATGACGCATGTATATTGTGGAAAACAGCCAATTTAGAAAATGGAGTTAACATACAAAATAGAAAACAACTTTTTTTTCTTTTTCCGTGTTTTGAAAAATAACACAAGTATGTGAAACAATCCATTCTTCCGTCGTCCTTCTATCCACTTCGTCCTCCCATCCGTCTTTCTTTCCCTCCGTCGTTCCTTCGTTCTTCTCATATTTGACATACATATTGAAAAACGAAAACACAAAATTCGTTTTTAAACCAAACACTACCTAACCATTTAATACATTACTATTTGATGTTACTGGCTGCTTGAGTCATAAAGGGTTAGGTTAAGTCTCCGTGCAACAAGCACTACCAGTTTTGATATTTAAAATACAAAAATTTCTCAACTACAATTCTGGGTTACATTCCGAATCCTAACTTCATCTCAAATTGATGTTAGATGTTTTACGTGTCAAGAACTGATCTAAATCATTTCAATAGCATTAGGTGCGGTTTCGTTACAATTTTTCAACATAAGGATTTAATATTCAAGACAGCTTCACTTGGAGTTATTTTTCATAATATAATGCAAAAGAATGCGAAAAGGTTTCAAGAAATAGAAATAAATATGGGAACCAGAATGCAAAACATTCCTACACATGCAAGGACAGCTGAGTTAATTGATTATAATATTTGAACAAACCCAAAACTGCTACATCAACCCTTCAAGTTCACAAGTCCCAGTTTGATCTCCTTTGACCTATGTCGGTTGTCACGAAAGCGACGCATCATAAAGAGACAAACAAGACGCAATTACAGAAGTACCCTCTTGTTAATTATCAGTGCCATCGCGTCAATGTACTCGACCAAGTACCCAGTCCATCAATATGAAAAAGATGGAGATTCGAGGGTAGAAATGTCATTTAGGAAAAAAAAAGCAAAGCTAAAATGGAAAACGTAGGGACCGAGAATGAATTTATCATGGACAGCGGCGACGAGGGCAGCGTATATTATGCCGTACAGGCCAGCTGTATTCAGCTATTAATTACATACAGATTGGGTAAATCTTAACCGTCCGACTGAGTAGCTGTATTTGTCACTGAATTTTGGGCCTCGACGTTGCTTATTTTCTAGTACACAGAAAACTTCTCTTTCGATAACAACGTTTCGTTTGTGGGGAGCTTTTTACAAATTTTATGTACGAATTTAGAAAGAGTTTATTGACGGAAATCATTAAAATTCACCTATTAATCATTTGATAATTAATTATTTCAACGTGGGATTCAATAATTTTCACAAACAAAAGAGCAAGTACAACTATATTTTCCGACAACTATAATATAACCTACCAACATGCTAGGAAAAGAAGTGTGTTAGTGTGGCATGATGTTACATAATCTTTGTTGCCAGAAAACAAGTAGGAAGACTAATATGATAAAGGGAAATCAAATGCAACTTAAACGCCATCTACATGATATCACACCTTTCTAAGTACAGGATACACGCCTTTCTACATAGGGATTCATTTGCGTTGTCCATAATTAGGAAGAATTATTTTATGCAACAGAAGCACTACAAATAAGGCGTGTGCATTAACAACATATTTATCTGTATTTGTAGAATATTTTATGAATAAATATAAAACTTTTGAGTGTACAAAACCCTGTTTTTTGTGCTATGGTTTGAAATATAAAAATTGAAGTTATTACGAAAATGGCATTGAAGCATTTGTGTGAAGCGTGAAAAATAGTGAATGCACTGTCAGCAGTTTCGACTGTTTTGGATGGCTGAAAATAAACAGTTTTTTTTTTTCATCTTACTTTTTAATAGCTAAAGCAAAATAGCCCATGTGGATGTACATAAAACTTGGGCTTCAACAAGTTACTTACCTACTTATTAGGCGTGTCAACGGATATTTTCGAATGCAAATGGTAAGATATCAAAATCCACATCCGAAATCATTTTCGAATATTAGATATTCATATATGCGGATACAAATGGTTATCATATCTGTTAAAAACTCTATACATCTGGAAACATAATTATAAAATTTTAGACCAATCTTTTCGAGTCAGTATGCAAATCAATAACACGATGATGATAAATAGTTTTAAGCAATTAATATGCATTAAATGCATATAATATAAAATATCATCTTAACAAAACAATAAATATATATTTTTATGTTGTACTAAAATACACATAATATAAACTACACTACAAGGACGGCAGCAGATAGCGACGGCTTTTAGCTGTCGCCGGCCGTCGCAAGCCGTCGCTATCTGTCGTCGCTATACGAAACCTTTCTAGTAGTGCTATAATCTCGACAAGAACCGAACAAATAATTTTTCGATGCGGATGTCTTCATATCCATATTTGTATCAATTTTTTCGGATATTGAATATTTATCCGTTTTCGGATACGATTACATACGATTTCGAATTTTTCAGGTATCCATGGAGAGTGTTACACTTATTTCACAAGCAACTACATTCTGCTTCCAAAGTTCATATATCGTTTCACTCTCTGGGCCACGATTGTTGAAATTAGGTTTCATGTTCAAAGGCGATTTTTTTCATTCTTCATCTATTGGCAACACCGGAGATTCTTTTTGATATTTTTTAGAATGGTACTGTTTGTGACGACCCGCCTTTTGGACCCTCGAAGATCGACACTAATACATTCTTGGTATTCACGTGCTGCAAATTCAAGTGTCGGAGAGGCAGATAATCAGGGGTTTTTAAAAGAAATAAAGGTAGAAGATAGAATAACAACAGAATCTCACATTCGCATTAATTATACATATGGAAAGTAAATACAATCACTCCAAGTGATTCATCAGAGTTACGATAAGTACTAACCCAGCCAGTGACAATTATAACTGCCTATCCTTACAGAGGCTGGTAGATACTAAATACATACTACATGATACATCAAAAATTTGAAATATATCACTATTGACAAAAGGACCCTCCAGTCTTCATGCTCCATTGCTCCTTCCAAAATGCTCCAAGCTACCTAACTACTTGGCTGCACGAAAAATTGGACACCTAAAGTTTAAGGGAAAAGGAAAATAAACTCCGAGTCAGTCATGAGACTGGTGTGAGAAACTCAAAATACGAGTATTTGGAAAATAAAAGGGTATCTCATAAGACCACGCCGCACATAAATACGGAACAGGTTTTTATCTTATGATAACTAAATCATTTCTACGTAAAATTCAGTGATATTATTTTTAATGACATTCTTTGAAATTTTTTCGAATAAACATATCAAATAGCCGAAATTGTTGCATTGGTTAAATTCGACGGCATAATAGGTTTACAACTAAAACCGAATGCACTTATTGGAGATTTGGATTTCTAATGAATAACGAGGTAAGGGACTACCTCCATTACAGTACATTTCTAAAGGAATGTATCGAGGATCGACAACTTCGAAACCCCTATGAATTTAGACCGACCTACGCAAAAACAACGGATGGTACAGATAGCACCGAATATGAAATCACCCCGGCCGTTACTGACCTATCTGAGATCCTATAGTATACACCACATAATTTAAACCCGATGTCATAGCAGGAAGAAATAAATAGATATAGAAAGGTGATATGATACCCTAATGGATGCGATTCTACTTAGCCTTAAAGCAACCCCAGTTTCACGATTCCCCGCTGTGAGGCTTGATGTAACGTTTACCTTTCTTAGAACATTTTCACTTAAAATGCCACATTGCCATTTCCAGCAACACGCTATTGATTTCCACAAAAATACAACCTCTGAGCTCATACGTCTCAAAGAAGGGTATTGAGTATAAGAGGGTTACCTCCTACACCATCAAACAAATATACATTTGTAGAGATCAATTTATTGTGATCTTAGAAATGCAACGTCAGACATTTATCCATCCAAGTTGTCCAATATCAGGATAAACCGAAGGCACTCTCCTACCATATCCTATTAGGCATTACCCCCATGATTAGTAGCAAGTAGTCCTTGCATACGAAGATCCCAGAACGAAGGGATCGGTGCTATTTATTTATCTCGGGTGCTACTCCGAAATTATCAACAAGCTGTCCTTCCATTATGAAGATCCCCGCCTTCAACTTTATTGTCTTTAGCATGTCTTCACTTTCAAACTCGTAAATTGGTTCGAAGTGGTTTTCGGATAGGAATTACCCAAATCTGATCCTGCTTGCTTCAAACCAATCATTAATAAAAAGATGTTAAGGTTTAAGTGGATTATCATTTCATTCATTAATAGTTTTTTTATCAAACAAATTATATATTTTAGAGATATTAATCTTTAAATCATATTATTTTCCAGTATATTAACTTTGGAAATATCATATCATTTTCGTAATTCATATTTGAAAACATTAATGAGTTAAAAAAAGGGTCGATAAGAATTATACAAATTCTACTCAACATCAATTTCCGTATTCAACTTTTACTATCCATTGAATAACGGTGAAATCACATTTTAAATTCACACGGATAGTATGGGTTTCCTCCTTGAAATTTAATACCAAGTATAAGAAGATTATTTTTATACAATCCAAGTTGTATTAAATTTGGAAATTTACATCATTTATACTTGCCTCGTTTCTGAAATTTCGACCTTATCTATTCCTCGCTCAAGAAAGAGGCTATGTGAGCCAGGGTACTGGTTGCTTTTGAACATCTCCTTAGTTTAAGCAGCTCACTTCTAAATCTCATGAATAGAAAAATCCAGTCTACTCATCGTCTTTTTAGAGCCAAGATTTAATCACTTGATTATAATAGCTTTTCTTTAAATCATTTACCTAAACTTTTTAAAATAAATTATAAAATCTTCAAATCATCTTTAAACTACTTAATTATTTATTTGAAAATATTTATAAATTTTTTGGGAAAGAATACTTAAGTTTAAAGCCATATTTCAAAAGTTATTAAAAGTGCTGCAAAGTGCTACGAATAGTGCTTTTAAACTTAATTTATCAAAACAAGTTTTCTATCATTTAGAAATCCATTTTTATAACTTAAATCTCTTATAAAATATTTTATAATATTTATAGAATTTATTCCATATTTTTAAAGAATTAAAAATATGATTTCTAAAGAAATTATCGCTTTGGTTTCCAAACTACCAAACCGCGACTATTTTGAAAACTTGATTTTCTTATATTTCAAAATCTACTAAACAATTGATTTTTTTTTGTTTGAAAACTATGATTATAAGAGTTTGGAAAATTCTTATTACAAAGAATTCCGACTTCGAATCTGTTGTACAAATAGATTTAACTTTCTACGGTGCAAAATCGCAAACTACCATTACACGACGTGCCTATTTTTGACTCAACTTTCATAACTTGTCAAAACTTCACCAAACTAAGTTTTAGTATTTATAAAACATTTATAAACCATTTTAAACCATTTTCAAAGGAGTTTAATGATTTCATATCACTTTTACAACTTGATTCGAAATGTGATTTCCTTGTGTAATATCGACGTGTATTTAACGTGACTTGTTTACACAATTAAACAACTATATTAAAACAACCAATACTTGATGATCAAAGCATAGTAAACATCCATAGCAATCATATCACATCATCATCATATGTGTGTGTTTGTGTGTATATAAATAGTGTTTCTCACTTGTTTCTCGATCGGGCTAACTTTAAAAGGGCTATAACTCCGCTATCTCGAAATTGGAGCTCATGACTACTAGCATGAATGCTCCTAGAGTGTTCGGCCTTGGTCTTGGAGGCTTGGAAGGACTCAGCCTTGCTTGGAAAATGGTGGTGGAGGGCTTGGTTGCACACTGCCTTGGTGGAGGAAAAGGAAGAGATCACTAGCTTGAACTTTGGTTTGAAGTGGTATAGATTTCGATTAATTTTGGACAAACTTTGTTTTGATTTTGTAATATTCTCTTTCTTAGGCTATGGAAGCCATTAATATAGAGAAGAAGAGGATGAATAGCTTAGGAATTTTATGAATAAAAAGAGTGAATGAAGTGAAGAGAGGTGGGTGCTATTTATAGGCAAAAATGAGAATAAAAATATCATGATATTTACACACAAATACATCACCATTTCATCACCACCACTTTCCCCTCTCCCCTCATCATTCTTAGCCGAACACTCCTCCTCCCATGTGTGTGGCCATGTGCATGTACTTAAGGTGTAAGATAGTGACTTTGGTTTTACTTAAGAGTTAAGTTTTAGGAAAATATCTTAGATATTTTATCATATATATATATATATATAATCGTATATGTATATTTGTATGTGTGTATATGTTTATTGCATGTGAATGTGTTTATGTATATGTACATGTATATGTGTTGTATATCTCAAATGAGTACAACGTTGCACAACTTTTTGATTTCCGGTCATATTTTCACTTCAAAGTTTGATAATAATATTTCTATCATTATATAATAATTAAAATGGTTTATTTAATAATTAAAATGATTATTAAATCATTTGAACTCAATTTAAATTCAAAAATCATTTATTCCAAAATAGCGATATCATTAATGATGTCATAAAGAGATTTTATTTTCAAAAATAAAATACTTTTATTGCATATTCTGACTCATGTATGTAAATGAGTGTATGTATCAAGCTCCGTGCACGATGTCGGGTAGTCTAAGAGCTGTTTATTAATAAAATGGTTTTCGATCATTTTGTCGATATATCTTCCACAGTATATATTTTTTGTAAATATTTATTCAAAATAAGATTACTAATATTATTTATTGTTCAAAACATTATCATTTATCTTAAAAAAGCTTATATTTGAATATTTTAAAAATTTTATGAAGTGATGAATTTGCGGGTCGTTACAAATTTCCCTCATTAAAAGAATTTCGTCCTCGAAATTAAAGATGAGAAGAAAAATAACTCTAAAGGAATATATCATATATGATGAAATATATATAAAGCTATGATAATTGACTACACCATAGGTGGTGAGTACACTATCTCGATACAATATATACAATTTATATATCCATCCTAAACTCTGGATATGCCTACTTTATCCTATCCAAAAACTGCTTTCCATGTACGATCAATAGTATCGCCACTCTATTGAACTTTAACTAATCGCACAACCTTTCTCCTTAATCGCTTCTCATCACGATCCACGATCTTATTAGGCTGTCTGATAACTGTTAAATCGTGCTCTACTTCTAAATCCTCCTAAGCAGCTGTTTCTATGATTTGTTCCGGATCATACACATACTTACTTAAATGAGATAAGTGAAACACATTGTGTACACCCGACAACCTCTCTCTACACGGTAAGCTAATGGGCCAATCCACTCTAGAATGGGAAAATGTGAAATATATCAAGGAGCTAGCTTGCCAGTTCTTCCAAATCTTACGACTCCCCTCATCGGAGAGATCTTCACAAATACCTTGTCTCCAACTGAGAATTCTAAATTTATATGCCTTTGATCGGCGTAACTCTTCTGTATGCTTTGTGCTTCTTTCATTTTTTTCTGATCATGTCCACTTTCTTTGAAGCTTCTCGGATTATATCAGGACCAAGCACTAACTGATCTCCGGTTTCAATCCAACGTGCTGGGAATCTACAGGGCCGACCATACAAGGCTTCATAAGGTACCATATCAGTACTGGCCTGATAGCTATTATTATAGGAGAACTCTACCAAATGAAGGCGACTTTCCCACAAACCTCCAAAGTCTAATACACATGCTCTCAGAAGATCCTCCAATACTCTGTTTACTCTTTCTATTTGCCCATCATTCTGGGGATGATATGCTGCGGTTATATCCAGCTTCATTCCCAAAGCTATCTGTAAGGCTTCCCAGAACTGACTAGTAAAGATTGGATCTCGATCGCTTACGATGCTGGTTGGAACTTCATGTAGTCGAACAATCTCCCTCGTATATATCTCAACTAAGCTTGAGGCTATTCTTGGGGGCTTTAATGGGAAGAAATGTGCACTTT
Source organism: Allium fistulosum (assembly GCA_030737815.1). Taxonomy (NCBI): domain Eukaryota; kingdom Viridiplantae; phylum Streptophyta; class Magnoliopsida; order Asparagales; family Amaryllidaceae; genus Allium; species Allium fistulosum. Next base: position 868,575,071 of record CM060902.1, read on the forward strand.
TAGTTAATCTATCAATGATAACCCATGCGCCTTCATTCCCTTTCCTTGACCAAGGCAAGCCATCGATGAAATCCATGGATATTTGGTCTAATTTCCACTTTAGAATCTCGAGTGGTTGGAGTAGTCCAGCAACCTTTTGTCGATCACCCATAATCTGTTGATAATTTGCGCATCTACTCACATGGATGGAAATGTCTCTCTTTATACCACCCCACAAAAAAGTCTTTTTCATATCTCTATACATCTTGGTGACTCCGGGATGTATTGTGAGTGAAGAATTGTGACATTTGGTTAAAGCTTCATGTCTAATCCCATCTACATTGGGAACACATATCCATTCATTCTTAGAATTCCTTGCTTATCCAATTTGAATCATATCCATTTTCCTGGGTATCACATTCTCCTCTACCTCCCTAGCTATCCTTGCAATAATTGGATCCTTGAGCTGATTGTCCTTTACATGACAAATTAATGCTGGACGCACCACTAAATAAGCTATAATGGCATTGCTTTCTGCTTAGTGCATCTGCCACAACATTGGCATTTCCTAGTGTATATAGAATATCCAAGTCATATGATGCGAGAAATTCTAGCCAACATTACTGCCTTATATTCAAGTCCTTCTAAGTGAAAAGATAATTTAAAGATTTATGGTCCATGAGGAGATCAAACTTTTCACCTATTTAAAGAAGGAATATTATTTACCAAGGTAAATTAAAGTTTAATAAAATAAACACTGAAGAATTCTAAAATAGCAAATAATGTTTCCATGTTTTTAATGCAAACACAACGGCTAATAGCTCCAAGTCGTGTGTCACATAATTCCTTTCATGGATCTTTAGTTGTTTACTCGCATATGCGATGATCTTTCCATGCTGCATCAGAACTACACCTACTCATTCCCCACAAGCATCAATATACACGGTTAAACTGCCGCTTTCATCAACAATAACTAATACAGGAGCAATAGTTAACCTCTTCTTGAGTTCCTAAAATGCTTCTTCACATTTCTACGTCCACTCAAACTTAGCATCCTTTATTATCAACTTTGTTAAGTGAGAGGAAATTTTAGAGAAGTCTTGAATAAATCTTCGGTAATATCCGGCTAATCCCAAGCAGCCACGGATGTCCTTCGGAGTCTTTGGTTGTCTACAATCTTGTATAGCTGAGATTTTACCTGGGTCTACTGAAACTCCATTCCCTGACATAATATTTCCCAGGAATCTTACCCCTTTTTTTCTAGAAATGGAATTTTGAATTTTTTTCTTTCAGCACATTCCTTCTCAATATCTCCAACACAATTTTCAAATGCCTTTCATGCTCTTCTTCGGTCTTCAAATATATGAGAATGTCATCAATAAAGACCAACATGAATTTTTTGAGTACGTCTCTCAATACTATACTCATAAGGTCCATGAAATAGGTGGGTGCATTGGTTAGCCCAAATGGCATAACCAACCATTCATCTAAACTATCTGGCCCTCAAAATGCAGCCAAGGGAATGTAATCTTCTGCTATTCTCAATTGATGGAATCTGGTAGCTAGATCCATTTTTGAGAATACCGAGCATCATGTAATTGATCAAACAAGTCATCTATGCGGGATAGAGGATGCTTGTTTTAATCGTTTGCTTATTTAGGTATCGATAGTCTACACACAGTCTAAGGGAGCCATCGAACTTTGCCACAAAAACCACAACTGCGCTCCAACTTGAGCGACTTGGTCTAATTGGCCCCCCATTTTAATAATTCATTAGTTTGTTTTTCTAACTCAATCTTTTCTTTTGGAGCCATCTTATGAATAGGGTGAATAATAGGTCTGGCATTTGGGATTAGGTCAATACGGAATTCGATTTCTCGATGCAGGGGCAAAATTTTAACTTCCACGAAAACATCTTGAAATTCTTTAACAGTCAATATTCTTTCCAAGTTCATTTGAGACGAATCTAATGCATACATGAAGCTGTCTCTTATTGGACTAGGTCCTTCACATATTATTCGGTCAAACACCCTTCCGATCACGACTTTTAGTATAATCATTTGATTGTTGCAGTCTAGAATAGCTTTTTACTTGGATAGCCAATCCATGTCGAGTAAAATACCAAACCCAATGAAATCAAGGACAACTAGGTCCGATAAGAATTGGTGGGTTTGGTAGGTAACTTGTACATTTACACAGATCATACAAAGATTGGTCGTATCACCTATGGGACTGGATACGCGGACATGGGTTTCTACTATTTCTAGGGTAAGGTTTAACTTATCAACCGATTTCTTAGCAATAAAACTATGGGAAGGCCGAGTATTAAATGATTTCTAACTAAAATATCATTAATACATAAATTACCTTCTAAGACTCCCTTACCCTTCACATCTTCAGAGGTTGAAGGCACATTCTTTATAGCATAAACCTTGATCTGTTCTCCCTTCTTTATTAATGGGCGTTGGCTCAATTTTTCAGCAGGCAGAGAGAGAGGAAGGTAAGGAAGTAGAGTTGGGTTATGACGTAGAAGGCAGAACTGCCGAACCAAATATTTTGTTTGGCATTCACTAAAATGCCGGACCAAACATTTGGTCCAGCATGCCGGACTAAACATTTGGTCCAGCATGCCGGACCAGATATTTGGTCCGGCACTCTCTGAAATACTGGACCAAATGTTTGGTCCGGTTTGACATATCAAACACTGGACCAAACATTTGGTTCGGTACACATACATGCCAGACCAAATGTTTGGTCCGGCAAATAAGAAGCTCCAAGGAAAAACGCCAAACCAGACATTAAGAGCAATTAAGCAAAGCATGCTCCTTGACCGAATGCCGAACCAGACCTTCCTGCCCAAAATGCCGAGCCAGATTCAGAGAGTTATATCTCAACCTCCACACTCCACAACTCCACTCTATAAATACCAGAGCTCCTCAACAACAACGGGGATAGATTTTTGGGAGAAAAGGAGAGAAAACTCTGCTGAAAATCCACCATTTCGGCTACTTAAAGTTTTTACTCTTTCACATATATCTTGTACATGTAATCAAATCAAAGAGAGAATAATAAGATGGAAAGTGGATGTAGGCACATTCGGGCTGAACCACTATAAAAACTCTATGTTATTTGCTTTCCTTATCCGCTTTCCAAGCTTTGCACTTGTGAACTATCTCTGCACTTCCTGAAATTCATTCCGTATGTGCTGGAACATAAAAACCCCTCGTCAATCAAATCAAACGAAACTTAACTAAAAAAATCAGATTTAGAGGTGTTTGTCCAACTTTTGAGCAAATACTTTTGGTGATTTCACTGAGAAAAACGACGGGCGGGCATAGAAAGCCAAACTCTCCTATCCATTATTTTTTCAACCTTATCGCATCATTAGAACATGGCTCCCTCTAGGCGAAATGCCGATAAGGGTAAGAATGCAGCTATTACAAATACGCTCAACCCCATCCAAGAAGATCAAGAAAACCCAACTACTCGCTACCTCTAGGCTCAGTTGTCACCCAAGAAGACTTAGAAAGGGTTGTGAATGAGATGACTGACCGCTTCGCTGCCCAGCAAGAAGCTTTGATGGACCAACTCATGACACGCTTAAAGAGCATGGAGGAATCTACTCACAATACTGGACCCAGGGTGAATCCCAGTCTAGAGAGTCACGTAGAAGGAACAGATCTCCTGCTAATGATGAGTTCAACCAGGAATATCTAGGGGCTTGAAGCCAAGCCAGGACTCAACCCGAAGCTGGTCTAGAGAGGTTGTCGAGGGCTGGACCCAGTCAAGGGGGCCCTAGACATGGCCATCTATGGTTGATCCTGTCATGCTTCGAACCGATCATCGCCAGTCTGGCCTCAATCAAGGCACCGGACACCATCACTATCAAAGAGAGGGCCTCCTTCTCCCAGGGCTGCTCCCGAGTCCGAAGAATGAATGACACGCCTCTTCATGGAGTACCTCAGGCACAAACATCTTGAAAGGGGGATAGGCGCCAGAGTATCCAGCCCTTTCACGAGGGACATAAAGACAACAACCACGCCTCAAGAATGGAAGATGCCCACCATGGATCCATATAAGGGCACCTCTGACCCAATCGTCCACCTACAACGATACTCTTAGGACATGCTCATGGATGGAGCAACTGAAGGTGTACTATGCAAATGTTTTCCGCTATTTTTGTCAGATTTAGCAACCACGTGGTTTTGTCGCTTACCTCACGGATCCATCAGTTCTTGGGAAATGTTGAAGGAAAAGTTCATAAGCCAGTTTTGAATTCATGTGGAGCAGCCTAGGGACGCGTATTCCTTGTTTGACGTAAAACAGAAGTTAAGGGAACCTCTGTAGCAATTCCTTACCGCTTTAACACAACTGCAGCAGTGGTGCAAAACGCGGATAAAAGACTTACATTGATGGAACTATGTGGAGGCATCCATCCAGACTTGAAACTTGCAAGAATACTGACCAAGGAAAAGCCTCTGACTCTTCAGGAATTCTACCATGAAGTAGGAAAACATATGAGATTGGAAGACGCAGTGACTATCCAGCATGGCGAGCAACCCGTAGGGGGTTCAATCTCCAATGGAAACACGAGAGTCCCACCCCGAGGAGAAGGGAGCAAGCCAAACAATGACAATAAAAATAACCATCAGGGCAACCCCGGAACTGAAAAAAAGCAATAAACAACGATACAGACCAGGACTGAGATTTGATTCCTACACTCCTATGAATGACATTGTGGAAAACATTTACTTGGCCACTCAACACGAATTGAAGTACAAGCTCCCTCCATCTAAGAAGGAATAAGAAGCTGCAGTTAGAACGGGAAAGTACTATCGCTTCCATGAGTCTCACGGACAAAACACAGAAGAATGTCAACATTTGCGGGACCTTATTGAAGAATACATCCGAAAAAAGAAACTGGAATGGTACGTACAGCAAAAGCATAACTCTCCCGCTCTGACCCACGAAGGACCAGGGCCGCTCTGACATGGAAATAACAAAGAAGAGGCAAGTTTGAGCCGCTCCAATCAAGAGAAAATAATTGTTCATACTATATTAGGAGGCCCGCATTCAGCCAGCGAAAGTTGGGACGAGATGGAGAGGTACGGAAAATCTTTGAAGGATGGAGAAGGGTATGTTTATTCAACTACAGAAGGACGCCTCGCCAAACGAAGAGAAAGCTCCAATATAACCTTCAGTTGTGAGGATTTGGTTGGAAAGCAGTACCCACATACCGATCCCATGGTCATTTCTGCTTGGATCGGCCTTGTTCCACATTTTGGTCGATAGGGGATGCTCGGTGAATGTATTGTTCAAGCATGCCTCAATAAAATGAAGCTATCGATGAAAGATGTATCGCCATGCAATAAGCCCCTAAATGGATTCACTGGAGAAGCCACAATTCTGCTGGGGCAGTTGGACTTGTTTGTTGAACTAGGAAGTCACCCTCGATCCGTTATCCGAAAGCAAACATTTGTGTGGATGGACATTCTGCTTATAACGCATTTCTGGGTAGACCTGCATTATCAGATTTCCAGATAGTCTTAGCCCCTTGGTGCTTAAAAATGAAGTTCCCCACCGATGGGGGAATAGGAGAGGTAGAAGGCGATTAAGATGCAGCCCACGATTGTTATGTGACAGAACTCCGCCAGAACAAAAGGAAGGAAAAGTGCAAAAACTTAAAGCCCGCCCTTTGCCCCAAAACCATGGAAGCATAGCAATCAAAGAAGGCCCCTCCTCTCGAGTATACTAGTGACCCGTTTAATGAACTAGATCCGAGGGACAGAGAGGAGGAGGCAAGCGCCGAGCCCATAGAGGATATGGAACATGTTGCGGTAGATGATCGCGATGGCACAAGGCTTTTCAAGATAGGGTCGCAGCTAGACAAAAATCTGAAGATCCAATTGATAGGGTTCTTATGTAAAAATTTGGATGTGTTCGCATGGGCCCACGAAGAGATGGTGGGAATATCCCCCTAAATAGCCTGTCACTACCTAAAGATAAACCCAACCAAAATCCAAGTCAAGCAGAAGAAAAGGAGCATGGGGATGGAACGCTCAACTGTCCTCAACGAGGAGGTAAAGAACCTACTCACCAATGGTTTTATTCGCGAGGCTATCTACCCCAAATGGATCTCCAACCCGGTTCTGGTGAAAAAATCCAAAGGAAAATGGCGAACCTGCATCGACTTCTCTAATCTCAATGACGCTTGCCCGAAGGACTGTTTTACCCTGCCTTGAATCGACCGACTGGTGGACGGAACAACAGGGCATGAATTGTTATCATTTATGGACGCCTACTCGGGGTACAACCATATTCCCATGCATGTACCAGACTAAGAACATACTAGCTTTATCACAAATTTGGGCCTATATTGCTACAAGGTCATGCCCTTCGGGCTTAAGAATGCTGGTGCAACCTATCAACGCTTGGTTAATAAGATGTTTGAGCAGCAGATTGGTCACTCCATGGAAGTGTATGTCGACGACATGCTTGTCAAATCAAGAAAAGAAACAGATCATTTACACCACTTAAACGAAATGTTTCAGGTATTGCGCAAATACCAAATGAAGCTGAATCCATTGAAATGCTCCTTTGGAGTATCCTCGGGAAAATTCTTGGGTTTCATTGTGCACGCTAGAGGTATTGAAGCAAATCCTGAAAAGGTCCAAGCCTTGAAGGGCATCAAAATACCAGCCACACGAAGGGAAATGCAGAGTCTAAACGGGAAGGTAGCCGCTCTAAGAAAATTTATATCTAAGGCCACAGACATGTGCGTCCCATTCTTCGAAGCTCTAAAAAAGAACAAGGGAAAGTTTGAATGGACCGACGAATGCCATTCGGCCTTCCAAAGCCTGCTGGAACACATGCAGAAACCGCCAGTGCTTTCCACCCCGGTAGATGGAGAAAGCCTCTACTTGTACTTAGCTGTGTCCCCTTATGCATTGAGCGCTGCCTTGGTACGAGATGATGACCATATCTATAAACTAGTATATTTCATCAGCAAGAGGTTTACAGGGGTAGGGGCTAGATATCCGAAGATCGAAAAATTAACCTACTGTTTGCTCATAGCATCTAGGAAATTGCATCATTACTTCCAATATCACTCCATAAGGGTCCTAACAAATCAACCCTTGCACCAGGTCCTACATAAACCAGATACATCAGGGAGCCTGCTAAAATGGTGCATCGAGTTAAGCCAGTATGATATCACCTACCATCCATGCACCGCAATCAAAGGGCAGTCCCTGGCTGATTTCATAGCTGAATTCACCATCCAGGACAAGGATATGACCATCAGAACAGAGGAAGCAATCGAGTGGAATATGTTTGTGGATCGAGCATCCAACGAGCTTGACTCGGGGGCAGGAATAGTAATCATCACACCCCGAGGAAGAAAGTTAAGTTACGTGTTGAGATTAGAATTCGTTGCAACCAATAACGATGCTAAATACGAAGCAGTAATAGCTGGCTTGGAGATCACTAGGGAAATAAGGATCAAATCAATATGCATATACAGTGACTTGCAGCTAATCGTAAACCAAATCCTGGCGGAATTTCAAACTCGCGGGCAAAGACTTGCCTCTTACCTCAACAGGACTAAAACCCTCCTGAACGAGCTAGACTACTATGTAATCAAACATATCCCACGGGAGGAGAATCGAGAAGCAGATGCCCTCGCCAAAGAAGCTAGTGTGAGAAACAAGTCGATGCTGGGGCAACCCCCGTCATGATGCAAGCTACACCAAGCTTTCGAGTGTCTTCAGATCATGCCTATTAGTAGTAACGAAGAGACAGAGATGACCCCCATCATCAAATACTTACATGAAGGAATCCTACCGGAAAATCGCAATGAAATTAGAAAAATCCTAAGGAAGTCATCTCGCTACACCATCCAGGAGGGCATCCTGTACCGTCGTGGGTTTTCCTATCTCCTAATGAGGTGTGTCGCAGGAAACCAAGCTAAAGATATTCTCAGAAACATACACCAAGGGAGTTGCGACGACCACATCGGCGATCAAACTCTAGCCAGAAAGATCTTGTGCTATGGGTACTTTTGGCCCACACTGAACAAAGATGCAACCGAGTTTGCTAGAAGATGCAACAAGTGCCATAGATTTGCCAAAATCCCAAGACTGCCACCTACTGGTCTGACCCAGATGGTTAGTCCTTGTCCCTTCGCTATCTAGGGGATCGACCTAATCGGGGAACTCCCTATGGGGTGAGGGCGAGCAAAATATGCCATAGTGGCAGTGGATTACTTCACCAAATGGGTGGAAGCGGAACCTTTAAATAAGATTTCATCTACCAAAGTGATAAATTTTCTAATACGTAACATCCTGTGCAGGTATGGGGTACCACAGAAAATCATATCGGACAACGGGCTCCAATTTGACAGCAAGGAATTCGCCAATTGGTGCCACGAGCATGGGATTGCTCGAAGCTTTTCAGCTGTGGCACATCCATAGGCAAACGGACAAGTCGAAGCTGTGAACAAGGTGTTGAAAATGCTGATCAAGAGAAACTGGAAAAATCCAAGGGGCATGGGTCGACGAATTGCCTACGGCTTTGTGGGCCTACCGAACTTCTTATAAAACCGCGACGGGGCACACTCCATTCGCACTGGCATATGGAGCCGAAGCCATGCTCCTCATCGAAACTATTGTCCCCTCACACCGAAGAATACACTATAATTCGGAAGAAAATGAGGAGCTATTAAACATATCACTCGACCTGATCGAGGAGAAGAGAAATGATGCCGCCCTCAAAGCAGCCGCTCATAGACAAAAGGCAATACAATTCCAAGGTGAAGCCTCGAACACTACAAGAAGGAGACTTGGTTCTCAAATGAGTCTTCCCAAGACCTGGGGTGTTAGATCAAATTTGGGAAGTACGGTTCGCTGTACATAAAGACCTTCACAATGGAGCTTACATCTTGTCAACGGTAAATGGAGAGGTGTTTGGGAAAGCATGGAATCTCCAACGTCTCCGTCACTACTTCTCTTGAGTTGTAAAAAAACATGTACTAAAGCAATAAAAGAAAGACAGTGGACGTAGGCATATTTTGGTCGAACCACGTAAAAAAACATGTATTACTTATCTTATTTAATTGTTCTTTCATTTAATTATTTTATCCGATGACCATTCCTACTGCGAACAATTGCAGATTCTCGCCGGCAACAGTGAAAATAAGATAGCCACGATAAAGGGCATGAAACAAGCCTTGGAAATTCACTGCTGACGATCGGCACCCCAAGCTGGCAATAATTAATCGATCATAAGACGAATTAGGCACAGATTAAAGCCTAGGCAGTTCATCATTGGCGTTCGGCTTGCCGGCAATTGCAAACCAATTATAAACCCCACGATTAAGGCATGGCCGCAGCCAGGGTTAGTTCACATTTGACGATCGGCATTACACAACGGCAACGATAAATCGAATAATACTCACGACACGGGCGTTAGCCCGAGTAGTCATCGTTCGCGATTGGCCTTGAATATAACAACACTTCTATGGTTCTCTGTATCTCTAAACATTATAACGATTAACCAAGTCGTAAACAATTCACAAATAGACAGAGCGGACTATAAAAAGCACGCATCACAAAAGTCATCCTATATATGTATATATAGAAGTTGAATAGTACAGTGTTAAACTTTTCTCGTACAAAGCTTATCGCTTATATTTATATACATATGCAGAACGTCCATACATCCTCCGAAAATGCATACAGAGAAGGGAAAAAGAAATCTCCTTGACTAAGAAGAAGGGACGTCCTCGCCGCTCGGCCCGCTCCCTCCAGCCATGTCCTTCGAGAGCTCTGATTGCTCAAGAGGCTCGCCTTCTTTCTGCGAAGGCCCAACTTGCTCCGCAGACATCCCTGCAGAAGGCAAGTAAAAATAATTATCCCAACGTGACTTGGATCACCGAGCCCCTCGAAATCCGATCCGCCCTCATCACCCTCGTCCTCAGCCAGCAACTTATACCCCTTGACAATAGCTTTGGTCTCCTCCACTGTGAACTGGCTGTTCGCCATCCCAACGTTTTAACAACCCCTTCTTCCCGCGCGACTACAGCCTTAGTCTCCTCGATAAGTCGAGCATGGATCCGGACCATCATATGAGGGTAGTCATCCATCCACTAAAGTTTCCTATGTTTCCAGGACATGAAATAAGTATCCTTTAGCATCTGGTTGACCGTGTCACAAAAGTCGTTGGATTTATCGACTTTGGTCTGGAGGGCCACCACCTTATTCATGTACTGCTCCTTATCTCTCCTCAACTGAGCATGCTCCACCTTCAACCTGTCGATCTCAGCTTGATATGACTCTTTCTCCTTTTTCCACTTACCCCGAGAATCCCTCAGCTCGGCTAAGGCCTCTTCCGATTTCTTCATTTTGCCCTTGAGGGAGCGGATTCGCTCCAGATCCTTCTGCCGAGCCTCATCCACTGAACTGATAGCCATGTAAATCTTCATCTTACATAGGTCAGCAGCCTCTTCCTTGGCCTTTGTTATCTCGGAGGCGCGGGATGTTTCGACTTCCTCTAACTTAGCCTCTTTATCCCTAAGCGCCTTGAGAAGGTCCTCCATCTCTAGACGCAACCGCACATTGGCACTCCCTACTTCTTCACTGGCTTTGGCCAAACGGGACTAATAATCGACTATGTTTCTGTTCTCATCTGTAATCTGGACCATCCTTGTTGTCAAGTTAGAAAAATCAAGATTCTTCGCCTCATCTAGGATCCGGACCAAGGGATTTCGAGGTAAAAGGAACTCGGTGTCAGGATCCGCCGCGCGATGACCCGTATAGTCAGGATTTATATCAGGATGACTCCCAAAGGGATTCCACGTCGGCTGTTGATAATCCAAGAAAAATGAATCAACATTGCCCTCTCCCAACTCATCCGGCACTTCGTGTACTTCAAAACACATCAGATGGTGACGGCAACGGCGGGAGGAAGTTTGGGAGCTAGGGGAGGTGGCTTCCTTACATAGGGACCTTGCCTGTTTCTGGGACGACTCATGGCTCTCTCCCTTATCCGAGCCTAACGGGCTCTCCCTAATATTCTCTTGCACGGGTTTTTCCTCCTGAAGAGTCACCTTGGAAGAAACAGAAATCATTTTCATCTGTTTAAACTACTCAAGCCGCCTGGAGACTTCATTCCTCTTTGAGTTTCTCCTTTTCCCTGGAATACGGGCAACAATGTTAGATCCAAGAAAGCAAGAAAGCATAAAAATACGAAACGCTCAAAACACTAAGACATAGCATGCTACTACAAACCCTAAGGGTAGACTGGATCAAGTGGCCGAGGCGGGTTCTCAACCAAGTGGGGAATACACTGGGATGGGACTCCACTCAGAGGAAGGACACACGGTGACTAGACTTCATTGGATTGAGGAGCAAGTGGAGACCGAGACTCGTCTAAAAACAAAAATTTCTCAAGAAGTACCCCAAAATCCATGCAGAAATCGAAAGTACCTAGAGATAGCCCAAATGCCTCGCTAATTCCCGCTCCCCTTTGCACTGGAAGAACCGGCATTCCACTCAAGTCACCTGTGGCCACATTCTCTAGAGAGGGGCCAGCGATGAAAGTTGGCCCAGGTACCGGCTCGGGTTGATCTAACTGCTTGGGCCACTCCCTCACAGTCTCGGCATTCTTCAAGGGAGTCGTGCCCAAACCTTCGCTGCCAATAATATCCACATCCTGAGAAGCATGGGCCTCCGATTATGTCGCCTCAGAATCCCCCTCCGACCCTTCCTCGATCTCACTATCACCCTCCAAACGAGAACCCTCCTCGTCATCAGGAGAAGGCTCGTCCCGTATGCGCAAAGATTTCCCCGAACGGGGAGGACGAACTGCACTCTTCTTACGCCTCAACTTCTTCGGGGCTCCAGCCCCTTCACCCTCTGCCTCCAATTCCTTGCCTTTGCCAGCATCTCCCCCTTCTCCTTCGACTCCCATTGCTCTCTCAGCTGAGCTTGGCCTGATCTTGAACACGGATTGACCGGGGCTGATTAGGTTGTAAAAACGAAGGGCTGTGTCATGAAGCATGAATGAGGCTTCCCTCTCAGTCTTAGGGATAGCTAAGATTTCCTTTGCCATCTTGTTCCAACCTTCATCCTCTGCCACCTTCACACAACCTAAAAATATGGAGCATCAGGGAACCAAGTCGACAGAAAATTTAGAAGAGGATATAAAGGAAACTTACACCCAGAAGTGAAAACATGTTGAGGGACGGCATCATCACGCACAAAGAAGTACTCCTTCTTAAACATACTAAACTTTGAGTATAAGTCAAGAACGGGCTTAAATTTGTGCGCTGACTCTAGGCTGATGAAGGTGCTCCCCTTTCGGTAACTTCTCACATTGTACAAGTACCTGAGCTCTCTGTAGTTAGGGGGTCTCTGATAATGCTTCACAAATATCAGATACAAGCACGTCAAGATAGCATAGGAGTTCGGTTGAAGCTGTAGTGGAGAAACTTTTAAATAGACCACGAACCTGGCAACCCAGCGGGTAAGCGGAGGAATTGCACCACACATAAAGTGATATTTACTATATGCCATGTATTCTTTGGGGGAGATCATGCCCTATCATGTGGTCCAGGTAGCATGTCCCGACGAACAATCCCGAATGTTGTGGCTATGGAATTAAGCTTCTCTATTGTCAGCATGCTAGGATAAGACTCGGAAGGCTTCACCAGCGTCTGGTTGGGAGTGTAGCCCTCCACCAGAGAGTAAGCAAAGCTAGGCTATTTTGGAGGATTAGTAGGAGCATTAGAAGAAGAAGCCCCAGCACCGACAGGCTGTGATGACGCATGCTTGGATCGAAGCTCGTGACTAGAGGACATTTTCCTGCACAAGGAAATAAAAAGCAGACATTAGTCCAACACCCCAATAGATATGCAATCGTAAATGGAAATTTAAATGCTCGTCTAAAGCCTCCCATCGCCTAGTCCTGCCAAGACCATACTCCAAATCTAACCCTACAAAATTCAGACTACCGTTCCAAGGATCTCCCTCTCAGCCTCGGAATACTTATGATCGCTGTGCTCGAATTAAACTGGTCCGACATCACCCTATCCCACAAACCAAACAGCACCACAATGCCAAACCAAACCCACTAAATTATAACTATTTTGGCCCGCAGCTCACCCTCTTGCAGCCAAGCCATGCTCACAACCCAACCGAATAGAAACACGCCTTATGCCCTAGCCTAGCCGAGCGGCTACATGTGAAATGGAGGGAATTACTAACCCAACGGAAAACCCTTTTGCCATCCATAATCACAACCACCCCACCATCACCAAACATGAATTTCTCTATCATCGAATTACTCTATATTCACATCGCTCACTTCCTTCCCTCAATTCGAAGCAAAGCCCATCCACGCTCACTACACGTACCAAACTCCCCTAAAACCTAAACCTTAAAGCCTTGGGATAGAAATCGAATCTGGAAGGCCTTACCTTGAGTAATGGAGAAGCAGAAATATCAAGAGTTTAGGAAATAAAAGCTTTAATCGACTTGGAGTTGATTGATAAATTTTAGTTAGGAAAATAAAAGAAGGAGAAGGAAGCGGTATTTAAAGGAAAAAGGAACGCAAGTCGAACAGTCATAATTTTTCGAACCGGTTGTAGAAACTTAGTGCCGACCCAAACAAAGCATGTTGTGTGACTACACAACATACTTTGGGGGGCAAGTGTTGGCTCAGTTTTTCAGCAGGTAGAGATAGAGGGAGGTAAGGAAGCAGAGTTGGGTTATGACGTAGAAGGCAGAACTACCGGACCAAATATTTGGTCCGGCATTCACTAAAATGCCGGACCAGATATTTGATCCGGCACTCCCTGAAATGCCTGACCAAATGTTTGGTCCGGCTTGACATATCAAACACCGAACCAAACATTTGGTTCTGTACACATACATGCCGGACCAAATGTTTGGTCCGGCAAATCAGAAGCTCCAAGGAAAAACGCCAAACCAGACATTAAGAGCAATTAAGCAAAGCATGCTCCTTGACCGAACGCCGAACCAGACCTTCCTGCCCAAAATGCCGAGCCGGATTCAGTGAGTTATATCTCAACCTCCACACTCCACAACTCCACTCTATAAATACCAGAGCTCCTCAACAACAACGGGGACATATTTTTAGGAGAAAAAGAGAGAAAACTCTCATGAAAATCCACCACTTTGGCTACTTAAAGTTTTTACTCTTTTCGCATATATCTTGTACTTGTAATCAAATCAAAGAGTGAATAATAAGATGGAAAGCGGATGTAGGCACATTCGGGCTGAACCACTATAAAAACTCTGTGTTTTTTGCTTTCCTTATCCGCTTTCAAAAATTTGCACTTATGAACTGTCTCTGCACTTCCTGAAATTCATTCCATATGTGCTAGAACATAAAAACCCCACATCAATCAAATCAAATGAATCTTAACTAAAAAAATTCAGATTTAGAGGGCTTTGTCCAACTTTTGAGCAAACAATGGGCACTTGTTTTTCTAGTGTCCTAGCTGATGGCAATTCTAACAAATACCAAACCATAGGAGAGTTGGTTCCTTGCTGCTGCTTCTACACCTTGGGACTTCTACAGTGTGTTGCAAGATTGCCTTTCTTTTGGTAATTATAACAAATAACATCCTTATAATTGTTCTCTTGAGATCCTTTACCAATCTTTCCCTACCGTGGCTTCTTTCTCTTGTTCTAATTGTTGCTATTTCCTTGGACTACCACCGGATTCCTTTTATCCAATACTGTAGGATCGATTTCACCCTAGAGGGGGGGTGGTGAATAGGGTGATACTAATAATAATAAAAATTAATGCGGAAATATATAAAATAATTGCAACATAGATAATAGCAGAATAATAAAAGCAGAAATAGAACAACACAGATTTACCTAGCTTCGGCAAAACCCTGCCTACGTTCTGGCCCCAAGGTTTATACTAGAAATTAAGTAGTCAGACGCTTACACACGTAAACTTACGACACCCGCTATCGACTAACCTAACTCTACGCTCAAAACTGTAACGACCCGTAAATTTCAACTGTTTTAATAACGCAATTAATTGAAATTTTGCGAAATTTCAAACGATAAAATTTTGAAATAAAAATTTAATATTTGGAATACGTCTAGTTAAACATAGCAACTGGTAAATTTTCGTCCGAAAATATGAAAGTTTATTTCACGCGTAAATTCACTTCAATTTAATCAGTTATAAAGCGGTGAAAATAAAATATTTCCGAAACCTAAATATTTTTACATAGAAAAATTCTAAACCATCTTCTGAGCAAGATGTCAGTTTGTCGTTTTTCCAAATTTGGACATCTTTGGCTCCGTCGATCTTATTTTTCAGCGTTTTCTTGCATTTTTCGCTATTAGAAAATTCGAATTTTTATAGTTCAATCATACCACTAATATCTGTATACTATTCTGATCGCCTCGTCGTGCTGATCTCTTCGGTATATTCATTCGTGTGTTTCGGAGTTCGAAACACGACGAAATCGGTGAACTGATCAGTCGTACCGGTTCAACATTCGAGATTCTGGTTTCTTTGTCTTTTCATTTACCCACCGAGTTATAACAAATGGCCATTGCCTTTTTATATCCCGAAAATCAGTTTTGACTTTTGGGTTATCCCAATCTTTCGTTTAATTTGGTCTGTTCATTCTAATCTGTTCATTGCTTTAAAAAAAAAAATTGATGAACAGTTTTATTTCATAAAGCAAGGCAAATATATTTGTGTTGCTAGCACACCCTCTCTCCTCCTGTTCTTCTTTCCTTCTTAACCCATGCAATTCCCTTTCCACCTTCAACCCCTTCGTCTCCATGCCATGCCCCCACCTTCCCAGATCCCTTATTTAGCTCCACATTCGGCCTCCCCTCCCTCTTGCTGGCACAGTAGCCTCTTTCCTTCCCAAGACCCTACACGCAAACCTAACCTGATGTCTCCTCCCCTCCGCGTACTTCCGCCTCGTCACCTTTATCTCTGTCTCCCCTTCCACTCACCCTCGGCCGTATCCAACCCCATGCGACCAGCTCCTCCCACTTCCCCCTCACCGAACAACAACCCAGCCCAAACGCACAACCGAACAAAGCATTAGTCACTCACGTAGCCGAGACAAGTTGTTGCTCCTTCTCTTCTTATTATATAACAAAGGAGATAGTAGAGGTATTTTATATTTTATATTAGTGAGGATACTATGTATATATTAGAGGATCTTATACTTATATATTATAAGCTCGTTCTATTGGGTTTTGATGTATATGTCTATAATAGTTTTATATATATAAGATCTGCTGTATATATGTAAGTTATATCTAGTTATCTATATATATAATTATATAAAGTGCAATCTTGTTTTGCCGTGAGAAAAAGTAATATATATATTTGTTATTAGAATATTGTTTGTGAAGTGTTTGTATACGAGTCTATATAAATCTATATGTATATATATTGATTTTAGTTTTTATTTTTATTATTTTTATCTTATAATATATAGATATGTTATATATATAAAAGTGTATAGATTTGAAAAGAAAAGAAAAGATATGTATGTTGTATATATTTGTTAGCAACGGATCATATTTTAGAGAAATAAGCAGTTAAGGATATATGTTATAATATACATATATATGTTTGGTTTCAAAAATCTATGTGTTTAAACTTATATATGTTTATACGTATATTATATATATACTAGTCTGCATATGTTCATTGGAATGTGATATTATATGTAAGGGTACACATATAGGATCTGGTAGCCTATTTCGAGTGTATGAGATGGCATATATGTTTGTTTTCTCTGTACCTTTATAAATTTAGCAACTGTTGTATGTAATCTGTAGTTTAGATATATATAAATTTATAAAAGATGTAAATATAAGTTTCTATAGGTTTATATATGACCTGTTGAGTATATATTGATTACAATAAAGTATTGATTTTATAATAAGTAATTTCTTCATACTTTCCGTTGGTTATATATATATATATATATATATTACGATAATGTAAGTTTATATTGGTTTTATAATGTTGACTTTAAATATAATATATATATGTTACGTGTGTTACAATATGATATAAGCTTTATATAAACAGTTGTTCACATTGTTAGTGTACTGGTGAGTTGTTGTTATATAAATGTATAATGATTTACGTCGTATATAAAAAGAAAAAAGGTGGTTTATAATATGATAATGAGTATATATGTGAGAGCAGTAAGTTAGTATATATTATATACTGAATACTTTATTTTGCCAGTGCTTATTTGATATGTATGTTGTTTTAAATTTCGATATGGGTATAAGTTTTGATTTATATTAGTATATAATGTTTCGTATACAATGTTTGTATATATTAGTATGTATATAAATGGTTGAGTACATAAGTTATTTATATAATTTTAAAAAGTACAGATATACATATGTAGTTGCATACTATACATAAGTAGTCAACACCTTTTATCATAGCGTGTAAATACGTTGTTATGTAATGTTAATTTTAAAACAGTTATGTATTTTGTAATATATATGTGAATGAATATTTTATAAAAAATTAATAATATATATGTTTATAAATTGGGTTTTAGTGAAAATTCATTATATTATATATCTGTTCGGTCATACCCAGCTATTTGACTTATTTCATCGAATTTTGATTTATCAGCTGTGTCCGTCGAATTCGTGCCCAACCCACTTCGCTTTGGAATTCATACTTGGATTGTAACTCACTTCGTTATCAAATTCCTCTAGCCTCGAAAGGTGAGCACTCACTCACGATTAACGTTCTTTTATTTATTAAATTTGATTTCAATTGAAACGACAAATTGAAATATGCTGCTGTTAGTTAATTACACTGTTATATATGCTATTGCCTATACCAGTTCACCTGTGACATCTGACACCATTATCTGTTATATATGCAATGATAATCCAGTTTGGCTGATAATTGATTGATTGCTGATGTTTATATTGGACGTTAAATTGTTAATGTTAAAATGTTAAATAGTATGCAATTGAAATTGATATAAGATAGTTAAATGTTTAAATTTGATTAAATGACATTTATATAATATGACCCATTTAACTGTCAAAATTTATTGACACGTAGGATTTGTTTAATTACATCTTGAACCACTGAATGTATGTTGTTAAATTGATGATGGATGAAATTGTAATATATGACAAGTGAAAACCGTAATGTAATAATCTTTAATCTACATGAAATGATAGTGTAGATTCTAGAAATAATTATATTAATTCGTACAAATAACAATGCGAATTAATACGGTTATTTTGGGATTATTTGAATTGATTATTGGATTGTTATTGTTTGTTGTTATTGCTTGTTTATTTACTTTGACACCATCCCAGTTATCACACTGCAAGTTCCCTTTGTAATGCTTTGATTTTTAATTGAATTGGAATCGGGTATGATAAATACCCAAATTGAACTTTGGCCTAGGATAGAGAATTAAATAAAACCCGATTGGTCAATAATTTGATTTAAAAATAAAACGAAGATTTTATTTGAATAAATAATATGGTTTTGAAATGAAGTTGAAATTTGAATTTTTAATGAAAGGAAAATGTTAATATTTAATAATCTGGAACAAAATATTAACAATGTAATTGATGAAAGAATGTTGTTTAATTTGAGAAATTATTGAATTAAGTTTGAAATTATAATTAAGTTTGAAATTATTAAACTTTGAAATTATTTAATAATTAAGTTTGAAATTATAATTAAGTTGAAATTATTAAACTTTGAATTATTTAAATAATTAAGTTTTGAATTATTTAATAATTAAATAAGATTGAATTATTTAATGATTAAATTGAATTGAATTCTTTAATAAGAAAAATCGAACTTTTGAATAAGTGAATTTACCTCGTAAATAATTAAAATTGAGTTGCTTTATTAATTAAGTTTTTGGAAAATTATTTAAGTAAGTAAATAAGTGAAATTGAATTTCTTTAACAAGAAATGAAAATGTGATACTTTTGGAATTAATGTAAGACTTGTAATTGAAAGAATTGATTTGATGAATTTAATTTAATTCAAATTGTAAGTTTTGATATAATGAAGTTAAATTTGAATAATGGATTTAATGAATTGGAAATTTAATAGAAATTATTTTGAATGGCAAATTTACTTAACGAATATTGAATGAAATCGATAAATGATTTTAAATTGATTTGAATGTTAAATAAGATTTAATTTAAATGTTTTCGAAATGAAACTTGTATTCGAACTTGAATCAATATTTGGATTGTTTTAAATAGAAATTGAAATTGAATTATAAGATTGTGAAATGATAATTTGGAAGTTTTGAAATGTAAATTATTGGAAATTGGTTTTGAAAGACAAATGAAATGTTGATTTACGAATTGAAATTGAAATTGAAATTGATTTGGTTTTTGAAATATATAAACGACCAATCGGTGTAATAATTACGAAAGTTATTAAAGAGACCGGGATCGGTAATGGATATACTCTATCTGAACCGAAAACCACTTTAATAACTATACGTGGAGTGATGATCCAGAATGAAGTGGTTGGAATGATGTACGTGATGACTGAAGAAAGTGAACGATGATGGATAGCCTTGACACTTGTGTCAAATTGGAAATGACTAAAACAGGAGCTGTGCCGGGCCAATGGAGGATTAGCTACCTCAAGTGGACACACTTCTTCGAACTACTTATTACTTGTTGTCGATTGGTGCACCCTTGATTTTGGGAGTGTTGTTTCACGGTGTTGCGGGCGCTGCGGCGTTGCGTTCTCACCAGTCCGGATCAGGCGAACGGTAGTATCACTACCTTGGGTATTGCCTCATGTGCCTTGTTATACTTGTATTCCATTTATGCGCGACCACTACGATTTTGATTTGTACCTTTAGTATATGGATTGCCCTCTGGTGACTTCCGGTTTTGGGGAAACTACGGTCTTGTATATGCTTTTGGGAATAAAAATGTGTTAAGGGTGGAATGGGCCATGACTTAACGCTATTTTGATATCTTATTATTACTGATAGACATTATCTACTTATCGTACACTACTACATAGTAGATAGTTTAACGGATCCTTAAAGGATGGTTATTCCAAACATCCTTTGAGTTACTTGTATTTCAATTGCTATTTCACTTGAGTTGGATTTATTAATATAAGAATGTTAATCCTGACTCGAGTGTCTTGTGTTTTTGCTTTACGCTCGGGTCAGACTGAGTGTACCAGTATTCGAGACTCACCTTTGAAGTTGGAGCTTTGCTTGAAGATCTAGCCATCTATTCCGTTTTCAGTATTTGATGATTCCAGTGATGTACTGTGATTTGTATCTGATGTATCGTATTACTCTTCTGTTGTAAACTCTGATGTAACTTATATATTCATATAGTAGCTTCATGAACTACTATCTCTTTTATTTCCGCTGCACTTATTACTCTGTGTCTGTGATCTATGATTATTTTATTTATTGTATATGTTCAGTTTTGCCAATTTAAATTAACAACGCGGTATCTTGAGCAATTCAACTCCGGCATGAGTGTCTACCTATACACTTATAATGGATGCGAATGGTCCAAAATGGCGGGTCGTTACAGTTGGTATCAGAGCTTTGGTAGCTCTAGGCAAAACTCAACATATATGGTAAATGTATTTACAGAATCACTCTCATTCGAGTTTCAATCTCTTCCTTTGACTCAATTTCTTTGAATTTTGGAACGTTCCCTACGGTTCCAAATTTCATTCGTGTCCCTCACTATTCGTCTCCTTTCAATTCTGGAGCATCACATAACTCCACTTCGAATGACCCTTATAATGAATCGGCGGTCTCGCCAAACTTCGAACGATTTGTAAAGGGGTGAAACTCCTTTACAATAGGCATTGATTCACCGGAGATTTCTGTATCCTCGGTTTACGATGCTATCTATCTCCTGCTATACCTGAATTTTATTTCTCGAGATCGGATGTTGATTTACCTCGGAATTCAGCATCGATCTTATTATTAAAGTTACGGTCGACCCGGTTAAGGATTGCCCGTGAATTAAATAAGTTTGTCCATCTCCCAATGCCGTTAATTGAATTATCTTATCTTCTGTTTCAAACTTATTTTCGAATCAAAATTCTCTTTGATTTGAGCCCATCAAATTTGAATCCCTATCCATATTTTGAAAATTCATTCCTGTATCGTCGAGCAAAGAAATGTATTTGTAAACTAATATATAAATGCTTTAATATATACTGTGTTGTTTGAATTGTTGATGTTGATTTGGGTTTTCGATCGTTTCGTCTGATCAACGCTATCGATAGGATTTCCAAAACACTTTAGCAGAGCAAACTGACACAATATTGTTTTCAAAATTTGTTTGATTATATTGTAAAAATATAAGTAAAATTTTCTAAAATTTAAATTGTTAATGAATTTGTTGTCAGAAATGAATAATATTTGATTTTCATTTATTGTTTTGTAAACCATTGACTATTGCATAATATAAATAAATGAATTTATAAACTTGGTTATAAATTGATTGGAATTTGAAATGAATCTAATTCAGAAATTTGAGAATTTATTAGTTTCCGGTGATTTCGAACTTTGATTTTATAATTTTAAAGTATATATTATTGGAAGTATTTTTGAATAGAAATCGTTTTCAAAGAATTATAAAATGTTGAAATCAGTACTCTTCTCTTTGTCGCTGGAAAATAATTTCGGTGATGGCGGCCGCATCATCGACATTCATTTTCGAGTTTCGAAGTGGAGAAACCATTCTGTAGCTTTGCTACGGTTTTGTTTTGGAAAAATATTTTGATTTAAACTTCTTCAGTATAATTTGATTTATACATATAAGTATCTTATTTTAAAATTTAATTCGACTTGATATAAATATATTATATATATCTCTAAATTATTTAAAGTTAATCGGAAATCTAATTCTTAAATTTTGTTAAAGGATGATTTTAATTATAAATAAAACCAAAAAAAAAAAATTGGAATAAGTATTTAAACTTGAATAATTGAATTTGGTAAATTTTTATTTGTATATTGTTCAACTGTATTCTAATACAACTTACCTAAATCATTCAGAAGTTGAATATGTAATTGGATAATATATAAGATAAATTGAATTTATAAATAAAATTTGAGTGTTTATAATAAATGTTATAAACTAAATTTTGATTATAAAGATGTTAATAGAGTTAGATAGGATAATAAGTAAACTCAGTTAATAATGAAATAAATTTGTTTTGAAAGAATTAATAAATTTGTTTAAAGGAATTAATAGATTGAAATTTGATTAACTTATGAAAATACCTTGAATTTAAAAGCAATCAGTGAATATAAATTTATTTAAATCGAAACTTTTATGGTTTAAATTAATTTATATGGATTAAATATATGTGATTAGATATGTTAAGTAGAATAAATTTGACAGTAATTTGGAATAAAGAAGAATTTAAAATTGTTGAAGAAAATATGATTATAATAAAAGACTATTCAGATTTATGGTTTTAGAAATTGTAAATTTAAGATAATTGGATAATAAGATAATGAATTTAAAAATAGTTGAGATTGATTTTAGTGAAATCAAATGGATTAAATCAATTATTGAATATCAATTAATTTAAATTTGAATTTATATGGTTTAAATTAATTGTTATTTTGTATTTCAAATCTGTTTTTCTTTTTGGTTGTTTCTATTCTCCTACCTCGTTCCTTTTCGGGGACGAAAAGTTTTGAGTGGGGGAGAGTGTAACGACCCGTAAATTTCAACTGTTTTAATAACGCAATTAATTGAAATTTTGCGAAATTTCAAACGATAAAATTTTGAAATAAAAATTTAATATTTGGAATACGTCTAGTTAAACATAGCAACTGGTAAATTTTCGTCCGAAAATATGAAAGTTTATTTCACGCGTAAATTCACTTCAATTTAATCAGTTATAAAGCGGTGAAAATAAAATATTTCCGAAACCTAAATATTTTTACATAGAAAAATTCTAAACCATCTTCTGAGCAAGATGTCAGTTTGTCGTTTTTCCAAATTTGGACATCTTTGGCTCCGTCGATCTTATTTTTCAGCGTTTTCTTGCATTTTTCGCTATTAGAAAATTCGAATTTTTATAGTTCAATCATACCACTAATATCTGTATACTATTCTGATCGCCTCGTCGTGCTGATCTCTTTGGTATATTCATTCGTGTGTTTCGGAGTTCGAAACACGACGAAATCGGTGAACTGATCAGTCGTACCGGTTCAACATTCGAGATTTTGGTTTCTTTGTCTTTTCATTTACCCACCGAGTTATAACAAATGGCCATTGCCTTTTTATATCCCGAAAATCAGTTTTGACTTTTGGGTTATCCCAATCTTTCGTTTAATTTGGTCTGTTCATTCTAATCTGTTCATTGCTTTAAAAAAAAAAATTGATGAACAGTTTTATTTCATAAAGCAAGGCAAATATATTTGTGTTGCCAGCACACCCTCTCTCCTCCTGTTCTTCTTTCCTTCTTAACCCACGCAATTCCCTTTCCACCTTCAACCCCTTCGTCTCCATGCCATGCCCCCACCTTCCCAGATCCCTTGTTTAGCTCCACATTCGGCCTCCCCTCCCTCTTGCTGGCACAGTAGCCTCTTTCCTTCCCAAGACCCTACACGCAAACCTAACCTGATGTCTCCTCCCCTCCGCGTACTTCCGCCTCGTCACCTTTATCTCTGTCTCCCCTTCCACTCACCCTCGGCCGTATCCAACCCCATGCGACCAGCTCCTCCCACTTCCCCCTCACCGAACAACAACCCAGCCCAAACGCACAACCGAACAAAGCATTAGTCACTCACGTAGCCGAGACAAGTTGTTGCTCCTTCTCTTCTTATTATATAACAAAGGAGATAGTAGAGGTATTTTATATTTTATATTAGTGAGGATACTATGTATATATTAGAGGATCTTATACTTATATATTATAAGCTCGTTCTATTGGGTTTTGATGTATATGTCTATAATAGTTTTATATATATAAGATCTGCTGTATATATGTAAGTTATATCTAGTTATCTATATATATAATTATATAAAGTGCAATCTTGTTTTGCCGTGAGAAAAAGTAATATATATATTTGTTATTAGAATATTGTTTGTTAAGTGTTTGTATACGAGTCTATATAAATCTATATGTATATATATTGATTTTAGTTTTTATTTTTATTATTTTTATCTTATAATATATAGATATGTTATATATATAAAAGTGTATAGATTTGAAAAGAAAAGAAAAGATATGTATGTTGTATATATTTGTTAGCAACGGATCATATTTTAGAGAAATAAGCAGTTAAGGATATATGTTATAATATACATATATATGTTTGGTTTCAAAAATCTATGTGTTTAAACTTATATATGTTTATACGTATATTATATATATACTAGTCTGCATATGTTCATTGGAATGTGATATTATATGTAAGGGTACACATATAGGATCTGGTAGCCTATTTCGAGTGTATGAGATGGCATATATGTTTGTTTTCTCTGTACCTTTATAAATTTAGCAACTGTTGTATGTAATCTGTAGTTTAGATATATATAAATTTATAAAAGATGTAAATATAAGTTTCTATAGGTTTATATATGACCTGTTGAGTATATATTGATTACAATAAAGTATTGATTTTATAATAAGTAATTTCTTCATACTTTCCGTTGGTTATATATATATATATATTACGATAATGTAAGTTTATATTGGTTTTATAATGTTGACTTTAAATATAATATATATATGTTACGTGTGTTACAGTATGATATAAGCTTTATATAAACAGTTGTTCACATTGTTAGTGTACTGGTGAGTTGTTGTTATATAAATGTATAATGATTTACGTCGTATATAAAAAGAAAAAAGGTGGTTTATAATATGATAATGAGTATATATGTGAGAGCAGTAAGTTAGTATATATTATATACTGAATACTTTATTTTGCCAGTGCTTATTTGATATGTATGTTGTTTTAAATTTCGATATGGGTATAAGTTTTGATTTATATTAGTATATAATGTTTCGTATACAATGTTTGTATATATTAGTATGTATATAAATGGTTGAGTACATAAGTTATTTATATAATTTTAAAAAGTACAGATATACATATGTAGTTGCATACTATACATAAGTAGTCAACACCTTTTGTCTTAGCGTGTAAATACGTTGTTATGTAATGTTAATTTTAAAACAGTTATGTATTTTGTAATATATATGTGAATGAATATTTTATAAAAAATTAATAATATATATGTTTATAAATTGGGTTTTAGTGAAAATTCATTATATTATATATCTGTTCGGTCATACCCAGCTATTTGACTTATTTCATCGAATTTTGATTTATCAGCTGTGTCCGTCGAATTCGTGCCCAACCCACTTCGCTTTGGAATTCATACTTGGATTGTAACTCACTTCGTTATCAAATTCCTCTAGCCTCGAAAGGTGAGCACTCACTCACGATTAACGTTCTTTTATTTATTAAATTTGATTTCAATTGAAACGACAAATTGAAATATGCTGCTGTTAGTTAATTACACTGTTATATATGCTATTGCCTATACCAGTTCACCTGTGACATCTGACACCATTATCTGTTATATATGCAATGATAATCCAGTTTGGCTGATAATTGATTGATTGCTGATGTTTATATTGGACGTTAAATTGTTAATGTTAAAATGTTAAATAGTATGCAATTGAAATTGATATAAGATAGTTAAATGTTTAAATTTGATTAAATGACATTTATATAATATGACCCATTTAACTGTCAAAATTTATTGACACGTAGGATTTGTTTAATTACATCTTGAACCACTGAATGTATGTTGTTAAATTGATGATGGATGAAATTGTAATATATGACAAGTGAAAACCGTAATGTAATAATCTTTAATATACATGAAATGATAGTGTAGATTCTAGAAATAATTATATTAATTCGTACAAATAACAATGCGAATTAATACGGTTATTTTGGGATTATTTGAATTGATTATTGGATTGTTATTGTTTGTTGTTATTGCTTGTTTATTTACTTTGACACCATCCCAGTTATCACACTGCAAGTTCCCTTTGTAATGCTTTGATTTTTAATTGAATTGGAATCGGGTATGATAAATACCCAAATTGAACTTTGGCCTAGGATAGAGAATTAAATAAAACCCGATTGGTCAATAATTTGATTTAAAAATAAAACGAAGATTTTATTTGAATAAATAATATGGTTTTGAAATGAAGTTGAAATTTGAATTTTTAATGAAAGGAAAATGTTAATATTTAATAATCTGGAACAAAATATTAACAATGTAATTGATGAAAGAATGTTGTTTAATTTGAGAAATTATTGAATTAAGTTTGAAATTATAATTAAGTTTGAAATTATTAAACTTTGAAATTATTTAATAATTAAGTTTGAAATTATAATTAAGTTGAAATTATTAAACTTTGAATTATTTAAATAATTAAGTTTTGAATTATTTAATAATTAAATAAGATTGAATTATTTAATGATTAAATTGAATTGAATTCTTTAATAAGAAAAATCGAACTTTTGAATAAGTGAATTTACCTCGTAAATAATTGAAATTGAGTTGCTTTATTAATTAAGTTTTTGGAAAATTATTTAAGTAAGTAAATAAGTGAAATTGAATTTCTTTAACAAGAAATGAAAATGTGATACTTTTGGAATTAATGTAAGACTTGTAATTGAAAGAATTGATTTGATGAATTTAATTTAATTCAAATTTTAAGTTTTGATATAATGAAGTTAAATTTGAATAATGGATTTAATGAATTGGAAATTTAATAGAAATTATTTTGAATGGCAAATTTACTTAACGAATATTGAATGAAATCGATAAATGATTTTAAATTGATTTGAATGTTAAATAAGATTTAATTTAAATGTTTTCGAAATGAAACTTGTATTCGAACTTGAATCAATATTTGGATTGTTTTAAATAGAAATTGAAATTGAATTATAAGATTGTGAAATGATAATTTGGAAGTTTTGAAATGTAAATTATTGGAAATTGGTTTTGAAAGACAAATGAAATGTTGATTTACGAATTGAAATTGAAATTGAAATTGATTTGGTTTTTGAAATATATAAACGACCAATCGGTGTAATAATTACGAAAATTATTAAAGAGACCGGGATCGGTAATGGATATACTCTCTATCTGAACCGAAAACCACTTTAATAACTATACGCGGAGTGATGATCCAAAATGAAGTGGTTGGAATGATGTACGTGATGACTGAAGAAAGTGAACGATGATGGATAGCCTTGACACTTGTGTCAAATTGGAAATGACTAAAACAGGAGCTGTGCCGGGCCAATGGAGGATTAGCTACCTCAAGTGGACACACTTCTTCGAACTACTTATTACTTGTTGTCGATTGGTGCACCCTTGATTTTGGGAGTGTTGTTTCACGGTGTTGTGGGAGCTGCGGCGTTGCGTTCTCACCAGTCCGGATCAGGCGAACGGTAGTATCACTACCTTGGGTATTGCCTCATGTGCCTTGTCATACTTGTATTCCATTTATGCGCGACCACTACGATTTTGATTTGTACCTTTAGTATATGGATTGCCCTCTGGTGACTTCCGGTTTTGGGGAAACTACGGTCTTGTATATGCTTTTGGGAATAAAAATGTGTTAAGGGTGGAATGGGCCATGACTTAACGCTATTTTGATATCTTATTATTACTGATAGACATTATCTACTTATCGTACACTACTACATAGTAGATAGTTTAACGGATCCTTAAAGGATGGTTATTCCAAACATCCTTTGAGTTACTTGTATTTCAATTGCTATTTCACTTGAGTTGGATTTATTAATATAAGAATGTTAATCCTGACTCGAGTGTCTTGTGTTTTTGCTTTACGCTCGGGTCAGACTGAGTGTACCAGTATTCGAGACTCACCTTTGAAGTTGGAGCTTTGCTTGAAGATCCAGCCATCTATTCCGTTTTCAGTATTTGATGATTCCAGTGATGTACTGTGATTTGTATCTGATGTATCGTATTACTCTTCTGTTGTAAACTCTGATGTAACTTATATATTCATATAGTAGCTTCATGAACTACTATCTCTTTTATTTCCGCTGCACTTATTACTCTGTGTCTGTGATCTGTGATTATTTTATTTATTGTATATGTTCAGTTTTGCCAATTTAAATTAACAACGCGGTATCTTGAGCAATTCAACTCCGTCATGAGTGTCTACCTATACACTTATAATGGATGCGAATGGTCCAAAATGGCGGGTCGTTACAAAAACCCAGCCACAACTCAGCCACCGAGTTGCGAATTCTCAAACTACACCACCGTAGTTCGTCACCAAGCCACATGACTAGAATTTTACAAAAGTTTAAAAGAAAATTACAAAATGAAAATAAACAAAACCCTTTTTATACAATTTAAGCCCAATATAATATATAACAGGCCCACTTGATAACCCAACAAAAATATATCTCCTTATCCTTCTCAGTAGAATTTTCGACCGTGTTCTCTTTTAATTCTTGCTGTTCCTTTTTCACTTGCGATCTGAAATTAGGGCTTTGATTATTCGAGCCGCCACTTGAACATTGATCGATTGAGAGTGCACTTTCACTTGAACGGCTTCATCGATTGATCCCCTTGCTTTGACTTTGTCGATCGATTGCTGGCTCTGAAATGCTTGCGGCTGCTCCTAGGATTGAGTTCGAAACTGTGAATCTGGTATGTAAATTTTGCCGTTTAATTGCTCTGTTGTTTTGCTTTGATTCGAACTCGATTCGAGTCATTGATTTGGGGCATAATTTGAAAATTGGCTCTGTGATTTTTTGCTTGAACTCGAATGATTTCACTGCCTATGGGTTTTATAGGGTTCGAATCCCTTAATTTACGTTCGTATAATTTCAGTTTGAATTCTTCACATGATTTTCTCTGCCATTGATTTTTGATCGAATGATGTGATTAGTCTTGACTTGTTCCTATCATACGTGCACTTCATGAATTTGAATTTAGGTCCGTTATTTTCTCTTTTAACTTCTATGATTTCGGCACTCTGAATATTTGAGATAATTGACTTGGTTAATTTCTTTCTGCTATCACTTGATCTTTTGTTCGAATTGTACCACTGGATTTTTGGAATTTGATTTGTTAAGTTCGAACTGCCTTCATGTTGCTCGAGTCTTGTGAAGTTTCAAATGGTCTTCATGAGTATATACATATATACATACATGTATGTATATATGTGTGTCTGCACTTGAAATTATTCATGTCTCTATTTCATGCTCACTTATATATATTCACAACTGTTTGTTGCAGTCTGGTTGATATGTTGATCTGGTTCACTACTTTGAGTATGTTTGGACTGCTGTTATATTTTTGTTTGTACTCTACTGTGTTGATTTGTAAGTGTTCTTACCTTTAGTGTTGAGTCTCGTTGTCACAGCATATTGTTGTGGTCTTGTAGTCTGGTTCAGTTCAGTTTTGATTTGAGACTTGGAGTCTGGTTGGTATGGTTGAGTGATACTATCTTGATACATTTGTACATACTCCTCTAGTGTGGTTCACTCGAGCCTTATCTGTGCAGTTTTGTTGCCTTTTGTTTAGTTCATCATTGTTTGATGTGGTCTGCACTTGATACTATGTACATATGATGGTCTGGGTTCAAGTGTTCATGTGTACAATGATTTGAAAATTTGTTTTGTACTGAGCCTTGTAGATGTGCAATCTGATTCATTGCACTGTAGTCTTGTATTCTCTGGTCTTCACTGTTGCCTCTGGTTTGCTTGCCTAAGTTATTTCAGTCACTGCTGTCCATAACTGTTTGTACATGTATTTTTGGTTTCACTTGAACTTCATCTTGATTTTGGATTTTGTCTACACTTTGGTTGATGGTCTCCATACATATATTTGAATTTTGTGAACATGCATATGTCTTCGAGTTGCATTCTCTGTACATATCCATGCTGGTCTCTAGTTCCATATGTTAATACATTTTCCTTGAACTTGTCTGGATTTTGGGTTATGATGATTTGGTTAAGATTGGTTGCACTATTGTTGTCTGGTTTGTATTGTTTGCTTCGACTGCTTTCTTTTGAAATGCTTTCAGGTTGACTTTGTTATCATGTGTTCATTGAGTCTGGACTTGTGCCTGGTCAGGTTGCATATGTATCCTATATATGTATACATGTGTGTATGCATATGTGTGTGTGTGTGTGTGTGTGTGTATATATGTATGGTGGTTTCTTTGTGTAGCCTTCATCTCATGCTTGTGTACTACATTTTGGTTGCTGTTTTGCATTGTTGTCATGTGACCAGTAATGTTCCACTGCATCAATTGTGAACTCTTGGTCTGGTTTGGATGAACTTGTTTGTTGGACTGGGTTCACTTGTGTTGAGTCTTCATTTCATATGCATACATCTTTGGTTCAAGTGTGTTCGAGCTTGTTCCAGTCATTGAAACTTGTACTTGACCATTCTATTTTTGTTTTTCGTATTGCACCTGAGTTGAACCCAGCTTTGACTCGGGTTTGACCTTGTGCTCACCTGTCCCTGCAGTTTTATCAAGTGTATATCCGTGTGCACGGCCTTGTGGCATGTATAGTGATACACTGTACATGTCACAAGTTGTTCGTGTATGATGAATTCAAAAGAAATGATGACGAACAACCCAAATAAATGAGGCAAATAATATTTTCAAAAACACACATTTTATTTTACACTGCAAAAATATTTTTTTTTCAATTTTACTACGTCAGTGTTTATTTTGCAGATAATTCAGATGCTGGATTCAATTTGGAATAAAGTTGAAGATAAAATACGAGTGAATGAGTGATATGTAGTGAGGTGAACATTGTAAAGTGAATTTTGTGATGTAATCGAAATTGTATTGTAATTGAAAATGTATATATGTAGTAAGAGCTCAAATTTGTACTATTCAAAATTGTAATTAAATATTTGTTTGAATAAAATATTTGTTTAAATTTTAAATTCTGTGTTATTTATTTTATTCAGCAAATATTTATTTAATTATGTGAAAAATAAAATAGTACAATAACAAATACATTTAAATGAATATATATATATATATGTTTATTATCATCAAACAAAATTCATATACTAGTATATTCAACAAATACTTCATATCGAAAATCCATATCTAATAGGTCCATAAAAGTTCCTTTACATGTGCAGTCATTCGGTCCTGATATTTCTCTTTCATTACCGCAGTAAACATCTCATTCTTCTTTAAGGGCATGTCGATTAGTCCAGGCCCAAAATGAGATAACTCAGTAAACTTATTTGAGTATTCCTCCACAAACATACCTTCTAGTTTCAAGTCCATAAAATTTCTATAAAGACAGGATTTTCCGACTGCAGATATATACTGCTGTTCGAATACTTCTTTAAATCTGGTCCATGAGAAATTGTCTTCAAAATCATTCAAGGTAATGGATTCCCACCATGCTAGAGCTCCTTCCTGCAATTGCCAAGAAGCTAAGATCTTCTTTTGATCATCCCATATGTTCAATCCATTAAATATCCTTTCACACAAGCAGAGCCATGCTTGCACTTCAACAATAAACTCAGTTCCTTGGAATGGTTTCCCTCCTAAGCTAGTGTAATTCTTGCAAAGAGTGGCAAAGTTAATTTGAGCTTGCTTATGGATTACCACTTCCTTAATTACTATAGCATTTGATCAACCATTGGTGGTCGTAGTGTTGCTACCTCCCCTTCATCCTCTTCTATTACTCATCTCCTACTATCTACATACAGTAAGGAAATATCTTTAGAATTTTAGACTAAATTATCTTAGGGAATGGGTATTAAGCATAAAATGATATGGATGGATTTATTTGGATAAAACTACAAATACACTCTCTCATTGACTAAACTCATTCTAGGGTATTACTAACCTTATCTCTAATGAGTCGACCCCATCAAGGCTTAGGTTTTCGCTCGACCTAAGCTCTGATACCAACTATGACGACCCACCTTTTCAACCCTCGAAGATCGACACTAATACATCCTCTGTATTCATGTGCTGCGAGTTCAAGTGCCGAAGATGCAGATAATCAGGGTTTTTTAAAAGAAATAAAGAAAGAAGATAGAATAACAATAGAATCTCACATTCACATTAATTATACATATGGAAAGTACACACAATCACTCTAAGTGATTCCTTAGAGTTACAATAAGTACAAACCCAGCCATAGATAGTTATAACTGCCTATCCTTATAAAGGTTGGTAGATACTAAATACATACTACATAATACAACGAAAATTTGAAATAGATCACTATTGACAAAAGGAGCCTCCAGTCTTTATGCTCCATTGCTCCTTCCAAAATGCTCCAGGCTACCTGACTACTTGGTTGCTCGAAAAATTGGGCATCCAGAGTTTAAGAGAAAAGGAAAATAAACTCCGAATATGAGTATTTTGAAAACAAAAGGATATCTCATAAGACCACGGTGCACATATACACGGAACATGCTTTTACCTTATGATAACCAAATCATTTCTATGTAAAATACAATGATATTATTTTTAATGACATTCTTTGAAAGACTTTTCAAATAAACAAATTCAAATAGTCGAAATTGTTACATTGATTAAATTTAAAGGCATAATAGGTTTACAACTAAAACCAAAGGCACTTATTGGAGATTTGGATTTTCAATGAATAGCAATGTAAGGGACTACCTCCCGTATAATACATTTCTAGAGAAATATATCGAGGATCGACATCTTCGAAACTTCTTCGAATTAAGATCAGCCTACCCAAAACCAATATATGGTACGGATAAAACCGAATATGATATCACCTCGGCTATTACTAACCTATCTGAGATCTCGTAGCATGCACCATATAATTTAAACTCGACGTCACAACGAGTAGAAATAAATAGATCAAGAAAGGTGATATCATACCCTAATGATTGCGATCCACTTAGCCTTAAAGAAAACTCCTATTTTACATTCCTCGAGCGTGAGGCTTGAGGTAACGTTTACCTTTCTTCATACATTTTCACTTAAATTGCCACATTGTCATTTCAACCAAGACACTATTGATTTCTACAAAAGTACAACCTCTGAGCTTGTACGTCTCACAGAAGGGTGTTAAGTATAAGAGGGGTTACCTCCTACACCACCAAACAGATGTACATTTGTAGATATCAATGCACTGTGATCTTAGAAATGCAATGTCAGACATTCATGCATATAAGTTGTCCAGGAACAGGACAAACCGAAGGCACTCTCCTACCACATTCTATCGGGTATTATCCCTAGGATTATTAGCAAGTAATCCTTGCATAAGAAGATCCCGGAACGAAAGGACTATTGCCATTTATTTATCTCGGAAGCTACTTCGAAATTATCAACAAGAAATCCTTCTATTATGAAGATCCCCACCTTCAACATCATTGTCTTTAACATGTCTTCACTTTCGAACTCGTAAATTGGTTCGAAGTGGTTTTCGGATAGGAATTACCCAAATCTGATCCTAGTTAGTTCGAACCAATCATCGATAAAAAGATGTTAAGGTTCAAGGGGATTATCATTTCATTCATTAATATCTTTTATCGGACAAATTATCTCTTTTAGAGATATTAATCTTTAAATCATATTCTTTTCCAGTATATATGAAATCATTAACCTCTCTTTAACTTCAAAAATATAAGATCATTTTCTTAATTCATATTTAAAAACATTATTGAGTTAAAAAAGAGTCGATTGGAATTACACTAATTCTACTCAACATCAATTTCTGTATTCAACCTTTACTATCCGTTGAATAATGGTGAACTTTCCTTTTAAATTCACATGGATAGTACAAGTTTCATCCTTGAAATTTAATACCAATTATAAGAAGATTATTTCTATACAATTCAAGTTGTATTAAATTAGGAAATTTGGATCTTTTATACTTGCCTCGTTTTCGACATTTCGACCTTATCCATTCTTCACCTAGGAAAGAGGGCAGGTGAGCCAGGGCATTGGTTGCTCTTAAACATCTCCTTAGTTTAAGCACCTCATATCTGGATCTCACAAATAGAAAAATCCAATCTACTCATCAGCTTTTTAGAGCCAAGATTTAATCACTTGATTATAACAGCTTTTCTTTAAATCGGTTATTTAAACTTTTAAAATAAATTATAAAACCTTCAAATCATCTTTAAAATACCTAATTATTTATTTAAAAACATTTATAAAATATTCGGAAAATAATACTTAAGTTTCAAGCTATATTTCAAAAGTTATTAAAAGTGCTGCGAATAGTGCTGCAAATAGTGCTATTAAGCTTATCTGATCAAAACAACTTTTCTATCATTTAGAAATCCATTTTTATAACTCAAATCTCTTTTAAAACATTTTGAAATATTTATATAATTAATTCCATATTTTTAAAGAATTAAAAATATTATTTATAAAGAATTTATCGCTTTGGTTTCTGAACTACCAAACCGCGAATATTTTGAAAACTTGATTTGCTCATAGTTCAAAATCTACTAAAAAATCTCTATCATTTTATTTTATGGATAAATATGATTATGAGAGTTTGGAAATATTATTACAAGGAATTTCGACTCCGAATCCATCGTATAAATGTATTTAACTTTCTACGGCGTGAAATCGCGAACTACCGTTATGCGATGAGCCTATTTTTGACTCGACTTTCATAACTTACAAAACTTCATCAAACCGGATTTTAGTCTTTATAAAACATTTATAAACCATTTTAAATCATTTTCAAAAGGGTTTAAAAATTCCATATCATTTTTATAGCTTGATTTGGAAAGTGATTTCCTTGTGTAATATCGATGTGTATTTAACGTGACTTGTTTACACAATTAAACAACTATATTAAAACAACCAATACTTGATGATCAAAGCATAGTAAAAATCCATAGCAATCATGTCACATCATCATCATATGTATATATATATATATATAAAGTGTTTCTCACTTGATTTTCAATCAGGCTAACTTTAAAACGGATGTAGCTTCGCTATCTCGAAATCGGAGCTTACAACTACTAGCACGAATACCCTTAGGGGGTTCGGCCTAGGTCTTAGGGGCTTAGAAGGGCTTGGCCTTGCTTAACAAATGGTGTTGGAGGGCTTGGTTGCACACTGCTATGGTGGAGGAAAAGGAAGCGATCACTAGCTTGAACTTTGTTTTGAAGTGGTATAGATTTCAATTGATTTTGGCATAAATTTATTTTGATTTTGTAATATTTTATTTCTTAGACTATCGAAGCCATTAATGTAGAGAAGAAGAGGATGAAGAGCTTAGGAGTTTTATGAAGAAAAAGTGTGAAAGAAGTGAAGAGAGATAGGTGCTATTTATAGGAAAAAATGAGAATAAAAATATCATGATATTTATACAAAATACATCACCATTTCATCACCACCACTTGCCTCTCTCCCTTCATCATTCTTGGCTGAACACTCTACCCCATGTGTGTGGCCATGTACTTGTACTTAAGGTGTAAGATGTTGACTTTGGTTTTACTTAAGGGTTAAGTTTTAGGAAAATATCTTAGATATTTTTGAAGTGACCCACTTCTTCATGATTTATTTTTAGTGAATTTTCTGTTGAGTTTTTTTTTTCACACTGTATATACATATATATACATGTCAATGGATCACTATCCTTAATTTAATTCTTCCCAAGATCCTGAATTTTACTAATATAAATATATCAGTATTTAAAATAAATCCTATCATTTATATATGTGAAGATATATAAAGGGTTCTTTGCTTATCAGAGTGATTAAAATAGCAAAGCAACTCATTCCTACCTTATTTCTCATATTTAAGAGATTTGGTGTCACATAGCCATTCCTATATATTATATTATATTATTTTTTTTCAAACAATCCACTGGGAACAAACACATTAATCTGTTTATACTAACTAAGAAGTGATCAAGAAATAATCAGTAGTAAACAAGCTTTTAATATAGATGTTTGTGTTAAGTTCTGAATAGTGTCAAAATCAGTATAAAATAAAGTGGATCCTAAGGAAACACAAGCAACATCTAGGCGTAATGGAAACGCGCCTAACTTATACATACAAGGTCACGAGTTCGAGTGCTATGCTGGTCGGTTCAAACACAATTTTTGTTTTTCATTTTTTTTTCTTTTTAGAACTCAAGCCTGATTAACCTTAGGATTAGATACCACTAGTTCTCTTATTTTCTTATCCTATCTCACCTATTAATTGATCCCTGAATCTATAAGCCATACAATTTAATCCTGGGATTTTGTAATATGATACTTATTGTTCTATATTAAGTAAAAAGTGTTCAACCTAACCCATGCTTATTAGTTTAGCTTGTGTTACTCATTTCAACTTCAAACAATTTTTTTATATCAGATGAAATACCCATGCTTTAATTTATTAAGTTGCAATAATCAGGTGAACACTGAAATTACAAACTGATTTAAAGGCTAAGCAGAGGAAAACAATACAGTCAGACTAGAGTGCTAACTCAAACTATCATGCTAAATGGAGACTAAGAACATGTGTGCAGACAGTGTGTCTAAAGGCAAAATGACCTGACAAAATGCAAGACTTCCCGGTGAACTTATAATGAAAACAACTGATGATTTTCTAGGAAAGATAACAAATGTTAGTGGTCATTATTCTATTGAATGGTGGAGATGCTTATTACAAACAAGACCACATGCCTCTACAAATTACTACTGGTTTTGACTATGACTCAATATTACCAGATTTGAATTAAGTATCCAGATAACAAGAATTGGATAAGTCTAATTTGCAGTGATGCCTACAAGTATCTAGCATACGTATGAGCTTATTACACCAAGCAATACAAGTTTTTGCTGGGGAAAAATCAAATGCCCAAAACCAGATTACAGGCTATGCCTTCCAGCCTTTGCATGGACCTATATCAATTATAAGTCATGGTCAAGCCTTACTGGTTAGCCAGGACCAGATTCAACCTATCCACTTAACAAAATTCATAGCATACTTTTCAATAACAGCCTTATCTTTATAATTTTAAATCACTTAAACCTTGCCAAGGGATGTATGTCCACATATCATATTATATGGCATACTTCCTTCATCACTTTTCCACCAGAAGTCATATAAATAAGTTGCTTAAATCAGTAACTCACAAACCCCACAGAATACTTAAGTTTTTACATGTTCTTTTCAAGTGAACAAAATAAGCATCATTGCTGAGAATACACAAAATAAAAGGAAGTTTGCCTAGATTATCTATTACAGATTATACTGCTACTTCCTTAAGCATTTATTTTTCCTTAATTCATGAAGATCTTCAAATATCCATGCAAGCAAGCCACTTAAACATCTTTTCCTGCAGCAATATTTTGGACTGCCTCCATAAAAATGAGACACCCCAATTATTGCAAGGCAACAAATAGGGTCAGAATAAAATTCTGGTATGAGTGAAATCAAAATATAATAACTTGACATTTAAATTATTGTGCAGAGAATTTATGTGCTTGATACTTATTTGGATTCATAATGTAAACTGGGTATATGAACATGTATAAGCCCCTACTAACACATATGCACACAAGCATCCATTCATCCATCCCATACAGTATACATGTACACATACTCCTATGGAATTAACTCATTTTAATTTCCATAGCTCAGCTCTCAATCTCAATTTAAAAATTTAATTTGGTCTTAACTCTTTGCCATTGAACACCATGTGTGCATTGCAAGGGACTCAATTCTGTTAACCCTTGCACAAAGGCCTATAGGACTTAAACAAGTCATGCACATACCCATCATCCCCCTTATGATGGATAGATCAAGGCTTTACTCCTAGATTAGTTTTTATAATCTAGAGACCATTCTCATTTTCTTTCAGAAAAATTTATTAACTCTTGAAATGCTGCTATATTCTTTTCTTCTTTTTTTTTTTAATCAGAGAGGGTTAACTCACTCAGGAATTTCAGCTAACCATAGTAAACATTCATGAAAAGAATACCACATCTCATTTTCCAGTTGTTTTATTCAAAATTTGTTTTAACACTGCATATCTTCTATATTCAGGAATATCATGATCACTTAAACAAATCCTGTAAAATCATATAGAAATTCTTATACTCGATTCTACTGTGAACATAGGGTAAGGTTTTTGAGAAAAACCCATAAAACATTTTTAGCTTAAGATCTGAACAAATCAGCACATAAATGATTTATTGCATTGTTCACCTTAAGTTTAAAACAATCCAGACATGAGCATGAACCTCCTTTATTCACACTGCCTAGTTCATTTTTCAGTAATACCCTACTTCACAATAAAAATGTATTTATCTTACTAACCATATTTATAAACTGGTGTTTTAAGGTGCTGGATCTATATCAGTGATCATGGTATCTTTTTCTTATCAAACAATCAAACAAAGCAAACCAAAGCATCAACCAAAGATTTATCAAAACACCTACCATTTTCAGCATTCATTTATACTGAAAAATAGATCAAGCACAAACATGATATGGTTTTTATAAAATAATATGGCTGCCCTTAACTTGGGTCTTAATGCCTTAAGCCTCATAGATTGATTAATCACTCACCTTCCTGCCTCTTTTCCCTGAGAATTCTTTAACTTGAACAATGGCTTTGGATTGCTCTCTTTTCTTTTCTTAATATTTTCTGTTTTTCTGCAGTGAGACTTCTGCTTCCCCTTTAATTTTTAAAACATTGTTTAGGGTTTTAGTAGAGTGAAAAGCCCATCTTATCCCCATACAGTTGAGAGAATTTTACATATGATGTCATGGCTAGAAATGCCATTTTCTTTCTGATTTCCAATTCGGGTATTTTTAGTTGCTTTAACTTTTCTTTTCTTTTCTGATTTGCATGCTATTTGCATGTTTCATACACACACCTTATTCTCATGTGACTTTCTTGCATTGTTTATTTTCTTTATGCTAAACTGTAATGTATACATGTATATCCTTTTATGAATTGATTCCTTGTTAATGCTTCAAGCTATTTATTTTCTCTTGATGTACAAATGTATTCCATATATTTAATTACCATTTTCATTTTTGTTTTACTGAAAACAACTATTCCCTTCATTATATTTTTAACTTATTCTCACTATTTATTTTCAGGCTGTATTATTTCTTTCTTCCTTGAAAATTCTCCTTTTTCTGACTTTATTTAAATTATTCTTATCTCAATAATTTTGGGTCTTCACAATTTTCTAGTGTATATATAATTGTATATGTATATTTGTATGTGTATATGTGTTCTTGTGCATGTGAATGTGTTTATGTATATGTACATGTATGTGGGCATATGTATATCTCAAATGATTCACAATGTTGCACAACTTTTCTATGTTGAATCATCACAGATTTCGATTTCCGATCATATTTTCACTTCTTATTTAATATATTGTAAACAAAGTTTGATAATAATATTTCTATCATTATATAATAATTAAAAGGTTTTATTTAATAAGTAAAATAATTATCAAACCATTTAACTCAATTTAAATTCAAAAATCATTTATTCTAAAATAGCGATATCATTGATGATGTCATAAAGAGATTTTATTTTCAAAAATAAAATAATTTTTTACTACATACTCTCACTCATATATGTAAATGAGTGCATGTATCCAGCTCTGTGTACCATGTCAGATGGTCTGAGAGCTGTTTATTGATAAAACCGTTCTCGATCATTTTATCGATATATCTTCCAAAGTATATATTTTGTAAATATTTATTCAAAATAAGTTTACCAATATTATATATTGTTCAAAACAATATCATTTATGTTGAAAAATCTTATATTTGACTATTTTAAATTTTTTCTAAAGTGATGAATTTGCAGGTCGTTACAGTATTATTCTTATCTCATTCGTTCTTATTACTTCCCATCTCCGATTATTGTTTTTGATTTGATTTTTTTTTATGATTAAATCAAAATAAAACATAAGTTTGGTTTGTGTCTTTACCTAAGGTTTTTCAATGATGTTAAGTTAATCTTTATCTGTATATGGATATAAATAAAATACATTCCCCTTTTACTAACTCATCCCTGTCAAAATATCCTTTTCAAAACTCCCCTTTTGCTTAACAAAATACGCACCCTTAATTTTCCAAACGATAACCGATTTATCCTTCCTTTACCTGTCTTTATAAACATCTCAAACCATCTCCTTCACCATACCTACAACCTAAATATTCGACAAAATTTCCAATTCAACCAATATGGCTCTTAGTTATTTTGTTACATATCCGTATTTTGTATGTTGTATGTATTTTTTGAGACTTATTTATTACGTTTTACATTTTTTCTAAAATGTTGCGCTTAAATTCATCAAAATCCATTGTTAATTGGACTTTAGAGTGAGTGTCATCCATTATCAAAGTGTACACAAAGATGAAGACGTTATCATGGACTGACAATGTTAATTGTGTTATTACAAACTGGAGTAAAATGAATCATTTCGAAAAATATTCTTTTGTTAAAGTTGTATAAGACTATCCGTGTTATTATAAATAAACTTTTAATTGTATATTAAATCATATTTAATATGTTTGAAATTTATTTTGAAATCCTAGTTAATATATTAATTATGTAATTTAGTATTAATTTTATTTGTCAATTGTTATGAGTATCAATATACTCAATAAATTGTAAAGGAAACATACATATAATATTATATTAATGACTAAGTCATATATATGGTAGAGTTAAGGATATGCCCTGGGGACAATTGTCTAATTTGATTACATAACTTAACTCTTATGAGATTTTTTATTTTAGAATAAAGCAATCTTTATACAATTGATGTCTCGAGGGATTGAACCTGTAACAACACGCCATTAACGATCTTTTGATACCATGTCCTAATTGATGCATAAATCCTAAATGTTGTAAATGATGGATCGTTAAGACAAAGTGAAATAAAAGTAGTACACAGAAAAATCTACATTAACTGCACCTTTCAGAACTCACAGCAGAAAGGATATAATTTTTGTCATGTATAACAGAAATATCTAAATAAGACGGTACATAATAATCAAATGTATTATTATTTAAACTAATAACATTCCATAACAAGTGGTCCAACATATAAATACATAATTTGAATAGTGGACAGCTAAATAAAATTGAATGACTCCACTGAATTTCCATCACCGTTTTCCACACCAAACATTCTCCAAACATCTTGCTAGCCTATCATAGAAAGGTACAAAACAAAATTATAGAGGATATCAAACATATGCATGTGTGTGTAATAAAGTATCACTGAGTATACAATACGAACATGCTAACAAAACATCATTATAGACTAATATTACACTTAGTATTTTTGTGTCGCTTGTATCTATCATCTTTAGTCTATCAGAATATAGCATTACAGTGATAATCAATTCAAGGTCAATACCATACAAGGCGATAACATTTCAATAACGATACACATTTACTATCATATAGCTTACACTAATTTACCATATCTCAATACAGATATGCACTCACAGTCATACAATGTACCCTAATTATATAGTGATATAAATAATTAGATAATTGATTTAAAGTATGTAGATGGAAAACCCTTAAATGATATGTCATGTGATAGTAATAACAAAGTGTTGTAATCATGAGAATTTTATCACATTAAAAATAACGTATTATTTTAAATATTCGTAGTCCAGATGATTCGAGATAGGATATCGATTCATCCGTTGAGAATGGAGTACGTAACCTCTTCAAATGTTGGATAGTGAATTTCACATGGCTGCTGGAGGCACCAAGAGGTTACGTCATGATAGTTACTAGATAATTATAGAACGACTCAATAGAGAGGTCTCTATTGGTTAATATAACTAAGATTAAACAGACGGTCTCGAAGTGGTGATGTTACTGTTGGAACTGGGCCAGCCCGCAATGGAAGAAATGGTGAACTTCAAAAATTTTACCATTATGGATCTTTAATGGGCCTATGAAGTCTAAATATACTTAGAACTTTTCTAAGTTTTATTTTGAGTAAAATCTTTATTTTATTTAGATTTAGAAATAAATTTTAAAATTTAGTTTAAATATGTATGTAATGTAATGAATGTATCAAATACATTCATGTTGTGAAATATAAGTGTAATATATAAGAAGTGTATATTTGTGTAACTAACCATGAGAAATTTTTATAGAAGAAAACCTTTGGTGTAACGACCCATAATTTCAGTCATTCGAATTTGGAATATTTAATTGATTTTAAATATTGAAAAGTTAATTTTATAAGATAAAGAGCTTGAATTTCAATAATGGTTATTTGAATATTTGAATTTGTTTTAATAATCAAAACTTGAATTTTAGATGAATGAAAATGATTTCGGAATTTGATTTAAATTCTATTTGGATAAGAATGAAGATAGGAAACTTTTGAATTTAAATTTAAAGTATTAATTTTTTTTATAATAATCGTTTTAATCAACGTGTGAAAATACCCTTCCGGGGCACTGTCTTGGATTTTGATGAAACTAGTTTCATTGGATCCATTATAGTGAGATATTGTATGCCGTCGAATTTTGTGGCAATTGGATGTATGTGTGATTGTACGAGTTTAAACACATATAAATTAATTTCAGGAAATTATATAATATAATTCGATTTAAAAAGCTATCTTTTGTATATGATCAAATTAGGTCTCGAAACTAGTTCCATTGTGTTCGAATAGGGGTATTAAATATAAAATGCCAGGCGCATGCCTCGGTAAAAGTTTGAGATTTTTTCGAACGTGTAGGGTCCGATATTTTTAAATAAAATAATATGTTACCTATCATTTCAGCCATAACCTACCCATATATTCCCCCACCTCTTCAAATGTTTGGCCATACCTTAGCCCTACACCGCATTGTTCACCCATACTGTCCCCCTTGTAAATAATGCGACTAACTAAGAAAACCATCGTTTCTTCCTTTTCTTTTCAAATTTTAACGACCATCATCGAACGGTCCACGTGCTCTGGCACCACTACAAACATTTTCAGGCTTCGGCCATAACTAGGTTTTCATTTGCGTCGGCATGACGTAGAGATTCAACGATGATGATAGGTTACGGTGACCCCTAGGTAGCGCAATGGTGAGATGAACGAAATTCATCCATGTATGAATTTTGGCATCTACGTTCGTCTATAGGCAAAGGGTCATAAAGAGGAAATGATCGTGGAGGTGTGAGCTAACGTCGACCAAAATTTGGTGGCCAAGGGCGATCTGCGATGGTGGCAAATCGAAGATGAAGGTGGTCAACTTTAATGGGTTCGCTGGGGCTGGCGTGGCGTATCGGGTGGCGAGGCCATGGGCGTTGGTTATTGCTGAGGCTGGGTGAGCTTCTGTGATCAAGCGATGGCGGCGGAGGCACTATAGCGACAGTGAATGGTCTCGTTTCAGGTGATATCGGGTTCATGGTTAGGGGGTAGCGATTTTGAGAGGGAGAATTAGCAACTGTAATTATGAATGGTAATTAGGTTAATTATTTTTTAATTAAGTACAATTAGTTAAATTATCATTAATAAATTTGTGAATCTTATAAATCCATAACTTATTCATACTAGGTCCGAATTAAATGCAGTCAGTCGCGTTAAGTTCGTATTGGCAAGTCTAGGATATGGAATTGGATTGGTAGCGACTGGAAGTAGAAGAATTTTACGTTGAAATCGAACGCCGTTTGATTTCAGATGAAACCAAAATGCCTCGACAACAACTGGAATAATGGCGAGTTAAACTCACCTTTTTGGTTAACCAATAATATTATATAGTTGATAAAGATTGTTGATTGTATGTTTGAATAATTTACTGCTTTATCAGTTGGTTTGGATTTATTCTCACCCTCAGAGCGGATGACCTTTTATATATACCCACCTAGTAGCGGATGAACCATATTATATAATTATATATTGTTTGTGATATAGGGGAAATAGGTTGGAGGGATCCAACAGGATTCCTCACCACTATTGAATTTTATTTATATATATGTGTCGATATATATAAGCTATGATGCAGGGGGACAGGTTGGAGGGATCCAACGGAATTCCTCGCTATTGTTGATTTTAATTTATATAATATCCCTGTCATATGAATTATTGGATATTAAACCTGATTGTTCGACACTTTTGTTTATGACATTGTTATATGTTTGAAACTTAAACCCTACAGTGATAGAAAATCAATATCAATATTGGTTGAGCGTTTGATAGCTATTGGCCTTAGATTAGTATTTTAAAAATACTATACATTGCCATTTGAGTTGAGATTGGTTTTTGAGACACGAAATGATTTTAAATCAGAAATTGAGTTTTGGAAATATTTTGTTTTAATGGATTTAACTTCTATTTTATTCCAACCTTTTTATCTGTCTTTTTTAATTTACATATTTATATTTAATATTATTTTAAAAATTACTTATTTATATTTAATATTGTTTTAAAGATTACTTATTTATATCTAATATTGTTTTGAAGATTACTTATTTATATCTAATATTGTTTTAAGATTACTTATATTTAATTTTATTTTATCAATATTTTAATATTTTGAAAAGTTAATTATTTAAATAATTAATATGGGTTGAAATTGATGGTAATGATTATGGGATGTTTGGGGAATGATACGTTAAATTGTTTAAGGTTGTACGAATAATCTATTAATAAATTACCCGAGGGCTGTTGAGCGTAAGGTACACTTGGTAGTTTATTTATCACTCTTGGACGATGAAAAGTTTCCTAACCTGGACAAACCATTAGTTTTGATTGCTAT
The DNA here is from genome assembly GCA_030737815.1 of Allium fistulosum. Taxonomy (NCBI): domain Eukaryota; kingdom Viridiplantae; phylum Streptophyta; class Magnoliopsida; order Asparagales; family Amaryllidaceae; genus Allium; species Allium fistulosum. Next base: position 868,619,894 of record CM060902.1, read on the forward strand.
GGATGTATGATGGTTTCTTTTGTTGCATATAATGGGTACTGCTTTTGTTTGCATATGGTTATTACATATGTTGTTTTGCTTCTGATATTAATTGAAACAACTAATATATTACTCTTTTTACATAGTTTAACACTCTTTTGGATTATAAGTGTAACGAACGTGGTTTTCGACCCTCGAAAATCGACATCAATACGTCTACTATATAAAATGCCGAGAAATCGAGTGCCGGAAACACCAGTTCATTAGAGGTGAAGAAGAAAAAGGTAGAAGAAAAAAACAACAACATAGAATCTCACAATCGCAGAGAAAAAAATATAATATATATAATAAGAGATTTTATACAAAAGAATCCATAGCTGTTTATTTCTTATAATCACAGAGTACAACAATCAATACATCGATTCTAGACAGTTATAATAACCTGCCCTGATATACATAACTCATACAGTGGAAATATCCAAGTACGTGATATACGTCTTAACTGAAAGTGTGCTATGGATCGTGTAATATGGATATATGATAATACAGAGTGTAGTGATGATAGCTATACGGTAAATAGTGCGGAATATAAAAGCAGTATAGTAAAAATGACACCAGAGATTTTTATACTGGTTCGGAGCACCGTCCTACGTCCAGTCCCAGACTCCTTCTGGAATTTCACTAAAACAATAACCCTCACTTAATCCGGAGGAACAGGTCTATACAACCCTTGAGCAACCGAACAAGGACCTGAGCAGCAGAACTGGATTTTGCCTCAGCAACCGAAGAGGACTTCACACGCCTGAGCAGCAGAACAGGACTTCAACAAATACAAAAATAGTTTTGACTTTGTGTGTTCTTAATAACATGGATTTGTCACTTGTAGTACACCCTTCCTATAATCTTCTCCTCGAGTATAAATATATATACATATATATATATATATATATTTGAAGTATATGAAGAATAGAAAGGTATAATATTGCTTTAATGCAGAACAATTGAAAGTATATTGCAAATAAATAGAAGAGCAAAGATCAGAGAATTAGATTATGATTCAGTAGTTTGAAATGAAGTTGAAGTATGTATTTATAAAGATTAAAAAGTCGTGTCTTTTCGAAAAGTGGCTGTTATAGAAATTCAGTCAACTGAGCCTCTGGGTCAGTCGACTGAATATTCAAAATAATTTTTAAATATAAATTTGTATATCTGTGCACCTGTGCATGTTGCACAAAATTTTCTGGGTCAGTCGACTGAGCCTCTGGGTCAGTCGACTGACCTGGTAAAATCTGTGTAATATACACAGTTTACAGAAGTTTAGTAGGCTGTTTATTGATATTCAGTCGACTAAATGACTGTTCAGTTGACTGAATCCTGTTGATAATCAAAAATCACCATAGCTCATTTGGTTAGAGCACTTGCCTTCTAAACTAGTGATCTGGGTTCGAGCCCCGCTCCATGCATTTTTTGAAAACTTGATTTTGATTAAAATATGCATGCAAGTTTATTTGAATGTGAATGATGATTTTTGAGGAGAGATTTTAACAAAGCACTAAACTAGACTCTATATACATATTTGATGACTCTTGTTAAAAAAATATAAAACTATATGAACCATACTTTTAGTCGTTGAGTCTGGATGTTGTCGTAGTCATAGTCGTAGATTCGTGAATTGTTGTTTCATGTCAGCAATCAAAACCTATGATCCAACATTCTCCCCCTTTTTGATGATGACAACTCCATTTGTTACGGACGAATCTTCGACAAGCTTTGTTGACTTATTTCTCCCCCGGAATATATTCTTGTAATTGTGCTTTAGATTTCTCCCTCTGAATCTATGCTATGTATTCCTGTAAATAATTAATCTTTTCACCCCCTTAATTTGTGCTTGCATCGTTTATTCCTGCAAATAGCGTTATAGCAATATCTTTCTCCCCCTTTGTCATCGACAAAAAGGAGAGTTTATATGATGACATAAATTATATTCTACATAAGTGTTTAACATAGAACAATATAAAACAAAATAACTACTACTTATAATGTAAGGTAAAAAAAAATTAACATTTAAGCATGCGATACCCAAGGTTCTTATAATTTCCTAATTTTTAGGAAACCATACCCATTTGGGTGTGGTTGAACCTTTATAAATATAATTTTCATTATTAACTACCATATCAAAATAGTCATCAATGTATTTTTCTCTATTTTTCTAATTAACAGGGACCCAAATACTTTGATAATTTTTATTCATATTTCCCGTCAATGATTTTGTACTTGTAAAGAAATAAGAAACATTATTGGTCATAGCAGTATTTAAATTTCAATAAAATTGGATTTTGACTTTACTCGAAATTTAGTAGTAGCACTAATATTTTTAATATACATGAAAGCATATCTAGTGCTATTTCTACGATCAGTTATATTATATCCTAAACCACTTTTATCATTGTGAGCTTTTGCATTCTTAACATAACCTAATCCCTTCTTATTTGAAGCAGGATGAGAATTTTCAATAATCCTGGATAAATTTTCTCCCCCTTTATTAAAATTGGAAATATTTTTGGTAATGTTATCAAGTTTAGTTTTGAGACTAGTGTTATCTAACTCAACAATTTTAATTTTTGTTTTTTACTCATGATTCTCAGAAGCTAGAGCATTATTCTTTTCTTTTTGAGCTTCTATTTCTTGACTTAATAAAGCGAGTTGAGAATTGTCTGAATCTTGAATTTTCTCAAGTTCTTCTTCTAAAATTTTCTTCTCGCCTTTAAGCATATCTCTTTCGAATTCTGCTTTCTTCTGATTTTCCAGAGCTTCCTTATATTTTCTTTTGAGACTTTTTAAAGTGTCTAGAAGTTCTGAATTTATTTCTATCATATCATCAAAAGTTAGATCACTAACCTCATTATCTTTTGCCATGAAGCATTTGTTTGTTTGCTCCTTTTATTTTTCATTATTGCTTTTCCTCTTCTTATTTCCTTGACTAGATCTCTTTCTATCCATTTATTCTAGGATGTTGTTACGATCTCTAGAATACCAGGCTCTAATACCAAATGAAAGTGTGCTATGGATCGTGTAATATGGATATATGATAATACAGAGTGTAGTGATGATAGCTATACGGTAAATAGTGCGGAATATAAAAGCAGTATAGTAAAAAAGACATCATAGATTTTTATACTGGTTCGGAGCACCGTCCTACGTCCAGTCCCAAACTCCTTCTGGAATTTCACTAAAACAATAACCCTCACTTAATCCGGAGGAACGGGTCTATACAACCCTTGAGTAGCCGAACAAGGACCTGAGCAGCAGAACAGGATTTCGCCTCAACAGCCGAAGAGGACTTCACAGGCCTGAGCAGCAGAACATGACTTCAACAAATACAAAAATAGTTTTGACTTTGTGTGTTCTTAATAACACAGATTTCTCACTTGTAGTACACCCTTCCTATAATCTTCTTCTAGACTATAAATATATATATATATATTTGAAGTATATGAAGAATAGAAAGGTATAGTATTGCTTTAATGCAGAATAATTGAAAATATATTGCCAATAAATAGAAGAGCAAAGATCAGAGAATTAGATTATGATTCAGTAGTTTGAAATGAAGTTGAAGTATGTATTTATAAAGATTAGAAAGCAGCGACTGTTGGTGAAGAGTTTCGATCGAAGTGTTGCGTCCGAATCTTTTTGTTAGAGGTTCGCAACTCTTCACAAAAAGTCGTGTCTTTTCGAAAAGTGGCTGTTATAGAAATTCAGTCAACTGAGCCTCTGGGTCAGTCGACTGAATATTCAAAATAATTTTTGAATATAAATTCGTATATCTGTGCACATGTGCATGTTGCACAGAATTTTCTGGGTCAGTCGACTGAGCCTCTGAGTCAGTCGACTGACCTGGTAAAATCAGTGTAATATGCACAGCTTACAGAAGTTTAGTAGGCTGTTTATAGATATTCAGTCGACTGAATCCAGTTGATAATCAAAAATCATCATAGCTCATTTGGTTAGATCACTTTCCTTCTAAATTAGTGACCCGGGTTCGAGCCCCGCTCCATGCATTTTTTGAAAACTTGATTTTGATTAAAATATGCATGCAAGTTTATTTGAAAGTGAATGATGATTCTTGAGGAGAGATTTTGACAAAGCACTAAACTAGACTCTATATACATATTTGATGACTCTTGTTAAAAAAATATAAAACTATATGAACCATACTGTGAGTCGTTGAATCCGGATGTTGTCGTAGTCGTAGTCGTAGATTCGTGAATTGTTGTTTCATGTCAGCAATCAAAACCTATGATCCAACATGAACTCCTCCAGCTCATCTCCTGAGCTCCATAGCATTCTTACCTGAATCTGTAATACTCAGTCTGACTCGACCATTATAATAAAATAACACCCGAGTCTGTCTGGAAAATCAGCGTGAGAAAACACACTCAATTTGAGTTATTAACCTTCTCAAAATCCTTTGAAAAACAAAGATATATCGTAAGACCACGTCACACATAAACTCGATGGGTTTTTACCTTAGGATAACCAAAACATTTTTATCAAACCCATCTGATATTATAATAGTGTCTAAACCAAGTAAATAGGAAATAGCTGAAATGCTTGCATCTCAATTTTCAGCATAGTTGGGGACAATCAAAACCGTACGTCGCTTATTGGAGGTTGGATTCAATACAACGACTAGGCACTGCGATACCACCTATCATGGTACACGTCTAGAAAAATGTATCGAGGACCTCGTCGGGATTCCCTGCAACACAAGACCGGCCCAATCCCTAACCTGGATAGAACCGAATATGTTATCACCCCGGGTGTTCCCACCCTCATCGAGAGCTCTTTCGCATGCATCCGTTCCCATAACATAATATATCCGAGGGTATCAAGAAAAGTGATAACATACCCTAATTGAGTATGACCCACTTAGCCTTGCTGCATAACCCTTGATTTTTAGCAATTCCGGTTGAAGAGGCTACAGGCTACGATTACCTTTCAAGTGTAATTTCACTTAGACTGCTCATCGTCCTCCAATGACGATGTTCTGATAGCATTCATCCATACAAGTTGTTCTGGGTCTGGACAAACCGAATCACCGTCTTCATAATCTTCACGTTATTCGTTCGTAACGTTCAAATTGGATCGAAGTGGTTTTCGGATAATAAAATCCGATCTCGGTCTCTTCGAAACAATTAACGAACTTGGCCAATATTGATAGTCGGTTATTTAACTATCAATATAACATCCATAAGCAATCACTAGGCCATTATTTGTAATTTTCTTCCAAATTACTCATTTCAAAATATCTTTACAAAGATATTCGTTCATCTCTTTAAATACTTCAATAACTGATAACAACAATTTCCAAATAATTATGTCTATAATTGGATAATTTCAAACCACCTTAATACTTAGAAATATTTTTCTTCCAATTCCATTTATAATTCAATACTTTAAAATTATTTCTATAATGATAACCTCGCAGTTTAAATATTTTAAATCCATCCCATCTAACACTTAGAAAATATCCTTATGTATAACTTGCCAAAATCATTTATTTTTCCAATACTTGGAAAATATTTCATTTATTTCCTTTTTACTCAAATCCCTTACAATTCATTCCTAAGTTCCTTATCTCATTTCTTTTATGAATTCTATTTCATTTTTCGATGTTTAATTTTATTTAATTACTTCGGAAATTTCTTACTTTTTCCCAAATTCTATTTTGAGAATTCCCTTATAATTCCATCTACCGAATAACCCTTTTCCAACTCTCGAGAAGATTTATAAATAAATTTTAAAACATTACAAAACTCTATATATGTATATATAATAAGTATTTAAAAGAATAATAAAAATTTATTTTAAGTCATTTTCAAGTAATTATCTAAAACATTGAAACACTTTTATAACATCACTTTTTAAAGCAGGTTTAAAAATTAGGATTTATTAAAATAAATATTAAGTATTTGAAAAAAAATCACTTCTGAAGTATTTCAATACTAACTAACTTTAAATTACGTAGTTTAATAAATAAAATTTTCCCTTTTAAAATAAAACTTAACTTATCAAAATAAAATATATTTTAAATCTCAATAACCAGATTTCAATTTATAAATCTCTCTCGATTTCCCTCACATCACTTCCATTTCTGTCTCCTTAACCATTTTCACTTAAAAAATAGTATCCACTATTTTTCTCTCACTCTATTTCCATTTATAAATTCTCTCTGTAAATTTATATTCCAAATTTATCGTCCGATATCGATTTCCTTTATCTATAAACATCGTTTATAAATCTTTATAACTCCTTTGAGTTTCACTAAAAATAATCCTTTTTATAAAATTCCATTTTATAAATTCAATTCCTTATAAATTCCATTCATTTTTGCCAATCTATTTTTAATATCGATTTCAACATCTTTCCATATTTTTTTCCGAATATCATTTTAAATCCAGTCTTAAAAATTCCTTTATATAATTTATTTTAAAATCTCTATTTAAAATATTTTTCCCGTATTATTTAATACGATCAAAAACCAATTATTGCTTATTCAAATCAAACTTTCTTTAAATAAATCCAAATTTCGATATACATATTTTTATATTAAAAATCTCCTTTTAATTCCTTAAAAATTCAAAATAATATTTGTGGTATTTTATATACCAAAGTTAATTTCCATACTATTGTAACATTTAAAAATTTACAGCACATAATAATCCAGTAGATTATTCAATCACATCATATATTTTTATATATGTGAAAAACACTAAATATATGTGAGGAATCCAGTTGGATCCCTCCAACCTGTTTTCCTGCATCCACAGATGTTAGACAATATAAAATACCAATCCTACTTCGAGGGGATATCGCGGTATATAGGGTCATCCGCTATTATGCGGGGAGCATAGGGTCTTATCCGCTAAAATATGTGGGAATATCAATCCAACTACTAATACATATACTACTATATATATTAACATCCAAACCGATAACAATTATCAATTTCAACCAGACATCAAATAATTATTTTCAACTATTAAAAATTAAACTAGTAAACCAAAAATGAGTGAGATTAACTCAACTTTATTTTTAATTTTCGATCCATTCCAGTTTTGAATTAAATTGAACATCATTCAGTTTAATTTAAAATACCATTGTGTAGATTTCATAGCTACGAACCCAAACTCGACTCGTTTCATGATTTTGGACCTCGTATGCAAATTTTATAATTTTATTAGCTAACTAAATTTAAATTCCTAATTAACTAAACAAATTATATAATTAGTTTTTAATTAAAATACCTCTTCCTCTCAAACAAGCTACAGTTCCAGGCCGGAACATCTTCCATGGCCGATCCTCCTTGATTTAACCATCAAAACGGGATCACCCATAACACATGACCAAAATCGACTGCCACTCCCTTCGACCAACATCACCTAGGATACTGCCTCCAGCCAGAAAATCGTAACAGCAACCATCGCGCCACCTCCTCAGCTCATGACATCGCCTAAACCATCACCACAACCTATCGCACTCGAGCACACCCTCGCGACTGCCAACATACACTCGCGTGCGCTCCTCTCAGGTCGCGACCCACTGTAACATTTAGCATGTTACTCCACTTCCATCCACTTCGCTGAACCAGAGACCAATTTCATCGCCAACAAATCTCTGCCCAATCCCAGATTCGACGACACCCACTGCCTCCACCTCAACCCATCGCTTCCAACTCCTATGAGCCTAGTCTCAACTGCACGGTCGCAACCCCTTCACAAAGTCATCTGCAGACACCAAGTCGCATTGTCCCTTCCTTCGAACGCCGAGGCACCACCCATCCTTCACACAAACAACCATAACCGTAGCCCCCTTCATCACCGAAACCTTACATGCATGCGACCTCCTGCCCTTTGCGCGCAAGCTTCACTCCCTTCCTCGCCATCGATGATTTCAGATGTCACTTCGACCGCGATTCCAAAAGTCGTGATTCGCTCGATCGTTAATTTTTTTTATAAGTTCGAACGGATTTCATTTTCCTTTCTTCTTTTTTTCTCGATTTTGTTCTGATTATTGAAAAGGGAGGTCGCGATTAAGTAATTTTTTTTAAACTTTGATCGACCTCGTTATTTAAAGAAGAAGAAGAGAGATACCGTGATTTTGAATTGAGGGTTTGAAAAGGGGGACATGATTTGAATTGAAAGAATGAAGGGTTGCGTGTTAGGATAGGTGTACAGTGATTTGAAAAGGAAGAATAACAGCTGACGTGAATTAAAAAGGTCAAGTCAATTATATATATATATATTTAAATTTTCAAATCGTCTCGATTTCGTAACTTAAAATCTCGAACTCCTATCGAGGCGTGCTGCTGGCGTTCATAATGTTATACCCCTATTCTAAATGCAATGGAAAAGGTCTCTAGTCCTAATTCGATCGTATAGAGAAGATAGCTTTTTGAACCCAATTATTATATTAAATTTTGATATTAATTTCAACGCGTTTATATCCCATGTGATCAAACGATAACTCCAAATGCTACGAACTTTGAAATCCGATAATAATACTCTATTACGGATCCAATGGAACAGGTTTCGTCGAATTCCGAAACTGTGCCCTGGATCGCTATTTTTAATCGTCGATTAAATCGACAAATTTCAAAATTTTGTGAAATCACTTGAAATTTCAGTTTTAAAATTTTTTCGACTCAATTATAAATTACAAATCCAATATTTAAACCATTTATATATTCAAAATCAGACGACGAAAAATTTGGGTCGTTACATTCCTCCACCCTTAAAGGAATTTCGTCCAGAAATTTCTAGGATAGGAATAATTGCTCCAAACCCATTACTTATCCAAAACCCACTTAGTTAAAACTCGTCATTCAATTTTCTAAACCCTTTAGTCCTATCCAAATCATTTAGTTTCCTTTTCTCAACCAAAATCTCTGATTTCAATTTCAATTTGAACATCAACTTTTTAGGCTAAAAAATTTTCTAACTCCCTAAATTTTTGACATTTTTTGGCAGAGTCTCCCTTGTACGGAGGACCTTTTGCAATATAACAAGAGAGATAAAAATGTATACATCGACCCACACGGTCGGAAAACAAAAATATATATCAATATTTATATATTTGTGGTATTTAATCCGAAAACGTACCTTTATTTAGCTTTTAAGTGAGCGGCTTATCTAATATGCAATTAAGCAACCCAACTCTAGCCCAATAGCCTCTGGGTACCTGTACTTACTCAATTTTACCACGTAAGTACCAAAATATGAAAGTTCAATAACATTTCATTCATTTAATAACTCAAACATATAATTTTCCACTAACAATCCTGTCATAGCATGGATTTATTAATAACCACAAGGTTCTAACATTCGATTATTCATTCAATCGATTTATATATCACTTCATTCAATTTGAAAGACTTACAACCCAATAATTTGCATTCAACTCATATTTATACCAAATAATTTCGTATCTATTTCAAATTGATTAAAAATCAATTTATTCACCTTCTATTAATTCATAGAATTTATTTGCTTCCATTTACGCCAAACGACAAATTTCCATGCAAATTCAGCGATATCCATTTTATAAAATACCCATTTCAGTTTACAGTTATTTTAAATTGATTCCAACTCAATTTATATTTAATTCTATTCCATTTCAAATTGATTCTCAATCAATTTTTTACATTCCATTCATATCCACATTCTCAAACCAATTCATGCCATTTAATTTGTGAATCACTTCATATAGTTATATATAACATTTTCACAATTTACCCGAGCCAAACTTCCATCCAAACTATTAACTTAAGTTAATTTGTTTATTTTCAAGTTATTCAATCATATACTAAGTTTGTTCCTCTTGCCATCAAATTTCGATTAATTTTTTTGATTGATTCTCTTTCAATCAAATTCCATCCCGTTTACTAATTTGTTTAATTAGCCCCTTCATTTAATCCACTTCAAATTTCAATTTCATACTCAAATTCATTCTTGAATTCATTAAAAATAATATTCAGGGCCATATTTAATTTATTTCCACTCACATTGAATTTATTTATAACTCACGTCATTTTTATTCCAATCCAATTTTATTTGATCAAGTTAAATTCCATTGCCATATTCAATTAACTAATTAATTTATCTAATTAGTTGACTTCTATTTTAATTTACTTGAGTTCAGATTCATTTTATAATTCAAGTCCAGATTTTATTTCTTTACTTTAAAATATCACACCATTTTTATTTTGGTTGTTCTATTCTATTTTTCCTTTAAATTTTATTCCATTCAAAATATTTATAGCTTATAGTTATCTCGTCACTTTATAATTCAAACTCTATATTCAATTCAACTAGATAACATTTCTAATTCCAATTCATACAATTAATTTTCCATATTTTCATAAATTATTTATTTGAGTTGATCCCATTTCTAATTTTATAACTTATAGTCATATATCCATTTCTCACCCCAACTTTTTATTCAATATCTTCCATTTTATTCAATTCATTCAATTATTAATATTTATTTCAACTCACATTATTAGTTCTTTTCATTTATACACATCTAATTCCCTTTCATTCAATTTATTCACATCCCAATTTAATTAGTCCACTTCACTAATTAATTCCATTCAAATTATAATCAATTAAATTTCCAAAATCTAACTCCTTCAACTTAACTTAAATTGAATCCCATTTATTTTTATATCTCATCCCAATCGATACCATTTCCAATCTAATTTTATTTAACTTAGCTCAAGTTAAACTTCATTCATTTTAACTTACTCAAGTTAAAATTTATTTCCAAATTCAATTTCCATATTTTCTTTAAAATCAGTCACCATTTATAAGTTCATAACTTATTTTTTGATATTTCCAAAAACATTTAAATAAGGATTCCAGGATTTTTAAACACCTCGTATTTATTTCAAATCATTTTGATACCAATATATATCTTTTGGGTTTAACAACCATTTCTTTGAAAATTTCAATGTCAACCTGACTTTATCCAAAACAATTCCTTTCTGAATTTCCAAGACAAAAATTGTTTACCAAAACAAAATTTTCCATATTAATTTACTATGGTAGCACTCATCAGTTAGAAACTCGAAAATAAACACCGATGATGTCGAAATCATCAGCAGAATTATTGTTCAACGACTATAGTGAGTTCAGTGCTATATCTCTTTCAAAATCCATTTTATACAATTTTCTTTCAAAGATATTCCCAAAAATAATACTTTTATTATTATTTTCCACACCACCTGAAAAACGTTTTTTTTTTCAAACTCCCTGGGGTTTAAATTTCCATATTCTAGTTTGAATCTAATTTTAATTATAATCCATTTGTATAATTCATACTTATACAAATTTTCATTTGGTTATATAAACCATTTCCAATTTTATAATCTTATTTGATTATAATATTATCATCCAAACACTCTAATTATATATAATAATTTCAGAAAATTATTTCTTTTATATCAAAATATATCTTTGGGTAAAATTATTTTATTTACCCCATTCCAAACTAATATTGTGTCGAATTACTCCATTCAAGTGTTTAGAAACCCCTATCGATACAGTTGTACGGACTGTGCCGACCAGAATTCATAAGCCACTCAATAAATCAACTAATATAATATAAAACATTTTATATTCACTAACAAATACGCACTCATATCTATTAATACACTCAAACTCATTCTAGAGTACTACTGACTCTATCTCTAATGAGTAATCCCCACCAGAGCCAAGGTTCTCATTTAACCTTCAACTCTAACACCAATTGTAACGAACGGCATTTTCGACCATCGAAAATCGACATCAATACGTCCACTGTATAGAATGCCGAGAAATCGAGTGCCGAAAACACCAGTTCATTAGGGGAGAAGAAGAAAAAGGTAGAAGAAAAAAAACAACACAGAATCTCACAATCGCAGCGAAACAAAATATAATATATATAATAACAGATTTTATACAAAAGAATCTGTAGCTGTTTATTTCTTACAATTATCATAGTACAATAATCAATACATCGATTCCGGATAGTTATAATAACCTGCCCTGATATACATAACTCATACAACGGAAATATCCAAGTACATGATATACGTCTGAACTCCTTCAGCTCGTCTCCTGAGCTCCATAGAATTCTAACCTGAATCTGTAATACTCGGTCTGACTCGAGCATTATAATAAAATAACACTCGAGTCAGTCTAGAAAACCAACGTGAGAAAACACACTCAATTTGAGTTATTAACTTTTTTCAAAATCCTTTGAAAAACAAAGATATCTCATAAGACCACGTCACACATAAACACGACGGGTTTTTACCTTAGATAACCAAAACATTTTTATCAAACCCGTCTGATATTATAATAGTGTCTAAACCAAGTAAATAGGAAATAGCTGAAATGCTTGCATCTCATGTTTGAGCATAGTTGGGGACAATCAAAACCGTACAGCGCTTATTGGAGGTTGGATTCCATACAATGACTAGGCACTGGGGTACCACCTATCACGGTACACGTCTAGAAAAATGTACCGAGGACCTCGCCGGGATCCCCTGCATCACAAGACCAACCTTATCTCTAACCTAGACATAACTGAATATGTTATCACCCCGGGTGTTCCCACCCTTATTGAGAGCTCTTTCGCATGCATCTATGCCCATAACATAATATATCCGAGGGTACCTAGAAAGGTGATAACATACCCTAATTGGGTATGACCCACTTAGCCTTGCTGCATACCCCCTGATTTTCAGCCATTCCGGTTGATGAGGCTAAAGGCTACGATTACCTTTCAAGAGTAATTTCACTTAGAATGCTCATCGTCCTCCAATGACGATGTTCAGATAGCATTCATCCATACAAGTTGTCCTGGGTCTCGACAAACCGAATCACCATCTTCATCATATTCACGGTATTCATTTGTAACATTCAAATCGGATCGAAGTGGTTTTCGGATAATAAAATCCGATCCCGGTCTCTTCGAAACGATTAACGAAATTGGCCGATATTGATAGTCGGTTATTTAACTATCAATATAGCATCCATAAGCAATCACTAGGCCATTATTTGTAATTTTCTTCCAAATTACTCATTTCAAAATACCTTTACAAAGATATTTGTTCATCTCTTTAAATACTTCAATAATTGAAAAGAACAATTTCCAAATAATTATGTCTATAATAGGATAATTTCAAACCACCTCAATACTTAGAAATATTTTTCTTCCAATTCCATTTATAATTCAATACTTTAAAATTATTTCTATAATGATAACCTCGCAGTTAAAATATTTCAAATCCATCCCATCTAACACTTAGAAAATATCCTTAAGTATAACTTCCCAAAATCATTTATTTTTTCCACTACTTGGAAAATAATTCATTTATTTCCTTTTTACTCAAATTCCTTACAATTCATCCGTAAGTTCCTTATCTCATATCTTTTATGAATTCTATTTCATTTTTCGAAGTTCACTTTTATTTAATTACTTCGGAAATTTCTTACTTTTTGCTAAATTCTATTTTGAGAATTCCCTTATAATTCTATCTACTCAATAACCGTTTTCAGACTCTCGAGAAGATTTATAAATAAATTTTAAAACATTACAAAACTCTATATATATATAATAAGTATTTAAAAGAATAATAATAATTTATTTTAAGTCATATTCAAGTAATTATCTAAAACAATGAAACACTTTTATAACATCAATTTTCAAAGCAGGTTTAAAAATTAGGATTTATTAAAATAAATATTAAGTATTTGAAAAACAAATAACTTATTAAGTATTTCAATACCAAGTAACTTTAAATTACATAGTTTAACAAAAAAATCCCTTTTAAAATAAAACTTAACTTATCAAAATAAAATATATTTTAAATCTCAATAACCAGATTTCAATTTAAAAATCCCTCTCAATTTCCCTCACATCAGTTCCATTTCGGTCTCCTTAACCATTTTCACTTCTAAAATAGTATCCACTATTTTTCTCTCACCTTATTTCCATATATAAATTCTCCTTGTAAATTTATATTCCAAATTTATCATCTGATATCGATTTCCTTTATCTATAAACATCGTTTATAAATCTTTATAACTCCTTTGAGTTTCACTAAAAATAATCCCATTTAGAAAATTCCATTTTATAGATTCAATTCCTTATAAATTCCATTCAGTTTTGCCAATCTATTTTTAATATCGATTTCAACTTCTTTCTATATTTTTTTCCGAATATCATTTTAAATCCAGTCATAAAAATTCCTTTATATAATTTATTTTAAAATCTCTGTTTAAAATATTTTCCCGCATTATTTAATACAATCAAATACCAATTATTGCTTATTCAAATCAAACTTTCTTTAAATAAATCCAAATTTCGATATACATATTTTTATATTAAAAATCTCCTTTTAATTCCTTAAAAATTCAAAATAATATTTATGGTATTCAATATACCAAAGTTAATTTCCATACAATTGTAACATTTAAATATTTACAGCACACAATAGTCCAGCAGATTATTCATTCACATCATATATTTTTATATATGTGAAAAACACTAAATATTTTTGAGGAATCCAGTTGGATCCCTCCAACCTATTTTCTTGCATCCACATATGTTAGACAATATAAAATACCAATCCCACTTCGAGAGGGATATCGCGGTATATAGGGTCATCCGCTATTACGCGGGGCGCATAGGGTCTCATCAGCTAAAATATGCGGGAATATCAATCCAACTACTAATATATACTACTATATATATTAACATCCAGACTGATAACAATTATCAATTTCAACCAGACATCAAATGATTATTTTCAACTATTAAAAATTAAACTAGTAAACCAAAAACGAGTGAGATTAACTCACCTTTATTTTTAATTTGCAATCCATTCCAGTTTTGAAATAAATTGAACATCGTTCAATTTAATTTAAAATTCCACTCCGTAGTTTTCACAGCTACGAACGCAAACTCGACACGTTTCATGATTTTGGACCTCGTAAGGAAATTTTATTAGCTAACTAAATTTAAATTCCTAATTAACTAAACAAATTATATAATTAGTTTTTAATTAAAATACCTCTTCCTCTAAAACAAGCTACAGTTCCAGGCCGGAACATCTCCCATGGCTGAACCTCCTTGATTTAACCATCAAAACGCGATCACCCAGAACTCATGACTAAAATCGACCGCCACTCCCTTCGACCAACATCGCCTACGATACTGCCTCCAGCCAGAAAATCGTAACACCAACCATCACTTCGCCTTCCTAGCTCACGACATCGCCTTAACCTTCACCAGAACCTATCACACTCGAGCACACCCTCGCGACCGCCAACATACACTCACGTGTGGTCCTCTCAGGTCGCGACCCACTGTAACATTTAGCCTGCTCCTCCACGTCCATCCAGTTCGCCGAACCAGAGACCAATTTCATCGCCAACAAATCTCTGCCCAATCCTAGATTCGATGACACCTATTGCCTCCACCTCAACCCATCACGTCCAACCCCTATGAGCCCAGTCTCCACTGCACGGTCGCGACCCCTTCACAAAATCACCCGTAGCCACCAAGTCACACTGTCCCTTCCTTCAAACGCCGAGGCACCACCCATCCTTCACACAACCACCCACAACAGTAGCCCCCTTCATCACCGAAACCTTACATGCACACGACCTCCTACCTTTTGCACGGGAGCTTCACTCCCACCCTCGCCATTGATGATTTCAGATGTCGCTCCAGCCGCGATTCCAAAAGTCGCGATTCGCTCGAGCATTATTTTTTTATAAGTTCGAACGGATTTTATTTCCTTTTTTTCGATTTTGTTCTGATTATTGAAAAGGGAGGTCGCGATAAAGTAATTTTTTAAAACTTTGATCGGCCTCGTTATTTAAAGAAGAAGAAGAGAGATACCGTGATTTTGAATTGAGGGGCTGAAAAGGGGGACATGATTTGAATTAAAAGAATGAAGGGTTGCGTGTTAGGATAGGGGTATAGTGATTTGAAAAGGAAGAATAACAGCTGATGTGAATTAAAAAGGTCAAGTCAATTATATATATATTTAAATTTTCAAATCGTCTCGATTTCGTAACTTAAAATATCGAACTCCTATCGAGGCGTGCCGCTAGGATTTTATAATGTTATACCCCTATTCCGAACGCAATGGAAAAGGTCTCGAGTCCTAATTCGATCGTATGGAGAAGATAGCTTTTTGAACCCGATTATTATATTAAATTTTTATATTAATTTCAATGCGTTTATATCCCATACGATTAAACGATAACTCCAAATGCAATGAAATTTGAAATCCGATAATAATATTCTATTACGGATCCAATGGAACTAGTTTCGTTGAATTCCAAGACTATGCCCCGGATTGCTATTTTTAATCGTCGATTAAATCGACAAATTTCAAAATTTTGTGAAATCACTTGAAATTTCAGTTTTAAAAATTTTCTGACTCAATTATAAATTCCAAATCCAATATTTAAACCATTTAAATATTCAAAATAAAATGATGAAAAATACAGGTCGTTACAATAGGTGAAATACAGGTTTATGATAGCAATAACTACTGCTTTTGGTTTTGTAAATAAAGTTGTTTGCCCGATAAATCGGCACATTGTCGGATTACGGTTTTTGGAATGATATTTTATTGTTTTTCCCATGGTTTGGGATGTTTTATTATTGAAATATGATATATATATTTATTGTAATTATATATATTATTGTTTTTTGAACATATCCGCGCAAAGGAGACTCTGCCGAAATTTTCCGTAAATGTAGGACTTAGAAATTTTTGTAAAGGTTGAGTTATTTCCATTTTTTATTAAACTAAATTATGAAAATTAATTGTTTAAAAATTGATTATTTTGAATAAATATATATCAAACTTCTTAACTCCTTGTTTCTTTTTGGGGACAAAAAGTTTTGAGTGGGGGAGATTGTAGCGACCTGCATTTTTGATAATTAAAAATATTAGATTAAATAAGATTCTAGAATTTAATATTGTGAGAAATTAATTTATGATTTATAAATGGGATTTTTTTAAATGTAATTTAATAATGTTGATTGAATGAAATTGACAATTGTTAATGTGATTTCAATCAATTGTAATGGTAAAGCTAATTGGGAATGTAACTATAGAGCTTAAATTGGAAATAATTGTAAAGTTTAATAAGGAAGAAAACAAATGACTATATGAATGTAAATTCCAAATGATTGGAATAATAAATGTTAAAAAAAAAGAATAATATATATTTCTTTACTAAATCAAAAATCATATGTTTATTTATTTGAAATGTTGGTAGCTGAAAAATTTATTAGAGAAATAAGAAATCAATTATTTAATAAGAAATTAATTACTTTTGGTTTGTATACAATAATTTCGTAAATATGTTAAATTACTATAAAAAGGAATTGAATTGTCTCATTTCTTTTTAACTTAGAAATCAATGACAATTAATGTGATTGGAATCTTTTAATTAAAAAGAAGGAAGATGTTAATTGTAAACATATATTGAAATAAATTTAAATTAGGTGATTTATTTTCAAATAATACAGTTCATGTTTCAAAATTTAATGCTAGTTTACTGCATATATGTTTATACCTAAATATAAACTTATGTTTTAGATCCAATTAGATCATAAAAAAAGGATTATTTAGGTCTGAAATCTCATACGGTATTAAATTAAATGTTAATAGGAGATGATAAAGGGGGTAACATAGATTTACACTTGACTATTTCCTTTTCAATTAGACTTCATTACATTTTAATTGCAACATAAATTACCTTTAAATCTTCACTCTTCTAATTTACTCTTACATTCATTGCCTCCTTATGTGAATTATTTTCATACCTTTTATTTATGAATGTAAACTATAAGTGGCGATAAAGATGTACAAATATATATTATACACCTGTTTATATTACCTTATTTGTGCTATCATATATTTGAATGTATGTTTATGCATTCCTAATAAAACATTCAATCGAAATGTTAACATGTTTGTTTAAATTCCCAATCTAATCACAAAGAGAGAGAGAAATGTAAAGTTCTTAATGCTGTATATTCTTTTAATTTATGACACAAATTTGTGTAGAGAATTTATTTTCATTTACTGTGTGTCCATTAAGTCTTTAATGGATGTCAATTTTGGTATGTTTGGGGTTAACAAAATTAATTAAGTGAACAATTGTTTTTGAAATTTGAATTCCAAAAGTTTGTTTACAGTACAGAGTTGATCCATTCATTCTTTTTCTAATTAATAATTGCCGCATTCTTTTCATTATTTCCTTATTTTTTCCATTACTCCTTTCCATTTACATTGTCTGAAGCTTTTCCATTTTGCAACCATGAACTACTTTTCATATTTTTAATTCTTTCTTTTACCTCTTTTTAATACCTGCTACTTTTAAAAAGGTTGTTCATATTTACTTTATTTCAATACCTAGTTTGTTCATATTTATGTTATTTTTTCGTTCATTTTCCAACTTCGTTTCCTGAAACCTCATTTCATTTATTTCTAATTAATAGCAGCCTCTCTTTTCAAATCTCATTGGCCCTAAACCTAACTCTAACCTTATAAATAAGATATGATGCAAATGAAACCCTAGCCTCCATTCTAATCTTCTTCTTTTTTCCTTTGTCTTTTTCTTCTTCAAATCTTCTTATTCTCTTTCATTTTATTATTTCCTTCCTCTTCAAATATTCTTCTTCTTTAAATCTTCTTCTATTTCAAACTTTCTTCATTCTTTTCAAATCTTGATCTTCTCTTTCATTTTCAATTCTTCTTGTTTTAATCCCTTTTTTTCAATTCTTCTTTTTCAAATCTTCTTCTTTTTTTAAAACCTTGTACAAATACATACATACATACATATACATATATATATATTAATATAATAAGGAGGAAAATTAAAGTAAATCAAACCAAAAGAAAAATTAATGAACCAAGCTGGCAATCAAGAAGGAGACTAAGGAAACATAGAGAGGAGCTATTGATTAGAAGTCTATTATTTTCAGATTCGTATAAAGGTGAGTGATGTAACCCACTCACGTAATACTAAACCTTCTTATGTTAGTTGAATTAAGTTTATGATGTGATAAGAATTTTATTGATTGTTGTTTGGTAATTTAAATTGTCATTTAAATTTAATTTGAATTTATATTAAATTAAATTGCCATTTAAATTAATATTGAATTTAAATTGTTAGTTAAATACCTGATAATGATAACCAGTTAATGGTTGTGATTTATTGGCTGATTTGGATGTTGATTGTGATGGATGTTTATTTGTTGACATTTTGGATGATTGGATATTTATTTATTTTATATATCCCTGTTATCACTATGGGTTGAAACCATACATACCTGAATGATTGTATAGATTAGGGAAAATCGTTATGGGTTAAAATGATACATACCCGAACGATTTTATTGATTTGGAAATTATTAATTCGGGATACTGGTTGAAATAATATATACCCGGGAAATTTAACTATTTTGGATTGAAGTGATAAATACCCAATCACTTGACTATAGGGTAGAAAATTATATACGGACACCGTTGATCAGTTTTAAATTATTTTCTAAATTGTAAAGTATATTTGATTTATAAATTTGATTTGTAATCTAATCTAATGATTTTATATAAAAAATTATATTTGGAAAATAATTTATTTTATATGTTTTAAAGCTTCTTATAAGTTAATGTATGGTTTTAAAAATCTAAATTTTAAGATTTTAACTTATAATTTTATTTAGTTTTAAAATATACAATTTAAATAATGTAATATAATAAAAACACTTTAAAATTTAATTTAATAAAATATTCAATATTGTTTTAAAAGATTTATTTAAAAATTTAATTTAAGATAATAAATATAGACTTTTATAATAATTTTAATAGATAAAAGATTTTTTATAAAAGATTTTAGAATTTTGTAAAAGGTTTTGTAAGGAATTTATAAAAGTTTTGTAAGAGATTTTATAATGGATTTTATAAAAAAAAATTTTACAAAGGATTTTATAATGGTTTTATAAAGGAGTTATAATGGTTTTAAAGGATTTTATTAAGGGTTTTATAAAAGAACTTGTATAAAGGGATTTGGAAGAGTTTTAAAGAAATTTGCATAGAAGTTTATGAATATGGCAAGAGTTGTAAACTTTTTTGGAATTTATAAATAGCTTTATTAATGGTTCTAAAGCATATAAATAGTTTATAAATGGTTTAAGAGAGATTTATAAATTATTTTTGAAATAGATTAGAAGGAAATCTTCCTCGGTATTTATGAATATATTTATACTTTTGGAATAAGTATATATATCTTGATATGAAGGTATAAACTATTTTTGGACTTTTTTTAAATGACCACGGTGTGAAATAAGCGATTGATTGTTAAAGAGACCGGGGGTCGGATATTGTCATACTCTCTGCCAATTCCGAAACCAATTTAACAACTGTGCACGTGGTGGAGAATCCAGAATGAAGTAGGATAGTTTGGCAAATGCTATTGGTATAAAGTAAGAACGCAGCCCTGACCTTCGGGTCAGCTTGATATGACTAAAATAGGAGCCATAACCAGGCTAAGTGAAATGAAGTAGGATAGTTTGGCAAATGCTATTGGTATAAAGTAGGAACGCAACCCTGACCTTCGGGTAAGTTTGATATGACTAAAATAGGAGCCATAACCAGGCCAAGTGAGGTCGCTCCTCCGATTAGATATACTTCTTTGATACCATATCTGTTACTTTGTGATTGATTGGTGGCCGCCTTAGATTTGATTATGGGAGTGTTGTTTCGAGGTGGGTGGTAGCTGCGACTATGCGTTACCACCAGCTTGGTTCCACAAAATGGTAGAATCCTACCCTAGGCATTGCCTCGCGTGCCTTGTCATATGCCTTATCGAGCCAACTACGATTTCAGTTTGTGTCATACCTATGGAGTGCTCCCTGATAGCCCACCAGTTTATGGTGGAGTTTACAGTACTATATAGACTACGATGCCTATAAAAATATGTTAAGAGGGATATGGGTAATGCTTTAACGCTATTTTCAATATTATACTTTACTGATAGACACTACATATATAGCGTATATTACTACATATAAATAGTTTAATGGATCCTTAGGAGATGGAAAATTCCGCAACATCTCTTAAGTTATTGCACGCACGTTATACACTGGATATGAGATGTAAAATACTATAAACATCTATGAAGCCATTACACTCATATTTTCTTATTGTTAATTTAACTTACATAAGATCTTTTAGTTCTGACTCGAGTGTTTTGTCTTTTCATTACGCTCGGGTTAGCCTGAGCTTTTCAATGTTAAAGACATTATTTATGGAGGACGAAGACAGAGTTTAGTATTATATTATTATTATTCCACTATATCATGTTGTTTCGCCGCATTATCCTATTATACCTACTGTATGCATAACTCTGATTTGTAAAAGTGTAACCAAATGTTATTTGTAAAACAGCTTCATGAACTATTTATTTAATTATTATATTTTGTCATTCCACTGTGAGATTCTGTGTTTTGTTTTTCCTTCTTTTCTCTTATTTACTTATTTACCCCCATTAACAATCCTCCCTTTTGAATGGTTTGAGTTGACATGTGTGGTTTATTGTCGATTTAAACCATCCAAAAAGGTGAGTCGTTACATTAATAATGTTTTGAAATTATAAATCATTATTTTTAAGATGTTTTGAAGTTAATAATTAATATTTAGTTAAAATGATTATTATTATTAATTATTATTATATAATAGTGTTTGAAGTAAATGATTTTATTTAATTATAAATGTTTTCGAGACTCATAAATAGAGTTTATAAATAGACTTGAGTTTTATAAGGGAAGTTTTATAAAATAGCTTGAAGACTTAAAGGGGGATTACCTATAAGGTAAAGGAGTTTTATAAATGGTTAGATATTTATAAACAAATTTTAGAAATGAGTTTATAGATTTATAAAAGAAGTATTATAAAGGTTTTATGGATTCACAAAGGGTTTATAAATGATTTTAGAAATGTACAAAAATGAATTTACAAGCGATTGAAAATTTATAAAATAGATTATAAATGATTTTTGGAAATTTATAAAATGGTTTATAAATGGTTTTAAAGATTTATAAGGAGTCTATAAATGATTTTAGAATTAAAGATACTTATACCGTTGAGATAAGTATATGAATATTCTTCCAAGTATTGAAATTATAAGGATTTGTGAATATATCTTTGTAGAAGTATTTTGATACAAGTATTTACAAAGTGGTTTTAATTAATGAAATGATTAATTTAGGAGGCTAGTGATTTCTTATGGGAATAACCAATGTTGGTTTTCCCGTCTGAAAAAAATCCTTGATATGAATGCTTGTTATACTGCAGTTAAATAACCGACTATCAAATATGGACCCAAAATGTAACTTTGGAAATATCTAGGAGAAACATGTGAGTTATATGGCACAGTCATCTTCTATGATTTTGTACTGTGCGTATAAATCTCATTTCGTTCTCCTAGGACAAATGATAAGGAAATCCGTCCGCTAATGGTTAGGAGATGATCTTCGCTCTTATCTTTGATTGTTTATATCCTAAAGAATCGGGGTTGAGTTTACCGAAAATTATAGAAAGTTGTTTTGAAGAGACCGGGATCAGATATATTATCCGAAAACCACTTCGATTTAACTTAGTGTTTCGAAGTGTAGATATCTTGAAGATGATGGAATTGAAGACGGAGCTCTTTGAAGTGCAAGGGCTACTTACTACTAATCCTAAGAGTGATTCCAAAATGGATGTAGTAGAAGTAGTGCCTTCGGTGTCCATTTCCTAGACAACTTGTATGAATGAATGATGGCATTGCATTGTTGCCTAGAGGTAAGTGTTAGCATTCAAAGTGGGAAGTGTTATATTAAAGTTAAAACATAGCCTCAAGCCTCATCAACCGGGAATGACTAAAACATAGGAGATGCAGTAGGGCTAAGTGGGTCACTCCCAAGAAATAGGGCTGTCAATGGGTCGGGTCGGGTCGGGTTTGGGTCGGGTCAAGTTGGGTTCGGGTTAATTTTAAATGGGTCGGGTCAACCCATTTATTAAATGGGTCAGAAAAGCTCAACCCGAACCCGACCCGTTTATAAACGGGTTGACCCGACCCGACCCATGTAACCCGATTATAAACGGGTCAGATCGGGTCGGGTCGTGAATGGGTCAGGTCAACCCGTATAAGATTTAAATGGGTCGTAAACGGGTCGGGTCAACCCATATAAGGTATAATTGGGTCGTAAACGGGTCGGAACGGGTCATAAACGGGTCGGGTCAACCCGTATAAGGTACAAACGGGTCATAAACGGGTCGGGTCGTATACGGGTCGAGTCAACCTATATAAGTATAAACGGGTTGTTAATGGGTCAATTTCGGGTTAGCGGGTCAACCCGAAATCCACCCGTTTATAAATGGGTCAAATTCGGGTTGACCCGAAAATGACCCGCCAAATTAACGGGTCGGGTTAACCTGCTAATTTCCATGCGGGTTTCGGGTCGTGTTTCGGGTCGTGTAGGAAATTGACAGCCCTACCAAGAAGGATATGATCATCCCTATCTAGAGTCGATATTATCTTTTATTTGTATGCTTCGAGGCCCATTAATGGAGGGGTGATCATATTCAGTACTACTAGTCAAGTGGTAGGCCGATTATGTATTGGAAGGGGATCCTGGCGAGATCCTCGGTGTTATTTTATTTAGAGATGCACCATGACGGGCGGTACCCCAATAGCCTGGTCATTGTATGGAATTCATTTTCTAGTAAGTGCCATACGGACTTAGTTGTGTCCAACTATGTTGAAATGTGAGATGCAACCATTTCAGCTTTATTCATATTTTACTTTGACCTCTAGACATTATTATAATATCAACGGATCTTCTGTAGAAAATGTTTTGGTTATCATAAGGTAAAAGCTCATCCGTGTTTATGTGCGGCGTGGTCGTACGTGATACCTTTATTTTCATAAAAAAT
The DNA here is from genome assembly GCA_030737815.1 of Allium fistulosum. Taxonomy (NCBI): domain Eukaryota; kingdom Viridiplantae; phylum Streptophyta; class Magnoliopsida; order Asparagales; family Amaryllidaceae; genus Allium; species Allium fistulosum. The sequence continues at coordinate 868,643,931 of CM060902.1, forward strand.
TTGAAACATTAAAATTCATTTGAGGTGTATTTTCTCACGCTGGCTACCAGATTGAATTGGGTGTTATTTTATTATAATGCTTGGGATAGACCGAGTATATTTACAGATTGCTTTTGATGCATTAAAGCTCAAAAGATGAGTTGGAGGCCCAGAGATGTATTTATGTACATGATTATTTTTCCACGACATTCATTGTTGTATTTATCATCAATTGTGAGGACATGTTATTGTAACTGTCTAGGCAGAAAATTTATTTAATGTACTCTGATTGATGTATGTATATTATATTTTTCTTTATGTAAAGATTTATTATATATTATAGATTATTCGTTCCACTATAAATTCTGTGTTGTTTAGTTTCCTTCTTCTTTCTTCTTCTTTTCCCTAACTATTCGTCTTTTTGTTCAATTTGAGTAGGCCATTTGTGGTTGATTGTCCACTTAAACTATATGGAAAAGTGGGTTGTTACATTTGGTTTTCTTTCTCTTGACATGTATAATTTTTTTAGAAAAGATGAGGCTACAAATGTAGAGAGTGAAACCCTTTCGTTTCTCTCTCTCTAATTACATTGAATGACATATCAAATGCAATTTACAGTAGAATTTGCATATGCCTTTGTTGTCTTTTTTTTATTCAAGGAATAAATATACATGTATGTTAATTGATAAGTTTACACATATACATGTTAAACTAAGTTTTCCTATATATATAAGCTTGTCAAAAAAAGAATTAATAAATGTAACAATGGTTTCAATTAAGGAAGAGTTTCAAATTAGTTTCTATAGTTTCACACAAAAGTTCATTTTGACTTAGATTAAAATAACATAGACACATGTATATCTATATGTATAAATAATTGCAAGTTATGTATTAACTTTAAAATAACACACAAACACAAGCGCGCGCACACACACACACATACATACATACATACATATGTATGTATGTATGTATGTATGTATGTATGTATGTATGTATGTATACGAAGATTGAAATTTAAGTAACATATATGTTTAAATTTAATGCTAACAAAATTATTCAATCTTTTAACCTTAGGTATGAAATAATAGTCTATAAATTTATATAAATGACCACTTGTGAATTCTAAAACAAAAAGAAAACTTTTACTTTATGACTAAAACTAGTAAAAAAATCATTTTGGAAAGTAACTATGCAACATTGGAAATTAATTTTAATGTAGTTTTAAATGACCATCAAATGTTGTTTATTAATATTTATGTATACAAATGTTACAAAATTTTATATACAACATGATAAAAAATTTCACATTTCCTTTTTTTACAAAACAATGACAAAAAAATATCGGACAACTTGAGCATATACAAATTTGTTGTATGATAAATTAGATCTGACTATACAAAAGGGACAAATTGTAAAAGAGATAAAGGATTTTAACTATGTTAACCATAATAAACATATAGTTAGTGGATATATAAAAAAAGAGAGATTCAAATTAAATCTACATGATGATCATATAATCAAACGAGATTTACGAAAGGGGATCTTGAATGGTATTACAAGATGAATACATAAGATAGAAGAGATATAGTATGAATAAATCTAAACCATTTAAACATGATGGAATAGAAAAGATATAATAAAAATAAATCTAGACCATTTCAACATTATGAGTACACAAATAAATGAAATTAAGATTACCAAATAATGAAGCTAATGATTTGCACCTTGAAAGTCGAATATCAATACGTGCGTTTATAACTTTTATAGACGCACTTTATTAAGTGCTAATGTTATTCAAACAAATCAAATAAAGTTTAATAATTAACATTTAATAAATATTAATTAATTTCATTAATTTACAATAATTTATAAATTAATAAATCATGTGGCTTATTCAGAGTATTCATCATTATGGTTGTATGTATCAAAGCTGTAAATTCAGTTAGCGATTAATATCGAACTGTTCGAACATTAATGTTCACACGTCACTTAGCTTGTGGTGTGGCATTTTGGTTGAATTTATCGCTTATACATCTTTTGGTAAAATCTAATTTTACTTATTATAAGCGGCACCTGATAGTGACAATTATTTACACCAATTCTCTTCGTCAAAACTATATTACTTTGGATTTATGGAATTTGGTAATGGTCAAAATTCCAATATCATCCACATTCAACTTTGTAGTCCAAACACTAGGTCCTTGGTTCAATAGTAACAATTATTATTAACCAAAATGCTCTGGCTAGAGACTTCGACTTTGATTTGACTTCAGCTAATCATGATACTAACCTCATATAACCGAGGAGACGAATCCTCTCTTGAATAGTGTTTCACTTCCAAAGCTCCCACGCAACCCAACTTTAGTCGTTTAATGGATGTCGTGCCATGATTAACTATAATCAAAGCGGAGCGTCCACATTAATGATCAACAATATTCTTAAGTCGAGAGAACTGTGTAAATTAGTCATATCGATATTCTCTGCTTGATCATATATATATATATATATATATTAACCAACAGAAAACTATCGAGTTAGTCATTCCATGGTTATTCAATAATTATCAGCATGTAAACCCTTGGTGCCCCCAGCAGTCATGAGTAATATACCGCCCAACATTCGGAGAGTGTTAAGTATGCTAGTCTCAACGGATACATCAATATCCAGTCTCGATGCATCTTGACTAGGAACATTTAAAATGGTATATTTTTTTCATTATGATAAATTACTCACGGCCATAACATTTTGTAACTACTATCACAAAACATGCCATTTATGGATTTTCTATTAAATATACTTTTAATTAAATTGATTAATTAATATAACTACATTATATCAAGCATATAATAGAAAGAAAATACCTTTATTTCGAACAATATTGGTCAACGAGTTAGATATATATAACAAATTACATAATTGCCTATAATGCATAACCCTAACTATATCAATCTCCTACTTGCACTTGGAGTTTATTATAGAATCTTGTTCCAACTTACCCAATTAGATTTCTCAATACCAATTGGGTCAGTCCCTTGTGAACGGGTATGCTATTATGTTTTAATTATCTACTTTTTCAACCAACTCTCTCCTACAGTGATAAGCTGCTTTATCGTGTGGAACAATTCAGAGTATATCCCTTGACTTTTAGTGAGCTATAAGTTCTGTTACGAACTATATTGCGACATTGTTATCATATAACAATGTTATGAGATTCTCAACATTTGGAATCGGCTCAATTATAAATTTGTGCACTTATATATTTATGTACATTGTTCATATTGCGGCGCTATTCAAGGCGATATACTTAGCTGTTTCCATTGAATCAGCCATAGTCTTCCATTTGGAATATTTCCAACTTAAAGATTCTTAACTTGAATTTATTATTAACATACTATACTCAATATCACTTATGAAGTTTGATGTAACATCCCCTATCTGGAGGCACAAAGTTAAGCGCTACAGATGCTGCAGTCATCCATAGTATTAACTTCTGGCGACTAAAGATGGCTAAGTTAATGGCATTCAGAATATCAGTAGCACATGAATATGAAGCAAAATCATAAATAAAAAAACAATATTTTTGATTACACTTCCAAAATATGTTCCATATTAAAATTACATAATCCCGTCGCTTTCCCAAGTTCCGATAAAATAAAGTTATTACAATATTACGCCAAGAGCGATATTTGTCGATGCCCTCTTGGTTGACTAGAGTACTATATATGCAATACAGCGAAATCAATTCAAAATATAATAGGAACTCCTAATTAGGTATCCGTCAACCACCTTCTTGTCACCGGAAGCTTTATTCGCCAACCTACTAAAAACCTTTAAACCTCAACCTCAGCCTAGTAAAACCAATTTTTGAGCACCCAAGAGTTTAAGGAAAATAAACTTCGAGTCAGACATAAAGCCTGGTGTGAATAATACTATACATCTCGGTTATCTGATATTAAGTGAGACCACGCCGCTTAGCGGAACGGGTTTTTCCTCTCTAATATCATTTTAAAACAAGTCTTTTGCAAATTTTAATCCTGCAACCAAAATTGGTTAAATTTTTAAAGCAATATATTGTATATGAACATATCATTTATCATATGGACTATCTATCCATACACTGTAGTTTTGTTTGACTAAATACTAACCCTTGGCTGACTCGGGCCTATTAGATAATATAAAATTCTAACATCTGTAAGATACTCCTCTTTTAGATGGTATGTCCTTACTTACTTCTCCAGGTCTAACTCATCCTAATGGTTTTGCGGGCTTACAAATAACATATCTTTCCTTTTTTAGATTCCTTTCTGTGTGTAACAAAATTTTAGTCTTACTTATGACAAGCCCTACACACTGGAATTTTGGACTAAATTAGCTAGGGGCTAATAGCCAATGAGTATAGGGCGCGACTCTACACAAGCCCCATTTGGTCTTCTAATCTGAGTCATTTTCTTAAGGTTAACTACCATTTAATTTTTTTCCTTGAAAACCTTTTCAAAATGATTTAAACCTTTAAATCATACATATACAAGGACAATATACTCTTTGCTTTACTCCAAACTATTTGCCATGTTATACATACTTTACCCAAAGAATGTTGATGAAATTATTAAGGATTTCCCATCCCTCCAAAATAAGTTAAAGCCCGTTTTAACATAAAAACACTTAGGCTATATTTCTTAAAACAACTCATTCGAAACCGTTGTTTAAATCTTTTAGACAACCCTTTCGAAACCATTGAAAGAACCCCTTTTGATGCCTTTGAAAGTATCCCTTTCAATACTAGCAAAATTTTAAGCCAAAGGCCAAAACTTACCTTTCGAAATCATACCTTTCGAAACCATTCATCTCTATCCTTTCGAAATATTGAAAAACATCTCCTTTGAAAGCTTTAAAACCTTAGATACCTTTTTAAAACACTTAAACATTTCCATTCAAAACCATTGGAAAACCTTTCTTTTTATACCTTTCGAAACCATTGGGGAACCACCCCATAGAAACCCTTCTTTAAAACATTTCTAATGCATTTGGGTTCAATTTTTATAACATGTGGAAACACCTTTTAAAACCATTAAAACCATCTCTTTCGAAACCATCTAGGTTATACTTTTTATAAGAAAAAGGGTCATTAAAAAATTTAAATCGAAAGCATCTCTTTCGAAAGCATTTCTAAGTAAAGAAGTGATGGTGTCGAAACCATCCCTTCGAAAGCATTGGAGAAGCGGTTTGGTTTTTTAAAACAAAGATAATCCTTTCGAAACCAATCTGGGTCGAAAGGTAAAAAGCAGCAGTTAGGGGCTTCGACCTAGTCGAAAGCATTTATTTAAAAAAAAGGTGCAACCCATTCGAAACCTTTTCTTTTTGAAACATTTACCAAATCGAAAGCCAACCGAGTCGAAAGCAAAGTAACGCTTCGACCCCTTCGGAACCCCTGGTTTCGACTCAATACCTTCCGCCTTCGTCCAATGCACTACATACCAATGTATTGATACTAGGTGCATTGGTTTCGACTAAGATGGAGGCGGAGGTAAGGAGTCGGAAGCCTGATGCCGAAAGTATTTAAATAGGAAAAACATGTAGATTTGACTTTTTAAACTATTTCTTTGTACCTAACCTGCCTTGTTTGTCAAATTAATATTGATTGCACATTTTCCTTTTCTAAAAGTACTACCGGTTTTTAGAAATAAAGATTTGAATTATTTACAAAATACCCCTTCTCCTTTTTATAAATATAAAAAACATTTAAGTCCCATACCTTAAATAATTTTATATATCCATTAAAACACTTAGGAAAATTCTTCAAAAATTCCGGAAAATCATTTTTAATATGTTTTCTAACATATATAAATTTCAGACCCTAAGCCAACATAATTTGGCCGTAATTAATTTTAAACCCAAACTAGCATTTTCTTTATTACAAAATTCATATAAAATCCACATTAATTTAGAAAATTATCAAAATTGAAGTCCATTTCTATATTATCATTTTTGATCGGTATCTAAATTTGTAAGGCAATTTGATGTCATTTCATAGGTTTTCTAAATCAATTCTCATCATAAAATGCATATAAAATAGCCTAAATCATCAACAAGTATATACACATCCATTTATCATTCAAAACATGGCAAAACAATTGCAAATACTTTCAGAATTTATCTAAAACCAAATTCAATCAAAAATATAAGATGCAGTCATTATTCACCTTAGCTTTAAGGATGTGATATTTGTTCTTGATTAAGTGATTTTATTCTTCCTCTTGAACTCTTCTTCTTTACTCTTTCTAATGGTGGTTAGCCTTAGCTTGCATTTTTTTGAATTGTGAAAAATGAAGTGAGTGTGATGCTAAGGGGTTAAGGGTTTAGGATATAAGGATATGCCTTGGTCCTATTTTCCCCCTGCATATCTCCTAACCTTTTATTCTCTTTTTAGTTCACTCATTTAACATAGCATGACTATCCCTTATTTAATCACAAATCTCAATCAATTAATCATCTTACATTATTTTATTTTATTTAACTAATTAGATATCCTAAATAATATTACTAAAAATAGGGGGTGTTACATTTGAGTCCGAACATTCCTTCATAAGGAGTTTTTATTTCCATAAAACAATTCTCTAGTATTTCATAAATACACGAGAACACTTCAAACAACCATTTAGTAATATCAATTCGGATTTGATATTTGCTTCATGTATCAAATACATAAATAAATCACGATATCGTAGACAACATAACATGTATGATAATTCCTATTGTCAATCCATATGGAACTCATCTCACATGTTCCATATTATACAATTTAGTAAGGTGTCTTTGAGTATCGATTTGGGACATTCCCAATATCTTTTATACTCGCTATAAAAGGCATTATTTAAAATCCAAAGTTAATATTAAAACAACTAAGGTTGATTTTAACACAAGTACATCGTTAAAATCAACAACGTGTTGTTTACTTATTTTAGAAATATCAATACATTTTAACGTTTTTTCTTATGAACACGTGCTTCTTTTGCATTTTGATTGATAATCAAACTATTTGATATTTCTATTAAAATATTTGTTCAATTTTGATGCTTGTAAAATGATACTTTCTATCATTTCTTAGACCATTGTTTAGAATTTTCTGTTATAATACATATGTACCAAACATAAAGTCATACTAAGTGGTAATTTATTGAATAAATCCAAATTAACTTGAGCACGTTGAATACACAATCTATTACGCTAATTTCAGCAATTAAAATTTGCGATATTATTCTTATCAACATTGCTCATTTAATTCCAACTACATTAGTCTTACTCATAAAGACACAATCACGGTCGATGGATCACATCCCTTCGGTTACGACTACTGAAATCATACTTTAATAGTGTACTTGGAATTCTTTCAGATTTGCGCATCATACCATATTATAGAGTCAATACTCTTAATGGTTTAATTAAACAACCGAGGATTATATATTTTCGACATTGATAAGAAACTCATTGTTTCTCTTCAATGTACGAGAATACTTATTAGACACTCTACTGTGATGTATTCGTTTAGGTTAGTTAATTTAATTTCATCTCATCTAATCAGTTATATCTATGGATAGTATCCAATTCCATTTTACGACCAATAATTCCTTAAAGAAATTCCTTCACAATGAAGTTGGTATTTTTTGAAACAACAATTGTTTCTCAATGCAACAAAATAGTTATTCATAAACGTTTTATGAATTTCTTTATTTATAAAACAAATTTGGTTTTAGTTTATAAAGTTATGTTCAAATCATAATTATGTCGTCAAATGACAGTCTTTCCCAAAATCCTTTTAGGCATATTCATACAAGATCCCTCATGAACAATTATTACGTGCAAACTTTTGACTCGCACAACCTGCCAACTCCTTGGTCCAGGGTATGTTGGAGTTTCTTATAAACCCTTATCTTGTGTGATTTTGTAAACTATTATTTAGATGAAATAAAATTAACCTTGTGTACTACACTTAAGTACATGACCTTATAGAAAGAACTAACTCAACTTCACTTACAATTAATCATATGTTGTCCAATAAAATTCGATTACTACTTATCATTATGTATCACATAGAGGAGTGACCTTTTGAGATTGAATCTTTATTTATTTTTAGCGTTTGGAACCCCTTCCAATATACTCACTCATTCGATCAAATTGAATCATTTCTATTGCATGTTATTTTATTTACTTCTATTTTATACTCAATGAGTTTACCATAAACATACTACATGTGTATCAAATGCACATGTCAATGTTGGTGATAATTGGTGAATATGATGAAGTATGTGGAATCGTTTTGGTATTAATAGACTTGTGATTGCATACATCAATGCATGCCAATCCGAAGAGTTCACTAACTCTAATGATACTCCCACTAAATAGATGCATATCCCTTAATTGTTTGAGATATAATAAACTAGTATCATATGATTCATAATCATATAACAATACTATCTCTCAAAACTACGGCTTAGTCTATAAATCCAAAATAATTGTAAACAATATTAGATACTTCTATATTTATTAATGCATCACTTTTGTTATGATAACAAATACTATATTATAGTTTTATTCCATAATAAATATTTGTAATTTTCATATTGAAATATAGCTAGTCTACTTACAGTCGATACTGAAAAATAGTCATTATTTCACAAATAATGTGTGGTACGTTTTACAATTTTTTTTTCATCTATGATGCAATTAATAAGTGCTATATGACATGCTCCCGCTATTTCCGCCATTACTATAATAGCATACTTAATTTGGAGGTCTATCATTCAATTAATATAGAGCATTTATTTCAAGTACTGTAACTGGTTTACAGTGGAGAGTTCTTTAATCAACTATCTCGAACCCATAGAAATAATTCTCATAGAAAATAATTTTCTATACAAAAATACATTTTGGAATAGAAATCATATTTCTTATTCCAATGTTAAGTATCTTTTATTATTATTACAATTCTTGTCTTCAATGTTTCTTTATAAAGCAAAAGTGACCATTCACTTTTTTCATCCTAAGTATACCTCAAATCACATCTACTCTTGTACATTTGTTAATCTTTCTAAATAGTCAAATCATTCAAAAGAAAAACCCTTATTACAATATCATAATGAACTCTTCACAAAAGCACATTCGATTATCCTTAATTTTTAAAGACACACATATGTTGTGCTTTGTGTAAACTGATCAAATTGACATTTCAGTGATTGAGTTCTTAGATTTATATTGTAGTTTTGGTATAATGTTACATTTAACATGATACGATCCTTTGTAATCAACCAAATTGAATATTCAATCTTGCACTAAGGTCTACTTGATTTTTTGGATGAACTAATTTAATCGAAACATTGTACATTACAAATTTCGGTCGTTCACCATATAATATTCATATGTGATTATATATGGATCAAATATCCATAGTCTTGTTTTGATTTTAGAGTTCAAAACTCATAGAATGCAATACATGGTCTCAACCAAATAAACATGTACGCGACCAAATAACGAAAGTATTAAGTAGTTGTCAAACTAGGCACTTGCATTGGTATAGAAATGTTCGCATGAAATAATCATTTATTAGTAAGTATATGTCATATTTATATTTATTAATTTTCAATTCAGTTTTATTTTTATATATTAATTGATGAACATTTTATCAATCATTTTTAAATGCACAAATTTATCATTGTTGATTATTATAACATTATATAGCATATGTTCTTACAATATTAGAAAGGTCAAATGTTATCATTTCATTTTTCTAATAAGGCCCCCACCAGTCTTTTATGTTTCACCAAACCCTAAGCTAAACATAGAAGTCTTTTAACTTTACTAGTGGATGTTAGGACTTGTATGCCTTAGGATTTTGACCTTCAGGAAATCTCTACAAATCATAGGCCCACTGACGATGGATAACTTCTTATCGGTTGTATCACATACAATTCATAACCTTTGACACCTTGTCCTAATCATGCCATTAACTTAAGGAAAGCTCAACAAGTAAAGTAGGACTATTCACTCGGACCTATCATTTCACAATGACCTAAGTATAATGTATGTACCTTAAGGAAAGCTCAAAAAATACATGCAGTTATCTTACCTCGTTTATTCAATATATTAATAGTACTACACATAACATCCCTAGCTTCAGGAAAGCTCAACAACTAAGGAGTATGCAAGAAATTTATTAACATATAAATGATAGAGGACAACTTTATATTAAAGATTCATAATCTTCAATATATTATATTGAGTGATAACGACTTATATAATAACATATTTCTAATGAAATACTATCATGATTCAAGTGTCGAACACATTGGAAATCACGTTATATTTACATTTACGTATGTATTTATTCCTAAAGTCTATTTAGGGTTTCTTTAATGTTTTACCTTTTGTAACGACCCGATATTTTCAACCATTCGCATCCATTATAAGTGTATAGGTAGACACTCATGCCGGAGTTGAATTGCTCAAAATACCGCGTTGTAATTAAAATTTGGCAAATCTCAGAATATACAGTAAATAAATTTAATCACAGATCACAGATACAGAGTAAAATAATGCAGCGGAAGTAAAGAAATAGTAGTTCATGAAGCTACTATATAAATATATCAAAGTTACTTAAGATACAACAGAGGTCTCGAATACAATAGATGTCTCAATACAATAATCAAATACCAGATCTGAATACATCACTGGAATCAACAGAATAACTGAAAGCAGGATCGATAGATTGCTGGATCTCCAAGCGAAGCTCCAACTCCAAAGGTGAGTCACAAATGCTGTATCACTCAGTCTGACCCGAGCGTAAAGCAAAACACAAAACACTCGAGTCAGGATTAACATTCTTATATAAATAAATCCAACTCAAGTGAAATATCAACAAAAATACAAGTAACTTAAAGGATGTTTGGGATAACCATCCTCTAAGGGTCCGTTAAACTATTTACTATGTAGTAATATACGCTATATACAGTAGTGTCTAAATAAGTAAAGTATAATCATATCGGAAAATAGCGTTAAGGGGATGGAGAACCTTAACGCGGTCGGATCTTAAAATCATAATCGTAGTAAAGCTCGGTATGGTAGGTGACACGGCACAACTAGGCAATGCCAGGGTAGATATACCAATTACGCACACGGACTGATGGATACGCATAGCAGCCACTACCGTTCCACCTCGAACAACACTCCCAATCGGAGGATGGCCATCTAGTCAAATCACAAGTAAGAGTATAATATCGAAGAAATGCGTCCGAGAAGAGGTGCTACCTCACTGGTCCGAGATCGCTCCTGTTTTAGCCACCTTATGCCAACTCACGGGAGTTGGGTCCACGTAACATACCTTAAGAAACGTCGCCACCATCCTACTTCATTCTGGAATCTCCACCGCGTACACGGTTGTCAAAGTGGTTTTCGGTATCGACAGAGAGTATGTCCATATCTGATCCCGGTCTCTTTGCCAACCAATCGTTATTATAACACCGTGGTCGTTTCAAAATAGTTTATACTTCAAACCAAAATCATTATCATTTAAAAACCCAATTTAATACGATATCATTTCACTTCAAATATCCATTTTTCAAAATCATATTACTTTCCAAAATTTTAATGTTTTCAAAATCATAACACTTTCCTGTTGAACAGTTTAGACATTAAAATTTCGTTATAAAATGAATTAGTTTCCTCAAATTTCACAAATCGATTCAAATTAACTCGAATTCCAAAAATTTAATTTAATCAAATCTCAAATCATCAGTTTCAACTCGATTTAGCTTCTAAATAAACCATTTCAAATTATCAATTTCAAATACGTATCTAAACCATAATATAAGCCATTTCAATTTGAATATATATTTCAAAGCTTTAAATATTCAACATTTCCAAACTAAATTCGATAAATTTATATACATATCAGGTTCACTTTACAATTATTTAGTTTTGAAATATTAACTTAACATTTCCAAGACATTTGAATACAATTTAAATTTACAATTTAAATAAACAAAAGATCTCATTTAAATATTTATACGTTTGAAATATCCATTTAAGTCACCTTTCAAATTTCAAGTTGTAAATCACTTCTTTACATTTCAAATTCAATACATTTCAAATCAAACTTATTTAAGTATAATTCTTAAATAAAATATAATTTCAATCAATTTCAAATCATTATAAATTCTATATTTGAAATTATAGATATTAAATAAATACTTAAACATATTAGTCATCAACTTATTAAATTGACTTTAATAAATCTTTAAAATCAGTATTTATCAAAATCATATTTTTCTTTTCAAAACCATAGAAATCATTTCAAAACTTTTATATATATAGACCAACGGTGCCTGTATATAATTTTCTATCCTATGGTCAAGTGATACGGATATTTATCATTTCAATCCGCAATTTAAAACATATTCGGGTATATATCTTTTCAACCCGAAATCCCAAATTCAATTCAATTGAAAATCGCTTGGGTTTATCATTTCAACCCATAACGATTTCCTCCTATTCTACAGATCGTTCGGGTATGTATCATTTCAACCCATAGTGATTCTATACTAACAGGGAATGCAGAGTGATAACATATATGATAATAATATAACAACAGTAACAGGCATATATCAACAATATAAATAACAGATAATGGTGTCAGATGTCACAGGTGAACAGATACAGGAAATGACATATATAACAATGTAAATAACTAACAACAGCATATTTCAATTGACATTTCAATTGAAATCAAATTTAATAAATATAAGAATATTAATCGTGAGTGATTGCTCACCTTTCGAGGCTAGAGATGGACGAGAATAAGATGAGTTACGAATCCCAAAACAACGCTAGATGGACACAATTCGACGAAGAAAACAAGCACGACGGACAAAGCTGATAAATGGAAGATCGATGAGAACTAAATCAAATTAGTCTTGATATAAACTGGGAATACATACATATTCAAAAATCATATTCTAAATCCAAATACACATAAAATTTAATAAAATATATATATGAAAATCGATATTAAGTTTAAACATATATACACATACCTAAATCAAAATCTATATGTATTAAAATCAAAATACATATATATATAGGTTATATAATAAAATAAATCTATAGGCAATTTGAAATCAGAGTACCGATATATATAATATATAACAACACAATCTATTTAATGTCAATATTTTAATCAATCAATATCCCAGTTTACATACTCTTAAATAAACTCACATACATATACTTAAAACTCATCATATATATATTATTAACTAATATGTAAACTGTTGTTGTAATTATATATGATACATCTTATATGCAGACTGACCTTATATAATATGTATACTAACCAACATACCATACCTTTACTTATATATAAAACTAATTTATAAACCTATCTATATAAACTTGCATACGAAAATGTTTTGGAATCAACAATATGTATATATACTAACAAATTATGAAACCAGCATATATATTCTTAAAATCAAAAGTATATATATATTTACATACTATCTTAAAACCAATACTGTAACCTCATATATAAATTGAAACAACAACATATCTAACTAACCTGGCATACAGATAACTAATATATATTTTATGTACAACTAAATATACTGTTATTTACCACGAGTATACATGTTGTAACCACGAAAAGTATATTATCTATAAACTAATACAACGTTATACATCTTACATAATCCTATATAACCTTTACATATATATAAACTTAGAATTATAGTTATCCTGCATGATGTGTTAGGACACCTGTACTGTTAAAATGTACACACTAACATATTACATATTATATAGGTATGCAGAACAAAGTAGATCCATCACCCTTATGATATATATTTGACAGACCATGAAGTAACAAAAATGCAGACTGCACAATATATAACTTTATAACCATCCAAGATTCTCGACCTAATATTATATATACAAAATCTAATATAATACAATATATATATATTTTTCCTTATATATAAAGATGGGGCAGGCTACGGTTTGCAATTTGTCTCGGCATGGAGGCAAATGGGGCAGGTGATGCCTGGGGTTCGGTTGAAGGTGTGGGGTTCTCGGCTGGTGTTGTGGTGGCAGGCAGGGCGTAGGGCTCGGTGGTGGGCTGGTCATGGTCTGGTGGAGTGAGATCTCGGTCTGGGGAGGAAGGTGGAGTAGTTCGGTCTAGTGGTGGTCTCGCATGGGCAGAGGCATGGTGATTTGGGTAGGGTCGGTGGTGCTTGGGCGTGGAAATTCTCTGGTGTGGGGTTGGGTCAGGCGAAGGGGGTTGGTCACGATCTGGTGGGGTGTAGGGTCGCCTGGGTGTGATGGTGGCTGCTGTGGGTTCGTGGAGGAGTTGGCTGGTCTCGTGGTGGGTGGTGATGACATGGTGGCAGCTGTGGGTTCGTGGAGGAGGCAGGTCACGGTCTGGTGGTGGGTTCAAGCGAAGGGTTCTCGGCTATGGCATGTCGTTGACTGGTGGGCATGGGCTGAGTTCGGTGGTGGGGAAGGTGGCTGGTCTCATGGTGGTGACGAGGCTTGGTGCTGGTGGGTGGTGAAATGGGTTCGGTGATGACGGTCTGGCTTTCGCATGGGGTGGAGGCGAAAACTGTCATGGTAGGAAAATGGAGTAGGAGGACAAAACATGGTTCAGCTGAATAAAAACAAGGTACAGCAAGAATTTGAAGATAAATGAAAAGAAAAGGACGTGTCCACTACCTTTTGTAAAGACTCACGAGATTTCCAGAGATTTGCAGAATAGAATAATTTTTTTCTTACTTTTGAACGAAAAAGGAAAAGGACAGGCTGCTTATAATTTTTGAGAGAAGGTGAAAAGTAAAGCTTTGAACGGTTAGAGGAATTTAAGGCAAAAATAAATGTTGAACGAAACGTAAGGGAGGTAAAGGGGTAAGTGGAATAATTCTCACGGCAAAGTAAGGCAAGATTTGACATTTTCAGACTGAAATATAAAGCTGAAATTAATGGACAAAGGAACAGTGCACGTACAGTGTAACGCCCGAAGTAACGTACAATTTGTTACTTGTTTCTTTTATTTAATAAATTAAAAAAATGTTAACGGTTTCTTAAAATATAACGTATATTTTTAAACCGAATTTAAAATAGCTATTATTATCATTAATAAAATTTGATTCTAATGTAAAGTTAAGAACGGACAAAACGTAACGAAATGTAACGCTTAAATTTTCCGTTTCACACAAATTTACTACACTTTATATTTAAATCAATATTTCGAAATGTTTTGTTTTTTAAATAAAATTTCGTTTAAAAATTTGGGCTATTACACCTTTAGTTTATACATTCATATCATATAAGTTATATTATTATATAACTTTTATATTTCATATTACTTATTTAATAGTCTTATGTATAATATTTTATTAATTATATCTTATTTAATTAACTTTAATTAATTAACCTTTTAATTAATTTTAAACTAGTATTCCAATACAACTTTTATATTGGACATATCTACCATAACCTTTATAGTGTAACACATATATCTTATATATGTTTGTGTTTATTTAATTAATTAACCTTTAGTTGACTTTAATTAAATAATTAAGTTATATTAATTTTGAAAATTGATCTTATATACATACATGTTTATTTATGCAATGGCTTGGAATTTCGAACACTTCGTATTTAAATTCTGAACTATTTAAATATTTGTGTCTAAGATTAAATGTGATTAAATATGATTTTATAACCATGTTAAACACTTTTTAATTAATAACTAATGATAGAAAACCTATTTTTGAAATATGTTTACAAAGATATACACTTTGAATAAATATAGAAAATATGACCGGAAAACGTTTTGTTAAAAATCAACTTTTTGTACAATACAAGTTGTATAAATATTTTACAACTAGTAAAGTAACATATGCACATATACAAGTTAATAACATATAAGTTAACCATAAATTAATCAAAGTACACATATATTTAATTAAGAAAAACAAAATTCCTTAATTTAAGGCATGGATTAAGGTGCATGTCTTACACCTTGTTTCATGGCTTGTTTAAGGGGTATGGCCTAACATGCTCGAATCCTCTTTGCTTCATGGTTAAGGAGAGGTTTATGAGAACTTTTCCACCCATTTCCTAAGCCTATATAAACACATGCATATTCACTTCATTTCCTACAACATATCCACTTCTTCTTCACTTCTTTCTGTCCTCTTCTTAGTGGCCTTTGGCTATGAGTGTGGTAGAGAGAAGGGTGGTGGGCCATCAGTATGAGGGAGATGAAGGAGGTCGGACATGAACTGGGGTGGTGGAGGAGGTTGGCTGTGAGCATCTATGGGGATGGGGGTCTTGGACGTGAGCATTAGGAAGGGGAGAATGGGTTTTGTTGATGTTTTTATGAAGTAGTAAATGATAATATGTTGTTTGAAATGAATGTTGGTAGGAAGTGATTTGGTTTGATACAAGTGAGTTAATCACACTTTAAATGAAGTTAATTATCCAAATTAATAAGCGATAATATTGCTTGATAATTGCTTGCTAAATCACATGTTAATATTGCTTGCTATTAGTAATAGTAATAGGTATTAACTAATTAAAGTGATTATATGCTTTGTTAAATATGTAAATTGATAAAATAGTTGCTTATTAAACCATTGAATTATGATAAGTTAATTTGGACATTTAAAATGGACAAGTGATTTGAATACATATGCTAAAATATGTTGTAATTAATATGGTTTGAATTTGGAGTCATATATGTGTATAAAAGTGAAATAACACTAAATATGGAATTGAATACAGAATTGTCTGTATAGCGATAGTAACTATAAACGCAGTTTGAAATCCCTTAACTTTAAATTGTGAAAAATGATGATTTAATAACATATTTTAATATAAATTTTTTTGATTGATTTATCAACTTATATAAGTGTTTTGAAAAGTAAAGAATATGTTTCGAAAAGATATAGGAAAGATAAAACAAAGTTAAGAAAGACTGAAGTAAAATAGTCGCTATAACAACATTTTAAAATAGCTTGTTTTTGGAAAATAACATTTATTTTTGTAGAAACATTCTTATGGTTTTCTTACCTTTTTAGCAAGTTAATAATTATTCTTATTGGAGAAGTTTCAAAGCTTAAATTGTTTGATAGCTAGTTGAATGTAGGGGTAAAAGTTATAGTGAGATAGTCGCTACATGAGCACTTCGGTAAAATACCCAGTTTTCGGAAATTTCTCTAAAATAGTTAAAAGATATTCATTGGGATTTTTCTTTATGGTTTTAAAGTACCCAAGGTATACTAACTATTATAAAAATAATGGATCTAAACTCAATCGGTAAGGTATTGAAAACTAGACACAAATTTGTAGCAAAAATGTGATAAAACTAGTAACAAAACTTTAGGTAGCACTTCTGTAAATGCTATCTTTTCTAATTGAAGATATAAATTGTTTAAAAATGATATTTAAAGTTAGCATTTTTCTTTAATCTTTTTAACGCTATTTTCTAACTTCTAGTAGAGTGTTTTAAAATTGGTTTCAAGTTTAAATATATTTTTAACAATTAACTATAAATTCTTAAACTATGTAGCTTTTAAAGTAAAGGCTTATTTTTCTATTATTTCAAAATTCCTTATTTTTACATAATATTCTATATAAATAATTATCATATATATTAAGTAGTTTTAAAAGAATATTAACATATTAATAAGTATTTTAAAGATATATATATATATATAAGTTTTAAATATTAAATTAAGTATTATATAAATATAATAAAGGATATTGGGTTTTAACACTTAAGTTAAAATAAAGGTTTTATGAAATAAACTAAAAGTGTGTTATCTTAGCTGTTATCCTGCCTTTTGGCAAGGCCGTGACACCAAGAACTCGACTAGAAACCAAAGACAGTTCATCTTGAAAACCAGTTATACATAGGTCTACTATGGATGTCGATGAATTTTGTCAAAGTCCAGATCGGGCTGCAATTAATAAGACACGTCAAGCAGAGCCGTGAAAGTCAAAGTTCCAAATATCAAGTCAATCCGAGGTCGTACGCTCAAGATATCATCGGCGCAAGTGGAAAACATAGCCTCGGGTTCGCATCCATATGAGTCGAATCCATCAGTTTCGACTCCATCAGGTTCGACTCAATTTACTTCATATCCATCGGCAGGGCTTATGTTCGAATCCACCAAAGACATCGTTGGTTCGAATCCATCGAGTTACCTTATACGAGACCATAGCATTCGAATTGATCAGAAGGGAGATAGCTCCGCTTCCATCTGTTTCGTATCCATCCGTCTTGGGATCATTTAAACCCAACAGAGCCAAACCCTTAAGTTCGAATCCATCAGACCCTTACTGCTTCGAATCCGTGAGAAGCACCTTAGCTTCGACTCCATCGAGCGTGCCTTCAGTTCGAACCCAGCGAGGTAGAACTCCTTCGAATCCATACAATTAAGGATGCTTCGAATCCATTGCCTTCGAATCCCCATGATGAGACAACTCTGAATCGATCCACAGTCGCATATCTAGATCGATTCGAACAAGTACCAGTTCCATCGGTTCGAAGGAAGCGAACCTTTGAATCCAACATCTCGAGTCCACCAGGTAAACGCGGCAAAAACCAAGGATTCGACCCAGTAAACTTAGAGAAAAAGGAGGATCGACCCGAGGAACACGCACCACGTCATCTTTTTTGCGTGCAGGAGCATGGAGTCGAACCTATCGATTCGAACCATATCGATTCGAACGAAATGATATAATGGAAAACACAATCTTGAATCGATCATAACTCGAGATCTACAAGTCCTAATGTTATGAAATTTTCACAGTAGCTTACTGGCAACCTAAGGAATGTTCATGCCAAATTTCATCTCAATCGGAGCAATTCTTGATCGATTCGAAGCGAGGGTCGAATCGATACCAAAGTGGGCCCGGATTCCCAAGATTCGGGCATGTGGACCCCCCCACGTACCAGAACTGGTCTTCCCGAATTTTAGGCGAAATATCAGCCTCCTACACCTATAAATAGAGCTCCTGGTCATTCAGAAAAGGGGTCGGATAATTCTAAGAGCTAAAGAGCGCCCGGACTCTGCCAGATTTACTCAGGATCACCACGGTTGTCTTAAATTCAGACTTAGCTCGTAAAACCATTTGTACTACGATATAAGAAATTGTATTCTTCAAGTATCGAGCAATAAAATCATCAAACTTCATAGTGGACGTAGGCTAAAACGCCGAACCACTCTAAATCGCTTGTCTTCTGTGCACTTTACATTTATATTATCTGGAGTTTTTGTTAGATAATCCACAGTTTTAACTTTCATTCTTCACGTTTATCTCTTCAAAAAACTTCCGAAGAGTGTTGTGCCCATTTTTGGTACAAACACTTTGGTGCTTTCACTGAGAGAAAACCAGTTTTTCTCCTGCTCTTTGGATCTACCATCGATACCGGATTGCATAAATCCAAGGGGAAGATCCAGATCTCTACTCCGGAATCCTTCCATTCTATTCAGATTTGCATAAAATCTAGGAAAGGAATCCACTGCTCAGGATGGTTAGCACAAGAACTACTTCTACAGTTGCTAATCAAGAAGGTCGGGATGGACAAAATCCCATACAGCAGTTACAGTCCAATCAAGACAACACTGCTCACTCTGATCCGTCTGGGCCAGTAACCAGACAAGAGTTCCAGGCATTACTCCAGGAACTGACCCAAAGCCGGCAACAGTTGGCTGAACAGTTGCGTGCCAACATTGAATTGACCAACCAATTAAACCGTCAAAACCGCAGAAGGTCCAAGAGGGATGATGTTTCCCGCGCATCTACTGGAAGTTCCGCTGCGTCTGATTATCACCACAGGTCTACCCGTCCCTGGTTAGAAGGAAGTCACGCACAGACTACTGGATATCAACCCGCTTTGACCGTTGGACAATTAAGGACGGGGCCATCGACCAGCTTCCAAACAGGGCCCTCGTCACGAGGAGGTCCTGTTCCCCAGCATACCACAGACAATCGCGCTGCAACCACCGCGGTAGAAACAAGGGTTGATACCCAAAATCTATCAGATCCGAATAATCAACAACGTGGGCGTACTCCCGAACCATACGTCCCAGAAGATGTGGAGCCAAGGAGGCGAGACATGGGCCGTCGACAGCGTCCGGTCCAAACTCACACTGTGGAACCCGACCGCACCTTAGCTCAGCATGCACAAAATGTGGCTATGCCCGATATTTCGACCATGATCCATCAGATGATCCGCGAAAGCCAAGGCCTTACAGACGACGACTGGGGAATCTCCCATAGTCATACTCCTTTCACGGATGAGATATTGCACGCTGAACCTCCTCGGCGATTCAGAATGCCAACTCTCCCTATGTACGAAGGGAATAGTGACCCGAATCAACATATTTTGAAATATGAATGGTCGATGAGTGCAGCGAGCGCTGACGATGCAGTGAAGTGTCGAAGTTTCCCCATCTCTCTGAGGGGATCGCAACAATGTAGTTTACAAGGTTGCTACCAAGATCTATCTCTTCGTTCGACCAGCTGGCTAAAAAGTTTGTAGAGCAGTTTCGTATGTATGTTGCTAGACTGAAAGACGTTAACACCCTGTCTAGTGTTACCCAAGCACGTGGAGAGACGCTCAGGCGTTATTTGGAAAGGTTCCACGCATCATGTGTTGAGATCAGTAATCCCAACGATAACTCAATCTTGATGGTATTAACAAAAGGAATCGATCCTGATTCTGAGTTTGGAAACTGGTTAGCTGGGAAACCACCCGCATCGTTGGACCGTTTCTACTCCAAGGCCGCTAATTTCCTGCGGCAAGAGGATGCAAAACAGTCTAGGAAGCAGGACGATGCGATACCCAGAACTGGGGGAATACAAAGTAATGTGGCAATTAAACAGTCCGGTGAGAGTTCCGGAAAAGTTCAGTTGAATATGCAGAACAAACAGACTCAGCCAAGAGGCAACAATGTTCAGGACAGGAGAAGAGATCAAAATCGAGGCCCACAGCGTAGGACCCCGATGTTCGATAATTACACGCCATTGAATACATCGCTGGAAAATGTGTATCTGCAAACTTGCAACACTGTGCAATATGATAAACCTGCTCCGAAGCAATCGTCGGAGAGACAGATTCAAACAGGAAAGTTTTGTAGATTTCACGAGAGTTATGGCCACAATACCAATGAGTGTCGACATTTGTAGGACCTCATTGAAAAATTGATCAGGGAGAGAAAGTTAGACCAGTATGTACGGGCGCCTCAGTCTGGTGGAGCGGGCCCTTCAAATCAGAATCATGCACAAAATCAAGAAGGACAGAAGGAACCCGCTCGCACGAGCGGAAGGCAAGTTATAAACACGATAAGTGGTGGTCCCCACCCGGCAGACAGAAGTTGGGGGTAAATGGAGTCGTATGCTAGTTCAATCAGGCATGCGGACTTCGAATGTTGTAGTAATTGTGAGGATGGAACTCCGGCTAAACAACAAAAGATAATGTCAGATGATATCGTATTTAGGAGTCGAGACGCTGATAAAGTCGAAGCCCCTACGATCGACCCACTAGTCATATCTGCCCAGGTAGGTCCTGCCTGGATGAAGAGGATCCTGGTTGACAGTGGGAGCTCTGTGAATATCTTGCTTAAACGGGCTTACGATTTAATGAAGATGGAGGCAAAGGATTTAAAACCCTGCCAATCCCGAATCCACGGTTTCAACGGGAGCGCTACGATACCCATTGGAGTAACAGAACTACCGGTGGAATTGGGAGTGGGAGAACGCCGGAGAGTCCGAATGTTGCAGTTTGTCGTTTTAGATATTGATTCACCACATAATGCGTTTTTGGTCCGTCCGGCCCTTGTTGAGTTCAGGGCAGCCATTGCCCCATGGTGTCTAACTCTGAAGTTCCCTACTGATCATGGAATCGGAGTCGTTCAAGGAGACCAAGCTGCAGGAAGAGCCTGTTATGTTACTGAACTACGCGGGGCGCAGAGGAAAGAGAAAGGAAAGGGTGTAGAGGAATCTCTCTGCGTCCGTTTTGCTGATGATTGACAATTAATGCCAGGGCCCTGGCCCGGGCACCACGACCGACTCCTTAAAGATCTTGACCCTAGAGACAACGAAGATAAAAACGAATCTAAAGAGAATCAAGCTTCCCCAGCAGAACTGACTATGGACGTCCCCGTCAGTGAAGATGACAATTCAAAAGTACTAAAAGTTGGATCTCAACTGGGAAAACAGACACAACAGGAATTGGTTGAGTTTCTCCGAGCGAATCTCGACGTTTTCGCTTGGACACACTCTGACATGTGCGGAATCTCACCAGACATCGCGAGTCATTCCCTGAATATTGATCCGCGACATGTTCCAGTCAAGCAGAAAAGGCGTGGTATGGATCCAGAGAGATCTGCTGCCCTTAAAGAAGAAGTTGATAAGTTGCAATCGAATGGATTCATCCGAGATGTTTTGTATCCAGAATGGGTGTCAAATCCCGTACTAGTTCGAAAACCAAATGGAAAATGGAGAACTTGCATCGACTATTCTGACTTAAACAAGGCTTATCCCAAAGATAGTTTTCCACTTCCTCGAATCGACCAACTCGTAGATTCAACGGCTGGACATGAATTATTGTCTTTCATGGATGCTTATTCTGGCTACAATCAAATACCTATGCATCTACCTGACCAAGAACACACCAGTTTCATGACTGATCTTGGACTCTATTGCTACAGAGTCATGCCTTTCGGCCTAAAAGATGCCGGAGCAACGTACCAACGCCTGGTCAACCGGATGTTTGTCGACCAGATCGGAAAAACCATGGAGGTTTATGTGGATGACATGCTAGTAAAATCCCGATTTTCCACAAATCACATCAGAGATTTAGATGCAATGTTCTGCATTCTTCGAAAATATGGAATGAAGCTTAACCTATTAAAGTGTCATTTTGGTGTCGCCTCTGGAAAGTTCCTCGGGTTTATCGTTAATGCTCGAGGGATAGAAGAAAATCCAGAAACGATCTGGGCAATAAGGAACTTACAAACTCCAAGAACCATAAAACAAGTCCAGAGTCTCAACGGGAAGGTAGCAGCACTAAGCAGGTTCATTTCAAAATCCACTGACAAATGCATTCCTTTCTTCAATCTGATCCGAAAAGGAAAGCGAAATTTTGAATGGACCCTGGAATGTGAAGACGCATTCCGATCGCTGGTTCAACATCTCTCCACACCACCGATTTTGTCAAAACCAGTCGACCACGAGCAATTGTACCTCTACCTGGCAGTATCAGAACATGCGATCAGTGTTGCTTTAGTTCGGGAGGAAGACAAAGTGCAGAAACCGGTCTACTATGTTAGTAAACGGCTAACAGGAGCTGAAAGAAATTACCCAAGGCTGGAGAAATTGGCTTATTGCCTTGTCATTGCCTCAAGGAAGCTTCGCCCTTACTTCCAAGCTCATCCTCTTACTGTGTATACCGATTAGCCGTTACGACAGGTCCTCACGCGGCCTGAGACGTCTGGTAGGTTACTCAAATGGAACATTGAATTTAAGCCAATTCGATATCACTTATGCTCCGCGGAGAGCCATACAAGGACAAGTCCTGGCAGATTGCATAGCTGAATTTACCGTTTCAGAGGACTTGCCCGAAACTAGTAAATCCCCCGAATACATCTGGAAGTTTCATACTGATGGTGCATCAAACGACCGGTGTTCGGGCGCTGGTGTTGTACTTGAGACGCCCGAAGGCCGATCTATATGTTACGCTTTGAAGTTCGATTTTCATGCAACTAATAACGAAGTTGAGTACGAAGCCCTCTTAGCCGGCCTAAAACTTGCCAGAGATTTGAGGATTATCGATGTGGAAATTTATTGTGATTCACAGTTGGTGGTATGTCAAGTACGCGGAGAATATCAAGCGAGAGATCGGAGACTGGCTGCTTACTTGGCTCAAGTTCAGAAAGTCCTGGAATAGTTTGATTATTATGCCATTTATTATATACCTCGAGAACGCAATCAAAAGGCCGATTCATTGGCAAAGTTAGCCAGCACATGTGAAGCACAGCAAGTGGGACCTATCCCCGTCGAAACTTTATCCTTCCCAAGCATCGATCAAATAGAGACGAGTTTTGTATTTGAAACTGCTCCCGAAAGAGAATCATGGATGACTCCATATCGAAACTACATCGAGAATGGGCCATTGCCCGAGCACAGAAATGAGAAGAGACAAGTTCTACGAAAAGCTTCACGGTTCGTCATTCAAAACAGAGTCATGTATAGACGGGGTTATTCTGTTCCTCTTCTCCGGTGTATCGCGCACGATGAAATTAAACGAGTGTTGCATGACGTGCACGAAGGAGAGTGTGGCGATCACACCGGTGGACAAGCTCTCGCCAAGAAAATACTCCGGTATGGATACTACTGGCCAACAGTAAACCGAGATGCAGCAAACTATGCTAGAAAGTGCGATAGGTTCCAGAAACACGCCCGAATTCCGAGAGCCCCACCTACCGAGATAACTCAAATGGTCAGCCCCTGGCCATTCGCGATGTGGGGCATCGATATCATCGGCGCTTTACCTCTGGCGAGAGGTGGTGCGAAGTACGCCATCGTCGTCGTCGACTACTTTACAAAATGGGCTGAAGCCGAAGCCCTCGCAATGATTACAACAAAGAAAGTAATAAATTTCGTAGTTCGCAATATCATCTGTCGATTTGGGCTCCCGCATACAATTATCACCGATAATGGAGCCCAATTCAAAAGTGCAGAGTTCAAGGGTTTCTGTCAACGGTTTCATATTCATAAAAAATTCTCGGCAGTTGCACATCCTCAGGCAAACGGACAGGTTGAAGCTGTCAATAAAGTTATAAAATCCATTCTGAAAAAGCGATTGGAAAAGGCCGGGGGCAAATGGGTTGATGAACTCCCTATGGCATTATGGGCTTATCGAACAACTCACAAGACCGCAACCGGACACACCCCGTTTTCCTTATCTTATGGCTCAGAAGCCGTTATTCCAGTCGAGACAGAAGTTTTTTCCCATCGCGTAACTTATTATGATCCGAAAACAAATGCTATATTGCTTGTTGAATCTTTGGATCTACTAGATGAGAAGTGGGAAGAGGCCGATTTGAGAGCAGCCGCACATCGGGGTCGAGTCGCCCGACTGTACAATGCCAAAGTTCGACCTCAAACTTTTGAACTCGGTGATCTCGTTCTCAAGAGAATCTATCCGGTTCCTTCACACATGAAACCAAATTGGGAAGGACCATACGCGATTACCCGAAGACTCAGAGATGGCACATTCAAACTATCGACCATTGACGGTCTTGATTTGCCAAGAGCCTGGAACAGCGAGAGTCTCCGTCGCTATTACACATAACAGGCTCTATTTATTTCATTATATTTTTTCCATTTAGCAGTTTTCTTTTGCATTTCGAAATTAGAATTTGTAATAGGGCAACTGACTTTGCCATATTTTCTTATTTCAGCAATAAATGCCATCTCTTCGAGCCAAAGCTGTGATTCATTAAATACAATGTACAACATCACGATGCACGAAGAGCTAAATTCCATCACGCAATGGGATTTATTCAAGAAAGGAGTGGCTGTGATACGACCGGCCACTCGCTAAGTGAAACCCGAGCTCGGGGGCAAGCCATCCCATCAAGGCTAGAAATGGGTAAATACACGACAATCCCTCAACTAACTCCGTACTCCCAGAGTGCGAGGCGGAGTATAAACATTCATCAACTCCGCACTCTCAGAGTGCGAGGCAGAGTATAAACATTCAATAACTCCGCACTCCCAGAGTGCGAGGCGGAGTATAAACATTCAATAACTCCGTACTCCCAGAGTGCGAGGCGGAGTATAAACATTCATCAACTCCGCACTCCCAGAGTGCGAGGCGGAGTATAAACATTCAATAACTCCGCACTCCCAGAGTGCGAGGCGGAGTATAAACATTCAATAACTCCGCACTCCCAGAGTGCGAGGCGGAGTATAAACATTCATCAACTCCGCACTCCCAGAGTGCGAGGCGGAGTATAAACATTCCCTAACTCCGTACTCCCAGAGTGCGAGGCGGAGTATAAACATTCATCGACTCCGTACTCCCAGAGTGCGAGGCGGAGTATAAACATTCATCAACTCCGCACTCCTAGAGTGCGAGGCGGAGTATAAACATTCAATAACTCCGCACTCCTAGAGTGCGAGGTGGAGTATAAACATTCATCAGCTCCGCACTCCCAGAGTGCGAGGCGGAGTATAAACATTCAATAACTCCGCACTCCCAGAGTGCGAGGCGGAGTATAAACATGCAATAACTCTGTACTCCCAGAGTGCGAGGCGGAGTATAAACATTCATCAACTCCCCACTCCCAGAGTGCGAGACGGAGTATAAACATACATCAACTTCATACTTATTCCCCAAGACTGGGGACAGAACCAAAGCAAAGCACGCTAGTTGAACATTTATCTAGGAGAAGATTGCAACGAAACGAATGAAAGACGACTCTCAAGCAATCAACTAAACGAGTATATTCAGCATGAAAGACTGCAGTTATTCAAAGCACGTTGTGATTACAAAAGACGTACTTTGGGGGGCAAATGTTATCCCGCCTTTTGGCAAGGCCGTGACACCAAGAACTCGACTAGAAACCAAAGACAGTTCATCTTGAAAACCAGTTATACATAGGTCTACTATGGATGTCGATGAATTTTGTCAAAGTCCAGATTGGGCTGCAATTAATAAGACACGTCAAGCAGAGCCGTGAAAGTCAACGTTCCAAATATCAAGTCAATCCGAGGTCATACGCTCAAGATATCATCAGCGCAAGTGGAAAACATAGCCTCGGGTTCGCATCCATATGAGTCGAATCCATCAGTTTCGACTCCATCAAGTTCGACTCAATTTACTTCATATCCATCGGCATGGCTTATGTTCGAATCCACCAAAGACATCGTTGGTTCGAATCCATCGAGTTACCTTATACGAGACCATAGCATTCGAATCGATCAGAAGGGAGATAGCTCCGCTTCCATCTGTTTCGTATCCATCCGTCTTGGGATCATTTAAACCCAACAGAGCCAAACCCTTAAGTTCAAATCCATCAGACCCTTACTGCTTCGAATCCGTGAGAAGCACCTTAGCTTCGACTCCATCGAGCGTGCCTTCAGTTCGAACCCAGCGAGGTAGAACTCCTTCGAATCCATACAATTAAGGATGCTTCGAATCCATTGCCTTCGAATCCCCATGATGAGACAACTCCGAATCGATCCACAGTCGCATATCTAAATCGATTCGAACAAGTACCGGTTCCATTGGTTCGAAGGAAGCGAACCTTCGAATCCAACATCTCGAGTCCACCAGGTAAATGCGGCAAAAACCAAGGATTCGACCCAGTAAACTCGGAGAAAAAGGAGGATCGACCCGAGGAACACGCACCACGTCATCTTTTTCGCGTGCAGGAGCATGGAGTCGAACCTATCGATTCGAACCATATCGATTCGAACCATATCGATTCGAACGAAATGATATAATGGAAAACACAATCTTGAATCGATCATAACTCGAGATCTACAAGTCCTAATGTTATGAAATTTTCACAGTAGCTTACTGGCAACCTAAGGAATGTTCATGCCAAATTTCATCTCAATCGGAGCAATTCTTGATCGATTCGAAGCGAGGGTCGAATCGATCCCAAAGTGGGCCCGGATTCCCAGGATTCGGGCATGTGGACCCCCTCACGTACCAGAACTGGTCTCCCTGAATTTTAGGCGAAATATCAACCTCTTATTCCTATAAATAGAGCCCCTGGTCATTCAGAAAAGGGGTCGGATAATTCTAAGAGCTAAAGAGCGCCCGGACTCTGCCAGATTTACTCGGGATCACCACGGTTGTCTTAAATTCAGACTTAGCTCGTAAAACCATTTGTACTACGATATAAGAAATTGTATTCTTCAAGTATCGAGCAATAAAATCATCAAACTTCATAGTGGACATAGGCTAAAACGCCGAACCACTCTAAATCGCTTGTCTTCTGTGCACTTTACATTTCTGTTATCTGGAGTTTTTGTTAGATAATCCACAGTTTTAACTTTCATTCTTCACGTTTATCTCTTCAAAAAACTTCCAAAGAGTGTTGTGCCCATTTTTGGTACAAACATTAGCTAATAAGTTTGGACAAGCTTTAATCTTTAAAATAAATGTTTAAAGTTATTAATGGATAAATAAATGGTTTTGGGTTGTTGTAAAAGGTGTTTTATCGACACTTGTTTTTAACCCTTATTGTTAATTATACTTGGAAATATAATTAGATATTTACTAATGACTATTTAGTAGATAAATACAAGTAAATGGTTTTGGGTTTGTTGTAACAAATGTTTTAAAACAACACTTGTCTTTAACCCTTGAATATAATTAAATTATTAAAAGGGAGTTTTAAAGAGAAATGTTTTCAAAGTATGAAATGTTTGGGTTTATTGTGACAATTGTTTTAAGCAACACTTGTCTTTAACCCTTAATGTAATTAAACCTTTAAAAGAGAGTTTTAAAGATAATGATGTAATGAAATGGTTTTGGTTGTATTAAGCTATGTCTTAGCAACATTTGTCTTTAAACCCTTGAATTATATTTTGGAAGAAATATTATAAATATATTTATGTGATGCCCCACCTCTATACTCACACTAGCCAAGGACACTATGGAGTAATGTCGTCAACTAGCACGAAGAATAAGGCTGTTGAGGAGTGACCATCTATGTAATTGCTTTGTGCGAGAACCGATATGTCAGATAATATAATTTACATTTCATTTCAAGAGGAAATCCGACATATCAAATACAAACTCAAAGCTACCACACAGTGGCTATGTGGACTTCGAAAACAAATATAGAAATAAACATAACACAAATCAGTCATAGATATTCATATCACAAAGGCGGAAACAGATATGAATATAACACATAAAAGTGTACATCAAAATAGGGGCCAAACTAGATCCACTACATCACAAAAGAATAGATACAAGAGCTAGACAAAAGAATAAGTATACAACAAGGAGTCTCTATCTCAATTGTATACTAACAAAAACTATTATGCTAAAGTAGTTAGCCAAAAGTCAGGTGACGGACCCTGATAAGAAGTCAAGCAGAAGCACCTAAAATACCTCGGTCTGACCCGAGTATTATTTAAGAAGAAATTAATAAAGTGATCAGTCTAGCTATAAATATCATAAAAATGAGATAGGATAAGAGATATCACAAAAACGTATGATAACAAAAATGCCATACTGTGACAAGTATACATCAGATAACAACAAAAATCATACAATATCTCAAATATTCTCAAACACCAAAAGAATGTCATATTCTTTAAATTATTCAACAAAACACAAATATTGACAAAACATATCAATGTCAATCACAAAAATTGGTGAAACACAAATTCAAGAAATCATCAATTAGAAATCCATAAATCACAAAAAAGGGAAGGCCTATCACAAACGAGAGCATGAAAACTCACCAACACGTGTATCACAAATGGAACACTATTCTATGGTCGCTAACCACAGAGCCGGTGCAACGATGCAGTACAATAACGGTACGTCCAATGAACCGAAACTCAAATAATTCGGAACAACGACGCAGTACAATAACGGTATGTACAATGAACCGAAAAGCCGGGACATCGATGTAGTACAATAACGGTACATCCGATGAACCGAAACTCAAATAATTCGGAACAACGACGTAGTACAATAACGGTACGTCTAATGAACCGAAAAGCCGGGACATCGATGTAGTACAATAACGGTACATCTGATGAACCGAACACCATATAAGAACATAGGTCGCTAGCCCATAAAAGAAATGAGACGAAGCTCAATAAAACGAGGTACAGTCCCCCATGTGGACAAAGAGACATCGCACATCGCTAGTCTAAACCATAAAATGATCATCATTGATTAATAAGAAGTGTAAATTACACTAAGCTAGTAAATAAACGAGTTTAGCTTCATGTCCCATAACCACTGGCTTAACTTAAATATTTACGA
Organism: Allium fistulosum; assembly: GCA_030737815.1. NCBI lineage: Eukaryota > Viridiplantae > Streptophyta > Magnoliopsida > Asparagales > Amaryllidaceae > Allium > Allium fistulosum. The sequence goes on from CM060902.1 coordinate 868,673,998, forward strand.
ACAAATTGTAATTTTCCACTCAAAGATTGTCACAAGATTTTCAATCCAACAAGTCCAAGAATTAACCGACGAAGTAAACGCAAGCGTTTCATACCACTTGTTTTGCTAAGCCGTTTAATTAGATTTCTCATACGAATGAGGTAAAGGTTTGTATATACTAATAGATTGGAAAACGGTTTTGAAAACGAGCTTTGTATTTAAAATTAGTGTTGAAATCGTTTTTGTGAAAGAGTTTGAGTATTTACTACTAGTATAGAAACCTTTGTATTTTTAAAAGTGACAAACCACAGAAATGATTGTAGAAACAATCCATCACCAAAAATTCACATACGAAAATGTGAAGTAAATCCATAAAAATCGAAATCAAATCTTTCAAACGGATATTCCCAATAATTCAAAGAAAGAAGTCATCAAAGTCGATAATAAGTGATAACAACTATTCAGATCAACAAAAACTGATTAAAATTGGAAATCTACACAAAACAACCCAAAATAGGCAAAATGAACAGTTCCAGATGTCTGGTTTAGAATCCAGACGTCTGGATTTGTTCTATGGAAATAATCCAGAAAGGTTCCAGACGTCTGATATTACAAGGCAGACGTCTGAACTGAGGTAGTGGAAGTTCTATTCCAGATCACCCAAATGTCTAGGAAGTAAGCTCAGACGTCTGGATCTCCCAAACGTTTGGAAAGTAAGGTCAGACGTTTGAGCTGAACGTCTGGAATATTTATTCCTTAGCTTCAGACGTCTGATACTTATACCAGACGTCTGAGCTGAAGCTCAGGCACAGATTGAACCTAGGCCAACGATGGCCAATTCGTTTCGGAAGTGATTGGACGAGCAACGACGACTAGGGATTTATGCCAAGCGACAACCCAGCCTTAAAGGCTCTTCGATACACCCCAAATATCAATGTCCAAACATCCATAGAAGGATTTTCATAAAATTGGACCAAAACACCAAAATTTGGAAAATTCTCCAAATCAATTCAAATCAAAAGCAAATGAATATGCACAAACGTTAGGAATTCATACCTAACAACAATGAAAGTTATAGATGTAGATGTGAGTTAAAGAACTCACCTAAAAGACACGATTGAGAAGCTTTAAAACAAAGGAAAAGCCAATTCCTCTTCAATACACCTCTAGAATCTTCAATCTATTATCAAAGGTAAAGTTTTTCCTAAGTTAGGGTTAGGAATTTCTGAGAATTGAAGAGAGATAGAGATGGAGAAGATGAAGAGGATGCTTACCTAAGCTTTTCCTTGATTTTGGACTTGAATTTGTATTTCCTAAACAAACTAGGGTTTTGGAATTCTAATTTCCAATCTTTTCCCCCATTTTTACTTTGAGCTTGAGTGTTAGGAAATAGAATGAGTGAATGGATGAAGAGTAGAGGAGTTAGGGTATTATGATGGGTTAGTGGGCTGAAATCCAAACCCAAAGCCCAAATAGGAAAATAGCAAAATTCTACTCAACTCCAAACATATCGATGTTTATACTCAAAAAAGTTGTAAACGCCATTTTGGACTCAATGGAAGTGGTCTTGAGTCCCAATTCGACTGTTTATAAAAAGTAACATTTCGGACCTTAATCCGATTAACGATGCTATATTTAAATAAAACATTTAAATATACAATCGTGAAATATGCGGGTTGTTACAGGCTCCCCTCCTTAAATAAATATAATTAAGAGGAAAACAAAAAGTAACAACCATACGAAGGCATAACAACACAAAAGAAGAAATTTTGAAATGAGAAGTTCACCCTAAGGAGCACGAGAGAGTAAGTCCATATGTGTTTGCTCGATGAATTCTCTAGATTCCGAAGAGTAATCCTTAGGATTTGAGGACCATTGAACTTTCACAAGAAGAACATCTTTATTTCGAAGGCGTTTAACCTCCGAAGCAATGATACGAATAGAATTTTGCTCATAAGTCAAATTTGGTGAAACTTCAATTTCTTCAATTACACCGGGCTCAAGAATAGAATCGGAATCCCTAAGGTATTTCCGTAGTTGAGAGACGTGGAATACGTCATGAATAGCAGAAAATTGAGCCGGTAATAAAAGGCGATAAGCCACGGAACCAATATGTTCGGTGATGAGAAATGGACCAACATATCGAGGTGCTAACTTTCCCAATCGACTGAAATGCACAACGCCTCTTATAGGTGAAACACGAATAAAATTTGAACCTAAAACCAGCTTCTCACCGGCTTCAAGCCAACACGAAGGGAATCGGCACGGCCTTCCGTAGAGTGCCTCGAAAGGTGCCATACCAATATAAGATTGGAAGCTTATTATTGGAAGAAAACTCAACAAGAGAAATATGATCTTCCCAACTTCCACCAAAATCAAGAACACATGCACGAAGAAGATCTTCAAGAGTTTGATTCACACGCTTGGTTTGTCCATCGGACTGAGGATGATAAGCGGTGCTAAAATTAAGCTTTGTTCCCAAAGCTTTTTGAAGACCTTTCCAAAATCCACTAGTAAAAAATGGATCACGATCGCTAATAATAGAAGTAGGAACTCCATGCAATTTAACATTTTCTTTGACATAGAGTTTAGCCAAAAGAGGTACGGATGAGCCTCATGGCTACATAAAATAAGAGATGAACATGAATTGGATTCACGATCTTGAATCTCACAAGTGGATAAAGTCTCGAGATCATTCCATTCGGATATCATCATGGAAACAACTGCTTGTTTCTTACAACTAAGGGCATCGGCAACACGATTTCCCTTTTCCGGGAGTATAAAGAATATCAGGATCATAAGATGCAAGGAACTCGAGCCAACGTTGTTGATGCAAATTAAGTTCCTTTTGAGAAAATAAATATTTCAAAGATTTATGATCGGTGTAGAGAACAAATTTCTCTCCCAAAAGATAATGACGCCAAATTCTAAGAGCGGAAACAATAGCTGCAAGCACCATATCATGAATGGCATATCCAGTCTCGACAAGCTTTAATTGTCAAGAAGCATATGTGATAACACATTCCCTTTGCAAGAGAATGGCACCCAAACCAATACGACAAGCATCGGTACAAATAGTGAAGTCTTGGTTTCCTTCGGGAATCACAAGAATAGAAGCATCGGAAAAGAGTTCTTTTAATTGATCCTCTTTCCCGAAAAGCTAAAACATTCAAAATTATAATTAACGTTATGTAATCATCTTTTTAGAAAAATTTACTTATTACAAGTCAATTTTTTGTGTCTGACTATCTCATCATAGCGTTTAGGAGATTCCTATCGATAACGTTGATCAAGCGCATCGACCGGAATTCTTAAAGCACTCCATGGGCAAAACAGTACAAAATCGTCTTCTATATGATAAACATGTCTCTTAAAATTTTTACGAATATTCTTTGTTCGTTTTAAGAAAAAATCCAATCATACTTATAAATATCTTATTGAAAAGATTTGCAAATTTTAAATTGTTGTTTTCATCCATAATCAATAAATACAAGGATGGATTCATCGAGATATTCGTAGAATACTCGATTCATAAGATGGATGAAATAAGGTAGAAGGTTCATCAAACCGAATGACATAACGAACCACTCATAAGAATCATAACGAGTGCGGAATGCGGTAAGTGGAATGCTACCCTCCGCAACTCGTAGCTGATGAAAACCAGTGGCAAGGTCGAGCTGAAAAGACCATAGCACCACTCAATAGATTGCTTAGGTGATAATCCTAAGACAAGCTCAAATATACCGGAAAATTCACAAACTACTTGAATGAGAGAAATAACACTTTCCTCATCAAGTGGGTTTAAAGAATAAAATGATGCCACCGAATTTGGAAATCAAAATCATTAAGAACAATAGAAATCTGCTTAACAGATTGAGGATGTCGAAGATATATAGTCTGCTCAGGACATAGGATATGGGCTTCATAATGATTAAGCCAATCCTTTCCCAAAAATCAATTCCGAAGCCTAACTAACACATAACATGCAAATCGGCTCGAAAAGAATAATCACATAAAATAATCTCGACATCTCCAAAAAGTAAACTGAGTGTTGCGGATCCACTAATCGGATTCGCAATTCATAATGAAGTCATTAAGCCCATAATATTTAAAGAAAGAGTAACAACAAGTTCTTTTGATATAAAAGAGTGAGATGCACCCGAATCAAAAGAAATCAAATAGGAAGATCACGAAATAAAATAATGCCATCAAGGACTGAATGAAAAAATACCTTGACCAAGTGAAGGGTTACTAGGGGCTTGCACAACATTTAGCTTTCCCTATTTCTTGTTTGGAAGTTTGGTGCATGAAGATAAAAGATGACCCGAACTTTTGCAATAACGACAAAAAAAGGTTTTGGACACTCATTTGAATAGTGGTCCGTAAACCACAACAAAGCATGCCCGAAGGATAGTTTCCCTTTACCTAGAATCGACCAGCTGGTCGACTCAACTGTCGGGCATGAGTTACTGTCATTTATGGATTCATACTCGGGATATAATCAGATTCCGATGCATATTCCAGACCAGGAACATACCATTTTTGTTACAGACGTTGGGCTGTATGGCTATGTAGTGATGCCCTTCAGATTGAAAAACGCGGGAGCGACTTATCAGCGTCTGGTGAATCGAATGTTTAAAGAACAAATTGGTAGAACAATGGAAGTCTATGTGGAAGACATGCTCGTGAAGTCACGGCAGTCAAACGACCACGTTCGAGACTTAGCGGAGATGTTTAACATACTGAGACATTATGGAATGAAAATCAATCCTTTGAAGTGTTCCTTTGGCATTGCATCAGGGAAGTTCTTAGGTTTCATTGTAAATGCATGGGGCATCGAAGCTAACCCGGAGAAGATTCAAGCTATCCGAGACATACAAGTGCCCAGAACTATAAAGCAGGTACAAAGCTTGAATGGAAAGGTGGCTGAGCTGAGTCGATTCGTATCCAGAGTCATAGATAAGTGTATTCCCTTCTTCGATGTGATCAAGAAAGGAAAGAAAAATTTCGAATGGACATCCGACTGCGAGGAAGCGTTCCGAGCTCTGGTAAGGCATTTAGAAAGCCCCCCAGTGCTATCGAAACTGGTAGACCATGAGATGTTTTATGTGTACTTGGCTGTATCCCAGCATGCTATCAGTACGGCTCTGGTTCGGGAGGAGGACAGAGTTCAAAAGCCAGTGTACTATGTCAGTAAACATTTGACGGGGGCAGAAAGGAATTATCCTAAGATCGAGAAACTAGCCTATTGCTTGGTTGCATCACGCAAGCTTCGTCCATACTTTCAGGCACACTCAATCAGCGTTTACACTGATCAACCCTTGCGACAGGTACTCCAACGACCAGAAACTTATGGAAGGATGTTAGAATGGAATATCTAGTTGAGCCAGTTCGATATTACCTACCTGCCACGAAGGGCCATACAAGGGCAAGCGCTAGTAGACTTTATCTATGGATTCACCATGTCGGACGAATCGGGTAGTAGGATGTCATACCCCCCGTTCGATGGAAGCTGTACACCGACGGGGCATCTAACGACCGTTGCTCGGGAGCTGGTATAGTTCTTGTGACTTTTGAGAGCCGATCAATTTGTTATGCTTTGAAGCTTGAATTTCCAGCAACAAATAATGAAGCCGAGTATGAAGCATTGATTGCTGGCTTGAGACTTATCAGAGAACTGGGCGTAAAATCGGTTGAAACCTTCTGTGACTCACAACTGGCCGTATACCAAGTGCGGGGGGACTATCAAGCGAAGGGAGAGACTTGCCCCATACCTTGCTCGGGTTCAAGAGCTATTAGCAAATTTGGAATACTATGATATTTCTCATGTCCCGCGTGAACAAAACAGAGAAGCTGATTCATTGGCAAAATTTGCGAGTACTGGTGATGCACAGCAAATGAGATTGGTTCCCATCAAAACCTTACATACTCCGAGTATAAATATGATGGAGATAAATTTCGTGTTAGAAACTGAAATCGAGAAAGAATCATGGATGACCCCATTCAAACAATACATATTACACGGAACCTTGCCCGAAAGAAGGAACGAGAGATGACAAGTCATTCGTAAAGCTTTAAGGTATATAATGCATGATGGAATAATGTATCGGAGGGGGTTCTCGGTTCCCTTACTCCGGTGCATCTCCCATGATGAGATAAAATGAGTTTTGATGGAAGTGCACGAAGGAAAATGTAGTGACCATGCTGGGGGGCAAACACTCGTAATAAAGATCCTTCGCTATAGGTATTATTGGCCAACTGTGAATCGGGATGCTGCAGACTACGTAAGAAAGTGCGACAAATGTCAAAAGTTTGCAAAAATCTAAAGAGCTCCTCTAACGGAAATTACGCAAATGGTTAGTCCTTGGCCATTTGCGATTTGGGGGATTGATATAATTGGTTCCTTACCTATTTCTAAAGGTGGTGCGAAATATGCAATTGTCGCAGTTGATTATTTTACCAAATGGGCAGAAGCAGAGCCCTTAGCCACAATCACCACCAAAAAGGTCATTAATTTTGTTGTACGAAACATTATATGCCGCTTTGGCATCCCACGGACTATCATAACAGACAACGGAACTCAATTCGAAAGTAGAGAGTTCAAAAAATTTTGTCAAAAGTATGGCATTGAAAAGAGGTTTGCAGCAGTTGCCCATCCAAAAGCCAATGGGCAGGTGGAAGCCGTGAACAAAATAATCAAGTCCATATTGAAAAAGCGTCTAGAAAAGGCTAGAGGCAAGTGGGTGGATGAACTTCCAACGGCACTTTGGGCTTACAGAACCACCCACAAGTCCGCGACTGGCCACACTCCATTCGCATTGGCATATGGCATGGAAGCCGTTATACCTGTAGGACTTGAAGTTCCGTCACACCGGGTAACTCATTACGACCCTAAGACGAATCGGGATCTTTTGTTGGAATCATTGGACTTCATTGATGAAAAACGTGAAGAAGCTAATTTAAGAGTGGTTGCGTACAGACACCGATTCACTTGATATTATAATGAAAAGGTCCGGCCGAGAATCTTTGATGTGGGTGACCTCATTTTGAAACGAGTTTTCCCAGTCCCGTCACATATGAATCCCACATGGGAAGGTCCATACGTCATTGAACGGAAGCTTGGAGAGGGAACTTTCAAGCTAACGACCGTTGAGGGTGCGATACTCCCCCGAGCATGGAATAGCAAGCATCTACGACATTATTACACTTAGTCTATTTCTTTCATATTTTAGTTGCAATTATTTCCAGCACATTTTTATTTCGTTGATTCTTAGTTTTCGACATGTAATAAGACAAATTAGCTTGTTTTCCTTAATAAAGGCTTGAAGCCATTTTTTCCATGAATTACTGATGTTTCTATGCATGATAATCCGATGTAAAAGAACTAGAGTTACATTATTCTGTCTGACGTACGAACGTGTATAAACGACTTGAAATCTCCAAGTCCCCAGAGTGCGAACCGGAGTACTTTGAGTCCCCAGAGTGCGGACTAGAGTATAAACGACTTAAAATCTCCAAGTCCCCAGAGTGCGGACCGGAGTACTCTGAGTCCCCAGAGTGCGGACTAGAGTATAAACGACTTGAAATTTCCACGTCCCCAGAGTGCAGACCGAAGTACTCTGAGTCCCCAGAGTGCGGACTAGATTATAAACGACTTGAAATCTCCAAGTCCCCAGAGTGCGGACTAGAGTACTCTGAGTCCCCAGAGTGCAGACTATAGTATAAACGACTTGGAATCTCTAAGTCCCCAGAGTGTGGACCGGAGTACTCTGAGTCCCCAGAGTGCGGACTAGAGTATAAATGACTTGAAATCTCCAAGGCCCCAGAGTGCGGACTGGAGTACTCTGAGTCCCCAGAGTGCGGGCTAGAGTATAAACGACTCAAAAATCTCTAAGTCCCCAGAGTGCGGACTAGAGTACAAATGACTTGAAGTCTTCAAGTCCCTAGAGTACGGACTAAAAAATATTCTAAGTACCTGAAGCGTGGAATAAAGGATGTACAATTGCAAAGAATTTCCGAGTCATATGAAAACGAATTGTGGGTTTAAGTAACTCACAAGAGCTTGGGTTTCGACCATAGTTATACAGTAAGCTGAACAACAAAAATCAGTTGAAAGACAAAGGAATTAAATTTTATTTATCAATCCAAAATGAGGTCCTACTACAACTCCTCTAGAACCTGGAGACAAAAGTCTATCTACATTGACTATGAAAGTAAATAGAAATAATTACATAATCTAAGCTAACTCTCGTTGAACGAGTATAACTGCTACTTCTTTGTTTTCTTTGGTTTTTTTTCCTCCCTCGTTTTCTCAGACGACTCCTCCCCCACGCGTTTTCGCTTGGATGCTTTGCTTGATGGGGAAGTAATGTCTGAGGAAGAACGAGGGACTTCTAGTGGCCTGGACCCACCAGGGAAGATGAACTTTAGAGGCATGTTCAATGGATCATCTAACTCCACTACTTGGGGCTCGATCTTGATCTCAACTTTCTTCTTTTTCTTTTCCGCGAGTCTCTCCTTCATGCTCACTTTCGAAATGTGTTTGCAGGCACCTGTAATCTCAACTTCATAGCTTTCTTCAAGTGACAGAGTTTCAGACTTGTCCTTGTCAAGCACCTCAATCACCCGAGCATCAAGACCGGGAGTCTCACCCGCTTGGGTAGCCTCGCTCACTTTCCCATTTTTCTCCTTGGCGTCATCGCTCCTTGGAGACGGATCAAGATCAGCACGGTCTGTGCAAAATCACAAGAGATAAACGTTAGAATACAATAACCTCTCGCCGAAAACGAAGGTTCTTTGAACTTTAAGAAGAAGAGTTATATACCGGCTTCTTGCTGGCTCTCAACCGTCCGAGGAGTCTCACCCTCTGGAATGGGAGATAGAACGTGAATGCCGAGGCCAGGGTCTTCCGGGTCATAACCAGTGTGTTGCTCGAATGGATCAAGTACTGGCCAATCAGCCGATTGAGTAGGAGGAGGAGCTGGAGATTCGGCTCCGGATGGGCCAGCAATGTCAATTTTTTCCTTTAATGTGGGCGAGTCTTTGCTTAAGAGAACCCTCGCTGCAGATAAGTCTGAAGGCTCGTTCCCCCAAAGGAATTCCTTTACAAAGGCCCCTTCATCAACCTCTTCCATTCTTGATTCAATTTTCTTTATCTTTATAAGAGTGTCCCATGCCTCGGCTAGAGATTCGAGGTAACCCTTGCCAAGAAAAGTCAAATCCCGATGCATGAGGACGCGAGCGTTGTATTATGCTATAAGTGGGTCGAACAAGTACTTGATCTCCTCTCTACCGGCCTCGGTAGCTACCTCGAGGCGCAAATCGATATCAGAAAGCGCCATCTTTTTACCTTCCTCATGGGTTATCTCCTTCAGTGCTTCATCTCTGGAAAGCTCCTCATCTAGTTGTGTTTTGAGGAGTCGAGTGGCAACAATCTCATTGCAATATCGTTGGGACTCCTCCTGAGCAGCTATTTTCTCTTCCTTCTCCTTAGAGAGTAGTTCTTCAAACTCTTTGACCCGCAGGGCGAATGCATCCCTTTCTTTTTGAACAGAGTCCTTTTCTAAAGCCAAGGCCCCGCAGCGTTGGACCGCTTCGTCAATTTCTTTCTTATGAGTTGTCTCCAGACGATTGACGGGCTCCGTAGTATCTTTAGCTTTTTGTTGGGCAACTTCGAGTTGGGACTTGTATGAAGAGAGCTCTTCATCCTGAGCTTTGATAATGTCTTTATCGTGAATGGCTTCAAGCTTCAGGCGGTCAATTTCATGTTAACGCTCAACAGAGACTTCCGAGACTTTTTCAGCTAGATGGACAAATGCGTCATGTTGAACATAAACGTCGTTGTTGCAAGCAATGGCGCTCTGTTTGACATGTCCCGGAATGTGATGGATCACCGGGAGGAACTTCAGACCATCGAAGCAGATTTTGGGGAACTTAACTTTAAGCTCAGCTAGCTTCTCCGATATCGTCGGATCTGTTGCGGGAACAGAGGGAGATGGCTATGAAAGTTCAGTCTTCTTATGATGTTCCCGAGACTACCGTGTGCTGGATGAACCAGAGTGTTGATCACAGGGGACATCGGATTGGGATCCCTTCTGTGAAGACTTCTCCCTATCTTGCTCTGATTGAGAAGGATGATCGCGAGAATATGAGGACTGGCTGTATGTTTTCCTTTGATAAGTTGATTCTCGGGGGCGATAGTCTCGGTCTCCAGAGTCGTCTCTGTCTCGGCGCTTGTCGGGGCCCGAATCCCGACCAGAATGGTGAAAAATATGTGACCCGCGAAGACGATCGAGTCCGTGAGTGCGTCCATGTCACCTGCACAGAATTTAAACAACGACGAGTTAGCTAAGGGTAGAGCGATGATGGAAATTTAAGTGCAAGGTGAAGTGCACGTGCCTGTGTGTGTCCTAGTGTCTCCCCCCGACGGACCAGCTTTTTTGGCTTTACTTATCGGAGTTTTCTCTCCCTGATTTTGGACTTGAGCACCTTCATCGCCTTTCGTGGGCGAGCAAACCTTCAGTACTTCCGGATCATCGAAGCCATAATTAAGCAAATCGTCGGGAATAGTAAGGTCCGACAAGCCTCTCAATGAACTCTCAAAGTATTGAGGAGAAGGCTCTCTCTCCACTAGAGTAAGAGTGACCTTAGAGGTTCCACCCACCGTCTTCTTCCTCAATTTGTAGGTCAACTTCTTCTTTCCCTTCGAAGGGGAAGGTGTCTTCTCAATATCGTGGACTTCGACTATCGGGTCCCGAGCAGGGCTAACATTTTCGCCCTGTACTTCAAGCATTTTAGCTTCTCTAATCTCCCCCTCCTTTGGTGTATCAGGGGCGTTACGTGCTGAAGATCCATCCTGCTTTTTTCCTTTGCCCGAAGCAGGCCTGGGTATAGTGACGCCTTGAGGGAGGCTTATTCGGTGACCTTCTGCCAGCAGCCAAAATTCGTGAGCGATTCATTTGAAATGAGATATCTGATGTCCCGGTCTTCTTTGGGAATAGCTCGGATAACTTCGACAGCTTCAGAGTACCCGGAGCCTTCGGGACGTGGGTTGATACCTGTAAGAGTATAGAAAGAGTTAGAAAAGGTGCAGTTTTCGCCAAACACGAGTATTGATCCAGAAAAAAGACTTACTCCCTTCCACCCATCTCCTCGCGAAGCCGGGAGGACACCGCACGTAGAACCACTCCTATTTATACTGGGCGAACTTGCTCCATGCCCCAGTCAGGATTTGACACTTGCTATGCGGCTCAAGGAATACAAAAGATGGATTATCTGACCGTCTCTTGAAGCGATAGATATAACGGATATCGCCAGGAGTCGGGAGCCTAAAAAGGACACTCATGAAGAGAATGCAAGTGTCGTATATGAATGCGTGGCTGTTATGATGTAATTGCGATGGGGCGATCTCAATATACTATAACAGGTCGCGAAGCGGCACGCTACCGACCCAGCACATGAATCTGTTGCAGGCTATATATCCTACTGGGGTCAAGTGAGGACGATACTGTCCCGATAGAACCAACATGTCGTCGCAAGGAATCCCGTGTACTGAGCATATACGGCGAAGCGTGCTTTCGTTAATCTTCGAGACTTGAGAATCGATCGGATCGTCTAAAAAGATCGCCGCATCCAAGGCATCGGGAGCCAAGTCGTCAGATGCGATCGCGGGGTTTGGCACGTCTTGTAAAGGAGTAGACGGTGGATTTGAAGTTCTAACTTCATCTTGTTGAGAAGATGTTCCGGGTCTGTCCGAGATTGTGGCAGAGCTGGATTTCCTAGACATCCCTGATGAATGTTGGATCAGATGAAACACATGTTTGAACTATACTTGAAAAACGATCGACATTAGACATAACAACAAAAATACTTCCCCCGTGTGGTGTGTGAACTAGTGCAGCCATTCGAGTATAAGTGCCAAAGAATTACAAGTCATAGAGTTGATGAAATAAAGTTAGACTTTGAACTATCGTCTACGAATACCGTCATCGCTGACCGTCTACGAGAACTTGTCGTATGATGGTTTCTATTTTGAACTCGGCTTTGACACTGTATGTGAAAGGTCATTATCTGTTTAAACAAGTTAAGTTCATATTTATAGTTGTCAAAACAAGGGAATTATCAGTCTGGACTTTCCGATATGCTTAATTGTTTAAGTCTTCGTACTTGTTCACTGTCATATGATCGGGCATAAAAAATAGGTTGAGTCAACTGTGCATGATGTTCGACTAGTGTTGTTGTTGCTGTTGTACACCACTCTCCTACCATCCATCACTACCGTTCGACATGCGGCAAGACATGCCGAACCGCAATAATGTCGGACTGTAAACATGCCGAGCCGCATCGCTCGGCACTTTGCCCCTAACTCCAACTTCACTCCAGTACCTCCTCTTCACCGTTCGGCATGATGGAGTCATGCCGAGCCATGATCATACCGAGCCGCACCGCTCGGCCCCGAAAGCCCAATACTCGTTCCTCTCCATCATCCTCTCTCCACCGTTCATCATGACTCATTGCTCTCCTCCAATCTCTCTTCGTCGTTCGGCACGCAAGAGTAATGCCGAGCCACAGCCATTTCTTTTCCGAATCGCACACCATGCTTAATTTATGCACCCTAACTTCACTACTCCCTACTCCCTCATATCCTAAACACCTTTGACACCTTCTTCCTTCCATCACTCCACCTAGCCCTAAAACATGTTCTAACCTCGAATTCGTTGTCCTCATCCACGCGGTTTCTACTGTCCTCAGTTTTACAAAGATTCATGAGTTTGAATATCATGCTAAGTTTCCTAGTCGGGATGAAGTGTTTAAAGGAAAGGCCATTACCTAAGAAATGACTCGAAGCTTGGGGTGATTCTAGAGTAGGAAACGCGATTCTGATCGGATTCGTTGATTGGGGGAGGAGGTGAGGCAATGTCTTGAGTTTGGGAAGAGAATGGAAGGGTAAATAATTCGATGAAGTCTGTTGGGAGGCGAGTTCATAAGTTCTATAGAGTGGAGGTAAAAAGTGAAAGGGAAGAAGGGGTGAAGTATCGACTTTTATAGACAGAAAGGAGGAAGGCGAATAGTCAGCGACCGGTAGAACCGGTCAAGGCACTTCCCTCGTTCGGCATCAAGGTCGTTCGGCATTCATTATGTCGTTCGTCATTCGATGTGTCGTTCGGCATTCGATGTGTCGTTCGGCGTTCAGTGTGTCGTTCGGCATTCAGGAGAACACTTTCAAGAGGACAGAACGAAGGCTTAAAGGAGAACACGGAGTACTCATGGATCAAAGTGCATCATGTTCGTCCACATGATACACTCTGGGGGCAAGTGTTACCCAGTGGCTTGACCAAGTAACGAGAGGCTCGGCGTAAAAGGGTCGCTCGGCATAGAGCACCGTTCGGCGTTAAGAGTCCGTTCGGCATCTAGCCCCACTCGGCATTTGGCACCGTTCGGCATCTATCCCCGCTCGGCATCTGGCCTCGTTCGGCATCCAAGCCCCGCTCGGCATATGGCCTCGTTCGGCATAGCAAGGTCGTTCGGCATAAGCAAGGTCATTCGGCATGAGCCTCGTTCGGCATAGCAAGGTCGTTTGGCATCTCCCCTCGATCGGCATCAAGTCTTGGTCAGCACAGTTCTCGTTCGACCTACGTTCGTCACTTAGCACACTGTCTCGATCGGCATGCAGATACCGTTCGGCATATCTTCCTCGATCGGCATACGAATGCCGTTCGGCCCGGATATGTGGTTCGGCAATTGCCATTCGGCAATTGTAGCTCGGCGTATAGAAGTCACTTACTACGCCGAGGCATCTTACTCCCAAGCCCATGAGGGAAGTCTAACCCATCTCCGTCTATAAATAGAGGGGCAGGGGCATAGTGAAAGGGACCCTTTTTTGGGAGAACACTGGGGAGACTCTGCCGCTTTCAAGACACATTCTTTTCAGTTCAAACTTGTATTCAAGTCATTAGTGTACGGATTGTATCTGTATTCAACTACTTGTGAAAGCAATAAAGATTAAAACTCAAAGTGGACGTAGGCAGTTACGCCAAACCACTATAAATCTGGTGTTCTTATTCTCTGCAGTTAATTTAGTTTGCATCCCTCTGTTTTAATTTACTTTCTTCATTACTCTCTCTACACAATCTTTCTCAAGGGTGTTAGTGACCAATTTTGGTGCTACCAGTATGTACCACCTGATATAGAAATCAGTCCCATATATTTATTTATTGAATACCGGTAATGTTGTAAAGTTATTCTAGATTTATAATTAGGTTGTAAGTTAGGTTGACTTAGTTGACTTGAAATATGAATTTATATATTTTGATTTATTTGAAGCGAGTTCCGTGTAAATTTCATAAATTATCCAACTCTAAAATATGTAAAAAAGCATACCGTTTGAATTAACAAGGGCTATATCAAAAAGGAAAGAGATGTGTAATATATGGATATTCTTTTCCATAGTTTACACTGTCTATTTTGTTAAAAAGAAAAGAAATAATTCCTTAGAGTTTCAAACGAAGCAATGATCTCACTTTGGTTAATTTATGGAAAATTTATACTGGTATTCCAATTTAGAAGGATAGTTATGATTAATTAAAATGTGGAAAGGAATGCACTAGATTAGAAATTAATATATAGACACATGTTTAACCACGCTTAACGTATAAATAGAGATATATAAATAGCGTAGTTTATGACTATATATGTATTAGTTAGTAATTAACGGATTAGAATTTGTGGATATTAATTACAAATTTAATGGGTAATAAATTTGTAATTATTGGGATTTAAAAAGAATTAAATAGGGACTAATTAATGAATTTAATATGGTATTGATGGAGAAATTGAATCGGCATAGTAAATAGATTTTGAAACCGGTAAAAGGATTAAAGGGATTTAAATGAGGGTGGATTAGGGATGGTCCAACTTTGATATCAATAACCAATTATTAAGGGAATATTAACTAAAGTAATAAATGGACCACATTTATTGGAAATCAAGAAGGAAAATTAAGAAAGGTAGGTGATTGTGAAATGATATAATATTAGAAATGTCCATCTTAATTGAGTATGGAGTGTTAGGACGATAACATTATGTACACCAACTAATGATAAATGGAAACTTCCAACAAAATTTTGTTTTAGAGTTTTTGGGGTTGTTATCGCTAGTTGTCTCCCTTAGGTTATTGGAAAAGTGTATGATATGGTATAAGAAATGTTCCTGTTTTATCGCTGTATTGACTTTATGAATGGGACTAGATGACTAGATAAATATATACATATTAAAAAATAAAGTAATTAAGAAAATTTTATAAGGACACTTAACTAGCGATAAACTATAGGTAAGACTAGAAGTTAATGAGGAAATTAGGTTAATAACTAAGAATAAAGGATGTTATAATCTCAAAAAATTTAGGATTTTGGGAAAAATAAATTTAAGCAAGGAGAGACACCATTCAAGGATGACCCTTCAGCCTGGTGGGATAAGATGAATAGGAATATGAAGAGAATTTTCTATTGTACAGGGATGAAGAAGAAGGTGACAAAACTTGCCACTAGGTGTTTGATTTGCCAAAACAAAAAAGATAGAGTTGATTAAGCAGCGAATGAAGGCCGCACAAGATCTCTAGAAATCATATGTGGACAAGTAAAGAAAAGAGTTAGAGTTTAAAGTAGGAGATATGGTGTTTATCAAGGAAAGTTTGGAAAGTTGGCACCAAAGATTTGTTAGGCCTTTTCAAATTTTATAAAGAACAGGAAAACTTGCTTACCATGTGGAGCTAACGGATAAGTTGGTAGGAGCCCATGAGGTTTTTCACGTTCCATACTTGATGAAATGACTTCATAGCATAATCATTGTGGTAAATCCTGATTAATTTAGGGATATGAAGACGGAGCCAATTGCATCTTGTGCCACCACAAGCAGTGTGTAGCACGGAACTGGGAAACATGACAACAAAGAAATTAGGTTGGTTCTAATGCAATGGAGGGAGAACCCAACGGAAAGCATGTGTACTTACTGGTAAACTTTTCTCTCCAAAAATAGGTTTTGGTTGAATTGTGGTTACTAGATTAAATGGTAGGAGATGGTGCTACACTTTTACAATTATTTTTGCACTCATATAGAACATATTCTGCATATTAAGGATGTTTGTACGCATGCCTATATGTCACGACACTTACATTCATGCTACGATTGAACTCACCTGTTGTATGTCTTCACACATAATCACATTGCACTTTTGGTTGAGTAGACGGTTCTGTAAATAACTTGGTTTTATAACATGGATGTTTATTGCACGTTACGTTATTTGCCCCTTGGAAAGATTTTGCGGATGAAAACCATTTAAATGGGGAAGAATACAACACCCCATAATATCAACCGTAATTAAACAAATTTGATAAATTAAATTAAATAAGATAAGGATAAAAATGAATATTTTTTTAAAGTTATAATTTAACCATGAAAGTTATCCATTGCGTTCGTGGTAAAATTCTGATACATTTCCATATATAATATGCTGAAAACGAAGCACAAATGAATAAGTTATGTTTGTTCGATGTTTTTGGGTTTACAATAATTTAATAGAATTCAAATTCAAATAAAAACTTTAATTTTTAAATTTGAAATTCAAAAGTTAACAGTAATTAGACTTAGGGGTTAGTTAAGCGTTGACATTAACGTTAACGTTATATTGCAATTAAAGAATAAAATAACAACGGTATCAAATCTTCCCAAAATAGCACGTACCGGTGAACTACTCTCCTTGGGCCGTTCGACGGCTAGTGGTCGACCAGTGGGATGCAACGGTCGACCAGTTGTGAAAAGTGGCATCTAGGTTTTTGCACAATGAACATACCGGATTATGTAATTTTGAACCTACTTAAATCTTACGGTTCTGGTGCATTTCAACCACTATAAATAGGTGCCTAACCTGCTCACTTTTATTCACAAAATATTTTGGGACTCTAGCGAAGCTCCATCAGTTCGTCTCTTCATAGATTTGGAAAAACTACATTCCAGTTTCAAGTGAGAAATCCTATATATCTATTTTGTTTTCAATTTAATTTCCCAACCTATTCTTCTCCAATTTTCTAAATCAAACGTATATACACAAATCACTTGCCGTGTGTGTGTGTGTGTATATATATAAGAAGAGATATGGTAAGGATTGTTAAAGGCATGTCAAATCCAAAGGTGGCATAGCTACGGATATACTGTGAGTGGATATCTTAGCTTTTTTATTTTAGTAGTTGACCAATATAGTTTGGGTTTGAATATGCCTTAGGGAAATTTGGTTTTCGAAAACATCATATTATAAACCCCCGTAACTCCTCCAATGCAAAACGTCAAATCTAGGTTGAAATCTCAATTGTTTATGCCAAAATAATAGGAATCCTGTAGATTTGCGGTATTGATAATTTTACTTTCTATTCCACTTCTTATTATTTTTCTTTGAATTTGATTAATGGGTTTGATTTGGGAATAATGTGTAAGGTATTAATTTTATTCGTAGTTTTCACTGCTTATTTCCATGAATTTATTTTTACGTGAAAAAGGATCGCTAGGGGAAGAATCAAGAGAATAGATAAAGCTACATGCATACTCCTGAGGCATACGGCACTGAATTACCAAAGGCTTACCAAAATCATCAACAAGAGAAACAGTTTGGGTTTTACAAGAGATAACAGCTTCATGAATCTTCAACCAATCTCCTCCAAGCAACATGTCAAAAGCATCGAAACCAAGAACCTAGAAATCACCAGAAAAGCGATGGCTAGAATGGAAGAGATTCACATTGTTACAAATCCTACTAAGGTTAGCAGGACCACCAATAGGATTAGTAACACACAAAGGTTCGGTTGCAAACTTAGGTGAAAGGATATACTCAAACTTATCACAAAGGTCCACAGAAATGAAACTATGTGAAGCTCGGTGTCAAATAAAACATGAACAGGAAGATTAAACAAGGTAAAGGTGCTCTGGAGAGTACCTTGGGTATCACTAGGGGCAGGTGGAGTAGGCGGAGCATGAGTGGAAGACGTCATGGCAAAGACTCCAGATGTCTTGCCCTTCTGATACAAGGGACAATCCTGCTTGAGTGGCCAGGCTGCAAACAGACATGGCAAAGATCACGCCTAGTCATCTGAGCTGGAGGAACAGCAGCTCCGGCTAAAGTAGGACAACTATTGGCATAGTGCCCTTTCTGATCACACCTAAAGCAAGTGATGGAAGAAAGATCAATAGGTTGCTTCCGGGAAGAAGAAGATCCTGAACCTGGATTCTTGAGCCAATTCTGCTTCTGACGATGGAAATTTGACTCTCTCTTCTTATAGTTGCTAGAAGACTGCTGAGATGAAGGTGCACGAGCAACAGATGATTCCTTAGAAGTGGGGTTCTCATATCTAATGGTCATATCCATCAATGCAGTAAATGGGTTGTGCACATGAAAAATCAGTCGATCATAAAACTCCGGGCGAGCTCCAGCTATAAACTTCTCATTCTTCTTAAGAGGGGTATCAATCAAACTAGGACCAAACTTGGAAAGTTCGTCGAACTTCCTCTCATACTCAGCAAATGACATATCTCCCTTCTTAAGGTCCATAAACTCCCTGTATAGCTAAGACTTCCCAGCCTCTGGCATCCACTTCGTCACAAAAGCCTCCCTAAACTGATCCCAAGAAATATCTGCCTCAACAGTGTTGGCTATAACAGACTCCCACCAATCTAGTGCTTCCTCCTTCAACTTCCATGCTGCTAACTAGCGCTTCTGAGCGTCAGTGATCTCCAAACCAGCAAAAATCCTTTCCAAACCTCTCAGTAACTGCTGAGCCTCAATGATGGTCTCTGATCCTGAAAACTTAGTACCACCTAACTGGGTGAACTCCTTACAGAGAGTAGTAAACCTAACGAGTGCAACTGGTGCTGGAACTGGGGCAACACCACGACCTCTGGCATTCCTACGATTCATCCTGGAAATTCAAGAATGAATTTTTAGGACAAAGATAAAGAAAAAGATAGAAGAAAAGACCCAACTATACTGGAAATCCTAATTAGAGAATTCTATAAAACAAGGTGGATTCGAAAGGAAGGAAAAACTATAAGAAAAGGAATTTTAAAACAAGGAAAAAAAATTATATCCAAAATAATCTTTTAAAATCATTTAAAAATCATTTGAAAACCATTTGATACTTGAAAATACGTTCTCTCACAAAAAATGATTCTAAGATTGATTTTACTCATTCTAGGGTATTTCTACCCTATCTCTAATGAGTTTTTGCCCCGTAGGCTAAGGTTTGCCTAAAACCTCGCTCTGATACCAACTGTAACAGTCCACCATTTTGGACCATTCAAATCAACAATAAAACCACACATGTCAGACTTGAATAATTCAAAACAACATATTGTTAATAAAATTTGGGGCAAATAAAATCAATCATAGAATCACAGACACAGAATATCAAAATAACTTCGCAGCGGAATAAAATAACATAGGAGTTCATGAAGCTCCTAGATACAAAGTCTCAAACCAATACATAATACCAAGTCTGGAAACAAATATACTTGTAAAGTTAGATACATAAGTTTATACTACAAAGCAAAAGTGGCGTGGAAATAATTGGAATAAAATATCAAGTAGACGACTGAATCTTCAGATCTCTAGCTTCGAAAGAGGATGAAACCAAAGCTGTGGAACTCAGGCTGACCCGAGCGTAAAGCAAAAACACAAAACACTCGAGTCAGGACATACATTCTTATAAAATGTAAATCAACTCAAGTGAACTGTAAAAGAAATGCATCAGTAACTTAAAGATGCTTGGGATCGCCCATCCTCTAAGGATCCGTTAAACTATCTACTATGTAGTAATATACGCTATTATAATAATGTCTAAAGTAAAGTAAACTATTAAAATAGCGTTAAGGCGTTACCCATATCCCCCTTAATACATTTTTAGGTATGCCAATAGTCTATACAGTACCGTAACTCCCCGTAAACTGGAGCCGCCAGAGGATACCACATAGGTATGACATAAAACAAACTCGTAGAAGGCGCACTAGGGTAGGTGACATGGCACAACTAGGTAATGCCACGGTAGTATACCAATTATACTTCCGGACTGTTGGTAACGCATAGCCGCAACTACCGCCCAACTCGATCCACACTCCCGAATCAAAGGTGCACACCAAATCAATCACAAAGTAATAGAATGGCTAATGATGAAGTGTGTCCGATTAGAGGAGCTACCTCCTTGGCCCGTCAATTGCTCCTGTTTTAGCCACCTTATGCTAACTCACGGGAGTTAGGTCCACGTAAATATACCTTTAGGATCGTCGCCACCATCCTACTTCATTCTGGAATCTCCACCGCGTACACAGTTATTAAAGTGGTTTTCGGTATCGACAGAGAGTATGCCCATATCTGATCTCGGTCTCTTTAACAACCAATCGTTATTATAGCTCGTGGTTATATAAATTTCAAATGGTTTTATATTTCATATCAAACATATTCCTTTCAAAACCATTGAAATTCCATAACATTATTCTTTTAAAATAATATTCATTTTTCCAAAGTCGTAACACTTCAAATTCATTTAATTATAACCCCTTTGAAACATAAAAGTTTAGAGATCATAGCACTTTAAAAAAATGTAACTTTTATAACCATACATATAACCTTTAAGAAAATTGTAGCATTCAGAAAATGTCACTTTTAAGAAAACGCAGCAGTACAGAAGTGCTATTGTAAGAATTCGCAGCAGTGCAGAAAAGGTAAGAATTTGCAGCAGTGCAGAAAAGGTAAGAATTTGCAGCAGTGCAGAAGTGTTACTGTAAGAATCCGCAGTAGTGCAGAATTGTCACAGTAAGAAACTACAGCGGTTTTGAATTGCTACCGTAAGAAATCGCAGCAGTTTTGAATTGTTACTGTAATACTTCCTACTACAATAGTTTATATGATCAAATAGTATATATATATATATTTACAGTTTTTATCATAGTCATCCTATTTTCCTATTATATTACTCAAATTTAGCTATTAGTCATTAAAGAAATCACACCTTAAATTTAATAACTTTGTTATTAAACATCAAATTTTAAAACAGAAATTTTTATACCAAGTTAAAAGTATTTTTAACTTACATTTTAATTTCTTCTCAGTAAATGACATTTACCATTTTTATTCCCCATTCATACCATCTCATTAGTTAAAACTTACATGTCAAATGTACGTTTTAACATACATTTCTTTTCACAAACATTTATCATTTTAATCATTATTACATGAGTTAAAACTTACAATTTATAAGTTAGAATAAAATACTATTATTAAGTCAAATCGGCTTATGAAATTTCAATTAACCTTCATACTGTAAATTAGATTCCAAAATTTACATTTCCAATTATTTATTTCTTATAAAAACTTAACACATGTAAACAAATTTTTCTTCAACAATTCTTACATTAAATTTTAGTTGAGGTTCATATATAAAAATCCAAAATACTTAATAATTTTTAGAAAATCATTTTAAATCAACCACGGAGTCTGTATAAAATTCTCTACCCTAGGGTCAAGTAACTACAGACATATATCATTTCAATCCATAATTTATTAATTTTTCGGGTTTTATATCATTTCAAACCCGCAATCCCAAGTCAAATAAAATTGCTCAAGCCTATCATTTCAGCGCATAACAATTTTTCCTTACTCTAAAGATCGTTCGGTTATGTATCATTTCAACCCATAGTGAAGGAACTTGCAGTGTGATTCCATAATATTAAATAAACATAAAAACATTCAACATATCATAACATATGATCAAACAGACATAATATGATATGAAATAACAAAATAAAATCATATAAATGGCATAATATAAACATATGAAGTAACATGATATAAACATATGAAGTAACATGATATAAACATATGAAGTAACATGATATAAACATATGAAGTAACATGATATAACACATAAAGTAACATGATATAACACATGAAATAACATGATAAAATCATAGGTGAAATGTCAAACTTGCATATACATATCCTCACAATTCAATTGTCATCAATTCATCTAATAAATAAGTATGTATGTCAAGAGTGATTACTCATCTTACTTTGGATGGAAAAATGATTCAAAGCGCAACATAAAAATCAACAAACTACGGACCAGTTTGAGTGAGAGGAGAATCCAAATCCGACGCTTGAAAAATTAAAATAAATTCCATACGTAAACAAATAATTTTACATAGAAAAATAAAATAGAAAAATATATATTTGCAAAATACATAAGAGGGCTTGTCTAGGGTTTGCATAGGCTTGGTCTAGAGCTGGTTTTGGTTTGGTCTAGGCTAGGTTTGGATTAGGTGGGTTCGGCCATAGCTAGGTTTTGGGTTAGGCTAGGGTTTTGGTTTGGTGTGTTCGGCCTTAGGCTAGAGTTTGGTGATGGAGGCTCGGCCTAGTGGTTTTTGTGATGGAGGAGATGGTCGTGGCCAAGGCAAGGGGAAGGGGCTGTGGAGGTTCGGCCATGGTGTTTTTGGTTGGAGGAGAAGAGGTAGAGGCCAAAAATTATGAAGAAGAAGAAGGGAAAAGGAAGAGGAGATAGGGGTTTTGGTTGGAGTTTGATGATTGGGGAAGGTGGAGATAGGTGTGGCCGAAATTTGTGGAGAGGAGGAAGAGGAAAATGGAGAGGAAGAGGGGAAGAAGTCTAGGGTTTTGGAGAAGGAAGATGAAGGAGAAGAAGACTTACACTTTTCTGTGGAGGCACAAATGAAAGGATGTGGAGGCTAGCCAAAAACTTAGGAGATTATATATAGGCTACTCATCTAACTAAAGGTTTTCTAGCCCAAATGGTCTAAGCCCAAACAAATCACAATAAAAAAATAAAAAAGAAGTTGTAGGGAAAATAACTGCGTGTAATACGCCAAAAGTTGCAAAATTTGAGAAGTAAACATCATAATTTAACAAAACGGAAAAATGAGAAAATGTTAAAATTAAATTCATCTTCATAAAAAAAATTAAAAATTCAAATTTTAAAATTTTTCATAGATAGTCAAACTTTGACCAAAGTTGACCAAAATTTGCATTTTAAGAAAAATCTTCATTTTATTAAATTGGGAAAAACATTTCACATCAAAAATCAAAATTATACTTTAAATTTTCCAAGTTTATCAAATTTAAAATAGTTAAATTCAAAGTTTCAATTAAACTTTCATTTAAAATATTTTCAAAATTTGCGGGTTGTTACATTGCCTTTAATGTTTTATGGTTTTTCGGGAGTTAGGTAGATGACTATTCGATTTGTCATAAGGTAGTGTGAGTAATCAATTGAGTAATAACCTATGGTTATTCAGCATGAGGTATGTCGGGTAGATTGTTTATCATCTTTGTGTGATGAGAAGGTTGTAAACCTGTGTTAGTCCATGGGCTTGTTTCTTTCTTTGTTTGTTTGTGATGAAATTTCGAGATCGAAGTTCTTTTAAGGAGGGAAGAATGTAACGACCTGGAATTTTACCTCTTTGATTTATGAATATTTAATTAATTTTAATTATTTAATTAATTGTTTTTAATGATCAAATAACCCTCTTTTAGTTAATAAGTAATGACAGTGAACTCATTTTAGAAGTTTGTTTAAAAAATAAATAATTCTGTGAAAATTTGAAAATGTGACCAAAAAACATTTTTCGAATTTTCGACCTTTCATCGAACGGAAGTTGTCGCAATCTTGTTGTACACATATGCACACTTTTATAACATACACTTATACATATAATAAGTCGTTTAATAAATTAAAAAGAATTAGTAAAGTAAGTGTAATTTGAGTGTTTAAAAACAATTAATTAAGGTAATAAAGTAATGAAGATTTTTCTTTCTTATTTTAAGTGTTGAAGTACATAATTTGTGTGCTTCTTTTTGGGATGTGATGGTAAAGGCACATGGAGGAAGCTTAGCATGGAAGGGTAAGAAGATGTAAATGAGTAATTTGGTAAAGGGGTGAGTGAAGTCATTTGCCACCTTTTCAACTTCTATAAAAGAAGCATACTTCTTTCTCTTTATCACTTTTCATTTCTTATCTTCTTCCTCTTCTTTACCCTCTTCTCTCTTCTCTCTTCACTTTCCTACTTCAAACACCTTCTTTCTTCCTCTAAACACTTAAACAAGCCTAAATAATGTAGCTAACACTCTCTACACCTCAAAGATTCAAACTTTGTCACCGAACTTCATTTTTCCACTTAGGCCATGAGCAATAATGCCTTCCTATGCTCGGGTGTGAGCTATAAAAGGAGAAAGGAGGTCTTAGAGCTTGCTTTGAGGTTGTGTTGGTTGAAGGTTTAGGCGTTTCAAGGATTTGGGGCCTTTTTAGTGAAGTTTGGTCAAGATTAAAGTAAGATTTATCACTACGAATACCACTTTAAAATAGTTTTAAAAATTGATAGATATTTGTAAAATATAATTTGTTGTTTATGTTGTTATACTTTTGTGTATTGCTTGTTTGGATTTGATTCCCTCTTGAAAGCAGATGGCAAAAATAACCATTGTTTTGCAGGGGACTAAAAACAAAATGAAGTTGGAGTGTTCCATAGCGAATAAGTCGCTATGGAAGCACTTCGAATAATGGAAATTTTGTAGAGGGATCCTAAAGATTCCTCGCCTTGTGATTTTTATTTACATATATTCTTGTTAGTGCAAATGTTTGGGTACATGGAAAGTGAATGTTGCTTAGTTATAGTCAACTTTCTTGTTGTTGGTTTTGCGACATTGAAATCTCGTGCTTTCTATTAAGGTGGTTTACTACCTTGTTTATAAAGTGTTTTGAAATGGTTTTCAAACTTGACTTTTGTTTTTAAACCTTTTTGCAAAGGTAGCAAAGTGGTTTAAAATATAGATATAATAAGGAGTTTAAAAGTTATTTGATTTACGAAACAAAGTTTTAAAAATTATGGTTCATATAGCGATAGTCACTATGGATGCACTTTGAAAATATATGATTTTTGTAAAGTAAAAGGAGGTTATCTATTTTATGTCGTTTATAAATTATTTTCGAATGTGTTTTATAAGAGTTGTACAAGTATTTAAAAAGGAGATTAAAGATTTAAATATATTTTTAAGAATTTATTTGAGTTATTTAAATAGGTGGTTCAAATTTTATAAAGAAAATTGCTTTGTTTCAAAAGTCAAGTTTTGTTTAAAAGTGACCATCTTTAAAGAGATGTTTTAAATAAAAGTTTCAATCTATGGTTGAAAGAGATTTAAAAGTATTTTAAAGGAGGAAGGAAGAATGGATTTCAACACTATTGTTGTAATAAATGTTTTCGAGAAAGGGAAAGAGATCATGGATATAGCAATTTTGTTATAGTAAACGATTTATGGAAATTGGAAAGGAAGTTTGACTTATAACACTTGGTTATTATTATATAAGTTGTTTACTTATGAAGGATGTTACCATTTAAATAAAGCTTTGGTTTAAATAAATGATTTCGGAAAATGTATCCAATAACTAGTTTGAAATCAAAGACTGGTAATAAGTTTGTGGAGTTGGTTTTTAGATTGTTTAAAAAGACTTTGTTTTATGCAAGAAATTTCTTTGTCGGTGAGATTAAGTAACATAAAACAAAAACGATAAGTAGTGCTAAAATGTTGACACATTTATGGAAAGTAAGCCATCTTATAATATTTAGCACTAAAACACGATGCATAGACTTTCCTCTATCTGTGAGATCTAGAATCAGAGTGTTTTAACTAAGGCAAGGCCAGGCGCAACCGGTGCTCTAACTTGCCTGGCTCCGATTATGGCAAGGGATAGAGAAGTCAAAGTGTTTGTAGTGTGATGAGTAAGCCGCAAGTCTCCACAAATCTGGTCATACATCTGTAGCCAATCATTAAACTCCAATGCCTATGATGTTCCATAGAACGTCCCCCTTCCTAAAATTTGGAAATCCTAGTTCATCTTAGCAAAATTTTCCCAACAGCCTACATCGGGCATCTTGGCACATTCGGGATTTGTGGTGGTACTTGCTGCTAAGCTTACTATTTTACTAAGTTCACTACAAACTCCTAAAAAAGCGCGTTCACATCCATATTTCCCATTACTGGAGCCAACACTTGGATGCCTACATTTGTAGCTTCGTGCTTCGCTCGCTCCCTTCCTTATTCAATCGTCTATGTATTTGCAATTCCCCTACTATAAATTGCCCAATCACCTCCTAACATCATTCGTCCTCTTCTCGTCTCCATTGTTGCTTTCTATGTAAAAAAGTTCTCATAAGAAATAGAGTAAAGAGAGTGAAAGCAACAGTAGAGGGATAAATATATCCATCTATATACCTATATCAAAATACAAGTATGTTATATATATAACATATACCATTTGCAATGCAATCGATTTCAACTATCTAGTTTCTATCTAGAATTATACTTAGCTATGTTCTACTTAAATGTCCCTTAACCTAAGCTTCGATACCAAGTTGTAACGTCCTCAATTTTAAGACCTAAAAATGAATGCCGATGATGCTGCAGCCATTATCAAAATTTCAAGTGGTAAACTGGAATTAGTTTTTTTTTCAACGATGTTAAGTAAACAGAGCAGCTAAACAAAATTTTCATTACACAAATTGTCTTTATATTTCCATATCCCAATACGTTCCCACATAGGGTAAATATAACAAAAATATAGATAATAGTGTTTTGCCTGACATATGAGGATGCCAATATGAACACTTAGCCAGTTATATAACCTAGTTTTACAATAGCAGAATTCAAAATAAACTTTACTATTTACTAAGCCCCATGCTTGGCCTTTGGTGCTTTTATTCCCCTTTATGCAAACCTACCTAAAATCATAAACTCAACCTAATTGAATGAGTACCTATGAGTTTAGAAGGAAAATAATAATAAAACATGGTTCAGACATACAGTGTTGTCTGAGTGATACATTTCCTAACACAACATATTATGAGACCATGCCACTAAGCGGAATAGGTTTTCCTTCACCGGTTCATCATCGTCTGTCTCATCATGTCATATAGAATGAACATCATAGCATAAACCATGATTGCAGAAACAACATTTCAATCACAAGTGTTCCATACACTTAGCATCACATCATGAACTATGTTTTAAAATTACCTTTCTAGGCCGCTATCTAGGCCTTACACCATCGCTCTTGATTAACGTTTTGTTACGACATTAAGGTTGCCACTTAGTCCTTACACCATATCTCTTGAGTAATGTTATGTTTTAACATTCGGTTTCCACTTAGGCCTTACACCCACATTCTCGAATGATGCTATGGTTTAACATTTGATTACAATATAGGCCTTACACCATCATTCTCAAATAATGTTATTTTTTAACATTTTGGTTGCCACTTTTGGTTGGCACTTAGACCTTACACCATTGTTCTTGAATAATATTATGTTTTAACATTTTGCCACAGAAGCCTTACACCATCATTTATAATCACTATTAAGTTTTAACAATTAAGATTGTCGCATAGATCTTACACCATCATTCCAAAATAATGTTGAGTTTTAACATTATAGGTGACTACATAGGCCTTACACCTTCCTTCTCTATTATTGTTATATTTTTAACATTCATGGTTGCTAAATTGACCTTACACCATCTTCCACTTTTGGTGTAATGTTTTAACATTTTACAATAAATTTTAATGTTTTACACTTCTAGCTTCATACGATAATATTCAACAATGCATCGTGGAAATGGGCTTCCCTAATCCTTAACTATTACATGTCTAGCTATTGTGTTTCTAAGACTATGTTATCACACATTAAAGCTATCGAGCTTCTTAGGTTAATTAACGCATGTTTAAGCTATCAAAAGTAACATGAGATATTGAAGTTTTAGGCAATTGAGTCTCTAAACAAAGCTATTGAAAGTTTAACACAATGGCTATTAAAGGTCTAACATAACAACTACTGAAGGTCTAACATATTAGTTATCGAAGGTTTAACATTTTAGCTATTGAATGCCTAACTTCATAGCTATCGAAGGTCTAACTCTATAATTATCGTACTTTTAACATTTTAGGCATCGAAGGCCTAACTTCATAGCTATCAAAGTTTCAACTCTACAATTATCGAAGGTCTAACTTTATTGTTGTCAATGGTCTAACTTTATAGCTACCAAAAGTCTAGCATAATAGCTATAGAAGGTATAATGTTTTAACTAATGTAAGTTTGACTCAACAACTATTAAAGGTCTAATGTTTTAGCTGTCGAAAGTTTAACTTAATAGCTTTGAGAGTCTAATGTTTTAGTTATCGAAAGTTTAACTCAACAACTATCGAAAAAATTTAATATGTCGCAAGTTTAAGATGGAAAATTAATAATTAAGTAGAAACTCGATATTTCCTTAATAAAGTAACTACCATTTGAATATTCTTTACACATGTCCTTTGTTTATTTATTACTTTCGTATTATGGAAGAAATCTCTGATGCCACCCATAATTTTTCCCTTAGTTACGCTATAGTTAATTTATTTTTGTAATTGTCTTATTAATTAATGATATTTTCTACCGTACTATTTAATTCGTATTAATTCCAAAATCATCGAAAAATTCTTAAAAAATCACATATATTCAAACACACATTACTTTAGCTTCACTAAAAATTTTAGAATAAAATATAAAATTTTAATATTTTCAAATATTAATTTACAGCTACAACTATCAATTTTCATCTTAGAAAATTCATAATAAATTATTTACTCATCTGAAAGTTATGAAAAAAATCATCTTTGTTTTAATATCATAAACATCATATTAAAATTACAAAGCATTTGAAGATGATTAATTCAAGGTTTACTCTTAAATATATCACAAACTATGTCATTGAACAACCAACGTGTTTGGCTCAGTTGGTTGGTAGTTCGGATTACGAGATTAAAGGTCACAAATTTGATTCACGAGATTGACAATTGTTCACATTAATGAAACATGTTCAAAAATAATTGTCATTTAAAATACAAACATATATGGATTCATTCTATTATCATTAAAACATAGTTATCATCATTTAAAATAGCAATAGCATGTAAAATTTGAATCTGAATGGATTAGGCATGAAATACGATAAGTACTACTCACTTAGATTTAAAAGTTTTGATTAAAACTCTTCCTTCCTTAGAATGAAAGCTTATATTATCCTTAAATTTTTTTCCTCCCATTCTTCCTAACAATGGCAACCTAGCTTTGTAGTTGTTTTGTTTTTATAAAATGTAAGTGAACGAAAAGAGTGATATGATTTGGGGAAATAAGGGTTAAAATTTGGACTTGGGCTTAATTTCCTTTTTAGCTTAATCTTATTCCTTAATCCCTTTAATATCGCATTCTATTTATACTCATTTATTCATTTATGGCCAAAATTATTTTCAATAATTATATTTTATTTATGATTAAATCAATCTTTATTGTTAACTAATTTCATATTATAGAACTCCAAAATATGGGGTGTTACACTCTCGTTTAGCAGGAGAAACAAAAGAGTTAGTGAACTCTTAGAACTGATAGAGATAGATGTATGTCATCTAATTCCTATGACTCCTAAAGGTGGATCCACTTACTTTATGACATTCGTTAGTGATATATACAGATATGGACACATGTGTCTTATGACATAGAAGTAAGAGGTTTATGATAAATCCATAGAGTATAAGAAAGAAACAAAAAAATAAACATGCTAAAATACTTTGACTAGATCAAAGAGGTGGGTATCTTTGATACGAGTAAGAAGTTCCAAGAACACTTAAAAGAGAACGAGAATCTCTCTCATATCGGTCCTCGTTATAGATAACAATGTAACAGTGATTTAGATTGGAAAACTTGAGTATGGTTAGACATTACTCAATTATGAATGAGTGAAGATGAGTCTCATCTTTCTTAAGGGATATATGATTAAGAGTGAAGCACGTATATTGGATTTGGTTTTATCAAAAATTATGCATATGAATTCATTTAAGATATGGTTGTTGGAGGAAGTCCAATGGTCTGTGTGGTCGGACCAATTGGTTGAAACTGAGGGAGAATGACAGCTAGGGTTTCATCTAATGATAGGTAAAAAATTAAATGAGTCCTTATAATTATAGAATTGCATTCGAAGCCTATATGTTTAAACGTGATTAATTCTCATATATGAGTTCCATTTTACATGCAACTTACGATAATGGATTTGTATTAAAATTTTAAACATTTTGACATTAGTTGACTGTGCACATTATACACATGTATATGACTTTATAAAATTGGACAGTAGTATTTTAAATCAATAATCATATAATTACATACTAATGTTGTTAACCCAAAAAATGGATCAACACCCTGTATTGAGTGTGAAAGCACCAGCCCTGTTCTCACAGGACAATAATATAGATAATAGATATAAAAAGAAAGTCGAAATAGAAAGGAGACAGGAAGATTTTTATAGTGGTTCGGCTGTGAACGAAGCCTACGTCCACTTTATAGTTTTTATTATTGACTGATTGCTATTACAAGATGTATTTGATTACAAAGCTCTTCAATATCCTTAGCTAGATTGGATCTCCAAGGTTGTAATCTACTGGAGAATCACAATGAATTCCTTTGAAGACCGTTGTGAGGGGGTGAGGAGTGAAGAAAGTTTCCAGCAGAGTTTCAGCAACCAGTCCGGAGAAGATCCAGTTTATGTTCTAGGTTGGATTATATTTATAGAGGTTGGAGAGCTACTGGACCAAGCTCGTTTGCCAAAATGTTTGCACACGACCACATGAAGGCGCATTGGAAATTGTGTCGGGAACTAAGCTAACTTTAAGGATCGCTAGCGATCCATAGATTAGACTCGAAAGTGATCCAATGCCATCGTGCATTCCCCGTGCTTTGTTGTAGCAGCGAACTAATAAAAATGTATGGATCGCTAGCGATCCATATACTTAGCCAATTTTTTGGTCTTCGTCTTCTGGATCATGATGTAGGAAGATAGTTGGGCTCGCGAGCAAATGCTATGGATCGCTAGCAATCTATAGGACATGGATCGCTGGCGATCCATGTCCTTAACGTTTTTCTACTTTCTTCTGGCTTCTTCTTGGCTTGCTGTTCTAGTCCTTTTGGTTGATTCTCGGTTTGTTCTGACTCGACGTAGATGTTCTGACTTCCTTTGACCTAACTTCATTTGGATTCTAGTGGGTTAAAAACCCGGATAACAAATGTTATTGTTTTGAAATTAGTATATTAAATATAATTGATGAGGTTATTACTACAAGCCTATTATATGTATATACATGCGCATATATTAATATATAATTATTAAACCCTTATATAATTACATATTTTATATATAAGAAAATACACACATATACAATCCCACGTCATATTGCATCCTATAAGAACATGTATTTATAAATCCTCGTTATTAATAATTGAGCATATGGTGTTTAAGACAATATTATAAATTAGATATAATCTATTTAGTTAAGTTAATCATCCAAATAAAATTATAATATTACAAATCCAGTTTCTAACTAAATTTTAATTCTATTCAAAATATAAAACAAGTATATTAACAACATTAAATATGGTTCAATATAAATAAATTATTCATTATAATTCTATAAAAGATTGATGCAGAAATTTTTTGTTTTTTTTTAATTTTACCCTATTTACCCTATTGCACGATGACCTGATCCAACATAAACATCATCAAAAAACTCCTAAAACCATCGTAAATTTCATTTATCATCATTTTTCCAATCTCCAGCACCTAACATATAATATACCAAAATTCTATCAAACCCCCCCCCCCCCGAATGTAATGTCCAAACCGCTAAATTTTTCTTCAAATCAACATTCTACGATATATGATGAAAATCCAACTAAAATACCAAAATCAATTTTGTATCTAAACAACTTTAAGAAAACTAATATACACATTAAAATCAACATATAAACTTCAAAATTATCCAAACACTAATAAAATTCATAATATATCAAAATATTATAGAAAACTACTCGACCATAAGTGAATAAAAGGTTATGAGTGGGTTACTCGCTGATATCACTTCTCAATAAACCACCATATCTGCTATATCATTGCATAACCATAACCTTCTTATTCCTTCCTATTTTCTTTTGTTTTTCTCTCTTCCTTAGTTTGGTAATATTTTGAGTTTGAATTCAGACAAATCCTAAAAAGATACAAAGGTTATATATTTACATCCCTCTTAAGCTTGCCTACCAAGTTGGATATTCAATTCCCCTCCAAAATGAGTTCCATTTTCCTTCCAAAACGAGTTCCATTATTCATTCCAAAAAAAATGAAATTAGGTACTTAGATGGTAGTACATATTAGTATTACAAGCCTTAGGTTGTATAAAATATATTATATGTTAATATATGTTCGAACCACACTATGCAAGTTTCAAACCTGTGACCTCTCGTACCAAATTCGAAGCGCAAGTTTCATCCAAAAAAAATTATCTGATCCATCCACTTCTAGCCCATCTAGCCATCCTTATCCTTACAGTCACTTACCATATTTTACATTGGGTAGAATTAGCTCAAACTGATCATCTCTTTTTTTCTCGTACACCTCTAAAACCCTAGCTAGACTACTCATACCCCTATAGACTTAAGTATTTAATTATATTATACATCATTCTTTCTTTATTCATATTTTAAGTCGCTGCGGTATGAGTATGCTAAATTGCTTGTTTAATTGAATCTAAAGTAAGTCATGCTTGACGTGCTCCCCATTATTCTTTCTAGCAATCATGCTACCTTGCTTAATGTTTCTTCCATCTGTAAACTTAATATTTTCACACCTTGTAACATATTTGGTCATGCTGCCAATGATTGCTCTTTTGTTCTTTCCTTTGAGTTGATTCCACCCAATAACCCTGTTCACTAATCTCTCTCAATGTTTGATCTTCCTTCTTCGGCACCATCAATTTTAAAGCTAAATCTTCTTCCATTGTGTACCTCCATCTTATTTAGCTTCTTCATCATCGGTATCTGTAATAACCGATTTTTTTTCTGGCACCATCCTTTATATTGTAATGCAACCTATTCAGATTTCTTTCACCCTTTCTACTTCTCGATACATCCCATGATCCTCATGTGTCACTCCACCATGCTACTTTTGATCTCACTCATACCATGCTTGATGTCAAGAAATTCCCACTAGCTTCATATCTTTTTGACCTGGATGAGAATATCGACTATGATATGAGTGATGTGTTTCATACCTTTCGCCTTCTATTCCTAAGTACTATTCACATTACTCCTCCTATGCTACCACTCCATTCTCATGTTGATCAATTTAGCCCTCCTCTTGACATCTTTGCCTTTGATAAAACCCCATCACCCGCCTCCATCCCCCCCCCCACACACCCAACTACCCACACACATACACTCTCTCTTTTACCACCTCTATCGCCCAAGGATTTTTGAAGTTAAGATCATATATGATTTTAGTATTTTTTTGTTATAATTTTTTCTGGATTGATTCACATGTCTCCACTCTGGTTTCTACTTGTTAGGGTAATTATTATCTTTTATCTTAATCGTTTGAATTTCTAATCCTATTTATTGCTTATTTTTTATTTTATTATTTAGTCTCTCTCATCTTGCCTTTGTATATTTTGTTCTTTTACAACACACACACATACATATATATGTATATATATAGAA
This sequence comes from Allium fistulosum, assembly GCA_030737815.1. Lineage (NCBI taxonomy): Eukaryota > Viridiplantae > Streptophyta > Magnoliopsida > Asparagales > Amaryllidaceae > Allium > Allium fistulosum. Next base: position 868,707,643 of record CM060902.1, read on the forward strand.
AATAAATTTGTAAGCATTTACATACATATATTTATCATTAACTTGTCTATTTCATTGTCAAATTAGGGCATGGCTAAATTTCATGTAAAATTGACGAATTTTGATGTGATTCAATGCAGAAATGGTAGAAGGAAAGATTGCACAAAGTATGGATTGATTTGGTGTTGATTTGGATCGAGTTCGAATCAAGATTCATATGGTTAGGCAATGTTCGAGTATAGGAAAGTGAGAGTGAAAGAAAAAATGACTAAGCCTTAGATATATATGGGAATGGATTAATTAATGATCGATACCGATCGATATCAACAATGGTTTAGGCTACTTTTTTTGGGTTTCTTTATTTGGATGGATTGATAATTAAATAGCCTATGAATTACGAGTTATCTAATAACGAATGGAATTTTCGCCAAAAAAGAGAATTTTTCAAAGAAGATGGATTTTTGGATTGTAAGGGTCCAGTATATACGCTAGCTAGCTAGTGTGATTCAACAATTGTTAGGAACCAAAGTAACTCTTTTCCTCTGCAAGTTAAAAGTTCCTCGAAAATGGTTTGGTCAACTAATGTGCCTCATCAATACAGAATTCGAGATTTTCTTAGAATAAAGTACGTTTTGTATTCACAGAAGTGCACTTTAAGTGACAAATATTATGCAGTTTTTCATGTATGAAAATTCGATAATGTTAGGCTTTGAATAGATGAAGAAGTGAGCAAGGAGATCATGGATGATCGAGTATAATCGATAGAAAAGGCAATGATGAAAGAAAATCAAGAAAAAAGTATGAAGTATTGAAATTAGTGTCGATTGTTACTGATCCTATGATCGATTGGTAGTGCCCAATTTGGTGAAGAAATCTTGTAGAACCATGGAGGGGAGAATGACAAAACATATGGGAAGTTCATATCGATTGGTACCAATCAATCTGAATGGATCGGTACCAATGCATATGAGCAGTGGGAGATCGGACTTCTTTTGACTTGGTTTCGTGCCTATTTTTCAGGATCTTCCTCTGGTTTCTCTCAATGAATATATGAGATGTCTTTGCACGATTTAAGGCCTCTAAAAGCTTCACCTACGTCTATAAAGACAAGCCAACAACATGGAAAAGCCAATTCCCTATTTACACAGAAAAACTCTACTGGAGTTTACATTAAAATTTCCTTGTAATTTCGAGGATAACCATTATATTTCCTATGTAATCTCAATCAAATAGCATATAAAGTCTGGTAGTATAAATTCGAACTTGCATAAATTCATATGTAGTATCTATGTTTTAATTTTTTTTATCGTATTTGTATTTTCTTCTTATATGAGAAGCTAAAATCCATTTAAACATCAGTTGATGATTATATTTGAAATATTAGGTAGTGTTTGGTTTAAAAACGAATTTTGTATTTTCGGTTTTCAATATGTATGTCAAATATGAGAAGAATGAAGGAACGTCGGAGGGAATGAAAAAGGACGAAGGGAATAGAGAAATGATGAAAGAATGGATTATTTCACGTGCTTGTGTTATTTTTCAAAACATGGAAAATAAAAAAAAATTGTTCTCTATTTTGTATGTTAAGTTCATTTTTTAAATTGGTCATTTTCGACAATATACAGCGTCGTGTACATTTTCGTATGAACGAAAACACGGCTAAAAATAACAAACCAAACACTATCTTAGCTTTTCACGATCTTTACAGAATGTTGGATCATTTTTTGGAGCAACACGTTGAAAGTTGAAACCAGTAGAAAAGATCACAGGTTATACATGTAACTTAAGTCTGATCACGATAGAAGTTGAGCTGATAAATGAACAATATATGCATCGTTGATCAAATTTTGTGTTCTCGCAAAAATATAACATGAATACATTGTTTTAACCTGCCCTAATAGCCACAAAATAGTTAAGGAACCCAGAGAACATCAAAATTCTAATAGCTATTCGCTAGTTTCTTACCATACCCTATTCTCAGAAATTTCATTTCACAATGAACAAAACACCCATAATATCATACAATAGTCATTGTAATACATTTGTATTGCAAGGAAATACCTATGGTTCTAGTTCTATACCATGTATAGAACCATCAGAGCAAAATTAATTTTACATGTAAATGTTTCCCCCATTTTCCTGTGAATATGCTTTATGTAAGTATATAAAAAATATATATAGGTCCTTCGGTGCCAAGAATATTACATCCCTAGCTGAAAAAATACTCCTTTGTACATTCAAATATACCAGTCATATCCGTATGCATCAACCCCATTGTGTAACACTATGAAGTATAAGAAAAAACAACAAAGGCCCTTCTGGAAAGCTCGGTGTACAGTATCGCAAAAAGAAAACTTGAACAGCATGATTCATATATATACTGCAACTCACCATCTTCTATAAGAATTTCCATATGCACGACGGCGGATATTGCTCTCATGATAATAGTTGCTGTAAACATCTGTTGAGTAAGGTGAACCAACATTGTAACTCTTAAACAAGGAACTCCTCATCTCTTCTTCTTCATCGTATTTCAGACGCTGTGAAAGTTAAAATTATGAATAAACAACTGAAGCAAGAGCAAAAAGTGTAAAGCCAACACAAGTAAGCAGCAGCATGGTATGATTCCAAAATTTTAGTAAAAAATATCAGGTAATAAAGCACAGAAATACATAGGTAACGTTAACATTTGGATCATGTTTTGGACATCAGTGCAACCTGCTACTCAAATGTTTACGATGTGATGTTTTAGTCTCAGCTGAAGATGTTTAGGCCCCGTTTGATTTGTCATTTTCAGTTTCGTGCTTTCGTTCAAAAAAACGTGTACACGATGCATGTGTTTCTGGAAAACATCCAATTTACGTAAAATAGAAAACAAATTTATTTTGTTTTTAGTGTTTTGGAAAATAACAAAAAAATGAAAAACAATCTGTACCCTCCGCCGTCCCTCCATCGTCATCGTAATGACCTAAAATATCAAATTTATCTTCCGTCATCCTCGTATTTTGTTATGAATGTTGAAAACGGAAAACGGAAAACACAAAACGAAACCAACCAAGCCCTTAATTACTTGGTTATAATTAAGTTTATCACTACATTCCGTGTACTGCTCAAATGCATACGATGATATTTTAGTCTTACTTGATGATACTCCAGTCCAGAACGATAAATATAAAAAATAGCTTATACCTTTGAGGGGTCAGACAACGTGGCATATGCTTCTCCTATCATTTTGAACAAGCGGTCTGCATCTGCATGCACTTCAGCTACAACTTCTCCCCATGATTCATCGACAACATTCTCATTCCTAACCAATGACTGACCAGCCTGTATCGAAACTTTGTACTATGTAACGTATGTAAATGTGATTTTATTTCAAAAGTAACATCTGAACTATCTAACACTACATACCTTGTCTGGATGATGTTTCAAAGCAGCTTTACGGTATGCTTTCTTAATATCTGCAGCAGAACTTGAGACTTCAATTCCCCTGTGTATGAGATTGGCCGTAAAAGTTATATATAAACTACAATACATTAAACAATATCAATTTTGAGCAATGAACTGCACATGGTTAAGTAATGTAAATTATACTTGAGAGAGAAATGTATATTAAACTCAAGTACTTACAATATCATATACATGTCTAGCGAAATTTCTTTCCTACCCTCCTCCTCCACAGTCACAAGCCGAGATCGAGCTCGTTTTAGCTCAGTGAGAAGCGAAGATGATTTCCCTGCTCCACTAGACTCATTATCCAAATCTTTTATCTGTTTTTGAAGAAGAGATATTAACCTGTTGAGATCATTGGCTGCCTGACCATAATCTCTAATCATTTCATGCAAAGTTGCTCTTCTTGAAATTGCCTATAAAAAAATTCCAAAAAAAAAAAACACACATAAGGAACTACAAACCTTAACACAATAAGACACATAGTATGTAATATCGTTTAATTTTATATGATCAGATCTGTAATAAACTGAAACTAGAGACTGATATGATTTATACATCAACATCTAAGTATACTGCAACGTATGAGCTAGTAAATTACTCAGAGGTATAACTGCAATGAGCAAGAAACTAAAGACTTACATGCAATGAATCATAAAGCTGCAAAGTTTACATGAACATGATAGTCAAAAGACCAACCTTCACGTAACTAGAATCAAGAGCTATTGCAAGACTGCAATCTGCAATCGCATCACTAATTTGTCCAAGAGCTTGATATGCAGCAGCACGATTGCAAAAGCAAACTGCTGTAAAAGGACGTGATTCTGCATTGCACATTAAGGCAGAGGTATAGTATTCGACTGCCTCTGAATGTCTAGATGCTTGAAATGCTTCATTGCCGGCGGACTGCATTAAGAAATGAACTAATATATGAATGTGTTGATAAAGGAATTATTACTTTTGTACATATTCGTCTAGCATTAATATTCTCTAGTAGAGTAAATTTAGCATCAATATTGAAATAGCTAAATAGTTTACCTCAACTTTCAGTTAATCATGATGATTAAAAAAGATAAGTTCATATTGTAATAGATAATTATTATCTTCTCTGTGGTAGGGAACAGTCACTATCAATCTGATGCATCATTTTGTCTTGGAGCATCCCCGGTAGGAGTGATTTGTTGGAAAATGGGGGAAACTCGCATTTTTCTGATTCCTCACGCTCCAGCAGCCTCGATTTGAGCATGGGGAAGAAGAAAAAGTGGGAGTTTCTCCCATTTTATTTTTCGAGCGTTGATGCGTAAACAGTTTTCTGAAAACCGTTTATGCCCTAAACGGTTTTCAGAAAGTCGTTTAAAAGAAAAATAGGGTTTCAGAAACTCATATAGCTCTATAACTGGTTTTCCGAACCCCATTTATAGATTTTTTTTCCTTTTTTTAAGAAAAATGGACAATTCCTCCCACTCGCTGCTGAAAGAGTGGGAGGAATTCATTTTCGAGTGGGAGGAATTCATTTTATATTTCTTCCTTCTCCTAAAAACAGCCACCCTGCTGGAGATGCTCTTAGTACTACACATTATATCTTCAAATTCAAGAGCACCAACTTTATGTGATTCATACTCTCCAACTTTTCCTCATTCAAACTTGAATTAGAAAGTTTAAACAATAAATAACTTCCAAATTTTCCACAATATATTATGCAAACTTTTCAAATAAGCATTTACCACATATTAAAAGTGGTAAATATGAATCAATATTAAGAATTATATATTTAAAAGGATGTAACTGATTAACTTTCACCCTTTCCATGTATACATCTTTCTCAAAATTTTCCAAATATATTCATTTCCATGTGAAACAATTGACATAAATGGATTAATTTATATATTAAAGGATGTAAATGAATTGACCTCCACCATTTTCACTTTACACCACTTCTTTGAACTTTTCCTCTATATGCACTCACCACATACATGAATATTTAATATGAGAACTTGAAGAAAATGATAACACGCACCAAAAAGTGGAATGTTTTACCAAAAACATCAACTGAATAAGCAATGAACAACTTACTTATTCTACCAAAAAAACATCTTTTAATCCATACTTCTTATTTTGAGATCACTATTACTAACTGATGCCCTACAAAACACAATGATTTGAGGCATAAAGATCCAAACTGCTAAAATTGCAATACCAGAAATAACTCAGCCCAACCATTAGACCGAAAAATAAAATTTGTATTTGTATGTATAGTTGTATACACTGTACATACCAGCACTATGAAACTCATGTCCATATACATAATTGTTCTTTAAATAACATGCTTTCACTACAGATAATTTTAGTAAACTTACTTTAAGCCGTAGGAGTTCCTGTATCATTCTTACAAACGTACTTGATGACTTTGTGGCCCTGTTAAAAATCAAATAATCAATACAAATAATTGGTAAAACCTATTCTGATATTAGTTAAGAATAAAACTTACATATCAGTTGAAGGTTTCAACTTTTCGTACTGCTGAAATAGTTCAAGAGCAGTTTCAAGTTTTCCTAAATAAAAATATGACTTGGCGACCATACGAGATCGCCAAAGTTTTCCAGGTGAACAAAGAATTTCTGATGGAGAGTCAGAGTTTCTCTCAGCCAAATCAAGGGTCTCTTCACATAGCTTAATAACCTCGGTGTAATTTCGCATCTGAGAAAACATCACAACAAAAGTTAGTAAGTGAATCAGTAATATACAGCATGTCATACTTCTGATATATAATAAGTCCAAATAGTAACTGAAACACTCTGAAGCTTCTTCAACATTTAGACAAGTTTCGCCAACATGAGGACTCAAATAAACATATTTTGTCTCCTTGAGTTTTTACATTGTTACGTTTTACATAGTTCACAAGGATTATCAACTTTTAATATGGTATCGAAGTTACAGTTATCAAGCAAGAGGTTAATAAAACTCCTTGAACTCCTTGGTCTAAAGCTAAAGTGTTCGGAAGAAGTTCGCAGTCCTTGATTGGAAGCTGAGGGAAATATATAGACCGTAAAATTTGAATGTTTCTTCTTTAGTAATACTAGAGGGTGCTTCCACTAAAAAAATTTAGAAATAATTTTGACATGAACAAACTGTACACCATAGAGCAAAGAACTGTTGTAGCAACAATAACGTGTACCATCAATAGCGCCTCTGCTTTCATTTCAAGCAAGCTTTCTGAATGTGGACTGAATGAAAGTGCTTCACAAATCATACTTAATGCTTTTGATGCATCAGTGGATGTTCTTCTCAGCAATAATTCAGCAGACTGGCCAGTTAAATCTGCCACTTTCTGTCAAGAATTCTATTAGATGCTTGGACAAGAATTGCTACTTTAACATCAAGAAGCATAAAACATTACATGTTCATATCAAAATATGTAGATACCAGAGATTTATGGTTTGGCTGACTGACAAAGTGTCATGTCTATACCGAGTGATGACTTATTTACATATAGAGAAGATAGAACAAATACTTCTTACCACTTGGGTATTACATTTACAAAAATATGTATACATCAGACATCTGCTTAGGCGAAGTTCAAATATGGGGGTGTAATCTGTTGTTTTCTAAGTAAAACCGTTAGTTACCATGGAGAACTACAGCGTGCATTCACAAGATGAAGTATCCGAGTAAAAAATTTAAATTTTCAAAATTCTTATTTTCAAATTTACCTTTTTTAATTTGAAGTTTTTAATAAATAGATAAATGAGTTAACCATTTATAACCCTTTTAAAAATGAGTCAACACGTTTATGAACCATTTAATAAAGATTGGTAATTGGGTTGACCTAACTCATTTATAAATAGGGTAATGGGTTGGGTCATATTTTGACAGGTCTAACATCAGCTATGTCTAATCAACCCTGTTACATTGTACTTTGTCAATGACTTTTATTTGCATATAGAATACTCTGTTTGTGAATCTAATAGTTTGCAGATGCAGCATTTTAAACTTACTAAGCAGTATTTCTTAATCAATGTCAATGCACAGGAACTACTTGTCAAGTGAACATAATTTATCTTGGTAATTTTTTGATCTAGACAACTACTAGCTTAGGAACACAAGTTCCATGAGCCCGATTGTAAACAAAAATTTACACTACTAACTACCAAGAAACTATATAAAAAAAACGCAACACAAATCATATAACATCACAATACGGTTTTTATTATGTATTGACTGGACAATGTTTGCTGTTAAGTCAGAAAACAACCACAAGACAAGTTTCTACCAACACCATTGTCCATTAAACTTTAGCCAATCAACAGAAACTGGTAAAAACAAAACTGTTTAAAAAACCATAAATGTATAGCACTGTGTAAATTTGGACAATAATAACAGAAATTATCCCATTTGGATTTGTAGAATTCTTATCATCATCATTATTATTTTTGAATCATTGGACAAAAACAACTGTCTTATCAAACTGAATACATACAGATTGAAACATTATGGTTTTGCTGGGGTGTAAGGTTTTATGACCATAAAACCCAAATTTTCTCCAACTACTTCAAGAGCATATGAAACATGAATGTCAAGGGAAGTGTACTTGATTTGTATTTTAGACTAATAAAATGAAAGAAATCAAATAAACTTAAAATTAACTCAAACAGATATTAAGAGTAATATAATGATATTAGTATTTCTGTGGTATAAGGGTTTTATTACCATCAAAAGCAAATTTTCTCCAACTATTTCTAGAGCATATGATACACGGATACCATGGGAAGTGTATTTGATTTGTAATTTATTCTAATAAAGTGAATGAAATCGAAGAAACTAAAAACTAACTTAAATTGTTATTATGAGTATATTATATTTTGTCAGATGTCCCGAAGGGACGATTATGAGTATATTATGGTATGCACATTAATTATAAAGAGACTTTTGAGACCAAACAAGTGAAGGCACTATACCTGAGCTTTTTCTAGACCATCAGTTGCCTCATTTAAGTATTTTTGGTCAGAATCGTTGCCCTTTTCTGATTGCAAACACTTTTTAAAATGCTTCAATGCCTCCCCAATCTCTCCTAATGCTAGATGACAACTGTTATAAAACCATAATCAACATATGCAAGTTACACGTTGTGGTGCAGTAATACAGAGAGAGCTGAAATAGTAAAACATGACAACATTTAAAGTTAAACGTGTTTTAGAAAAGAATAAAGAGAGAACTGAAGTGGTGCAGTACATGTCATTAATACATATCAGGTCATGCTAGTTACAATTAACGCTTGCAAGATAAGGCAAGCAAGGAAAGCAATTTTACATTTATCCTCCCCCAAATTGTTTTCAGTAATGGTTGAAATAATTACAAGGATCGAAATTATTTTATTTGTCATTGTTGTTGTAGTAATAGTTGAGTAACACTAGCATGAATAGCAGTGCTGCTGGAGCAGCACAAATATAATTATGAACCAGCACGACTTTAGTGCTTTTATACATTTCATACCCGACACTTCAGTGTAAGTGTCATTTTCTTGTATAAGGAACTGCACTACACTATGCAACCTGATAAAAAAATTATCGGTATTTCCCAAGGCTATCTAGCATTTTGGTTGTATATAAGTAAAATCAACATGAAGCACCAAGCTCATGTTATTTTATGTGAAATTGATATAAATGAGGCCACCTAGTCCATGTTGTGCAAAAGAATAGAAAAAGAAAAGATCACCGTGGTTGTATGAGTACAATTTTGTCCACGCTCAAATAATGAAAGCGAACAAAACATCTGTTTTGATTGGAGTATAATGACCCCATATGTGATCGATAACAATATTTTATTGATTTCTGACCGAGCAATGTAGACTGCTTTGCTCATACTCGATATTTGAGTATGAACAAAATTAAACTTGTTATTCTGTTAGCATAGAAAAATATATTGTTGTTTTTTGCTGTGACTTGAGAATAGTGAAGAAATTTCCAGATCAGATAATTGTCATACCATATTATCAGGTAAATGCAGATATCAAACATGATAAGGATATCATTATTTTTAGATATCAAACATGCAGATATCAAACAAATGGTTGTATTTATTTAGGAAGAGGCTGGGTTATTAGGATAGATTTGGGAAACATACGTTTAAAATCCTAATTAATAACTAAAAGCCATTGTTAAATGCACAGAATATGATAATGTCCATAACTTCGTAAGCTTTTTGAGTGGGATACAAATTCATGAGATGCTTACTTGGCGACTCTTACTTGAGCTTTAAGAAAAGCAGAATCAATAGACAAAGCCATCCTACTATCACTTAGTGCTTCCCTGATTTTACCAAGAGACATTCTTGCAACAGCACGGTTACTGTAACACAAAGTTAATGGCCAAATGCAGACACTAGGAATTTCTTCGGAAGAGATAGAATTCACTCCACGAGTATAATAGTCTTCTGCTTTACTCAGATGTCCATTAGAGTAAGCTTGGTTGCCCCTAGTACAGGAGTGATTAAAGTTCCCAGATGTGAAATGAAAAATCGGTATTTCAGGCACAGTTCAAGCAGATATCAAAGTTTGTCAGTGAACTACCATATATTTTATGGATCACATTGCCCAAACATGCATCTACATTCTTTTATTCCTAATTTGTTCTTATATTGTTGACTTATTACAGTCCTCTACTAGTTTTTCTTTGAATACTTCATGGATTGCACTGAAATCAGAATGCATGTTGAAAATTAAAATTGTTCATAATATTGTATGATTCTGACTGCAATTTAAAATTCAAAATTTTTATGGTTTTCCTCAAAATAATAATAATAACAATAATAATAAGAGCAAGTCGATAACTAGTGCAAAATCAACAGGACAGAGTGCACACCTGAGTCGCCACTTCTCGCACAATGCTTGGTCTGCAGAACTGCTACTATTCAAACTTGGTGACTTTTCACTATCCTCAAATTCTTGACTGTTGCCTTTTTTGCTGTCATCTAAGCTTTTAGCAGATATATTATTACAATTTGCACCCACTAGATTGAGAGAAGTATCGGCACGAGGAATTAAATCAGGCAACGAAGAACTACTAAAAGGAACTCTAGCACCTGAAGTAGAGGAAGATGAATGCTGACAAGCCTTTGATCTAAACTTTCTTCTAGTATTAGTCTTCACTGCCGGTACTGGATCATGAGTTGAAGGTGCAGCAGTAAACCTGAAATTAGAGGCACTGATATCTTCACTAGTTTGTCTTACCATGCTAGTTTTTGACTTGTTATCATAACCCATATTATCTTCTTTAATTTGTTCATCTCGAGAAGCAGAATCTGCACTAATATTCAACCTCTGTGCTTCAAACACCATATATTCTGTATCTTCAGATGTTACAGAAGTTTCTCTTGAATATTGATCACTGGTTACATTATTATCATAATAAGGAGAACAATCCATAGGAGAACAATCTCCGTTAGAATATACATTTATGTTTACAGGGGAGTTATTTTTCTCTGAAGTAATTTGCATAGGATTTTTTTGGTATATTGGTACTGATTGCCTAGTTTTATTCTTTTTCTTTTTTGTCTTGGTGTTTCTAGCATCATTCTTCTTGATAGTGAATGGTTTATTGTGTTTAGTTCCTGTGAATAAGGTCTCTTTAATTAAAGGTGCTTTAAAATCCATAATAGGTTGTTTGTCCACAGGAGAAAGCATAGGAGACGAAGGAACGGAACACATATCAACTTTATTTGCAAAACCAACAGTTGGATTTTCTACATTGGTGCCAGTATTCAGGTTTCCCTTGTTATAATTTAGTGGGTCAAAAGAGCTTGTCCCTCCAAACACAAAGCCATTACTGTAACCATTATTGTCATTTTGGTTCATTTCCTTATCCTTGTTTGCCGCAAATTTAAATTCACCTCCAGCTAGACTTGCATTCTTCATACTTTGAGAGGATGTATTTATCCGATCACTAAACTTTGCCGTCTCTTTGGGTACCCGGTTTTCACCAATACCAGCAGTAAATTCGTTGCTTCCAAACAGAAAAACATTCTCAATGCTCTTTGATTTTCCAATGTTATCATCAGGAAGCTTAGAAAACAAACCTTCATTTGAACCAAGGGATGAACTTTCACTGAACCCAGCATTTTTCTTCATTCCGCTTCCAAATACAGAATTAGTTGAATAAGACTTCCCACCAGTTGTTCCATTTGGTATAGGTATTGCACCAGGTATAAAAGCAGATTCAGTATTTAAACTACTGGTATTTGATCCAGAAGCAAAATGGTTTTCAGGTTGTTGCTTTCTCTCAAGGTCGTCTGTATTGCCAGCAAAATGTACTTTTCCTGCGTCATCAGGGATTTCAGAGAAGAAGCTCTCTACCGAACCAAGAGATGAATTTCGACTCAAATTAGTACTTGAATTAGCTCCGCTACCAAATACAAATACTCCAGCGTTAAAAGTGTCACTTCTTTCGCTACAGAAACTTGCAGAACGCGCAGTTGACTTTACTGATGCCGCATTAGCTGGTTTTGAACAGTTCAAGCAACTGCCAAAAACAAAAGCATTGTCCGATGCCTTAGTCTTTTCAGCATCACCTTCATTAGAAGTACTCTTCGAATTAACTTTCCTTGGCTCATCAGGTGGACCGACGGATGAGTTTCTATTCGAATTAACATTGTCATTCACTCCGCTTGCAAAGATAAAAACAAATGGCTCGGTGCTTCCACTTATTTCACTGCCAAAACTAGCAGGCTCGGTTTTTATTGCTGTTGAACTATTCATATAACCCTCAAACCCAAATGCATTTTTAGTTTCTTTATTTTTTTTGATGTCACTGACATCATCAATGCCTTTTGTTTTCGATTTAAACACAAAAGCGGGTTGTTTCTCAGAAATTCCAGAAGCAAAATTTATGGGTTTCGAACTGTTTCCACACTCTTTACCCTTTGCAAAATCATCTACACAAGAACTCATCAAATTCATCTTCTTCATCTCATTTGGAAGCTCGTTGAACATACCTGAATCAAAAATGCCACTCTTATTTTCGTTTGAACCTTTGGAACCCGTTCTCTTCATCACATCCGAAATGGCTGTAAATACCAATCCCTCTTCTGACGCAAGCGATGAATCCCTACTCAGGCTATTGGCATTACTATTTGAATCAAAACTAGTGTCGTTAAGATTCCGATTAGCATCAAATGTAGAGCTCTCTCCACTCAAGCCATCATTTTTTCCAAAAGCAAATGAGCTACACCCTGATCCAGGAACAAAAGGGTTCCATGAACTATTCTTTCTCTCAACACTTTCCACCGATTTCTGGCTCAAATAATTCGATTCCTTTCGATTAGGCGCCTTTCTGTGTTTGTTAAGCCTGGGCTTTCTAGAAGAAGAAGAAGGCGGGAATTGATCCATGATAAATTTAGGGTTAGGGTTTTGAGAAAATATGTTATCTTTGATCTTCTCCGCCGACGTATCCACCTCTACCATAGTCGGCGGCTCCGAGTCATCAGTTTCTCAAAAAAAAAAAAAAAAAAAAAAGCTAGTTTCGTCGATTAATTGGAGACATCTAATTCAAATAAAATCCGTGAAATCTGAAGAATGCCTTTTTGCTTTATACAGAAGGAAATGAAAAGAAACAAGAAAAAAATAAAAGAAAATGGAGGTGTGAGTTTTGAAAATGAGAGATGATGATGAGATGGAGGTCATTTGGCCATTCTAGTTTGATAATTGCGATGCTTGCCGAGTCCGTTTGTCCGTAATTATGTTTTGATTGGTAAATTTATGTCGCCAGCTTTTGCCGATTTCTACCTAGTAGAATATCCATAGCTACACCAATTTTTAATGATTTTTCATATGATTTTGGATACTCTTCCTCCTAAAGGAAATCATTCTACCAATCAAATTTCGTTAAGCAAAGCTTCTTTGATACAGTAGACCGTATCAATTTTTTGTATGGCGTTGTTGAACATTTAACATGTGTATTATATAAGTAAAAAGTGTAAATCCTGCACACATTATGTTAAAATAACATTGATTATGTCAAAACTATCTCGATATTTCTGCACAATTAGACTTGAGAAGAAATAAAATATAAAAAAACAATACATAAACAATTTTATTTCAAGCAAAACTTAATTAAGATCGTCAAAAAATCACAAAGAAAACCTTTAAAATTAAAAAACAATCTCAATTTCAAAACCCTAATACAATAATCCTCCTCCTCACAATGACGCATAAACAAGTTTATTTATAGTCTGATGCAATCTTAGCCATTGGATCAAAAATATGTCGCAATCTAAGGTGGAAACTCCAAAACACCCTGAAAATGACGAAATGTCCCTGAAATCCCAAAGCCAAAACTCTTTAGAATTTGTCGATCCATTCGACTGGGAAACCTACCAGTCGATTGGAAGGGATTTTCAATCGATTGAAAATATAGATGCTCTCGGACTCAAATTACCCCATATTACACCCGATTGGAATAGTCTACCAGTCGGTTAGGGTTCCAATCGACTGGTAGTTTATTCCATTTGACTGGAAGTCTATAGCTTATGCTAAAGGCTTCTGGTCCATTTTTCTTCTTTGTTCCTTCGTCGCTGCTTATTCTCTGCTTCTCCAAACGACGCGTCATCTTCGCCAATGCGGTCGTGGTGCCTTCTCATTCGATCTCAAACTATTTTATTATAATTCCAAGAATCTCTATCTTGATATTATATTTACATTCAAACCTTCCAAACTCCACCTATAACCTCATACTTCAAGCAATGACCAATATCACCATGGAAACAAGCTTAATCGACCTCCAAACCACCTAATTATACAAGCCCTCAATCGAACATGCATATCATCAATAAAACATAATCACTTAGAAAACCATAAAGGTCTAATGGTTTTCTGTTGCATGCTCCACCTTGATTCAGACAAATTTATTTCTCCAATACCACTTTTAGAAGACTTGACATTATACACTGTTTTTCCAATTACTTTATATATATTATCGCTTCCCCGTTTTGCATGCGAACCTCCATATTGGCCTTCCACGCTCATATGACTTCACCTCGAGTTGAAAAGTTACATCTTTTTTCATTCAGTTGTCCAACTGAAATAATATTCTTCTTAATGTTTAGGATATGTCTAACTCATGTAAGTCTCACCACATTTCCATCATACCTCTTCAACCTAACTAAACATACCCTTAACATGCAAATCTCCACCATCGGCAGATTTCAGCTTATCATTTTGCTTTTCACAATCAATAAACACTTCCTTTTGATTTAATATGTGGAAACATGCACCTGAATCAAGCAGCCAATCTTTGCTTTTGCATTTATCTACACATATGACAATGACATTGCTATCATATTCCTTACCAAAATGCACATCGTCGTTGTTATTATCCTTTTGTTTATTTTGGTCTTTTTTCAATGTCTTCATCCTCTCTTTCATCTCTTTTTTAGCTTCTTGCAAAATTTCAGCTTGCGACTTGGTATTTCATAGTAATAACAAATGAAATCACTTTCTATGTCTGCTTTATTTGATCGACTTTCCATATTTTGATCACTGCACCTTCTCGCAAGATGCACCTCTTTAATCAGAGTTATATTTTCCCTTCTTCATTAATCTTACCTTTCGTTAAGTCCATCATCCGCATCTCCTTGTTAAAAAATCTAACTAACCACCGATCTGATTGAAACAACTCCATCCAAATTTGATTTGTTCAATGCAACCACAATTGTTTTCCAACTTTCTGGTAATGAGTTCATCAACATCAAGGCTTATGTCTCATCATCAAACCTGTAATTCGCGGTCATCAATTGATTCACAATTGCTTGAAAATCATTAATATGCTCTCCAATCGACCCGCCTTCTTAAGCTTCATATTTACCAATCTTCTAATAAGAAGAGCCTTGTTTGTTGCAGAGTTTGTTGTGTAAATTCCTTCCAACTTCTTTCAAATTGTATAGGGTGATATTTCATTAGCAAAAATATGAGATACTCTATTCCCCAAAAAGCATTGAATAGCCACTACAGCCTTCTTATCCAAAGTTTCTCATTTTATTTCTGTTATGCCCAAGATTTCTCCTCTTTGTTCTTTAATAGTCAATAAAGATCGCTAAGATATACAAAACCCTTAATTTTTGCCTTTCATAACTTCGAATTTCATTCATTAAGTTTTCAACACCTATCTTCTCCATAACCAAACAGCATTCAGCAAAAATTTGTGTAGTATGCTCCGATATAAATTATTAGGGTTATCTCAAGGATTTCAACATAATTAGATCTGTGAAGAGATAAGAAGTGAAGAAAAATGATACACAAGCATCCTCCAAACAAAACAGTAATAAGATCATCAAAAGATTACAGATAAAACCTTTAAAACTAGGAACTAATTCAATCCCAAAACCCTAATACAATAACCCTCCTCCTTAAAATGGCCCCTAAGCAAGTCGTAAATGACGAAAGTCCCTCTTTTTTCTGCCCTTATCTCGATGGTAGGGAACCAAAGCTCTTAATTTTTGTTGATACTAGTTTAGGTAAGTCTTGAATGGGCCCTAGTTGATGCAAATAAACGAATGTCACATAATATACTGGACTTTGTATATTATGCGCCAATTAATATACCAGCACCTCATCTAATTGTTGTGTGTTAATTGGATGAAACAAATAATAACTGGATATTTGGATTGATATCGCCTTCTTTGAATAACTCTGCATATTGATGCTCACTATGGAAACTCAAACCCTAATGGATCGACCATTATTCACTTGGAAACATAAACACTTCTCCAACAAATTATTCACCTTTAACGTACCTTTTCGGTACTATGATGAAAAGAAGCCCTAAAGGCATGAAGAAAGGAAGTATTTCCCAAGTACTTTTCCTTCACGGCTCTTTGCCGGTCCACTCTTGAGGCTACATTCCAACTAAATTTAGCAATCGATGCCCTATTTAGATTGAACACACATCGTGATCCAAGGCCTTCACTGCCTCTAGTGATTTAGAAGCAAACAACATGATAATATATTGTATAATAAGCTTCCTGGTTTGATAGTAAGAAGGCTGCCTTCTTTCCAGCATGGTTCTATGCTTATTGAGATTTGTAAGAGAAAATGTTAGGCTAACAATTATTCCTGCATGAAGACATCGTATTGGTTATGCTCTGCACTTTACATTGACACTATAGATTATGAGAGGCCAATCAACCCAGCATGGTAAATAACCTCATTCTAGATTGGGAGTGGAGGCAACATTTTTAGTATTTTGGGTTAAAGAAGTACCAGTAAATTAGTAGTGAACAAACACACTATCAAGCAATAGGCTCATTTCACTTAATACTGGCAATGTATCGAATATATCATAAATTGAGAATTAAGTTGGTAGAGAATCTACCAAATAAGGATAAAGAGAGCGAGTCATACCAAATAAGGTCTAGAGTAAGGTATTGATAGCGAACTGGTAGATAATGTCTAGAGATAGATCATCTATTACTAGTGCGAATGGGATAAGGTCTTAAGAAAAGTGTAACGGTCCATAATTTAATCACTTTAAGATCTAAATATTTAATATAATATTAAATAATTAATTAATAATCTTACAACAAAATTAAATATCTTTTAAAAAATAACTAGTGATAGGGAAATGATTTTTAAATTTTGTTTACAAAAATAATTAGTTCAAAAAAAATAGAAAATGTGACCGAAAATCATTTTCCAAAATTTTGAATTTTGGTTATCTAAAAATTATCGAAAATGTTATAAATAATCAAGTATACATTTACACATTCATATATTAAATAACATAATTATGGATAAGCTAGATAATATGATGAAAATGTGTTTATTTAAGTAAATATAAGAAGATGTGAAATCTTTTCAAAAATTTAAATAAAAATAAATTAAGAATGGATTGTCACATTTCCACTTACACTTCATGGTACAAAGAAGTGTTTAACATGGTGATCAATATGGGGCTTTCTTGCTTGTGTGTTGGTTCAGGAAGGAGGGGAGAAGTAATTTGAGTGGAGGGTAGTGTACTAAAGGACATTTTAGTAATTTGGTTATTTTACATTTTATAAAAATAATTCTCTTATTCTTCTTTTCATTTTTATCATTTCATTTCTCGCTTTTCAAAAACTCCATCACCTTCCTTAAGCTTTTAAATGCTTGTTAGTGGCTTTCTAATTTTCAAATTCAAAAATCAATTCTTTTTTCACTTCTTTCTTAAGTAAAATCACTAAAAAAAATCACTTCTTTCTCCTCTACACATCCTCATAAACCAAAACAAGATCTATATTCCCTCAAAACACCCATGGCCGAGCCTCTATAGCCCACGGTCGAACCCATGTAGCCCATTTAAGCTCCAAAAACACAAACTTTTAGGTAGAAAACCAAAGATCGGGTATTAATACAAGGCGTGGAGTTAGTTTGACTTGGTTTGGTTACATTTTGGTGAGCAAAATCTTACCTTTATAACTACAATTTTGACGTTTATTATTGTGATAAAAATATATGTTTTTTCCTAATGTTTTTATGTGTTAAAAGTGTTGGATTTGTTGGCTTGGTGACCACTTCAAAAGGTTGACATCTTGGTGTTTAGTAAAGTAACTTGAAATTAGTCGGAAAAAGGTTAAGCAAATAATATTAGAACGCTCTCTACATGATGTATAGTTGTTACTTGCCTTTGTATTTATGCTCACACTTATGATATGTGATGTTTGATTGAATATGTGACATATGAAAAGTGTTTATGGAAGTGTTCGTATAGCAACTATCGCTATATCGATACTTTAAAAAATGTTATCCCCTTTGAAATCTTTTGCTTTAATCTTGTGCTTGGGTTTTACAAAGTTAATTAATTATTCTAATAATGGTGTGTTTAAAATTAATTAATTTAATAATGATATTTAAATTTAAATAATCATTGTAAATAATGATGGTTCGGGTTAGTTAATTATTTTAATAATGATGTATTAAAATTAATTAATCATTTATTAATGATATTTTGAGAATAATTAATCATTTTAATAATGATGTTTTAAAATTAATTAATCATTTTAATAACGTTGTTTTAAAATTAACCAATCATTTTAGTAACGTTGTTTTAAAATTAACTAACCATTTTAATAATGATGTTTAAGGTTAATTAATCATTGTAATAATGATGTTTTAAAATTAATTAATCATTTTAATATTGATGTTTTAAAGTTAATTAATCACTTCAATGATGAGGACTAAAGTTAATTAATCATTTTAAATAATGATGTTTGAAGTAATTAATCATTGATTAAAGTTGATTAATCATTTTAAATAATGATATCGAAGAAAATAATCATGTTTAAAGTTAATTAATCATTTTGATAATGCTGTTTAAAGTTAATATCTGCAATGTGAAATCTCAGCACAAGTTTGGTTTTAAAAGTTAAAAAGTTTGATTCGGTTATGGAAAGGATAAGAAATTCAATTTTTTCATAATTCGATATCTCTTATATGAAAAGGATTTAGTCATACTCTTAGCACTAAACGTCGAGTTATGAAAGCGCATCACTATCTTGAAAGTTAAAAATGTCGTCAAGGCAATGCCTAGAGGTAACACTACCTTCACTTGCCCAACTTCATTTTCAACCAAGAAATGGTACAAGTTTGAAATCGACGAGTAGTAATAAGAATATGAGATTTAATTTCCATATACGATCATTTTAAATATTCTCGATTGTTGATTTATTGACTATCGATTCAGCTTTCTTCTTTGTGTATCATCAATATAAGACGATTTGTTGCTCAATTTAAGTGTTGATATCCTTTGTCGGAAATGACTAAACCCAAAGAGCGAGTGGAAGCCAAGCTATGCGGGGTTGCTCCCATTAGGGTATTATTGTGTCTACTCTAGATTGGTTTTGGTTATATGTGCACTAAGATGTGAAATACTCGGATTCTCGGTAAAGGTTGGCGGGGTTCGACTTGGATGTCTCTGAGAGCCATCGTAGTTCTCAAGTATATTTTAGATGTATACTTTTGGTAAGGGGGTGCACCCTCCTAGTCATTTGTTGGAAAATTTCTCTTTCCTTCCCTTTAATTGAAAACCTTTGAATTTAATTCTTTCTTAATTGCATTGGGAAGTGTCTTGCACAATTCACGATGTTTCATTATTTATACCCATTACTTGTGGTTGGATGTTGTTATTGTGAGGGGGAAACCCATTCTGCATTTAGTGGCGTGGTCTCACATAGTGTTGTTTATTTCCACCCTTTGTTTAGAGATTTACTCATACCAGACTTATTGTCTGACCCAAGTTGTTTGTTTTCCCTAAACTCTCGGGCACTCAATTATATTTGAGTAGTCCGAGAGTAGCAGATTACTTTGGGCTCTTTGAAGAAGATGATAGACGAGCAGAAGGCTCCTTTATCTATCCAGTTATATATTTCCGCTATTATGTTTATTATGTATGTATTTTGGATCAACAATTATAAAGGCAGGGTGTATAACTGCCTAAGCTGATAGTAGTGGTACTTTTGTGAACTCTGATAATCCATGTTAAGGAATAACCTTACGTACTATATTATTGTTGTATTATATTTAACCGTCCTGTTGTGATATTTTCTGTTCTACTCTGTTCTGTTCTTAATTTTGCCCCATGACAACTCATTTTCAGATGCTTGGGACCGAGGATGTGTTAAGTCATTCTCAAGGGTCAGAAAGGTGGATCGTCACAAAGAGATTCCCTTTTACCAATTGCCATAATGGAAGGGGTGAAGGCCTAAGATAAGATGGCACCAACTCCCTTGGGCTTTAGCACCGTATGTTATTCTAGCCTACGCATTACCTCAAAAACAACTTTCAGAAACTATTACTAAAGGTCGACTTCAGAAGTGGCCCAAACCTAAGTTGTGATGCCAGCAGTACAATGGGAATTTTTATGAGCCTTCCTACGGGGCCGATGGAAAAATAACATCATCATCGTGTACATTTTTTATACTTCATGACACTGGTGACCAACGATTAGATCGCTAACTACCCCTTTTTTGCATCCCTATATGATTTCCTTGTTAAGCATCTTTGGTAAGAATAAAGCCCACGACTTATGGTAACCAAACAAACATAACTGCATATAATGAGGGCTTCCTATCATCTCTCGGGGATTTATTTATCAGTCGATCTACCTAAATGCCCAGAAGCTCAAAGAGGGTCTGTTACTGACCTCCCTCCCAAGAAGATGAGACTTCCCATCATTGTCCTTAGTCTATTTTTAACCACAAAGGTAGGTTTGGGTCTTTCCCTAATTCTTGTTGGAGCTCTTTTGCCTATTTGCCATTAGCCTAATATACTAAGGTTGGTTTTTCTGCTGGATAATCTTGAGGAGAATAACTTTATGGTGTCGATCATCCCTTATTTTTTATAGGAGAAGTCGACTTATTGGGGTCATCTCAGTAAATAACCACTCTCATCGGCCGCCTCCTTTTCTATTCATTGCTTGGCGCCTATTAGGTTTTGAAAATATGTCTTAATACAATTAAGCGCAGTGTCCCCCAATTACTATATTGGTCTAGAGGTCGCCTGTTGAAATAACCCTCCATCTATGACACCCTGATTCATGCATAAAAAGGCGCTGACATCACGGACCTCATAGACGATGGATTGTTTTGAGGTAAAATATATAATAGATCCGAGCTATCTATAATATTCTACACTTTCTAAAAACTCATAGCAGAAGGTATAAAATATAGTCACAATGAATAATACAATTCCAGGCAAACAAAACAATATAGTATCAAATAAACTTCAACTACAACGTCCACCACAAGAAAAGCGGTAAATAATTGCATGATAGGATGTCATTTTTAGCCATACCGCTATGCTTGTTATTTTTGTTTTATTATATTGGTAAAAGAATCATTATTACTTGAATGGTCAAAGCGGCCTACTAAAATTTTCAACTCTCGTTTCATCTTTTCTCAACACATTCTACCCTCTTCTCATAACCCTACTTTACCTCCTTCCACTGATAATGTTTAGCCTCTAAACCGTTCCAATTCTATAATTTTTCTTTATCAATAGAATTGAAACAAGCTTCCTTAAGTCCATCCACCCGCTTCTTCGGATTCTCTTGTTGATCAAATCTATATCTTTTAATGTCAAAATCTTTTTTTTAATCTTTTGGTTATTTTCGGATGTGGCCTGATATGATTTAAGAAGCTAAAGATGGTGGCTTCGATGTTAACCAGATTTATGTTTTTTTTCAAATGGCCATGAGCTTTCTCAAGGTCAAGTATGAATCTTCAAAAGGATTTTAATCCATTTTATGAACAGAGAATTAATGCGAAGGGCTAAATTTTACTTTATTTTTTAGTATTATTTTGAGGATAGGTATGATTTGGTTCATTATTGAATGTAGTAAAGCAAGTTCGACTCTACATTCACCTCCGGATTGGATAGCGTTTCTAAAACTCTATCGTTAGGGACTTTTGATAGCTTTTTTTTCTTGTTGTCTACTATCCCTTACTTATAATAACATGTTGTTTCACACCATTTATAAACACGCTATCAAATTCATTTATAGCATTTTTGAAATGTTTAAAAGTAATCATTGATAGCTTTTCTGATTTTGTTGTTGTAAGTCCCTAAGCTATCATAACATGTTGACATACAACGTTCTTAAAACACTATTAAAGTCTTTAGTAGCATTTTTAAATGCTATTAAATCCTTTAAGAGTGTTTTTTAAATGTAATTAAAAGTCTAGACTGTTGTAGTGTTCTCTCTTCACTGGTAATGAAATAATATAATGTCTGGGAATAAATAAAATAAACTAGCAGATACGGAATAAATAAATGTGCATCTCCTTCAGACCATCACACCTCCAAGTCACCACCAATCCTCTATTTCGACCTTTCATACTATAACTAAAAGAAGAAAATGATAAAGGGGTTCAGACGTACGACTTGTGAGTGAAATGCATCATATATGCATATAATATTAATATGTTAGTAAAACAACACTTATTCTGGAAAACCATACCTTAACCTATGTCACCTACATCCAACAAGTCAGCTAAATGTAATATATTCATATAGTGACATCATATCCTAATATCTCTCTAAAATCTATCCCATGCCTAATCATATGCACACGACTGGGTCCAATGTCCTGATATGCATGCTGAAAATGTATGTGACTCGCTATTGAAGAACTATATGTCTCAGCCCACTTCCCTAGACTATACACCGAGGACTCTACTCCATTGAGTGTATAGCATCATCAAATCATATGCGACTTGCTACTAAAGAGCTACATGTCTCAGCCCGCTATTGTTAGATGTCATTGGTCATACCAATGAACTCATTTCCTATGAATAGTGTGCCATAATGACTACACTATCAAAATCGTCGTCATTAGATGTCACCGGTCACACTAGAGAACTCGTTTCCTCTAAAAAGTGTGTCGTACCTGTCACCATCAATCGTGTAACTAGGACTCGGCTCCTCTGAAAAATACACCAAAATGCTAGTCATTAGAAGTTATTAACTACATCGAAGAACTCATTTCCTCTATAAAAAATGTACCCTGATGTCTATCCTCATAATCGTCATTGATAGAAATCACTGTTTACACCAAAGAACTCATTTTCTATGACAACCCGTACCCCAATGGGCCCAAATTTTCGATAAATTGAAAACTCAAGTCCAGCAAAATACGGATTGTGGTTTTGGTATCCTGCAAATAAACAAATGCATACTAGAGCAGCTACCGATATCAATTCACAAAGGAATAGTAAAGTATAATAAAACATATAGCTACTGACCAAGGTTGACACTTCTGATATCTAGTGTCCATGTCAGTGTTGAGCATTCATAAATAGATCTGTCCTTCCACCGTTCCCGCTTTGCATCGGTACCTATCTCTCTAAAGCTATCATATTGTTGTAACGAGGAAGGGGTTAGAACAACGTTCTAATGATTGGTAAATTATACACTTTATACATAACACTAGTTTATGCCAATTGCCTTACAGTACATGTTATGTCCTTTATTTACTTAGCCGTCTTGACTCCACATACGCGTATGATACGCCCCATTTACTTAATGTAGACAATAACTACATATATATATATATACACATATACCACAGTTCTCCTTTGGACCAAGATACTATCCCCACTAGTATCCATAACCCATCACCTCGTTAGGATCCATCATCAATGCAGTATCACATCCTTGTCGCCCATGCATACTAAGGAACTCCCATAGTTCCTAATGATGGCGTCACAATTGTTTAGTTGTATTTTACTCGTATTTGAAAGACTCCATCAAAGGGTTATCTATCCTTGCCTCCTATCGCAAACAAACTAGTAAAAAACTGTAAGGCAGTGCATGTCCTAAACAAAATCTACACTTGTAGGAGGCATAATCCATTTAGGCGTATCCCCCGGTCTTTCCACTGACCGCTCAAGACTAATGAATTTCTCGACCTATGAAGCAGCTCCTACTCTCTATTTTGTACCAATTGCACTATCATAGTGTCGAGCCTTGCTTCCCATCCCATTTGGATTGCCTAACACAAACTAGGTAATACCCATTTCTAATTAATACCCCCCAAATGGTTGAAGCAGACTCAACTTGTCCTTTGACACTTCAACCTGAGGTGAACATCCTACTTGGTATTCCCTTTACCTATATGCGAACGTATTATTCCACGGGTCCTACAGTTAGATACGTTTCACATCAGTACAATGTATACACAATTGCTAGTAGCCCCTTGTAGTGGGCATGCTTCTGTTGTGTAACACTACTGACCTTGCATTCCAACCCATTTTAATAACTATATCATCTTATTTAGTCTAACTAACCTTAATAATTCACACCCATCATAAACGCATACTTGAGGCTACGTATATATTCATACCTATTTATTTATTACTCCTCCAATGTTCAACTATTAATAATATCTCTTTACTTTTCATGCGCTTACTTCTTATTTCATTAATGTTAATTTAGTGTCATTTATCGCTTACTTTTAACTTAATTGATTTAAATATCAATTTATTGTTCCTTTTTATTTCTTACCATCTTCTTTTGGTTACTAACCTTATTGCTAACTCATCTCATTACTTTACCTACATTTGTCGCTTATTGTTTAATTTCTAACTTGTCTTTAATTGTATATATTAGTTTTACACTTAGACTGTCATTATACTTACAATTCTTTAGTTTATACCTAGGGATTTCTGCACTTTAATACGTTGGAATTACATTCCCAAAAGGATCGTTAACGTTGTAAACTTTTATAACTTACCCAGAAGAGGATTTGTGTTATGTTTGGAATTGCAAAGAATTATCTTTTTGTTTTTATTTTTAAAATAGACAATACAAAATATGGTAAACATCCCTATTTTGTACATCTCTTTCTTTTAGGCATATTCCTTGTTATTTCAAACGCTATACTTTTACTCGTATTTATAAAACTAGATAATTTATAGAAATTTACATTGTAATGCACTTCATTCAAATGGATTAAACCACTACTTAAATCCCAATTAAATTCATAATAACTTATATTTCATATTTGCTAACATATATTGTTTAACCAAAAGATCTGGAATTATTATTCAATTTATTAACTTAGGGACCACTTTCACCCTTACTTTCCAGATTTAAGTACATACAATATTTAATTCAAGATAACAATTCACAGAATATATAGGCATGGTTTTCAAATTCATTACATGTATATGTTTAAGCCTACAGCTCCAAAATAATTATATTCAAGCATACAAGGAAGGGATTTACAACGATATAAATTCAATATTATATAAAAATATATAATTTCCCACTCACCTTTTAGATTTCCAAACATCCAGATCTAATCCATGTTATTCCAATTTGCCCTCCTTTTTCTCCCTATCGGAATACATATATTGCAAGCATACATATATCTATTAGAAATCTAGATCTGAGTAGATATTTAGATTTAATTTAGATTTGGATCCGGATTTATAATTTACCTTCACTTTGGCGATTTGATTCGATCCTATTCTTCTTCTCTATTATCCTCCACTATTCTCCACTTGTATATGCGTATATAAACTATAGAGTTATTCATATTTAAGAATTGCAGAGAAAAGAAATGGCAGAGCTTCATGTGCTTTAGAAAATATGAGAAGAAAAGTAAGGGGCTAGACCTGTATTTATAAGGATTCGAACGAATGTTAGCTATTAGATTAAATTATTTTAAATCCAGACCGTTCGGCCTAGGTCAAATTAACAGCCGACATTTCCAACCTGTCAATCGTCATCCCCCTTCCGGTCAACCACTAGCGGTCGATCGGCCCAAGTAAGGGGTCGACCGGTCAATAATTTTTTTATTAATTAATGTCTGTATTAACGTTTGTTAATTTCATTCTTTATACGTTCGTTCGAGACAATTTGTTTCTACTTTTGATTAATTTAACTTACTTAAGGGCTCATTAGTCGTTAACGTTAATTAACGTTAGTTAATTAATTTATCTCCTTAATTACATATATTATTATTTATGATTCAAGATATTTGAACGTTAATAACTTTTTCATTGAACTCCGATCGGAAAACTTTATATGTGAAAATTGATTAGAAAATCGCTACGAATGCAATGGTGGAAGTTTCGTAGCTAAATCCTGATGTTTATAAAATTCTATTTCCGACATTACTAATTATTAATTAATTATCGTTCAATTTATGGGTTGTTGCATTTTCTCTGAAAAATGTACCGGAATGCCTATCCTTGTAAATGTCAATTGAACAATGTACAAAGAACCTACCCTAACTAAGACACCTTTCTAAAGTATTTGAAAATACAACAAACAATATACCAAAGCATTCCTTGTCTTACCACGATCATGATGCTGTGAAACGCACGTAAAATGGAGGCTGTGTTCCAGAGTTATAAGCATTTTAAATTCATGATGCGTTTTCGTAATTACATACATACATATTGAAAATGGGTTCCTTTTATTTCTGTAATTAAAATACAAGATTACAAGTACATACGAAATGTAGCCCAAGCAACAAAAAGGCTACGTTCTAATCAAACCTTTACAAACATTCATGTACAACAATTTATTCAATATGTTCCTTATATCTACACGATCTTTAATTCTCTACGTAGCTGCAATTATTATCCTAGTAAGTCCAAATTTCATGCTATAGCACATTGAAAGAGATACGAGCCCTTCCGGGCTAGTAACATATCTGTGAACAATTATCATAATCGGGCCTTCAAATTTCTCTAAACATCAACCGATTACTTCTATCCAATTATCTATCACGTTCTCGTAACCATCTTCCTCCTTAAGCGATTATAGTAACTATCGCCATTGTTTTTCCATTGATTTTCCTCCCTTCCATCACAATGAATGTCAACTTAGTCACCACGTCTACTATCAAACGGGGATCTATTCTAGTTCTTGCCTAATTTGGTTCATCCTCATCACAAGTATTATCTCCAGTTTCTCAGATCTGATTGACTATCCTAGTTTATCACCTATTGGGTTCTCGTAGATACAAAAATATGACCATCGAGCATGTACGATGACTTGCAAACTTTCCTTCAAAATTAAATTCGAACTTTCCATATCCTTTCCATTAGAAAGTGACAATGTTGAAACTATAGACCAAATTTGCAATCGTAACTCTTTAACTACATCGCCTTAGTTTGGTAATAATATCAACAAAAGAATGCTCTCTACCCATAATCGGCAGCTTTGTATCTCTATTTCCAAATCCAAATCGAGATCGCAATATGAATATCAGAGTTCGTGGTTTTCAGATAGCAATTTGAACTACAACCCCTAGGTGTTCTCATCGACGGTCACAATATCCATTGTATCTCGATCCTTCCAAAAATCATTTTCTATTATGTCACCCGGATCTTATATAATTGCCTACAATTGACTAGAGATTGCATTCCAAACTCAATTTTGATTTGGTACTATAGGGATAATAAGCATTTCTTTCTTTTAGAAATAGCATTAGCGAGTTCCATGAATGGCCCAGAGTTCGTTGAGATCCCGTGAGATCATCTTGTAACTTTAGAAAATACAACAACAAAAAATTGAAAAGGTTGTCGCGGCCTTCTATCCATTATTATGGAGTTCCTCTCTACAAGATAGTTCCTCAGTATAAGAATATATATATATATATATAATTTCACTTTTTTCTCGTGTGCTACAGTAGCGCGCAAAACTCAATCTCGACAAACTCCAACTCAACCGCCACACATTTTGTGATGGTCGCCGCTGCTACGAGGACGGACTTGAAGATCCGACACCTCCACCATCTCTGCCGTAAAGAGCCAAGCTTAGCTCACCCCTCCGTTCATCTTCCAATCACCTGCAACCATCCACCACCGCCACATCTTTGAACATCAATTATAGCAATTCCCGAAGCCTTTTTATGAATTAGCCACTTGTAAGGAGGCCTACTCATCCTCCACTACATAGTTATGCTTCCTGATCGTCGTATCATCATCGTTTCATTATTGGATAGAAATGGATTGTCAATGTTTATTGACTCCCAGCGCATTTTTTGATCGGTTACTATGCTTAATCAACAAATGAACATCATCAGTGAATTTGCATAGTTGAAAACTACAATTTTGATATATAATATGTCTAAATCTAGAAAACTTTTGTATTTCACACATTTTAATTAGAGAGAGATTAACTTTTGCTATTTACAATCAACAAAAATTTGCTTTCTAGCCATCTAGCCATGGCATACTACACTCTAATCATGTTTATATAAATAATTTGTAGGATCGTTTTCACCTAGAAGGGGAGTGAATAGGGTGATACTAATAAAAATTAATGTAGAAATAAAAACAATAGTTGAAAATAATGCATAAGAGATCGCACAAAAATTTACCCAGCTTCGGCAAAACTCTGCCTACGTGTTGTCCCCAAGGTTTCTACAAGAAATTAAGTAGTCAGATGCTTACACACGTAAACTTGCGACACTCGCTAATGACTAACCTAACTCTACGCTCAAAACCCTGCCACAACTCAGCCATTGAGTTGCGAATTCTCGAACTACACCACCGTAGTTCGTAACCTAGTTACACAACTAGAGTTTGACTTGAATTTAAAAAGAAATTACAAATAAAATAAACTAAACAAAATAAAAACCTATTAAAAATTGTAACTCAATACAAAAATTAAAGCCCGGCCCAATTTGTAAATAAATGAAGACTTCCTCTTTAGTTTTCATGGCCGCTCTCTTTTGTCTTCAATTCGTATGCTCTGGCCGCCTTATTTCTTTTTCATTTTGCTACTAGAGTTTTCTATTTGAATCGCCACTTGGAGATTAGAAGCTCGAATCCTCTGATGATATACTCTCAATTCAATTTGAAGCTTTTTCGATCAGTTTAATTCTTTCACGGCTGCTTCAAGAGATGAGTTCGAATGGATAGAAATTGATAATTGATTTTTTCCCGTTTTTGATTTTAATTAAGCTCGCTTGATTGCTCTGTTAATTTTCTTGGGATCGAACTCATGTTTTTGCCGATGATGTAATGGGTTTAATTTATAGGGATAAAATCCCTAAATTTTCGTTCGTATATATCGTTTGAATTCTTCACGTTATTTTTCTCGGCCATGGATTTTTGCTTGAACAATGTTGATATTTCTGACTTTTTCATCTTATACGTGTTACTGTATTTGCTCCGGCCTTTTCTCCTGCGACTTCGGTATTTTTGAGATAAAAGCTTGACTTCGACTTCATGAATTTTCTTTGGTGGAACTCAACACTTGTTCATCGTATTCTTCGAGCTTGTATTTGAATTTGAGATAGTGTTGACCTCTTGAAAACTTACAGGTTCACCATGATTTTCTCTGTGATTTATTCAACCTGCGGTTTCATTCATTTTCTGGCAATATTCGAATTTTTGACCTTGGCATTTAAATTTGTATTTGAAACTACTCTGACTTGTTCGAACTGCTACTTGCATTGTTTTGTAAAACTGTAAATTGCTTCATTTAGCCTTTGTTGACTAGTTCATTGAACTGATATATATGTGTATACATATATATATATATATATCTATGCATATATGTATACATGTGTATGTACTTCATGTTGTCTCTGGAGTAGTTCTTGTAATCCAGTTTCTTTATCTGGTTACATTGTGTGGTGGCATATGTATTTGTTCACATTGATTTGAGTCTTGTTCGAGTTCAATGATGGTCTCCATGCATTTGCTTTGTCCTTGTAGTTTGGTTCCACATGTTGGTCAAGTCTGCACTTTCTTTTGGTTATATAGACTTGTATGTGTTCATGCCTTCATAACATTGCCGTCTGATGTAGTTGCATGTGTAGTTGTGTCATGTTAGAACTGATATACGACTGATCTACAATGTTGTTGTGAGTCTAGACTGCATTTGCATGTTGAGTCATTGTCTAGTTGCAATCAAAGTTTGTGCACTGGTAATTGAAACTGATCTCATATGAAGTCTTGTTGCATTTCTTTGTGTTCATGTTATACTACTCTGGTCTGGGTTGTTTTGAAGTCTTGTTTCGCTTGAACTGGTGCATTGTGGCTTGTCTAGTTTTGCATTGAAGTATATGTGTATGGTGCACTTGAAACCGAACTTGTTATGCTTCATGTGTGTGTGTGTGTTTGTTTGGTCTTGATATCTGAATGCATTGAATAAACTGGTTGTATATGAGTCTAATATTGGTCTGGGTAGAAATCATTATATGTGTGGTCTGCACTGTTGAGGCTACACTTGTGCACTTGTTATAGATGTTGTATGTTGATGTATTCAAGTTGATTTGTTTCTTTGTTGTTGCCTTCCATTTGCTTTTGTACCATGGTTTGCATCCTTGTACTTGTGCTTGTACTTGATCATTCTGTGATGTTTTGTGTTTGTATTGCACCTGAGTTGAATCCGGCCTAGGCTTGGGTTTGACCTTGTGCTCACCTGTCTCTGCAATTTTAACAAGCAAGTGTATATCGGTGTGCATGGCCTTGTGACATGTACAGTGATACACTGTGCATGTTACAAGCTGTTCGTGTAAAATGAATTCAAAAGAAAAATGATGACGAACAACCCAAATAACTGAGGCAAATAATATTTTCAAAATACACATTTTATTGTACACCGCAAAATATTTCTTTTTCAATTTTACTGCGTCAGTGTTATTTTGCAGATAATTCAGATGCTGGATACAAACTGGAATAGAGTTGAAGATCAAATACGAGTGATGAGTGAATGTTGTGAGGTGAAAATGTATGTAAAAATTGTATAGTGAAAATTGTGTTGTAATTTGAAATTGTATTGTAATTGAAAATGTAAAAATGTAGTGAGAGCTCAAATTTGTACTATTTGAATTTGTAATAAATATTTGTTTGAATAAAATATTTGTTTAAATATGAATTTTGTGTTATTTATTTATTCAACAAATATTAATTTAATTATGTGAAAAATAAAATAGTACAATAACAAATACATTTAAATGAATATATATATGTGTTTATTATCACCAAACAAAAATCATAGGCTATTGTATTCTACATAATTCACTTTTTTTGTAATTTAATTTCATCATTTATTATTTTATTTAAGACTGTAAGAAGTAAATTACTACTTCTTATCAATATATACATAAATAGAAAGGCTCCTACTCACCAAAACTCTCAAATGAAGAAGAACCCTACACTGTCTCTAGTGTCCTATGCCTTTTGCACCTACAAACCCCAAAAAAACACCAATATTTCTTTATCACATCATAGCACTTGTCTCCATAGACATTTTGATGGGTAGATTGTCAAAATCCATTAAGAAATGAGAAAGATGCGCCATTTTGAAGTTTGATAGAAAATGATGAAAAAGGTGTACGAGATATCATCATTGTTCTTTGCTGTTTGAGTCTACTATGTCTTTGATCTTATGAACTCCACCTCCAAAATAATATTAGATCATATTATTCTTCGTATCCTTCTATTTGCTGCTGGTTTCATCGAAATTCGTTGAAAAACAAAGAAATTATGAATTTTCTAAGTTTGATGAAAAAGAGGAAAGAAGAAGGAAAAAAAAATAAAAGTTTAAATTTGATTAGGTTTTGATGCAGTTTAATAAAGTAATGGTGAGGTATTAGATTTAACTAGAATTTGAAAAAAGGTTTTACATTTCTATTTATATGTTGGAAATAACACATGTTTAGCCTAAAATCTTGTAATCATTATATTACGAAAATGCCACTAGTTTGACTTCCTCTAATTTCTAGCCCGTTAAACCAAATTTAGCAAGTTATATGTGTTTTTTAACTGTAAATGGCATTCCGGATGGGATGGAATAAGTCTCGAAATCGAATTCCAATCATGAAGAAATCTACTATTTTGCTCTTTATGTAAAATTATGATTTTACCCTTTTAATATAATTATTTAACTACGTAAAATTATGGGGTGTTATATTCTCCCATCTTTAAAATAATTTCATCCTTGAAATTTGAAGTGACAAACAATGAAACTTGCTTTACAGCATACAAACATATAAAACAAACATAACTAGTGCGGTTGGCAAGAGTTCCTAGCTTCCTAGTTGAGGGAGATGGTTTGAGCCTTGGCAATGTCACTTTAGCAGCTTATTATTTGTGGAGGCATGCAATAATCCCATATGTGAGTTTAAAATCTTGGGATCGAGAAGTGCTGTTGTGATGGCCTAAGTTAAAGGGGGTGGGACGGTGGAGGACCTCTCTACATTCCTGGCCCACGCAAGTAGTTTTAAAAAACAATCATAACTACATCCGTCTAGCATCCGTCATACAACACAAGCAAAAACAAAACCAAGAGTATATAACAAATATGATAGACAAAAATAGAATGATATGATGTAAGATGAGTGTAAACGCTTCTAAATCAGCCTCCTATATGAATGTACATGTAGTGACAACAAAAAATATGAAAACATCGTAATATATGCAATTATATATAATTCTATATGTATGCGCATCCATTCATCCATATGCAATAACATATCGAAAAGAAAGTAAATAACCACATCCATAAATAATCAATATATACATATACGTACATACATACATACATACATACATATATAATCATCTAGCATAAATTAGGACACCTAAATATAGGTATTTATCCTAGGTTAGAATGTATATACATATAAGCAAACACGATATAATCTAAACTGGTATAACTCAAATAAAGCAACCGTGGCAATCAAAACACGTCATAATGACGTTCATACAACCAATCCTAACATCCATACATCCATGCCTATGTCAACTAATAGCTAAAACAACCATGCAAATACAGAAATAACCTTCGAGCAAACTAACCTACAAACTAATTAAAAGTGGAACTTATAATAGAATAGTGGGATAGGGAACACAGATTCTCTCCTCGAGTTCCCACGTATTCCATCTACACTTTTACGTACTCCCATCTAAACTTTTTCCTCACCATACCTGGGCCAATTTAATTTCTTCACTCTCAGGTCATACCACATCAGGCTCTAACATGCAAATGCACATACAGAGTATCTTAGACTCTGCTTTTACATTTACCTCATCATACCAATTAGGCTTTACCAAAACCGCTAGATCATCAATGTACGTTTGCAAATGAAATAAACAGAATGCGTGTGAATACCTACAAACTTTTTGACAATCCCACTCAATGTGCTGACTTCCTTACTCTCTATACAGTCGGAAAAGGCCTAACAACTAATGGTATTAGCTTTCTCACGTAACATATCTCAATAGCGAGTCCCCTAGCTACACCATGCAACCACCTAGGAACTCTCTATGTATACCTATCTTATGTGGTTTCCATTTCTCTGTGCACCACTTAAACTATTACCGATGTGTCTCTAATCAGATATTGTCCAAGTATGACTAAATAGACTTCACTACTGGCATGCGTCTATTGTCAAATACCTTACAACATACTCTACAACTTGCATCTTCAT
The DNA here is from genome assembly GCA_030737815.1 of Allium fistulosum. Lineage (NCBI taxonomy): Eukaryota > Viridiplantae > Streptophyta > Magnoliopsida > Asparagales > Amaryllidaceae > Allium > Allium fistulosum. The sequence continues at coordinate 868,740,996 of CM060902.1, forward strand.
CCTCGACCAAAAGAAAAATCTCTTCGTATCTTTTGATACATCTCACTAAACTCCTTCTTTAAGTCCATAGGCATGACAACATGATAACAGACAGTGTCTCCCCTCTTAGTGGAGATACTTGGGTGAACCACATACTCCATCATCGTTTAATTTATAGCTATCACTAATGGATGATGCCTTATTTTCGGTGAATAAAATATTACTATAACAAACTCGTAAACTAGGTTATGCATTTTTCACTTATTTTTCATGTATATCAGGCATTGAAAATAAGTTATGCATAAAAGGTCACTACTTCGTAAAATTGACTTAATAAGATAGTTCTTACAATCCAAGTGATGATTGAAAAGAAATAATCTTACCTCTTCATCAATTTCTTCCAAATCACAAAATCTCACCTTCCTTGAACTCACATTCGTACCTTAGTACATGCGAGTCAAGACATTTACTTTATATCTTGAAATCATACAATACTGTATACTTCAAAAATAATATTAACTCTACTTGATTTTGAAGTCCTATAAACTAACAATAATTAGAGTACACTTATGTGCATCGCCATACTCCAAAACACTTTATAAAGACAAGTATAGTCATCCTCTATTGGTGACTGTCTCATATAACCAATCTTATATTATTCAACCATTTAGGTAACTTTTTACTCAAATGTGCTCTCAAGCTTCTCAGCATTTTATGTAAATGTACCCCAGCTCTTAACATAAACATATATGTTAATTTCAAACAACACTTAATCACATATGTTTCAACAATTCAAAATATTAAATTTGAACTTATTAATTTCTCTTAAGTATAAATCATCTTAGTATTTTTTATTATAAAAATACTTTTACTCTATTATCTCAAAATAGTATTTTATTTTCAAATCAATAATATATTTCAAAAATCCTTTGTTTGAAACATATTACTTTAAACATCTCAGACATCATTATTTAATCCAAAAATAATAATTTTCGTCAAATTTCCTTCAAAACTATAATATTATTATCACTTTACAATAAAACAATAATATTTATTTAAATTGTTTTTTTAGAACTACTTCATTATTATCTAATTCAAAATAATAATTGTAACGACCCGAAAATTTTAACGATTATAAATAACGTAATTAACTAAATTTTTCATGAAATTAAACAATTAAATTTTTGCTATGAAAATTTGATATTTGGCATGCGTCTATTAAAGCATAGCAAGTGTCAGATTTTCATCAGAAAATATGAAAGTTTGTTTGATTGTGAAATTTCAATTTAAAATTTAAATCAGTTAAAATTGCTGGAAATTAAATACTTTTGAAATATAAATATTTTTATATAATAAAAATGTAAATCATTTTCTGAGTGAGATGTTGTATTTTGTTTCGCCAAATTTGGACCGCTCTAGCTCCGTTTATCTTATTTTCAATGTTTTAGCAGTAGTTTTGGCAGCGAAAATCGAGTTTTGATAGGTGGGTCATATCACTCATATCTGTGTACCATTCTGTTCGTCTCGTCGTGCTGATCTCTGCAGTATATTCTTTTGTGTATTTCGGCGTCCGGTACACGGCAAAATCTGCAAAATGGTTAGTCGTATCATACCTAGTTTGAACCTTCTGGTTTCCCCGTGGCCATTTAATTGTCCACCGTGAGAAAGAAAATAGCCAATAGCCTTTTGCCTTTAATAATTTCAAAAATCAATGTTTGACCTTTTCTATTCCTTTATTTTGATATTTATCCCGATGCATCCTTTCATTACTTCCTCTTCTTCATTCTAAAAATAAAATATATAGCAGTATATATCATTTTACCTTTGCTTTGAGTTCCTGTTTGTCCATCTTCAGGTTTGCAATTCTTTTGTTTTGAGAAATTTTATAATCTGTTTTATATTTATATTCATCTGTTGCTTTCATCTTTTTGGCCCAAAGAGAATCCTGCTTGTCTCTCCAGGTTGCCTTTCTTTTTTGCTTTGGGAAAAAGTTGTATATTTATGAGTTTGCTTTGGGTACCTCCTACATCTCCGTGCTCAACCTTCCACCCTCATTTTTTTTCTCCGACCTTAGTCTCCCACTGCCATGTTTTCCGCCTACATCTCCAGCCTCCGCCATTTTCCCCGAGGCAGTCCCCATAACCAAACCTTCCACCCACGACCCTGCTCCAACCCTCCCTCACGGCCGAACAACCTTGCCATCGACCTTGCTCCAACCCCACAACCGACAATGAGCCACCACCATTTGACAGTCGCGACAACCCAGCAACCTCACCACCCTTCGAACCCGCCTCCGCCTTTCCCTTCCCTACCAGATTCTTCCTCCTTTCCTACCAACCCAAGCACATGTAGCCACATCCACCCAAACTCCAGCCAACCCTTCTCATCGCCTCACCTCCTCACCTCTTCGACCAACAGCCACCCCGAAACCCTCGTCGCATAGCATCCCCTCACCTAATCGCAACCACTCCAGCCAAGCATGACCCAGCCACCGTTTCGCCTTCCACCTCTTACAAACTCGAGCAGCACCCCATAGTAGCAGTGCTGCCGTCCTCTCCCTAACCAAACGCCTGCCCACACGCCATCGAACCTCTACACAGTCACATCACCCCAGCTGTCAACCACCAGCCATTGCCTCACTTTATTTCCCTTGCTTTTCTCCTCTTTGAAAAAAATATAATATATTTTGCCGAGCTGTTTACCTATATATATGTTGCATATACAAAATCTTATATATGTTAGTATTCAAAAGCTCATATATGTTGCTGTTGCATATACATTTGTCGGTATAAAAGGTTATTTATATTTGTTTCTCTCAATCCGATCTTATATATGAGTTTACTTATATATTTGTTTTCCTTGAATTCTAGACATCTAGCTCGCCGCTGTCCAGAATTTGTCGCTTAGATTTGTTTTGCTTGTTGCTGTCCAGATCCGTTGTTGTGATCTGTGTGCGTATCCGTGTCAGTTGCTTCTCATTCTCGTTGTTTTCTCTAGCCTCGAAAGGTGAGCGATCACTCACGATTAACATTCTTATGTTTAGTAAATTTATATTCATATGAAATGATGATTGAAATATGTTGTTAAATTTTGAATTGGTTGGAAATTTAATTGTTAAGGATGATATGTTATTATCTGCATTTGTTAACCTATGATAATTGACATATGACACCATAACATGTTGTGTGTATATATATATATATATTTTTGAATTGTTAATTATGATCATATTTGCCATTGATATGCTATGTTATTTTATGCTATTATTTTATTGTTCTCACTCTTCAAGTTCCCTGTTAGTTTAGGAATTTCCTATGGATTGAAATGATACATACCCGAATGATATTATAGATTAGGACAAATCGTTATGGGTTGAAATGATAAACCCAAGCGATTTTACTGATTTTTAAAATTTTGGGATTGCGAGTTGAAATGATATATACCCGTAAATTTTAAATTGTTACGGATTGAAATGATAAATATTTGTATCACTTGACCATAGGATAGAAAATTATATATGGACATCGTTGGTCTATTTTGAAAAATGATTTTTCAAAGTTTTGGAAGGAAATATATGGGTTTTAATCATTATTTATTTTTAAATATAATATAAAGATTTATTTTTAATATGTCTAAAATGTAGATTTTTAAATTATATGTTTGAAAAATTTAATTTATAAGTTAAGTTTTGAAAATGTAATTTTAAGATTATACTTATAGTTTTATTATTTTTAAATATATAAAATATAGTTAATATAAAATAAAATAGATTTAATAAAATCAGATTTAATTCAATAATATTTAATATAATAAAATTTAATTTAATAGAATTTAATTGGATAAGTATATATATATTGTATTTAAAATATTTATTTAAAATTTATATTAATATATTAAAAATAGTTTGTAATAACTTTAATAAAATAAAGGTTAGGGAGATAAATTATGTTAATGTGTAATTTAATTTGTTTGAGAATTGAATATAAACAAGAATTGATGGGAAATTTATTGATTTTGAGATTTTGAAAGGTATGATTTTATAACTTGATAACTTGATTTTGATTAATGAGGATTAAATGAATATTTTAATTTTAAATAAAATAAAATTTGAATATTTAATTTTGATTTAAATTTGTAATTTGAGATTTTATTTAAATGTTTAACCAAAGGTGATTAATTGAAAATTTTTAAATTTAAATAAAACTGAAATTGAATATTTAATTTTGATTTAAATTTGTAATTTGGGATTTTATTTAAATGTTATTAAAAATGATTAAATTAATATTTTCAAATTTAAATAAAATTAAAGTTGAATTTTGAAATATAAATGAAATTTATCAAATTGAGTTATTGTAAATGTTCGAATAATTAAACTTTGAAACCTATTGAATTTGAGTGGTAGATCAAACCTGTATTTGAAATCGATATAAATTAAAAATGGTTCTAATGAGAATTTAAAGTGAACCTTTAACATTTTTAATTGAAATTGTTGAACTGAGATTGATTTATATTGAATTTTGGAACCAAAGTTGCTTTGAATTTATTTGTGAGATTGGAAGAAACAATTCTAAATTTGAAACTGTTTTTGATATAAACTCTTTTTAATATATAAACTATTTTAATATATAAACTATTTTAATCTATAACCTATTTTTAATATATAAACTATTTTAATCTATAACCTATTTTCAAATATAAACTATTTTTAATATATAAATATTTCAATATATAAACTACTTTTAATATTCAAACTGTTTAAGTTGGAACTGTTATGATTTAGATTTAATGGATTTAAATAAGAATACTTTGATATGATGGTTTAACCTATTTTGTGGTTATGATTTTGGAAATGAATATGATTTCGAAAGTGAATATGATTTTGAAAGTGATATGATTTTGAAAGTAATATGATATTTTGATATGAAGTATGAACTGTTTGAAATGAAAATGACCACGGTGTGAAATAAGCGTTTGGTTGTTAAAGAGATTGGGATCAGATATTGTCACACTCTCTGCCAATATCGAAAACCACTTTAACAACTGTGCACGTGGTGGAGATTAGAGAATGAAGTAGGATGGTTTGGCGAACTTCTGTATGAGGTATGAACGTAGCCCTGAGTCCCTCGAGTCAGCTTAATGTGGCTAAAACAGGAGCTATACCGACCAAGTGGGGTCGCTCCCCTTATTGGGCACATTTCTTCGATACCATATCTATTACTTTGTGATTTGATATAACGATCCTGACTCGACCTTCGAAAATCGACACCCGTACTTCACTTGTACTCGAATGCCGCAGATTCAAACGTTGAATCTGGCTCGCCGGAGCTTATAACACAGTAAGTATAACAACACAGCGGAAGAAAGAAATAGATGATATCATATACAACTCCAATAAATACAATATCCAGAATGATATACAACAATGATATCAATATGATACATCAATATCAAAGACAAATAAGGTTACAGCGGAAACAACATAAATGGTATCCCCAAATGATCCGTAAAAGAGAATGAATCCAACGACTCCAACATCAAGCTCGGATCACCATCACGAACTCTAAGGTAAGCAACGTCAGTCATCATCTCCAAAACTGAACTAGCTCCAGATAATCTGCTAAACCTGACTATCTGAAAAACCTAACTCTAGACTGCCCGTGTGGAAAATTGTGGGCACCCAGAGTTTAGGAAGGGAACAATAAACTCCGAGTCAGTCGTGGGACTGGTATGAGCAAACAAAAACAGTTTATCTTTAAAACAAACAATAAAAGAATTTTAAACATTGAAACCCGTAATGCTTTTTGGAAAATGAAACTACCATAAGGTCTCCCGCCACACACACAATGCAAACGCAGAATTGGAGGAGATTTCTCCTTATGATAGTCAAACATGCTTACTACGCAAAAACACCTTTGATATTATTACTAGTGCATAGTGTAGGAAACATTTTGAAAATATAATATTAATCTTAGCCAGCATAGGCATTTCGCACTTATGCCTACTATAGCTACTATGTTCAATAGCAGGTTACTGCCACATTTCATAGCAGGTTATACAACTAAAACCGTACAAGGCTCGTATTGTTTCTTTGGATTTTCCAACAAATGGTCAGGCTAAGGAACTTCCTATGCCACATGGGAACGCCTCTGGAGGGACGCCCCTGAGAACCACCTGGCTCTCTACCAACACAAGGCCGGTTACCTCCTTCCCGGGTAGTAAACCTAAGATATGCCACCACCGGTCCTTTGGGACCTTTATCCGAGACGTCTCGATTACACAGCAACAATCACACACAGTAAATGAGATTGGAGCAACCACACAGGTAAATATCTGGGCTCCATACCATGATACCACCTTTTTCCAGAAGGAATGGTCATATCCTAGGGGAGCTACCCCTGAAACCTTGCCGCATCTTTCCTGTTTCGACCATTTCCAGTCTGTGAGGTCCGATGAGGTCTCGTCCACAAAGCTACGCTTTTTCACAAAGCCATGCTTTGATCAACAAATGATCATCAACACACAGCAACACTTAGCATGCCACACTACCAAATTGGGAGTATATCACTGATAACCTTCAACTACATAACCTTTGAGCTCGTACGTCTCAGAGAAGGGTGTTAAGCTAAGAGAATAAATTCTCCGCCACCAAACAGAAATGTATTTGAAAGAAATCAGCTTTATATCTCAAAGTGTAGTGTCAGACATACGTCCATACAAGTCTGTTCCGGGTTCGAACAGAACCGAAGGCACTTCCAAAGAAGCCCTTGCAATCCGGATATTCACAATCCCGATCGGATTTCCCATCGCTTAGGGAATCTCTATACCGGAGCCACTCGGTGCAGAGACAATCGATAGGTTATCCTATCGTTCTCGCAAACACCCGGTCTTCAACACCGATCTTCAAATGCTATCCATTTACGTCGTATCACTATTCAGAATGGGTTATATGACACAAAGTCCTCTCCCGGACCGAATAGTGAGCACGATATTTAAAAACATATGGATATTGGGATTTTAGTTAAGTCACAACTTATTATCCAAAACTTTCCTTTCGAATGGTTTAAACAAATCACCATTTTAATCTTTTACAAAAAGATTCATCTCACAAAGTTCACCCAGTTTCACAAAGATCTATTCATAGATTTCCAAATCGATTTCCATTTCAATTGGATTAACTCATTAAATCTTTAAATCAAGATTTAACTTATAGCTTTCAAAAAGAATTCCAATTCAACCTTTTATACAAAAGGTACACCTTTCCAATTTCAAAACAAAGTTCAATCATCTTTCACAAAGATTTATTCATAACTCGGAAAACCATTTTCATTTCAAACTTGAAATTCTTTAACGCAAATTGGAAATTCATTCCTTATATGAAAGCTTCTATTATTTGAAAACAAGTAGTTTTCATTTCGGAAAATCTGATTCATTTATACAAGTAAAAACCTTGGGTTAAATTCAAATTCCCAAACCAATACTTTTAGAATGGTTTAAATTCATATAAACACATTTATGGCATCTTAACCAAAATTTCTAACCATGGAATTCAATTCCAAATTTTGAATTCAAATTCAAATTAAATTATTTAAATTGAAAACTTTACCAAGTTATTCAAAATAACTTTTCTCTTAAAAACTCCTTTTCAAAAGCTTTAACATTTAACCCAAATTCATTTCCAAAATCAATTGAAATTAAAATTTCAATTTCAAAAATATTAAATTTAAATCATCTGTGACTTAACCGATTTCCTCGTGAAATCCATATTTGTGTGTGTATGGTGTGGTCCAGGGTTTTAACACAATAGTGCAACATTATTCAATCATCACAGATTCAACACAGAAATATAGTTGATAAGCGGTATAACTATAACGCTTATCGTTCATTCACAGATCACAGATAAATAAATTACAAATAATATATGACATTCATCCCAGATAATTGAACTACAGTACAGATCACACACAAATCAGAATATATCACACAGCATCACAGATCAGGGAATATCAACAATTCAATCATTCAGTCAGGTCCAAACACTCACAAGTAAATTTTATTAATCAACTGATTAATTTAAATCAGATGTATTAATTATTAATCTGGGTTAATTATCATAAGTTAATTATAATTTATTTGGAATAAATTCCCCTTTCATCATTTATTAGTTAACCTTTAATTATTAACTAATCATCCTTAATTAACGAATCAATTAACTTTAATTTATCTAATAAATCTTAATTAATCACATTCATTAATTAATCCTTAAATTAATTACATTGAGTAATTATCCCTTCATTATTTAATAATTAACTTTCAATTATAATTAATTAACCTTAAATTAATTAACCAATCAACCTTTAATTAACTAATTATCCTTTAATTAGTTTCATTAGGTAATTATCCCTTCATTATTTTAAGTAATAATCTCGAATTTTATTAAGTAATAAATTTTATTAAGTAATTATCTCTTAATTACTTATATTAATTAATTAATTTTTTTATTACTTAAGATCTTAATCAATTAAAAGATAAACCATTATTTTAATCATCATTTATTAATAATCCTTGTAATTAATTTTCATAAACCAATTTACTTAAACCTTTAAGTTAAATTAAGGATTAAAACACTTCATCTTATTTAATCATCTACATAGTTACAATATCAAGTTTATTTAAAATAACTTTTTTCTTTAAAATGAAGGTTATATATATATATATTAAAAACACTTTAAACTCAAAATAATTTATCCCAAACTTGAATAAAACATTTGTTATTTAAAAAGAAAAGTGGTCTAAGGAAATTGTTGAGTAAAACTTAATTTGTTTTAAGATTTTAAAACTGTTATTATACTAAATCACCAGACCCGAGCCAAATTTCAAAATTCCCAAGCCAAACTTCGATTCACTCGTATCCTTCATTTACTTCGAGACCAACCCTCATTTTCCCGTGCCCATCCCCGAGCAAACCCTTCTTCCCCAATCCACAACAAAACTCAGACACACAAACACACGCGTGCACGTGCACCTCCGTTCCGATCACCTCTGACCACTGCCACGACCATCAACACGTCGGAGACCACACCCTCATTCATCACGAACACCCAGATTTCCAAATCTATCACGAAAACAAAATCGAACTCGAACGAACCCCACTGGAATGATACAGGTTGCCACGAATCGCCTCGACCCACTGATTCCGATCACCAGAGTTCTCGCCACATCGTCCATAGCTACCCCACGAACCCCTGCGTCGATCCCCACCGGAGCGGTCAACTCCGATGCTCCCTTGCCGTAGCATGACCCTTGTTTCCAACATCGACCAAAACGAGTCATTAAACCCTAAAACATCTTCGCCCCACCCCTCACCAATCTATAAATCAGGTGATTATATTTCTGATGAACAACAACTCGCAAATTAACTTCAACATCAACCCCGAGCTTCCATTCGTCGACGTTCACTAGCAATTGATGAAATACCCAAAATTGATCAACTCTGGATATCTTGATTTATACAATACTAAAAATCACAATTTCTTTACCTAAATTCATCATTTTATAATACGATTTTGTTTATATAACCAAATCATAATTTCTAGATGATCGAATATTTGACATGTCTTTGATATCTCTGTAACTTACCATTATTGAAGTAATCACTGAATTTAAAATCTTGATATCATTTTTAAAAATAATGTTATCTTGTTTCAAACAATTTTTCTTCAGAAATCATAGTTTAATGATGATAGTATAAAGAGAAATCATTTTTTTTGAATTCATTTTAAACCTGGAGATTCCAAAACAGGGATGTCTGTATATATACAGACATGCATACTCTAATCTACATACATATACACATGCAGATATACTCACACCCATACATCATACTTAATATCATGATTTCAATCACAAGCATCAGACACACAATCAAAATTTAAACAGGGTTGAGATCAAAGAGGATAGTTTGCTCACCTTGATTTTCCAGAAGAAGAACAGAGTTGCTATTTGAATAAGGCTTGAACTTTGCTTGCTTTAAAAAATCATTTCTTCAATCTTCTAGTTGTTGATTAAGTTTATCTAAGTTTTTAGGATGATGTTTACTTCATATTTTCTCAGTTTTAGATGGTCGAACTGAGATGAAGATTGATACATATAAAAAGAAATGTGTACAGGGTGATATAATTTGTTGTACAAAACAAAACCAGGGATATTTTCTTCAATTGGAGGCTGCATTTATTACCTTGTACCATATTACCTTATTTTATTTGCTTTATTTTATTTTGTACATTGCATGAATAAAAATCTGGTGGCTTCTTTTGCAAGCTTACATCTATATATTTCTTTACTTTGACTATGCTAAATTTGATTTCGGCTGAAGATGTTTGTTCATAATTATCTTCATTTGCAAGCTATTACTTATCTTCTTTTCATATTTACTTGTTTTTATGTTTGCAAGTGTTCATGAATACATATTTTTGTTTGTTTGCTTGTTTCATTACTTTATAATGTAAATGAACTTCTATTTTATTTTCTTTTTATTATTTTTGTTTGTTTATTACTTTATAATATAAATAAATCTCTATTCCAACATGTTGTTAAATTTATCTAATGTGTTACTTTATATTTTACATGGTTTATTATAACATGTTGTTTGAATTTATTTATGTATTTATTTTATTTTATTTTTATAATTTATCTTATAATATAAGTGAACTTTTATTTTATTTTATTTTATTTTATTATACTTAAACTTATTTTTCTTTCTTTATCAAATATATAGTTCTTTTCTTTTTACTTTGTCTTTGTAATACTACTTTATAATATAAACAATTTCTATTTTAATTTGTTGTTAGATTTTAGTCAATGTGTTACTTATATTTTTATAGTCAATCTTTTATATATTTATTTCTATTATAAATTTTACTTTAATACTTATTGACTTATATTTCTATATATATATATATATATTTATTTTATAAAATTCAAATTATTATTAACCATCAATTCTAAATTCAAAATTATTTATTATTATATTTGTGTCAAATGTCTATATTTTTATAATTATTTTCAAACCATTTATTTAAGATTTAAATTCATTTGATTTAACACAATTTATTTAAATTTTGGGGAAACTCAGATCAATTTATCAATTAAATTTCCCAATTTTTATTCAAAAATTAAATTAATTACCAGTTTAAATTTATATAAAATCCGGGGTCGTTACATTTGATTGGGTGCACCTTTGATTTGGGAGTGTGTCTCGAGGTGGGCGGTAGTAGCTGCTATGCATTACCACCAGTCCGGGAGTGCAAAACGGTAGTATCCTACCCTAGGCATTGCCTCGCGTGCCTTGTCACATGCCTTATCGCGCCCATTACGAGTTTGGTTTGTGTCATACCTATGGAGTGCTCCCTGATAGCCCACCGGTTTGGTGGAGTTTACAGTACTGTATAGACTATGACATTTATATAAAATGTGTTAAGGGGGATATGGGTAACGCCTTACCGCTATTTTAATATTTTACTTTACTGTAGACATTATCTATGTAGCGTATTGTACTATGTATGCTGATAGTTTCACGGATCCTTAGAGGATGGGAATCCCAAACGTCCTTTAAGTTTCACTTGGACATTTCACTTGAGTTGATTTACTTACATAAGAATGTTAATCCTGACTCGTGTGTTTTGTGTTTTGCTTTATGCTCAGGTCAGACTGAGTGTCACAACATTTAAGACTCACCTTTGGAGCTTGGAGCTTTGCTTGGAGATCTACCTGTTATCTATTCAGCTTTTCAGTTATTTTCAGTTTTTTATATTCAGACTTGTCAGTTGCTTTGTATTTGAGACTACTTCGTATTTGAGATTTCTGTTGTATCTAGTTTTAGAATCTGATGTTCTGTAGTAGCTTCATGAACTACTATTTATATATTCCGCTGCTTGTTGTTACTTACTCTGTGTTTGTAATTTTGTGATTGATTTATTTACTGTATATGCTAAGTTGCCAAATATATAAATTAACAATATGTTGTTTTGAGCGATTCAAGTATGACATGTGTGGATTATTGTTGATTTGAATGGTTTGAAATAGCGGGCCGTTACAGTTGGTATAGAGCTCTGGTTTAGGCAAAACTTAGCATATGGAGAAAAAACTCATTAGAGATAGGATAGTAATACCCTAGAATGAGTAAAATTAATTACAGAATCATCTTCGTTCGAGCTTGAAATTCTTTGTTAGGATCCTCTTTGATTTGGATTTCTTTTGAATTTTTTGAACTTTACCTTTGTTCTAAAAATCCATTCTTGTCTTTTATGTTCGTGTTCTTCTTGATACTGGAGCATTCCATAGCTTTATTTCTATTGATCTTTGAAATAAATTTGAGCACTCTTGCAACCTCAATTGGCCACTTCATCCTTATGTGTGACTACCCATCGACGGTCCCGCCAACCTTAGTATGATTTGTAAAGGGGTGAAACTCCTTTACAACAGGCGCTGATTCACCGGAGGTTTCTATGTCCTCGGTTTTGATGCTGTTATTTATTGAAAAGCCCGAACCGTTCTCTAGTAGACGACCAGGGAAATTATCTTGCGATCGAATGTCGAATGCCTCAGAATTATGCAGGCAGTTTTATCTTTTCGCTTGATGCTCAGCCTAGTGATCTTGACTCCACCCCGATGGTCAGGGATTATCCTGATGTCTTTGGTGAACTCACTTCTCTTCCTCCCAAGCGAGAAATTGAATTCTGCATCGATCTTATTCTTGGAGCTCGATCTTGCTACCGGTTTTCACCAGCTTCATGTAGCTGAGGAGAGCATTCCCAAGACAACTTTCTGAGCAGTGAATGGTTTCTATGAATGGTTAGTCATCCCCTTTGGATTAACCAATGCTCTTGCCTTCTTCGTCGATCTCATGAATCGCGTTCTCCACGATGTTCTCAACAAGTCTGTCCTGTTTTTCGGTGATGATATTCTCGTCTTTCCTAAGTCAAAGAAGGAGCATGAGTCTTATTTAAGCTATGTTCACCAAACTCTTAGGAGTCATCAGTTGAAAGCCAAATTTTCTAAATGCCATTTCTGAAGGGACGAAGTCTGATTTCTTGGGCACATCGTTTCTGAAAATGGAGTCTCGGTTGACCCGATTTAGGTCGCCGCGATTAATATAAGTCTATCCAACTTTCCTCTTTTGTAATTTAATTATCTTATCTTCCTTTCGAGCCTATCTTCGTAGTTAGAATTCTCTTTGATTAGGGTCCCTCTAAATTTGAATTTCTATCCTTGTTTTAAATCCATTCTTGAATCATCGGAGCATATTTGTAATTGATATAAAATGTTTTATATTGTGTTGTTTGAGTTGTTAAGTTTGAATTTTGGGTTTCGATCGATTCGTTTGGCCAACGCTATCGATTGGAATTCCAAAACACTTGAACAGAGCAAACTGACACAATATTATTTTCGAAATTGGTAAATGAAATAATTTTATGTATGATTATATTCTATATATAAAAATATATTTTTCTGAAATTAGATAGTTAAATGAATTGGTTGTTTGAAATGATAATACTAGATTATCATTTACTGTTTTGTCAACTTTCCTAAACCATTAACTATTCTTATATGTTATAAGGAGATGAAATTTTTAAAACATGGTTTATAAATCTGATTTGCAATTGAAATGAATTTAAATTAGGGACTTGAGAATTTAATTTTCGGTGCTTTTCAAAAATTTGGTTTTCAAAGTTTTGGAAAAATATTATTATTTGAAAGTATTTTGAATTGAAATTGTTTCCAAAGAATTTTAAATAAGTCAATACTCTCCTCTTATGTCGCTGGAAAATATTTTCAGTGATGACTGGAGCATCATCGACATTCATTTTCGAGTCTCAAAGTGAGGAGATCACTTAGTAGCTTTGCTACACTTTTGTTTTGGAAAATGGATTTGATTTGAATTTCTTGAGTATGATTTATGTACAAAATATATATGTATATATTTATTTCAAAATGGTTTGAAGTGAAACCGGAAATTTAACTCTTAAGTTTTATATTAAGTGATGGTTTTCAATTATTGAAATGAAGTAAAATTTTGAATAATTGGAGTGTCTAAAATTAGAAATGGAATTGAAACAACTTGAAACAGTTGAACTAGGATAAAATTAATTTGTATAATACTCAATTGCATTCTAAAACATATATATAACTTACCTGAAATATTCAAAAAGTTAAAATGTTAATGTGAGTATTTAATTAAAGGTTATACAAGAGAAAACTTAAGTAATAAAAATGTTCAAACTAAATTCTGCTTAATAGAAATGTTGTAAATAAGAGCTAAATTTGTATAGTGCTCAATTACATTCAGAAACATTAATAAACTTACCCGGAAAAAGTTTGAATGTAATGAGAACATGTAATTGAATAGTATACAATATGAATGTAAGTAATAAGATGTCCAAAAATGAAATTTATGTGGTTTTGAATTAATTGTTGTATCTCGTACTATGTATTTTGAATCTATCTTTACTTTCTATTGCTTCTATTCTCCTATCTCTTTCCTTTTCGGGGACGAAATTTTTTGAGTGGGGGAGAGTATAACGACCCAGAAATTTTAACGATTATAAATAACATAATTAACTAAATTTTTCATGAAAATAAATAATTAAATTTTGCTATGAAAATTTGATATTTGGTATGCGTCTATTGAAGCATGGCAAGTGTCAGATTTTCATCAGAAAATATGAAAGTTTGTTTGATTGTGAAATTTCAATTTAAAATTTGAATCAGTTAAAGTTTGTGGAAATTAATACTTTTGAAATCTGCATATTTTTATATAATAAAAATGTAAATCATTTTCTGAGTGAGATGTATATTTCGTTTCGCCAAATTTGGAATGCTCTAGCTCCGTTTATCTTTTTTTCGGCGTTTTAGCAGTAGTATTGGCAGCGGAAATCGAGTTTTGATAGGTGGGTCGTATCACTCATATCTGTATACCATTCTGTTCATCTCGTCTTGCTGATCTCTATAGTATATTCATTAGTGTATTTCGACGTCCGGTACACGGCGAAATCTACCAAATGGTTAGCTGTATCGGTACCCAATTTGAACCTTTTGGTTTCCCCGTGGCCATTTTATTGTCCTCCGTGAGAAAGCAAATAGCCAATAGCCTATTGCCTTTAATAATTTCAGAAATCAATGTTTGACCTTTTCTATTCCTTGATTTTGATATTTATCCTCGCGCATCCTTTCATTATTTCCCCTTCTTCATTCTGAAAATAAAATATATAGCAATATATATCATTTTATCTTTGCTTCGAGTTCCTGTTTGTCCCTCTTCAGGTTTTCAATTCTTTTGTTTTGAGAAATTTTATAATCTGTTTTATATTTATATTCATCTGTTGCTTTCAACTTTTTGGCTCGAAGAGAATCCTACTTGTCTCTCCAGGTTGCCTTTCCTTTTGCTTTGGGAAAAACTTGTATATTTATGAGTTTGCTTTGGGTACCTCTTGCATCTTTATGCTCAACCTTCCACCCTCATTTTTTTGCTCCGACCTTAGCCTCCCACAATCACATTTTCCGCCTACATCTCTAGCCTCCGCCATTTTCCCCGAGGCAGTCACCACAACCAAACCTTCCACCTACGGCCCTGCTCCAACCCACCCTCATGGCCGAACAAGCTCACCATCGGCCTTGCTCCAACCCCACAACCGACCTTGAGCCACCACAATTTGACAGTTGCGACAACCCAGCAGCCTCACCACCCTTCGAACCCACCTCCGCCTTTCCCTTCCCCACCAGATTCTTCCTTTTCCCTTCCAACCCAGCATCTACCCGAACTCCAGCCAACCCTTCCCATCACCTCACCTCCTTACCTCCTCACCTCTTCGACCAGCAGCCACCTAAAAACCCTCGCCGCATAGCATCCCCTCCCTGATTGTAACCACTCCAGCCAAGCACGACCCAGCCACCATTCCGCCTTCCACCTCTTACAAACCCTAGTAGCAGCGCTGCCGTCCTCTCCCTGACCAAGCCCCTGCTCGCACGCCGTCGAACCCCTACACAGTCGCATCACCCCAGTTGTCAACCACAAGCCACTGCCTCGCTTTGTTTCCCTTGCTTTTCCCCTCTTTGAAAAATATAATATATTTTGTCGAGCTGTTTACACACACACACACACACATATATATATATGTTGCATATATACAAAAGCTTATATATGTTAGTATTCAAAAGCTCATATATGTTGCTATTGCATATACATTTGTCGGCAGAAAATTTATTTATATTTGTTTCTCTCAACCCGAGCTTATATATGAGTTTACTTATATATTTGTTTTATTTGAATTCTAGACATCTAGCTCTTCGCTGTCCAGAATTTGTCACTTAGATTTGTTTTGCTTGTTGCTGTCCAGATTGTTGTTGTGATCTGTGTGGCCGTATCAGTTGCTTCTCAATCTCGTTGTTTTCTCTAGCCTCGAAATATGAGCGATCACTTATGATTAACATTCTTATGTTTAGTAAATTTATATTCACATGAAATGACGATTAAAATATGTTGTTAAATTTTGAATTGGTTGGAAATTTAATTGTTAAGGATGATATGTTATTTTTTGCATTTGTTAGCCTATGAAAATTGACATATGACACCATAACTTGTTGTATATATAGATATATTTGAATTGTTAATTATGATCAAATTTGCTATTGATATGCAATGTCCTTTTATGTTATTATTTTATGGTTCTCACTCTACAAGTTTCCTGTTAGTTTAAGAATTCCCTATGGGTTAAATGATACATACCCGAATGATATTAAAGATTAAGAAAAATCGTTATGGGTTGAAATGATAAACCCAAGCGATTTTACTGATTTTCAAAATTTTGGGATTGCGGGTTGAAATGATATATACCCGTAAAATTTAAATTATTCTGGATTGAAGTGATAAATATCCGTATCACTTGACCATAGGATAAAAAATTATATACGGACACCGTTGATCTATTTTGAAAAATGAATTTTCAAAGTTTTGAAAGGAAACATATAGGTTTTAATCAATATTGATTTTTAAATATAATATAAAGATTTATTTTTAATATGTGTAAAATGTAGATTTTTAAATTATTTGTTTGAAAATTTTAATTTATAAGTTAAGTTTTAAAACTGTAATTTTAATATTTTACTAATAATTTTATTATTTTTAAATATATAAAATATAGTTAATATAAAATAAAATAGATTTAATAAAATTAGATTCAATTCAATAATATTTAATACAATAAAATCTAATTTAATAGAATTTAATTGGATAAGTATATATATTGTATTTAAAATATTTATTTAAAATTTATATTAATATTTTGAAAATAGTTTGTAATAACTTTAATAAAATAAAGGTTGGGGAGATAAATTATGTTAATTTGTAATTTAATTTGTTTGAGAATTGAATATAAGTAAGAATTGATGGGAAACTTATTGATTTTGAGATTTCGAAAGGTATGATTTTATAACTTGATAACTTGATTTTGATTAATGAGGATTAAATGAATATTTTTAAATTTAAATAAAATAAAATTTGAATATTTAGTTTTGATTTAATTTGTAATTTGAGATTTTATTTAAATGTTTAACCAAAGGTGATTAAATGAATATTTTTAAATTTAAATAAAATTGAAATTGAATATTTAATTTTGATTTAAATTTGTAATCTGGGATTTTATTTAAATGTTATTAAAAACGATTAAATGAATATTTTCAAATTTAAATAAAATTAAAGTTGAATTTTGAAATATAAATGAAATTTATCAAATTGAGTTATTGTAAATGTTTGAATATTTAAACTTTGAAACCTATTGAATTTGAGTGGTAGATCAAACTTGGATTTGAATTCGATATAAATTAAAAATGGTTTTAATAAGAATTTAAATTGAAACTTTAACCCTTTTAATTGAATTTGTTGAACTGAGATTGATTTAAATTTAATTTTGGAACCAAAGTTGATTTGAATTTATTTGTGAGATTGGAAGAAACAATTCTAAATTTGAAACTATTTTCGATATAAACTTTTTTTAATATATAAACTATTTTAATATATAAACTATTTTAATCTATAACCTATTTTTAATATATAAACTATTTAATCTATAAACTATTTTTAAATATAAACTATTTTTAATATATATATCTATTCCAATATGTAAACTACTTTCAATATTTAAACTGTTTAAGTTGGAACTGTTATGATTTAGATTTAATGGATTTAAATACGAATACTTTGATATGATGGTTTAACCTATTTTATGGTTATGATTTTGGAAATGAATATGATTTCAAAAGTGAATATGATTTCGAAAGTGATATGATTTTGAAAGGAATATGATATTTTGATATGAAGTATGAACTGTTTGAAATGAAAATGACCACGGTGTGGAATAAGCATTTGGTTGTTAAAGAGACCGGGATCGGATATTGTCATACTCTATGCCAATACCGAAAACCACTTTAACAACTGTGCACGTGGTGGAGATTCTAGAACGAAGTAGGATGGTTTGGCGAACGTCTTTATGAGGTATGAACGCAGCCCTGACTCCCTCGAGGCTACTTGATTGTGCTAAAACAGGAGCTATACCGGGCCAAGTGGGGTCGCTCCCCCTATCGGGCACATTTCTTCGATACCATATCTATTACTTTGTGATTTGATTGGGTGCACCTTTGATTTGGGAGTGTGTCTCGAGGTGGGCAGTAGTAGCTGCTATGCGTTACCACCAATTTGAGAGTGCAAAACGGTAGTATCCTACCCTGGCATTGCCTCGCGTGCCTTGTCACATGCCTTATCGCGCCCACTACGAGTTTGGTTTGTGTCGTACCTATGGAGTGCTCCTTGATAGCCCACCGATTTAGTGGAGTTTACAGTACTGTATAGACTACGACATTTATATAAAATGTGTTAAGGGCGATATGGGTAACGCCTTAACGCTATTTTAATATTTTACTTTACTATAGACATTATCTATGTAGTGTATTGTACTATAAAATTTTTGACAAGAAAATTAAAGAGATTGGGTGAAAAGGAGTTGGAACTTAATTGTTGTGACGTGAAGTCAGATAATTTTCTGGGTGTCGATCTGATGTTGGTTTAGGCCATCGGGGTTTGCACTTGGGAATTTATTCTCTTAATGTTTTACAATCAGGAACTGATTCTAATTGGGAAAAGGGTTTAAGAAATCAAACTAAATGAGGCTTAACGATTCTGTATACATATATACATATTTTATTTCGATAATTGATATCGAAGGAACCGGGGTCGAATTTAGGGTAAAGTCCCGATCCGAAGACCACTTCGAATCAATGAACGGAGTTCTAGAAATGGACAAATGATTGAAGAAACCGAGATGGAAATCTCTATGACGTTGAAGACCGGAGATCTTTCATGAGAAGCACATTGCTTGTTGATAACCTCTGGGTAGCTCCCGAATGAGGTTAATAAATAGCAGTGATTCCTTGTTGTGGGATCTGCATTGATGCAAGGGCTGTGGCTATTGCAATTAGGGAAGCAGTAGGATAGTGCCTTCAGTTCATCCTTTACCTGGATGACTTGTATGGATGGATGTCTGGGAATGTGGCATTCATAGTGAAAGAGCTGGAGTGAAAAGGTAATGCACTACCTCAAGCCTCATCAAATGGGGTGTGACTGAAACAAGGCGTGCGCAAGATGAGTCATGGTTTAACACCCATGAGAATGCCCACATTTTTCTTTCTAGATGTAACCGATCTCCGCTATATTTTAGGTCTGAAGGTTGTGGTGAGAGCGCTCTCGAAAGGTCGGAAACGACCGGGGAAAATGGCATATTCGGTCTATCGGTTGGGTAGACAGTCTTGTTAGACATTGGGTGGGGAACTTACACTCAGGTGCATCCCTCTAGAGGTGTACTGTACGGAAGGTAGTCCCTTACCTTGGTTGCTAGTATGGAATCCAATAATCCATTAAGAGCCTTGTACGAGTTTGATTGTAGACCAAGATGCTGGAATTTAATCAACGTACCAATTTCGGCTAAGATTCATAAGTTTACTTGAAAAGCACTTTCAAAACAATGTCATTAAAAATAATATCTCTTATGTTTGGCGTAATATGTTTTGGTTATCATAAACAAAAAACACATTCAGTTTTTTTTATCCTGTGTGGTCTTATGAGATACCTTTTGTTTTCAAAATACGGATTTCTGGTTTGGCGTCCAGTTGTGACACTGTCACATTTGGGATTGTGTTCTTACGCTAGTTTTTCCAAGCCTGATCCGGGTGTTTTTAACACTCGGGTCAGTACCGAGTAATTTCAGGATTAGTTATGCAAGCCGGGAAGCGAGAAGGCTGGACTTAGGGAGTTTCTTGGATAGAGATCATATGGGATCGCATTTGCTTGCTGCATGATAGGAGGAGTGCTGGAGATCTGCATCTACGTATAGGCATAGTCTTATTACTTATGCATGCTAAGTTTGTTATTGTTTATCTATTTAAGTAATTGTAAGGACAAAGTTTATAACTGTCCAGGCAGATCATAGGTTAGACTCTGATTGATATGTTTTAAATGTTTTCCGCTGCAAAGTTTATAATTTAATATTATATATTCTCCACGCGTTATGATATTCTGTTATATTCCGCTCCATTATTCTGCATTGTTCTGTGTTTGTTCTGTTCTTCTTTCTTTTATTTCACCAATGACATTCGGTCTTTCGTGTCTTGAGGATTCGTGGCTGAGAAGTATCAGTGCGGGTTTTCGGGGTACGGAAAATTGGGTCGTTACATCGTGGTATCAGAGCATTGGTTAAACGACAACCGATGCTAGATTGGGTGAATGTCTCATTAGGGATAGAATTAGTAATACCCTAGGATGAGTTACTCGTTAGAGATAGGGATAGTAATACCCTAGAATGAGTCTAAGTGTATATATATATGTATGTATGTATGTATGTATGAGCACGTATTTGTTATTTTGATATATAAAATGATTTTTCATAGTAAATGAAATAATTTTACTTTAGAATTATATTATGTCTTTCAAAAGGATTGATAACAATATCATTTATTGATTGATAAGATTAGTGATGGTTTGAATTTAAAAGAGCGGATTGAAGTTAGACATTCAATCTAAGTCTGGACAGCTTGTGATTAGAACTTCACAGTTCAACTATAAGTTGTTCGGTAAATGACACTAAGTTGGTAGGATCACACATAAAAACCAGGATTAGGTTGATAATCGTGGATGAAATAAGATACTGTATCTCCGACCGAGGTTATAGGTAATCAAATTATTTTGATACATTTAGCTTTGTATTATCAGAAATTGATTGATGTATGATGGTTGCTTATTAAATATAAAATCGGAACCTAGACATCACAATTTGACTATAAGATGTTCAGAGATAAGTTAAGACACTTGGACCGAAATAGAAGTAGTAGACTTGATCAGCGACGAAGACTATGAAATACCCTTTGCTGACATGATTTGTTCTAAGGAAGGGAGTGATATGTGGATCTTCGATCCAACTAGTTCCGACGCAGAGGACTATTCGGGATTTCGCTTTGAGGATTGGCCGGGATTTCCACCCGAGCCAGTGATAGGTTATGAGTGGGTTGAGCCGTGGGTAGACGACTCCGAGACACCGGTTTCCGGTATAGACTCCGACCACAATGGAGGCCCAGGATACATGGGGGAACCTTATGAGGAGGCATGGTAAGCGGCAATGAGGCGATCATTTTTCTGGAGGATGCATTTTCCTAGTGGAAGAAGCAAGGCATGGATGCATATTCCCAGACCGGGGAAAACGATGTAGCGTACGGGCAAGAGGAGGAAGACGCCGACAATCTAGCTAACATCGAAGATCTGGAAGAAGGATCTGATACCGAATCAGAGTCCAAGTCTGAATCGGAGGCAAAGGAGGAGTTCAAGGTTGATGAGTTCAGAAATGAAGTTTGAGTAGGATAGATAAGCAGACTCATATATCATTATTATGTTCAACCGATAGGCTATGGTTGTATTGTGTAGTAATAACCTTTTGTGTTGGATGTTCTTTTTATTAAGGCTATATGGCAGAAGAAATTGTATAACCAGTTGCGAAGGTAAAACAGTTCTCTTTGTATCTATATCCACTTATCTAAAAAGATAAAGAGTTTTCTAGTAAAAGCATAATTATTGATAAGAGTTTTTCAAAGATTAATAAATCTAAAATTGGTAAAAGATAACAACATCCGTAGTTAATAAAAGAACTAACCCTCATTAGTACAAAGAACAAGAATTTGAATAACAACCACCTTGTGAATTCAATTTCACGATTTGATAAAAAGGTGTTTGATAACAATTGTGATATGAAAGTTCAATAAAATTTATTAAGATATTAAATTGATAAAGGCACTTTGTAAAGTCATACTTTATGGAGAATAAGTTGTAAATATAGAATTCATAAAGAATTTGAGGAAATGAAATCATAGCAATATTATTTCCAAAGTTTTGAAAAATATGGAAAGTTCGGTGAGCAAGTCTCAGTTTGTTCAGTGATGATCAGAATAATCTTTCGAGTATTGGTCCGATGTTTGTTTCGGCAATCGGGATCGTATACGTAGTGGATTATCCTCTTTGTCGATGTGCAATTGAAAACAGGTTCAGTACGGACAATTCCTAAAGATAAGAAATAACTTGTTAGAGTTATAAAAAGGTACAGTAATTTCAAAGTAGAAATTAGAAAAAGAAGAAAATGTTTAATGATGATTAGTTCGAGTGTCTCAAAAGTAGGCAAAAATGGGTAGGAGATTGTGTTCGGATGGTAAGCACTTCTCTTGAGTATATCCCTCATTGTTAAGGAAATGTAAAGATACTATTGGTAATACCAAGATCCTAGTTGTTTTGGAAATTCTTGATGTATACCATTTTGGGATAATTTATAAGTATTTAATAAAATAACCAAGTACGTATAATGTGCATGAATCGCTTCATCGCATTTTGGTCGGTTGAAAATTCGAGTACAGAGCTTGTGGTGTTTACATCAGTATGAATGAGTATGGATAACTTGATTCTTGACGGCAAACGTTGAGAAGAGTATTGGAGTAGGATGCTTGAGTTTTCTATTATAGTTGAGCGCTATGTAAGGAAAGCAAAGGGCTTTGAAATAAGAAGTCTGATCAGTGTTCCGCACTAGAGGATCAAGGAATCGGTACTAGTTCGGAAGGGATAGTTGCGAATTCAGATATTAGATCGAATCATGTATTGCGTATAGATGGTTTATATATATCATACGAGAAGAAAGTTGGCTCTCGTCATATTTTCCAATCCTGGTAATTTCGGAGGCGAAATTCTTTAAGGAAGGGAGAATGTAACGACCTAGAATTTTATAACAATAAAATGGGATGTTTAATTCAGTTAAATATTCAATTAATAGATTTCAAACATTAATAACACTTGTTTTAAAGGTTTATAAAACAAAATATGGATATTTGGATTTTTCGTCAAAAACAAAGAAAAGTTAGTTTTTGGTAAATTTAAGATTTTCTCAATAATCGCACACGACTTTGGATAGGTACACTTATTTATCTAAATAAGTGAGAATATGAAATAAAACAATTTATTTTATTTTTGGAAATAAAAAGTAATTATGACATCATAATAATAATTAGAAATTAATTTATTGGATTAAATCGAGATTTAATAATTTAATAATTTATTTTATATATTAAAAAGTGATAGGAAATAGGTTATAATGATTCATAAGAAGTTATGATCATGCTTAGAAAAGATAACGGCAGTTGTAACGTTATTGATATTTTACAGCGTAAATCCACAACACTTTTTGTATATTCAATGTAAAGGATTTTATAATTAATCCAAGAATTTTAAGTGATATAAATTATTGAAATATGATTTGTAAACTTTGTTTACACTTGTAAAAGGTGAGTGTGACCTCCTTAATTTGTGGGTATGGTGGGTGGGTGTACTTGGAGGGTACATGAAGTGATGGGGGTAGGGTGGTGTAAGGGTATGGATGTGTTAGAAGGTAAGGTGATGATGTGATCTTTAATGAATACTTTAACCATAGGATATGGCTATAAATACCTCTCCACTTCATTCTTTTCTCACTTTCCATTTCATTTGCAAGCTTTCTTCTTCTTCCTCAAGCTTCTCTAATGGCTTCTTAGAAAATTTCTAAAGGAAAATAATTCAAAAACAACCCGAAATTCATAAGTTTATACATCAGACTTACTCTACACCATGTTCTAAGAACAACGAGCCAAGCTACAACGTCTCAAACTCGATGAAGCTCTAGGAAACCACCGGGGCCGAACCATGAGAGGAAGGAGGGGGTGTTCGGGTTACTCTGATGTGGAAATAAGAAGAGGAGATGATGTCGTTTTCGTTCCGGTAAAGCTCGAGCAAGTAATGGAGGAGTGGAATCCTTATGTAAGACACACTTCGCCTCTTTAGCTTAAATTTATGATTAATAAGTCATAATGAGTATAATTTGGAAATATGAACATGTTTGCAAAGTTAATTAACAAGTTATAAAAAGTTAGTAAGCAAATTTGAAAAGTTAGTAAGAATACTTCGTCGCTTAATGTTTACCTTTACGTTGTAAACTTATATTAATGCTTAACTAATATAAATGCAAGTTAGTAAGTAAATCACTTAGAAAAGATTAGCAAATTTGGTTGTGTTGTTTTGTTAATATTGGTTGTTATATGGATGATTGGATGACTTGTTTGAATGTCATATTATATGGTAATTATAGACATTACACCTATGTTATTGTGAACTGTTTATATGTTAATGTCGTAACTTTAAAATGGAATACCAGGTCACGACACACATACATTAATATGTGTACAAACTGGAATGGTTAAGCCTCTTTAAAATAAAGGAGAAAAATGTTTTAAAATGGATTTTAAATCACAGAAAAGTTTGAATATAATATTATAATATTATAAAAGATAAAATATTGGAAAATAATATTTTATAAGTTCAAAAAGTAGAAATAAATGGTTATAATAATTTATAAGTGTTTTGGAAGTGTCCCGGGCAAGTTCCGGAACAATTCACCAAACAGTCAAAATTGGGCACTTTCCGGAGTGACAGTTCGCGGTTATGCGACCTGTAATTTCGAACGAAAGTGTAAAATACATTTCAAGTCGAAATGACTTGAAACGGGAGACATTTTGTCCATAAAGTTAATAGCTTTCAAATGAATCTAAAAAGTTAAGTTTTCGATTTGAAAATCTCAAGTTATGAGTAAAACGGTTTTCAAAAAGGTCGTTGTAAGAGCAGTTAAATCCAGATTTTTATAAGTAGAGTTTTATAATTCTGAAAATTATGAAATAAATTTATAAATTCATTATTAATATAATAATGAGGTTTTGGAAGATAAAAATGAGTTTATATTTAATCAAAAGTATAATTATGGAAAATGACCTAGGTAATCACTATTCACTAGCGATTAAGGAATTGGATTTTGAAATTAAGGAACCGGAAGGAGTTTTTGACCCAAATCTTTTATGAATGATTTCATAATATTTAATTATGATTTTTAAGATTTATTTGGGGATTTTCTAAAAACTTAGAAAAATGGTCAAATTCTAGAGTCGAATGAATTGTTTAAATAATAAACAATATTTGGAAATAAGCTCGGAAGTGGCATTAGACTTCGAGGTATGGAATCAACTGTTATTTAAAGGATAAAGAATGTGATCAAACCAAGGTCTGAGAGGAAATAGTTCCCTACTTGGAAGGCCTCATTGTTTGCTGATAAATAACTGAGTTTGAAATCGAAGACTTAAGTTATAAATGTGGTATTATCTCTGAATGAGAATTAAAGTAAATAACAGAAAGGGGTATGCAGTAATACCTAAGAGTACATTGCGTCCCGCCTGTGATATCTGAGAAAGCAGATAAGGTAGTCAATAAGATGGGAAATCTATCTGACCTTGTTTATTTCTTAGACGAGGGGTGGAATGGATCGAAAGGTAGATCCAGATATCTGTCAAAGATCATATAAAATTTTTGACAAGAAAATTAAAGAGATTGGGTAAAAGGGAGTTGGAACTTAATTGTTGTGATGTGAATTCAGATAATTTTCTAGGTCTCGATCTGATGTTGGTTTAGGCCTTCGGGGTTTGCACTTGGGAATTTATTCTCTTAATGTTTTACAATCAGGAACTAATTCTAATTGGGAAAAGGGGTTAAGCAATCAAACTAAATGAGGCTTAACGATTCTGTATACACATATACATATTTTATTTCGGTAATTGATATCGAAGGAACCAGGGTCGAATTTAGGGTAAAGTCCTGATCCGAAGACCACTTCGAATCAATGAACGGAGTTCCAGAAATGGACAAATGATTGAAGAAACCGAGATGGAAATCTCTATGACGTTGAAGACCGAAGATCTTTCATGAGAAGCAGATTGCTTGTTGATAACCTCTGGGTAGCTCCCGAACGAGGTTAATAAATAGCAGTGATTCCTTGTTGTGGGATTTACATTGATGCAAGGGCTGTGGCTATTGCAATTAGGGAAGCAGTAGGATAGTGCCTTCGGTCCATCCTTTACCTGGATGACTTGTATGTATGGATGTTTGGCAATGTGGCATTCAGAGTGAAGGAGCTGGAGTGAAAAGGTAATGCGCTCCTCGAGCCTCATCAAATGGGGAGTGAATGAAACAGGGCGTGCGCAAGATGAGTCATGGTTTAGCACCCATGAGAATGCCCGTATTTTCATTTCTAGATATAACTGATCTCCCACTATATTTCAGGTCCAAAAGTTGTGATGAGAGCGCACTCAGAAGGTCGGAAACAACCAGGGAAAATGGCATATTCGATCTATCGGTTAGGTAGACAGTCTTGTTCATGCATTGGGTGGGGAACTCACACCCAGGTGCATCCCACTAGAGGTGTATTGTACGGAAGGTAGTCCCTTACCTTGGCCGCTAGTATGGAATCCAATAATCCATTAAGAGCCTTGTACAAGTTTGATTGTAGACCAAAATGCTAGAACTTAATCAATGTAACAATTTCGGCTAAGATTCATAAGTTTACTTGAAAAGCACTTTCAAAATAATGTCAGTAAAAATA